>OX104116.1:28451839-29678516 GCA_944474755.1 Limnoperna fortunei | reverse complement strand
AAAGTCCATTTTGTAAGTATATCACCTCCAGATGTGGGTGGCTAATGTTCATTTTGAGCCTGGGAGTATTTGAATTTACATTTGAAATAAAGAATGTTATTGACAAAAAATTATTGAGGGGGAAAAGGTGGTGGTGAGGTGTCTGGTAAAAAAAAACAGTTCACAAACCTTGTAAACATGAGTCCAAAATCATGAATAACAATAAACAATGGCATTGCTTCAACATTATTATTAGATTCTGAAAACAACCAATATTTCTGAAGTACATCAGATCTTTAAACTGTCGGTTGTCTAGGATTCATGTGTAGACAATAAAATATATACTTCTAGTATTAGGGGCCTTGGTTGCAGATTGTTTAAGTAGTTAGTCATCTACTATTGATCAAGTGCCTGTCAGCACTATGGTTGCAGGTCCGAGTCTTACTGCTGGCAGGTGCACTTGACTCCAACCTTAATTGACAAGGATTGCCAGTTTTCCTTATGAAGGTCTGGGGTTTTCTCGGGGTACTTGAGTTTCCTCCCCAATAAAACCTGGAGGCCATAATACAACTGAAAAATTACTTAAAGTGGTGTTAAACACGATTCAAACAATACTTTCCTTATTACACTTAATACAATTTTGTATTGTCTTAATAGTTTTCAATATTGATTTCTTCAGAAGGAGGTTATTCAAACCATATAATAAATCTAAGAAAGAATTCAATTTTGAGAGTGTTTAGTTGTAAAGATGTCATCAGTAGAGAAATTCTGAACAGAGGTCACACACACCAAATATCAAATATCATATAACACAACAAAATAGGGCAACTTATGAGTCCAGATTTTGGCTTAGAACAATGCAGATGTAAAAACTTGTGCCTATACATCAAATTATTTGTGCTCTGTAGGATATCTTATTTTTATATTTGGACTTCCTCTTGGTCCTTACATGACAATACAAGATGGTATGCTTACAAGTCGGGGGTACAATGATGGTATACTGGGCTGCCAGTTTGGTCCTTACGAGTCAGTAGTACAGGGATGATATACTAGACTGCCAGTTTGGTCCACATAGGTCAGGGGTACAATGATGGTATACTGGACTGCCAGTTGCTACTTACAAGTCAGTAGTACAGGGATGATATACTAGACTGCCAGTTTGGTCCTCATAGGTCAGGGGTACAATGATGATATACTGGAGTGCCAGTTTGGTCCTTACAAGTCAGGAGTACAGGGATGATATACTGGACTGCCATTTAGGTCCTCATAGGTCAGGGGTACAATGATGGTATACTGGACTGCCAGTTTGGTCCTTACAGGTCAAGGGTACAATAATGGTATACTGGACTGCCATTTAGGTCCTCATAGGTAAGGGATACAATGATGGTATACTGGACTGCCAGTTTGGTCCTTACATGTCAGGGGTACAATAATGATATACTGGACTGCCAGTTTGGTCCTCACAGATCAGGGGTACAATGATGGTATACTGGACTCCCAGTTTGGTACTTATAGGTAAGGGGTACAATGATGATATACTGGACTGCCAGTTTGGTCCTTGCAAGGTCAGTTGTACAGTGATGATATATACTTGGAGGGCTATTTTGGTCTTAAGAGATTAGTGGTACAATGATGATATACTGGACTGCGAGTTTGGTCCTTACAGATCATGGGTACAATGATGATATACTGGACTGCCAGTTTGGTCCTTACAAGGTCATCAGTGGTACAGTGATGATATACTTGGAGGGCTATTTTGGTCTTTAGAGATTAGTGTTTTTTTGTTTGTTTGAATGGTGTTTTAACGCCACTTTCAGCAATTTTCAGCTATATCGTGGCGTCCAGTTTTTATTGGGGAGGAAGCCGGAGTACCCGGAGAAAACCCCTGACCTGCGGTAGGAAAACAGGCAATCCTTGTCAATTAAGATTTGAGTCGAGTACACCCTGCCTGCAGTGAGAATCGAACCCGCAGTCTCAATGTTGACAGACCTTTTGATTAATAGTAGACGAACTACCTTAACCCACTCTGTCACCATTGCCCCTTAAGTTAGAGATTAGTGGTACAATGATGTACTGGACTGGGAGTTTGGTCCTTACAGATCATGGGTACAATTGAATGCACTTGAGAAACTTATGTTTCAAATCCAAATAAAGAACAGGATACTGTGATTTGCACAATTTTTTAATGGTTTTTTTTTCAGACAAAGAGATTTCAGTTAGTGCTGGATTTGAAGCTGGCAGATCAGATGATGCTTTGATTGGAACACTTTACCATTTGAACCAGGAACATGTTTCTCCAAGGGATAAGAAATTAAAAGTAATTTATTTAGTAAATATTTGTAATGAATTGTATCAAAGTGTATTTGTTTCTGCCTTTACGAATACAGATTTTTAAAAAAATTAACTCTTTCGTTTTGATAGTTTCCTTGCTGTTCAGTATTTTGTTATAATTTTCCCTTCTCAAGTTTTGAAGAGGTGAAAAATTGAAGGAATACAATTGATTTTAGTAAACAACCTACAAATGACATTGGCCAAAGAACTTTTTATGGTAGGTAAAGATTGATTTTTTTTTTAATAACAACTATTTCCAGATGTCATCTTTCTCAGCCCACCCCCAATGATAACTGAATTGATAACAGCAGCCAAATCCATTTAGGGGAAATTAATTAACAAAACATTAAAAATTCGCTGATATCAACTATTGCTGTGAATATATTTATGAAATGTATATTCTCCAAAATAATTTTGATGTGTTTTCAGACTCAGGTACGAAACTTGTCTGAGGAGATAAATCAGAGTGGTGACTCTGAAGAAGAAAATTCAAAATTGACTGTTCCTCAACATTCCAGTAACATGACTAAAGCACAGTCAACATCTTCTATACCACAAGCTGTTTCGTCAGGTAAGTCCAAGTTCTGCAATGAAGGATCTCTTTCTTTGCAAATCTATATCTGCTTAATTAATGTTTGGAAATAAAAGACCTAAAAAGTTAACCTATTGGACAGTGGAGGACTCATAATCCATTGGCTAGACAGAAACAATGAACAAGTCAAAATCTTAAAATAAAGAAAACATTTTATAAATGTCAATAGTGAAACCAGGTGATCTGAAAGGTTAAGCATATCCTGCTAATTTTACTGTCAAGAAAGACATAAAACATGTTTTTAATTGAGTGGGTTTTACAGTCGTTGTCAACAGTAACACAGCACCAGTTTCAGTAAGGACACACCTGGAGTATCTAGAGAGTATCTAGTAACTGGTTTTCTGGAACAAGTGTGGAAACCAGTTGGTACACAGTGGATATATTTTGTGTTCTACTACATGTTGTATGAAGTATAACTATATATATGTTTGTTTGTGTCTTTCTTGGAATAAGGTTTTATGTCACTGTAAGCATTTTATCAGCTATATCATGATGTCCAGTTTTTATTGGAGGAAGTAGTAGTACCCCAAAACCCCAACTTCCGCAGCAAAACTGTCACTCCTTATCAATACAGGTTAGATGCGAGCACACCATGCCAGACACAAACTCACAACCTTGTTCATATGTGATGAATGAATTCATAAAATACATTTACATTGACAATGTTAGCAGGAAAGTCATTAGCAAACTGTTGAGTTAGTTGTAAAGTAAAACTTTAGGATTTTGGCAGTGAATTAGGTAGCGCTCGCCACTTTCGCAATTGGCGAATCCTTTTCAGAAATGACGAAAATATTTTGAACGTAATTCGCCACTTAAAATTTTAAAATTTCAAAATTTTCATCGTCAAAATCGCCATTCTCGGCACAGATAAATCCTTAATATCCTACCCAAGGTACAAGTTTATGACCCAAAGCAATCAAAGTAATTATGTAATAGACATGCCACTAGACAATTGATAATTAATCACTTAATTACTGTGTACACATCGTCACACGCGATCAAGCATTGCCAGTTGGATTGGAATTCGGGCGATCTTTTTGTGGTCCCACATCGCCTTGTTCATCATTGCTCTGTCATTTTGAGAAAGTCGTCTTAAATTTCCTTTTAATTTTATTGCTATGATAGTCAGAAATCGTCATATTTGTGTTATGGTATAGCGTCATATTTATCTTGTACGCGCCATTTGTTTACGCTGGTTCCAGCGTGCTTTTACCTAGTATATATAGCGTAGGTTAAAATATCGGAAACCAGTTCAAAGCAGAAGATAATACCGACGGTTTTCGGAGCGGATATGAATTCGGTGCCGGAGATTGAAAAATACGATGCTTCTAGAATTTAAATGACTTGAAAATTTTAAATATAAACACAAATTAATATTTTGGCAATCACTTTTTAAAAGTTGTTCATTTAAATCTGCTCAAATATATGTTCTATGGCAATATTACATTGAATACATAAAATATATTATAAAATGGTGCTAGAAAATATTAAATATTTATTGATGTTTATTGCATTCATTAATTAAGGATCTTGCATGCATTTATACATATAAATAAATATACACACATATAAGGTCTTAAAAATCATCACACGCAAAAGTGACTAATGGTTCAAAAATCCTAGCTAAAACCCTGATTTTGGTGATGCCACGAAATGCAGAAAAGATGCAGAACATAGTCTGACAGTTTTTTTAGAACTCATTATATTGACTGTTGCTCAGACTCAATCTTGAGTCAGACTAACATCCTATATATGAACCCAGATGATTTCAAATGATCTAAAAGACCAAAAACAGAATTATTTATTGTATATGGAAATAATATGACTTTCAAGTGCAAGGTCAGAAACCAATGTATTAATTGGGTTTTTTAATCTCATAACCTAGGAATCCATTACTTCACAGACAACTGATATTCTCAGTTCTCTATATTTTGAGCATCTTTTTATCATTTTAACATTTTAACACAGACACTAAACTTTGATATAAGAATATTACTTAATATTCTAAAAGATATTCTAGTCTTTGCTTACTTCTTGTCACTTATGCACTTATATCCCTTTTTTACAGGTGACAAACTTTCTCGAGATCCAAAACAGTAAGTAACCATAGGGATATGAAATATTTGGAAATATTAATCAGACATTTTTTATGTATTACACTCTGCATTAACCTCTAATTACAAGCTGCTTGTTAATTTCGTTGACCTGAATGTTGTAGTCATTCCTCCCTGCAATTAGGTCATCATAATCATGTTAAGGTTTTGTTCTGTATTGATTGGTAAGTTTGTATGTTTCAAGTTTTTGACAACATTTAATTAAACTATACAAGTTCCTGACCCCCCCCCCTTTCCCAATTTAAAGCATATTTACACACAAATATAAAAAGGGTAAAACAATTTCTCAGTAGGATAATAGTAAAATGTAAATGCTCCTACACAATTTCCTTTTGGGAATCTAATTTGATAATGATCCTCATCCAAGAATCTCTGATGAGAAAGGTGTCAGAGGGACTTCAGTAATGAATCCTAAAGGATTGAGGTATAATAATAAACTTTGACTACTGACTGTATTTGCCTTCAAATAACTTCTAGAACAACCCTTATATAAATTGTGTCACTCTCCAAAAACCCAATTTTATGCCAGGATGTTGGTTTATTAATTAAACAATTGAAATAGAGGCGACTACTGATCAATCCAATGAAACAATTCAAGCTGTAATGAAATGTTAAATATTACAGATGTATTCATTAATTAAGTCAAGTTTAATATGTAAGTTTATGAATTTCGCAATCCACTAACAAAGTGATGTTTTCCTCCTCCTGACAGAAGAGCAACATTTTTTCGGTACGTTTACAAATAAGTCTAACATGTAATAACTGGCTGGGTTGTTTGTTTTGTTGTTGCGACATAGATATAGACATTGATATAACCATTAATTGTGATGAATAACAATTTTAATTTGTACTAGTTCATTAATTATACCTTATATTTAAAGACTGTGAATGGAATATGCATGTAGGTGTTGGATGAATTTTACTTCCTGGTTGTACAAGTGCATTCATGCAATTTACGTTCTGCCTGGAGTCAAGAAAATGTTTTGAATACACTTTTGATGTTTTGGTTTTTTTTTGTGGAGAATGCTCATTACTTCTTTGTTATATAATTTAATGTTTACCACATTTTTCGTTTGTAAACGTTGGATGATGACAATTTGTTTCTTTACTAATTATGTTCCTATTAATGGTGCTAATTATGTTCCTATTATTATTGGGGGGAAGCTGTAGGGTGGGAGGGAACAAATGTTGGTTTGAATTCAGAAATGAATTGAAATCATTTAGTTTTATTCATGTTATTTTATTGGTTAAAAATGAATTATAAATGATTAACTGATTTTGTATCTTAACAAAAACAATTTGTCATAGGATCTATTACAACCACTGTTTAATAACTTGGTAACGTCTTTGAATGGAAATAACAGAAATAGCATTCTGCTAGATTGGGCTAATAAATTTTATCTTAGTTTACTTTAGTTATATATTATGCTATTATTAATTGATTTCTAGTTCTTGCACATATTAATTATAAAGTCTTAAAGATGGATTATGAAATTTAGGACATTTTTTCCCCATTTATTTTTTTTTTTTTAAAAGTGACAAGGGAGATAACTATTTAAATTACCTCCCTGTAGAGCTGTTCATGGGAGGTACATTTTTTTGTTAATTGAATGAAGTATGTTGAGATCTAGAAATCAAATGTGTGTTATTATAATTGATTTCAGGGCACACCACCATTCCTACTTATTTATACAAAAACTCATAGCTGAACATGAGTGAGTTCTATTTTTATTTTTTTGACAAATATTTTTTTCTGGTATTTGCACATTATGTCTCGGTGCTTTTTCTCACATATGATTTTTATGCAAATAATTATCACCTTACATTACTTTGTGTATAAAACAGGGATGCTTGAGTTTTAAATCAAGTGGCTTCTTTATATTAGTATGTGTATTCATGATTATTAGTACAAAATGTAAATTTCTGTAATTTTAGAGAATTTCTCAAACTATTCATTGTCTATTTTTTATATCGCTTTTATTCAGCAGTATTATATGTTGTTCTTTTCTAACATTTTCATCATTTTTTCCATGATGATGGGAACTAATTTTTGCTTAGGTGATCTGTCCAAAAAATCGGTACGGAACTCGCAAGTAGTCCTTTGTTTACATATCCTGAATATGTATCTGTAAATTTAGTGAATAATGCAGGTTTAAATTGATTGGTAATTGGACTGAGTAAATCTTTAAATTAAATTCATGTAAATACTGATTTTATTTTGAGGAAAATTTATTGGTCAATGCTGAATATCCATTATACTCAGTCTCTTCCTAAGTTCCATGTATTTTGTACCTTATAGTCAAGGCAATATATAGACTGTCAACAAGTCTGTCTGTGTAACATTTTGATGGCAGTAAATGTGTGACACCTAGTGATGGCAAAGTTGGAAAGTTAAATAAAATGTCTGGCACAAAAATGTCCAAAAAAATTACTTTCTTGTCAGGCAGAAATTTGGACTAAAATATATTGTTATGCCTGACTGAATATCAGACTGGGATTTTCAACTTTTGGAATGTCAGTAGTTGTTATTCGTCCCTAAATTGTTAGGGACGAATCTGTCTTTAAGTTTATTCTGGAAGACCCGAGGTTTTTAGTATACGTCATTTTTTTAGGGAGGGACAAATGTTAAATTTCCAAACATTTTTGTGTGTGCTCTTTGGTGGATATTTGTCAGCAATAACAAATACTTCTAAAAATGTGTCAATCAAGTCTTAGCTGAGATTCCAATTTAAGTAAAGTTAAATCCAGCACTAAATAAAGATGTCTTTAAAAGATTCCTTAATGACCGTCTGACACAGTGTCAAGTGCTCCTTAAATAGAGTGTCATGTTTATTTTTAACCTAATTTAAGTTAATTTAACTTCAAGTTAATCTGTGCCCCACATTTTATTTTGAAAATAGCAGATTTGTACCATTCTGTTGACAGACCATATCTACATGTAAGGAATGATCAAGTATAACATACGAGGCATACATGGAAGGCACAATGGCATTACTGCAGTTCGTTCTAATTTCTTATTGATACTGGAACACAGAAAAAAATAATTAATGTTCCTATGGGATGTTCCCATACTTTTTTAACTTCTGAAAGGTGAAATTGTTTAAAAAGTCAAAAATTATGTTAAAATGCAGATCACATTTTTGTCATCAAATGGTGCAGTATGACTTGTTATATGTGAAATAAGAAACACTTGGACAGAGGGTAACTGTTGGATAACACTGCATGTTTGCATGACACATGCAATTTGATGTGTGTATTGGCATGTTGGTGTTTATCAAAATGTATATGTAGTTTGTTTGTTACCAGATATGTGTTTGTGACTTGCATGTACATGTATTGTTATGTAACATGCATGTTTTGTAGTAAAAATTGTTTTGTTTTATTTTGAAAATAAGACTAAATACATGGTCATTGTCTATATTGACAATTTTAAAGTTGAATTTCATAAAATATAGAATTTACAATATTTACATGTTGTTTGAAATTTGTTTGAATTTAATAATGAAAGTTAGTAATGTTTTTTAGGAAAAATAAAATACATGTAATGCAAAAATTACCACTCGTGTGACTGTGTATTGTAGTTACTTTATGAAAAGATTTATTTATAAAGTTTGTGTATTTGCTAGAGGAGTAATAATGAAGCAATAATATGTCTGAATAAGTAATGAGCTTCATTTAGGATGTATTGCATACCAGCAAAATAAATCAGTGTTTAAATTTTGCTACAATTCTGTTACTATAATTTCCATCGACACTTAATGTTTTTTTTGTGGTTTTTTGGTTCTTTTTTTTTTTAAATTATAAAAATACAGAAATTCAAGAAATTTTGCTAAGTCTGTTCACTAAATACATTTTAATGAATTGTTTTATTTAGCTGGTTTTTTTAGCCAGATTTCATAGGTTATGTTTGAAAAAGCAAGAAATTTGGCTTAGTCTGTTCATAAATAAAATTAGAGCAGAGCTTTGTTTAAAATTTAACTTTAAAAATAATGATGCATGTACCGGTAAATAAATATATCCAGTTTGCTTGATACAAAATTTGGATTACTGTACTACTGTCCAATAGATTAATTTACCTAATAGTTGCTTGATGTCCTCAAGCAGTACTGCAGGTATACTCGGAACAAAAATAAGTAAACAAACAATCAGCTGGTGATGGACCATTGATCAGACAGACACTGGAAAACTATAACATGTTTGGTAGGGCAGAAAAAATTAGCCTTTTATAGCAGCTACAGTGTATCTACTCTGTTTCGAAATCTGCAAAAAACAGACTTTGTCTTGCAAGGAGCCAAGCACTTTCCAAACAGCCATATGGTCTGCATTTAGTCTATTCATCTCTCCATTGAGAAGGCTGCCCCTAGCTGTGAAACTGTAAAAAGGACCTTAAAAGCTATGGTTCCTCAGCTAGGCCTCCCCAGCTCCATTGTAGGGATACACTGGGAAGCTCAGCTAGGCCTCCCCCAGCTCCTTTGTAGGGATACACTGGGAAGCTCTGCAGGTGGAGTCCTGGGAATCTTTCCAATTACCTAAGCTATGTGAATAGTAAATAACTGACATGTTCCCTTAAGAATTTTTCATTTGATATGTAATCTTATTTTTGAAGGAAATTAAGCAGACTGGATATATAGCGTGTTTGAATCGAGACTTTGCTTATTTTAGAACGTAATATAGACAGCTTTTAACATTGTACTACTTTATACAGTGCTCAGTTCCGTCGTCAGGCAGAAATTGAGGAAGATGACGACGAAAATACCAATAGAATGCTGGGACAGGAAGCCAAAAAATCTAAACAACAACAACAGTTGTCGTTGTTAGATTTTCTTAATGAGTAAGTCATGGTGTGTTGTTTGTAAGCCACCATTTTGAAAACTGAGGAATTGTTTGAAATACTCAAAATTGTCATACTACTGTAAATTTTGTTTCATGATAAATTTTAGATAATTTTTCACAGTTCCTTATTTTCTACAATGGTCATTGTGTGGAACTATTATGTGTGCGCAAGACTTCTGCTGGAAAAACTGGTAGTCAACATGCTATGAAGAAATGATGATGCTCTTCGTTTTCTGTTTTTGTTTTTTTCTTATATATCTTGCTGTCACTATGGATGTAAGAACTGTTTCTTACTTTCTGTAATGTCTGTCGTACTGTAATTTCTTCGTTAGTTTTAAGTTTAGATAATTTATGTTGATTATGAAGAGATAATCTTGGCAGAAAGAACTTGAAATGTACCACCAGTTTTATTGTAAGTCTTCAGTGGAGTAAAATATAATTATTTTGATATTGCAAGAAATTATGTACATGTATTGAAAAGATTTAGATCAAATGGTATTCACTGCTAATTGAATAAAATTGGCTGTATTGAAGGGGCTTAAATAGTTGGAGGGTCAGTGTTCAACAGCCTGTAACATAATTTTTACATGTCTGTTCCAAGCCAATATTTGTCCTTATTTTATTTGTTTTTTTTTACATTATTTGGAGATTTATTATGCTGTCTTTTTCATGATTAAATTGTTATATGTTTGTGTTACATTTATCTCTTTATTTACAAAAAGAAAAAAATAGTACTATAAATATAGTTAAATATGGCTAGCAACAGTTTGTATTTTTTGTTTTTTTCCACATATTTCATTGGCCAACCATCTTTTAATGATTAAATTGTAATGTTTGTATTACGTTTATTACATTTTTCACAAAAAGAAAAATATAGTACTATAAATATAGTTAAATATGGCTGGCAATATTTTGATATTTTTCATTTTTTCCTCATATTTCATTGGCCAACAAAGCAATACTTTGGTAATTGAGTGTGTTGGGAAGTAGGAGATGGCTGCTGCTATTGAGCTTAATAAATATATTAAACTTGCCTTCCTTTATGAGAAAAACTTACAACAGTGTTAAAACTACACTATTAAAGAAACTACAGAAACTAAATTGAAGCCTGTGAGAGTCTGGAAACTTGAAGAAAATCTCGTTATAGTTACAATCAATATTTTGCCTCTTTCTGCATTTTGCTTTATGCATCTTATTTTCTATGTGCTTTAAGTTGTGCTTAATTTTAACACATTTAACACATGACTAGCAATGCTCTGCTGTATAGCAACTTTATATTTCTGGCTTTATATAATGGCTGCTAATTATTTTTACTTCATTTTTACAGGTTAAGTTTGTAATTCTTTCAGCACTTTAGAAGTAAAGACTGACAGTTTCATTGAGTATTTAATAGAGAAATTTCAGGTTCTTTATATGTAAATCCTGTACTTTTCAATTCTTGTTTGGCTTGTGTATTTTTATATACTTTAGAAATGGAAAAAAATATTTAAATAAATATTTATAACTTCAATTGTACACATGAAATTATAAATGTAAAAAAGTAAGAGTTTCTATCTGAAGCATGAGTTATGCTTCTTTGATACCCTATTGACAATTTTCCTCAGAAATTCTTAAATAAATACATAATAAAAATATAACCTTGTTGATAATAAATTATCTTATATATTGGAACTATGTGTGACATTTTGACCTTGACCTGCTAATTTGGAATGTATGATTATTGTGGAATTTTGTGCCAGTTAAGATATTTCTTTTATGCAGTATTGCATAAACTGGTAGTTTTGTGCAATAATTCTGAAATAACATAGTATTAAAATGAGAATAGAATACACTATGTGAGAAGCATAAATAACAAGGCCAAAATTAAGGGAAATGAAATAGTATGTTTTTTTTTAAAAACAATTTTTTTTCATTTATTAAAAGATATTGAATGTTTTTTTTTTAGCTCGAGCTATTTAAATGAAGAACAAGCAAAGCTGGCAAAGAAAGAAGAGAAGAAAAGAAAGACAAGTGTTTTCTCACGAATATCCAGCAGTTACAGAACAAAAAAGGTAGGAAAGATGTGTACAGAGAAGTGCCAAATGGGTCTCATCTACTTGTTCTTACCTCTGCTGAAAGGATTTGTACAGAGAAGTGCCAAATGGGTCTCATCTACTTGTTCTTATCTCTGCTGAAAGGATTTGTACAGAGAAGTGCCAAATGGGTCTCATCTACTTGTTCTTATCTCAGCTAGGAAGGATTTGTACAGAGAAGTGCCAAATGGGTCTCATTTACTTGTTCTTATCTCTTCTAGGAAGGATTTGTACAGAGAAGTGCCAAATTGGTCTTATCTACTTGTTCTTATCTCTGCTACATATGCAGTGTAGGGGCCCAAGTTCATATATAAATCTTCTACCTGCTACATATGCAGTGTAGGGGCCCAAATTCAAATATGCTACATCAGTGTGGGAAGCGATTTTTTTTTCCAGCTCGCCATTCTGGCTAGTACCAAAACAATAGTACTTGCCGAATTTATGATCTACTAGCCTAAGTTGGCAAGAAGGTTTTAAAGTTACTCGCCAACATACAATATCAATAAAAATGAAATAACATAAACAACCATGTTGACACTGAGAGCTAGTTAATTTATTCAATTCATAAGCTATACATATTTTCAGCAGTGTCCTAAAGAGCCATAAAAAAAAATAAGTACCGCATTTCCGACCTTGTTCCATTAATGAAATTGGTCTATTAACTTCATTTCTTTTAATTCAGTTATAATTTTAATTTCTAACATCATATTTCACCTAGGATTAGTGGAAAATCTATATATTTCAGTAAAATAAATTTTCTTAGATAAAGAAATTAAAAAATAAAATTACGATTATGGCAATCCGTGATAGGGATCGCCGCAAAGTTTTTATCACTACCAGTGTAAAAACCGGAAGTTGGAACAAGTTTATCGTGGTCAAAAATTGTTTTGTTTATAAATCAAAAAGAAGTTAATTACTCTTAAAAACGAAAGAGAAACATCGTGAATAACATCCTTAACGCACAGATATGGTACATTTATCATCATATTCGCATTGGACGAGTTGGTGAGCGGTCCCACACTGTACATGTGCAGTGTTACTGGGCCCAAGTTCACTCATAAATCTTCTACCTGGTACATGTGCATTGTGGGGTCTGAGTGTCAAATAGATATCTGGTACCTGTACATATCTCTGCTGCATGTGCAGTGTAGGGGCCCAAGTTCAAATATAAATCTTGTACCTTCTACATGTGCAGTGTAGGGGCCCAAGTTCAATATAAATCTTGTACCTGCTACATGTGCAGTGTAAGGGGCCCAAGTTCAAATAGATATCTGGTACCTATACATATCTCTGCTGCATGTGCAGTTTAGGGGCCCAAGTTCCGATATAAATCTTCTACCTGATAAATATGCATTGTGGGGTCTGAGTGGCAAATAGTTATCTCGTTCCTATATCTCTGCTGCATGTGCAGTGTAGGGGCCCAAGTTCAAATCTAAATCTTGTACTTGCTATACATGTGCATTGTGGGGTCTGAGTGGCAAATAGATATATCATACCTATACATATCTCTGCTGCATGTGCAGTGTAGGGGCCCAAGTTCAAATATAAATCTTCTACCTGCTACATGTGCAGTGTAGGGGCCCAAGTTCAAATATAAATCTTCTACCTTCTACATGTGCAGTGTAGGGGTCTGAGTGGCAAATAGATATCTTCTATATGCACAAAGTAGGGGCTACTTAGTCTATAGTCAAATTATAAACTTCACCCAAATGTTTACTCAGAGTATACAAATTTGTGGACATTCTATTTACATTAACCTTGTTTACCAAATTGAATTTTTGAAATGAGCATAAAATAATATATGGAAAATGTTTGGAAATGGTGGTCCATAACTGTTGCTCAACATTCATTCTCAATTTCATGTTCTTTATTCTAAAGAATGATGGCTTATAACCATGATCACAGTGATGTTTTGAAACATTTGAAACAAGGCCTCACATGAGGCATGATAGTACATGTAACAATAAAACTGATATAATGCATGAACAAACATATTTACAAGATACAATATTTAGTGGGAAGGTAAATATTATTTGAAAATTGACTTTATGTCTCAAGTTGTTTATATTATTTTGGAGTTATTTCCCTTTCTTTGATCATAGGCATATCTAATGTTACTCCTGTAATTATCAGTTGCACCTGATAAAATAATTAAAAAGTGATGAAAATTCAGGTGCAAAGTCATTAAAAATATTTGTGTTAAATAAACCAGATAAGACAGTAAGGCTCACACACATACGTGTTATGTAACATGTTGAATTGATGGGCCTATAGGATATACATTGTCAACTTTGTATTTGACTTCAAAGAAAATTTGTTTATTTATGAATTACGAGATTTCATGATAGCTCTTTAGTTGTTTATTTTGTAAGCAAATAAATGGTTAACCTCCATCTTTTATTTTAATTAACATTACAACTTATAGTGCACTTGCCAAGTTTTTAAGCCATTTCATCTCATGGATTTAGAAAGAAACTGTACATTAGACAAACAAGGGGGATTATTTGTAGTTTAAGTCTGCATTGATATGATAATGGGGATCATTTAATTTATCTGGTTAGGCATAAATGCTTACAAGGGAGGTAACAGATTTTATACCTGTTATCATTTACAACAAATAATTTTAAGGCAGATACAGTGAAGTAATATATACTTCAGAAAGGCAATATAGTACCTTAAATCACAGATTCGTAATGTCTGTACCCTTTTGGCCATGAAATCCAGTCACCTGTATGTCAACTCAAGGGTTGTGAGTTTTAGTCTGACATCTGATAAGGTGTGTTTGACTCCTACTGACAATGATTGCCACTTTGTCTGGTGGTAGTAATGAGGCTTCCCCCACTAATAAATTCTGGGCACCATAATATAGCTGAAAACATGCTGAACATGGCATTAAACATCAAACGATCAGTCATTACAGTAATAGTAATAAAATCTGTTACCAAGCAGGTGATATCAGAAGGTTGTAAAAATGAGTTCATTAAACTTCAATTTGTTATCAATAGGATTCATAGAAAATAGAGAAAATACCAGAATAACAAATAAAAACAGATGTGTTTTCAATTCATTGTTTATTATCTTGTACCTTTAAGTTCATGCTGTTCTGAAGTTATTTTGATCAGTACAGAAGCACTAGATCAAATTATTCTTGAGGTCATGACCTTTAAATCAGCTGATCAACCAGAGTTGTTACAAATATTCAATTTTAAAAAATAAATGCTACCAATAGAAACCTTGCTTGTTTATTACTAGAAGATTACCAGATTAACACCAAGGAGTTTGCTGCCTGATCTGGCCCCTATTTGACAAAACATCTTGATTGAGGTTTTCCTCAAATCCGTAAGAATTTTCCAAATACAAATTTTTCAGCAATATGATCTTTAATGTTTTTTAATGTTTTAATTTTTTGACCATTTTTTTTGTATGCTATTTTTAGCTCACCTGACCTGAAGGGTCATGTGAGCTATTGCCATCACTTGGCGTCCGTCGTCGTCGTTAACTTTTCTTCAAAAATCTTCTCCTCCAACACCACTGAAGGGATTGCTTTGAAACTTTGCACACATCATCAGTAAAATGTCCTCTACCAAGTTTGCCCAAATCATGGCCTCAGACCAACCAACATGGCCGCCATGGCTAAAAATAGAACAGGGGGGGTCAAAATACAGTTTTTTGCTTATAGTTCAAAAAGTATAACAGATACAGGAAAACCGAACAGACCTTCCTTCTTCAGCATCTAAAGCTCTACAAAACACTCCATTGGGTCAAAGTTGTATGATGACTCCTTGTAGGAGTTATTGCCCTTTAATTGTCAAAATTGATGATTTTTGCCTCAAAATCTTGAAAATTATTAGAACTAGAGAAAAAGTTAGCATTGCTTAATTGTTCTGCTCTATGAGATCTACAAAAAATGACTGAAGGGTCAAGATTGTCTGATTAACCGTTTAAGAGTTATTCCCCTTGAACTGTTTTTTTAAATCGGTTTTAATTGATTTTTTTTAAATCTTCTCCTCTGAAACAACTGAAAGTACTGCTTTGGAACTTTGTACACATCATCCGTCAAATTTCCTCAACCAAGTTTGTACCAACCATGGCTGCAGATTAACCAACATGGCCACCATGGCTAAAAATAGGACGGAGGGGGGGGGGGGGGGGTAAAATACAGTTTTTGGCTTATATTTAAAAAAGTGTAACAGATACAGGAAAACCGAAGAGACATGCCTTCATCTGCATCAAAAGCTCTACGAAACACTCCATAAGGTTAAAGTCGTATGATGACTCCTTATAGGAGTTATTGCCCTTTAATTGTCCAAATTGATTATTTTTCACATTGTTGCCTCAAAATCTTAAACATTATTAGATCTAGAGAAAAAGTTAGCATTGCTTAATTGTTCTGCTTTATGAGGGCTACAAAAATGACTTAGGGTCAAGATTGTCTGATGAACCGTTTAGGAATTATTCTCCTTGAACATTTTTTTAATCAATTTTACTTGATTTTAAAAAATCTTCTCCTCTTTAACCAATGAAAGGACTGCTTTGAAACATTGCACACATCATCTTTTGGACATCCTCTACCAAAATTTTGCAAATCATGACACCTGAATACCTACATAGCTACTTTGGCTTAAAATAGAAAAAATGAAAAAAGGGGGGGGGGGGAGTCGAGAGAGTTTTCGACTGATAGTTAAAAAAGTATAACAGGTACAGCAAATTTGAAGTGAACCTCCCTTCTCCCTCTAAGCATCAAAAGCTCCTCCTTATAGGAGTTATTTCCCTTAAAAGGTCAAAATTAATGATTTTTGCAGAAGTGTTGGGCAATTCCTTATAGCAACGAAAAGCTGGATAAAAAAGGGTTGTTTGGTTTCAGGTTCAGGTGAGCGAAACAGGCTCCTGGGAGCCTCTAGTTTTGTTATCATGTCCTGATATCTTTTGTTTTTCTTTGTGTCAATGTTTGTGCACCTACTTAATTTTGAGCACCCATTTTAATTATAAAATCATATGTACAATTAAGTACAATTGGTCGGCAGAATGATATGGCTTGCCACAAGTCACTTGATTTTTCTTTTCTATTAGAGAACTATCACCATTTCCTATACTATCCACATGTGAATAGTATAATATGGTAAATGTTAACTTGTGGCTGTACAGTACTAAAAGATTGCTATTTCAGTCAATCAAAATTTTACCTGTATATAAAAGAAAGTTATCATCAGTGTCCTTTATATACAGGTTGTACTGAACTAGATAACTCACTGAATATCAAACAGAAAAGTACATTTCATGTCAACATGGATTGGCATCTTGTTGACAGCAGCACTGAGTAATTGGTGTGTAATTACCATACAGTTGCTACATAACTGTAGTATTATGATTACTTACGATAGGAAAGACAAGTAATTGTCAGTTGGCACTTGAGACTGCCAGTAAACAGGTGGGTGGTAAGTGGGGAAATCCCTGTTACTATGTTTACATCTGAAATTCCAATAGAAGCCATGCATTGGAGTCACTGTGTACAACTATCTGTTGGATTAAACAATTCTCACCTATTTTCCTTGTTTACATGCTTGGGTGTCCATAAAATTCCTAAGAAATTTTTCCATCACAATTTCTCTGTGCATTCACTGTTAATTGGTGCTTTCCATATTTTTGATGGGTTGATAAGAATTTGCTTTGGTATTAGTATTTTCAAGCTGTGCCTTTGTAGCTCAATTGCCCCAGAATATCATTTTGAGATATTCTCATCACTTGGTGTCCGTCATCATTGTAGTTCTTCTTCAAAACCACTTGGCCAATCGGAACAAAACTTGGTAGGAATGTTTATTGGGTGGTTATTAACAAAGTTTGAGTTTTTGGTGCTAATCAAATATAAAAACATGGCTGGCAGGGCCATTAATTCAATTCTGATTGGCTGAAATTTAAAAAAATCGCTTCTTACAAACTGCATGGGAGATTGATTTGAATTATTGCAGAAATGTACCTTAGATGGTCCTCTACAAAGTAAGTTTTAAGTGCTGATCCAAAATGTAAGATGGCCACCATCACAGGACAGTTTAACATAGGAGCCTATGGGAAGTATGTTACAAACATACAAGATGGCTGCCACCATGGAACACAGCTTAACATAGGATCCTAAGGGAAAAACACACAAATAGCTTCTTCTATGAAACTGTTCCACACAATTTTGGCAAATCATGCAGAAATGAAGCTTGGATAATTATCTTATTATTTTGAGTTTTTTTTTAGCAAATTGGTAATTCAGCATATCTGCCAGAGATGCAAATGCGTTTTTATTGGCTGAAATTTTCAAATTTGTTTCCCTCACAAACCGCTTGGCAGAAGGAATTGTGATATTGTAGAAATGTAACTCAAATGGTCCTCTACTAATTTAGAGTTTTTAGCTCACCTGACCCAAAGGGTCATGTGAGCTGTTGTTATCACTTTGCGTCCGTCGGCGTCGGCGGCGGCGGCATCTGTAAACTTTTTACATTTTAATCTTCTTCTCTGAAACCACTTGGCCAATTGAAACCAAACTTGGCCATAATGTTCATTGGATGGACCTTTACAAAGTTTGTGTTTTTTATTTTGATTGGTAAACCAATATGGCCGCCACCTCAAGACTTAGTTTAACATAGGACCCTATGGGAAAAAAGTTAAAAAGGTCTTCTTCTCTGAAACCGTTTAACCAATCAAAACAAAACTTACTAGCAATATTGTTTAGATGGTCCTCTATAAAGTTTGTGTTTTAGATGGGAATTGGAAATTCAAAATGGCCGCCACCGCAGGACTTAGTTTAACATAGAACCCTATGGGAAAAAGTTTTAAAAGGCTTCTTCTCTGAAACCGGTTAATCAATGGAAACAAAAACTTACTAGCAATATTGTTTGGATGGTCCTCTATAAAGTTAATGTTTTTTATCCCAATCTGATATTCAAAATGGCCGCCACCGCAGGACTTAGTTTAACATTGGACCCTATGGGAAAAATGTTAAAAAGGGCTTCTTCTCTGAAACCGGTTAACCAATCAAAACAAAACTTACTAGCAATATTGTTTGGATGGTCCTCTATAAAGTTTGTGTTTTTTCTGGCAATTGGAAATTCAAAATGGCTGCCACCGCAGGACTTAATTTAACATGGGACCCTAAGGGAAAAAGTTTGAAAGGCTTCTTTTCTGAAACCGGACAACCAATGGAAACAAAACTTACTAGCAATATTGTTTAGATGGTCCTCTATAAAGTTAATGTTTTTTATCCCAATCTGATATTCAAAATGGCCGCCACTGCAGGACTTAGTTTAACATTGGACCCTATGGGAAAAAGGTTAAAAAGGGCTTCTTCTCTGAAACCGGTTAACCAATCAAAACAAAACTTACTAGCAATATTGTTTGGGTGGTCCTTTATAAAGTTTATGATTTTTATGCCAACTGGAGTTTCAAAATGGCCACTACCGCAGGACTTAGTTTAACATGGGACCCTATGGGAAAAAGGTTTTAAAGGCTTCTTCTCTGAAACCGGTTAATCAATGGAAACAAAAACTTACTAGCAATACTGTTTGGATGGTCATCTATAAAGTTTATGTTTTTTATGGCAATTGGAAATTCAAAATGGCCGCTACCGCAGGACTTTGTTTAACATACGACCCTATGGGAAAAAGTTTTTAAAGGCTTCTTCTCCGAAACCGGTTAATCAATGGAAACAAAAACTTACTAGCAATATTGTTTGGATGGTCCTTTATAAAGTTTATGTTTTTTATGGCAATTGGAAATTCAAAATGGCCACCTCCCCCGCAGGACTTAGTTTAACATAGGACCCTATGGGCAAATAAAAAAAATCTCTATACAACTGGTTAACCAATGAAACAAAGCTTTCTAGTAATATTGTTTGGATGGTCCTATTTAAAGTTTATTGAAAATTACAGGACTTACTTTAACATCAGGGAAATGCCATCTTCATTGCCTATAAAATCAGGTGAGCGATACAGGCTCTTAAGAGCCTCTGGTTTTTGTTTCGATCCAAATTACAATATTGCTGCCACCGTGGAACATCACTTAACATAGTAAGTTATGAGAAAAACATAAAACAGCTTCTTCTCAGAAACTGTCCTACAAATTACTGCTGATTGGAAATTCAACATGGCAACATTCATAGAAACAGCATCTTCAGATAAGTTTTAGCATTTTATATCAAAATTTGCTGAAAAAGTCTTGTCTCTTAAAAAGTTTTTTTTGTAAGTCAGGTGAGCGATACATGCTCTTAAGAGCCTCTAGTTTCCTAGTTGCTATGTTTGGTATATTGTACTCTTTACATTGTCTTTATCAGTCATTCTGTTCTATATGTATTCCTATTTGTCTGCATTAGTTGTCAACATTTTTGTCATCTGGCTGCTAGATGAAGAACAGCATTTATTATGGTACCATTTTTAATTCTTGCCATATAACTTATTCTCTTATGTTTTTACCTCAGAGTTAAACATGGGTCTTTTAGCAGGTCAAACAGGAACAGTAAAAAAAAATCATACAAATGTTTTGTACAATGCCTAAAAATCAATATTAACACAGTCTTCAGCAAGCTAGTGGTTTTAATCAATATTAACAGTCTTCAGCAAGCTAGTGGTTTTAATCAATATTAACAAAGTCTTCAGCATGCTAGTGGTTTTAATCAATATTAACACAGTCTTCAGCATGCTAGTGGTTTTAATCAGATTTCTCCATCAACCTGGACACCATGATATAGCAGAAAACTGCTTCAATCTGTTTTCTTTAAAGCTCTTGCTCAGAAAGAGCTGGACACTTAAATTGCAGCTATTCATGCATGACTGAGGTAACTTTACTGGAGAGATTGCCATATGGTTTTATGCAAGTTAAAGCCTAATGAAGCATGATAAAGCCTTTGTTTCAGTTTAATTTTAGTATTAATGTGATCTTCCAGTTTTATATACATGGTTGTTTGTGTTTGTCTTGTCGATTGAACTCAGTAAGGCTATTATTGGCTATATTCTACTTGTATGTTCACTTATTCTCCTCGTCACAAAATCTGTGGGTGTATATGTTATGAGAGAAACTACTATGATAGTGGTGTAGTAACAGAATATAAACACTGAGAACCCTAGTTGACATCGATTGCCAATTTTTCTCCCGCTTCCTCCCCCAATAAAAACTGGACGCCATGATATAGCTGAAAAAATTGATGAAAGTGGTGTTAAAACATCAAATAAACAAACAAACAAATGTCTGGGCTTTAGTTTGTGCCTTACTGTCGGCAGGTGTGCTTGACTCCAACTTTAATTGACAGGGATTGCTAGTTTTCCTGTCAAATGTCCAGGTATTTTCCTATTGGTCAACCAATTCTTATACAGATAACAGCTGTTTAGAAAACTTTTTCAATCTGTTTTCTTTAAAGCTCTTCATAAGTGATAGCTTGGACATTTAAATTGCAGCTACTCATGTGTGACTAAGGTAACTTTCACTTCTAACTTGCATTGAACCCTATGGCAATCTCTACAGTAAAGTTACCTGAGTCACACCTGAGTAGCTGCAATTTAAATGTCCAGCTCTTTCTGAGTAAGAGCTTTTAAAGAAAACAGATTGAATCAGTTTCTAAACAGCTGTTTTCTAATTTTGAAATTGATTAAGCAATTGGTAGAAAATACCTGACAGGTCATTGTATTTTGACTATAAAGGATTAATAAAAATGGCATTAAATCCCAATCGAGTAGTTGTATCTGACTTCCTACAATTACCTGCAATTTCTTGGACATGAACCTATAAAATTATACTAGTCCCCAACTATTGTTCTAGAACTATCTATTGAACCATTTTATGCACCATAGTATGTTGCTTCTTCCATTACCAGGTAACTCTGTCCAATTATTTGACTGATCAGGGGTCGTTGGGTGTAATACTGTAATAAATAACTGTTTATTTACAATCCAGAATCATTTAGTATCTCTCCCACACTTAAGAAGATGAAACAGCTGCAACACAACATATTTACAAAGTACTTTCAGCACAAAGATATTACAAATGCATTAAATTCTGTTGTTTTACTGATTGTTTAGAGGATTATTAGAATTAAATTGGCTATAGCAACAAGTTATTTTTTAACCCTGCCTAAAATCTGTCAATTTTTGAATTGCTGCTATTAAAGTCAGTCACGGTTAATAGCTTTTTAATCATACTGATAAAGATATGGCATGTTTTGTTAATTATAAGCAGGTCTTTAAGTCCCAATATCTTTTCTTCCAGTTGTTGATGGAATTACGATTTATTGGAATCCCAACAACTTATTGCAACTTGGAACTGTGATTTTAAAACATATTGACTGTCTTTTAGTAAGAAGTCTGAGCATGGATCTAGTCTACATGGACATTTTTCATTCATGGGTTTTCCCAATCTTATTAAAATAAATTTTGGCATGGACATGACATAACAAAATGGGAGGAACAAGTGAAAAATTTAATTTTTTAGTAGATTGGAGCTTTCCCAATATTTTTGTGATTTTTTTAATAGTATAATACCAGTTAAGTTGGGATATTCAATATATGTCAAACCCACTCAAGGGAGACCACGCAAGAGAGACCAACCAGCAGTGTCACTGTACAGGTGGTCCTTTGATACAGTTTCAGTTAATATAGAATTTACTACAGTTGGGTCTAAAAACAACGGTCTTATTAAAAGTTTGCTTAATACAGGTGATTTCTCCAGCATGTTGCCGCTGTACCTACTTCATTGACGCACTAGTTGTTAGAGCATCTCTTTGAAGGAATACATGTCAGAGTAATTAGTACCATTATGGTGGAACATAGATTAAATAGTTTCTGTATGTGTACTTAGTGCTGACACTGGTTCCGCTGGCTCCTTAGTGCCACATCTGCTTTCATTGACATGTAATGTTGGCAATCTAAGCAAGTGTTTTTTGTAATTAATAAGTACATGTACATGAATTATAAGCCTTTAAACAAATGGGGAAGGTATTGCATGAAAAGTATCTACAGTTTACCACTGTGACACTAAAGAGTTTCTTGTTGAACACTTGTGACTGACGTATTAAGTGCCACAAATGGGACATCTTGGTACAATCTACCCTTGTGTGTGGGGACACATTGGTACAATTTACCCATGTGTGTGGGGACACATTTGCACAATATACCCATGTGTGTGGAAACACATTGGTACAATCTACCCATGTGTGTGGGGACACATTGGTACAATCTACCCATGTGTGTGGGGACACATTGGTACAATATACCCATGTGTGTGGAAACACATTGGTACAATCTACCCATGTGTGTGGGGACACATTGGTACAATCTACCCATGTGTGTGGGGACACATTGGTACAATCTACCCATGTGTATGGTGACACATTGGTTCAATCTAACCATGTGTGTGGGGACACATTGGTACAATCTACTCATGTGTGTGGGGATACATTGGTACAATCTACCCATGTGTGTGGGGATACATTGGTACAATCTAACCATGTGTGTGGGGATACAATTGTACAATCTACCCATGTGTGTGGGGACACATTGGTTCAATCTACCCATGTGTGTGGGGACACATTGATACAATCTACCCATGTCTGTGGGAACGCATTGGTACAATCTACTCATGTGTGTGGGGACACATTGGTACAATCTAACCATGTGTGTGGGGATACCATTGTACAATCTACCCATGTGTGTGGGGACGCATTGGTACAATCTACCCATGTGTGTGGGGACGCATTGGTACAATCTAACCATGTGTGTGGGGATACAATTGTACAATCTACCCATGTGTGTGGGGACACATTGGTACAATCTACTCATGTGTGTGGGAACGCATTGGTACAATCTACCCATGTGTGTGGGGATGCATTGGTACAATCTAACCATGTGTGTGGGGATACAATTGTACAATCTACCCATGTGTGTGGGGACACATTGGTACAATCTACTCATGTGTGTGGGAACGCATTGGTACAATCTACTCATGTGTGTGGGGACACATTGGTACAAACTACCCATGTGTGTGGGGACACATTGGTACAATCTATCCATGTGTGTGGGGACACCTTGGTACAATCTATCCATGTGTGTGGGGACACATTGGTACAATCTACTCATGTGTGTGGGAACGCATTGGTACAATCTACTCATGTGTGTGGGGACACATTGGTACAAACTACCCATGTGTGTGGGGACACATTGGTACAATCTATCCATGTGTGTGGGGACACCTTGGTACAATCTAACCATGTGTGTGGGGATACAATTGTACAATCTATCCATGTGTGTGGGGATACATTGGTACAATCTATCCATGTGTGTGGGGACACATTGGTACAATCTAACCATGTGTGTGGGGATACAATTGTACAATCTACCCATGTGTGTGGGGACATATTGGTACAATCTACCCATGTGTGTGGGAACGCATTGGTACAATCTACCCATGTGTGTGGGGACACATTGGTCAATCTACGCATGTGTGTGGGGATGCATTGGTACAATCTAACCATGTGTGTCGGGATACAATTGTACAATCTACCCATGTGTGTGGGGACACATTGATACAATCTACTCGTGTGTGGGAACGCATTGGTACAATCTACTCATGTGTGTGGGGACACATTGGTACAATCTACCCATGTGTGTGGGGGACACATTGGTACAATCTAACCATGTGTGTGGGGATACAATTGTACAATCTACCCATGTGTGTGGGGACATATTGGTACAATCTACCCATGTGTGTGGGAACGCATTGGTACAATCTGCCCATGTGTGTGGGGACACATTGGTACAATCTACCCATGTGCATGGGGACACATTGGTACAATCTAACCATGTGTGTGGGGACACATTGGTACAATCTAACCATGTGTGTGGGGATACAATTGTACAATCTACCCATGTGTGTGGGGATACAATTGTACAATCTATCCATGTGTGTGGGGATACAATTGTACAATTCTAACCATGTGTGTGGGGATACAATTGTACAATCTAACCATGTGTGTGGGGATACAATTGTACAATCTACCTATGTGTGTGGGGATACAATTGTACAATCTACCCATGTGTGTGGAAACACATTGGTACAATCTATCCATGTGTGTGGGGATACAATTGTGCAATCTAACCATGTGTGTGGGGATACAATTGTACAATCTGCCCATGTGTGTAGAAACACATTGGTACAATCTATCCATGTGTGTGGGGATACAATTGTACAATCTAACCATGTGTGTAAAGGATACAATTGTACAATCTACCCATGTGTGTGGAAACACATTGATACAATCTATCCATGTGTGTGGGGACACATTGACATTGGTACAATTTACCCATGTGTGTGAGGACACATTGGTACAATCTACCCATGTGTGTGGGGACACATTGGTACAATCTACCCATGTGTGTGGGGACACATTGGTACAATCTACTCATGTGTGTGGGGACACATTGGTACAATCTACCCATGTGTGTGGGGACACATTGGTACAATCTACCCATGTGTGTGGGGACACATTGGTACAATCTACCCATGTGTGTGGGGACACATTGGTACAATCTACTCATGTGTGTGGGGACACATTGGTACAATCTACCCATGTGTGTGGGGACATCTTGGTACAATCTACTCATGTGTGTGGGGACATCTTGGTACAATCGACTCATGTGTGTGGGGACACATTGGTACAATCTATCCATGTGTGTGGGGACACATTGGTACAATCTATCCATGTGTGTGGGGACACATTGGTACAATCTACCCATGTTTGTGGGGACACATTGGTACAATCTATCCATGTGTGTGGGGACACCTTGGTACAATCTACTCATGTGTGTGCGGACATCTTGGTACAATCTACTCATGTGTGTGGGGACATCTTGGTACAATCTACTCATGTGTGTGGGGACACATTGGTACAATCTACCCATGTGTGTGGGGCACAGGCATGCATGTACAATAATCTACCATGTGTGTTTCGGGACACTTCAGTACAGTCTACCTGTGTGTGTGCGGGGGGGGGGGGGGGGGGGGGGGGGGTGGAGGAGGGGGGACACGTCAGTGATTGTCATGCTTTTATGAAGTTAACATGCTTTGTAATGTATTGAAATAGAAATATTAAAAGCTGTCTTAGGCCAGTCCATACATTTCTTGAAAAGGGGGAGGTACTACTGTAAAATCATGAGTTAGTTAACATTTGGTTAAACATATAAGTTAGTCAACACTTGGAAAGTTATTCAAGATATGTTTTATATTTCAGTGTGGCAGAATCCCAGTACGACAGGTACATCTATAAACCAATCCTAAATACTATTTGGTTATACTTTTTCTTACTTCAATATTAGTAAATATTTCTAGTCAGTTGTACTGGTCTTCCTTACATGTATAGAGTTTTTTTTTAAGTGGTTTTCTTACTGACTTCATATTTTGCTGGAGACTTAAGCATGTTGACATTATTTTAAAAATATTTTATATGTAATACATATTTACAATATTTATATATATGTTTGAAAAAAAAATATACTTAATTTTTCACTGTAGAAATTGCTTATGATCATGTTTCTCTGTTCTTGGTGGATGAAAAATATATTATTTCATTCTGTGACAGTGCCATGGAAACAATATACTTAGGTGAGTTGTTTGTGAAATGATCTATATATAAAGCATTTTAATTCATTGAAGCTCGATCATGGCAACTAAAAGTGATGAAACTGGTAAGATAAGATAACGATATGTTATCGGTCAGGTGTGCCCTTTTTGTGTAGTTGTAGAAAGCATTGTGCTAACTCGCACCACATATGCTGGTAAGCTACAGGACACATTATCCTGGTGTACTAGGTGTAAAGTCAGCATGTGGCTACTCTGACTGCTAATGTCACCATGTGGCTACTGTGACTGCTCAAGTCAGCATATGGCAACTCTGACTGCTCAAGTCAGCATGTGGCAACTCTGACTGCTAATGTCAGCATGTGGCTACTGTGACTGCTCAAGTCAGCATATGGCAACTCTGACTGCTAAGTCAACATGTGGCTACTGACTGCTAAAGTCGGCATGTGGCTACTCTGACTGCTAAAGTCAGCATGTGGCTACTCTGACTGCTAAAGTCAGCATGTGGCTACTATGACTGCTAAAGTCAGCATGTGGCTACTCTGACTGCTAAAGTCAACATGTGGCTACTCTGACTGCTAAAGTCAACATGGGTATTTGCTTTACACCATATAATATATCAAGTTAAAGCCAAATGTGCAGAACTTTTAAAGGAACAGGAATGCATTTAAGAATTTTTTTTTTAAAAGTTTCCAGGAATTATTTATCAATGAAACCTAGATTATCATTTTCATCTTTACAAATTTTTTGTACTTTAGTTCATCATTTGCACTTATCTTGATAAGAAAGGTGTAAAATATATTAATTTGAAGATGTTTTGATATAAAAGGAATACACAAAAAGTGAAGATCTTTCTGATTGATACTGGAATATGCAAAAGTACATACAGATATTGAACTTCCTACGTTAACTGTATTTCAAGGAAATTATTGCTTATATGAAATTCTTTTTGCATAAAGTATTCTTTGTATACCGGACATCCTTTTTAAATAGAATATATTTAGACATGCCCTTTTGTAAAAAGGCTTTAATTTTGAAACTTTGGAAGAAAAAAAAATTCTTTTCATGTCACCATTACTGTATTTGTATTTTAAGTGTCTGTGTGTTAATAACTATGATATAGTGAATTGAATAACTCAACTGATGGTTCTGTTGATGACCCAATTTTTACTTGAAATGGTTGAGTTCAAATCTAAACAATTTTACATGGTTGGATTTTGTTTCTATTTCTGAATGGGGGCTTGGTGGGCAAGTGGTCAAGGTAGTTCGTCTACTATTGATCATGTGGTCTGTCATCACTGAGGTTGTGGGTTCGAGTCTCACTGCGGGCAGTGTGTACTCGACTTCAATCTTAATTAACAAGTATGGCCAGTTTTCCTATCGAAGGTCGGGGGTTCTCTTCGTGTAGACTGGCTTCCTTCCCCAGTAAAAACTGGACACTAAGAAATAGCTGAAAAATTGCTGAAAGTGGCTTTAAACATCAAACAAACAAACAAACAAGCCATTTCTGAATGTGTATTAATATATATTCTTTACCCTTAATATTGTACTGGGCTGTAAAGACAATGTAATAATATAAGTAATGAAATACTACTTACGTTATGGCCAGTTTTTCTCTTTAATGGGAAACAAAACATAATTTAACTTTTGACAAGAAGTCAGTTGAAATTTTCAGAAAATAGTGTTTGGTGTTGAATATAATGTTTAGTTTGTCAAGACATAGCTAATGTTAATGTTTTCCTTTTTTTTTAAATTCTCAAATACTGGTAAGATGTTTATACATAATTAAACAAAGAATATATAATAATGTTTATATATATATGCCTACTGTCAGAAACTGACCTATCTGGGGAGAACTTGAACTTACCCACCTCATACCAAGCAATCAACATCTTGTATACAAAAATATACAGCTAGCAATTTCTGCTTCATCCCACACAATTTTCATAAAGTAATTGTAAAACAATTTGGCGTTGTATTGAGAAAAAGAATTGGGTAAATTAGAACTAGTAGAGTGCAATTGAGAAGGAAGATTATAACCTGAATCAAGTGCAAGTGGTTCTTGGCATTAAACTGAAAGTAGGATGTATATTGATGAGAGTCTGTAGTATATAGTCAACAGTTTTGTATCATGTCAATATCTTACCAGGAAACAAAACTGACAACATGGCAACATTCATTCTATACATTTTCTTTATCATGAAAATGAAGGAGTTAAAGAGTTGAATGTATACTGTAAAGTGAGGACTGTTTTCAGTATTACTGCATTCCTCTTAAAATGAACAAATTTTAAAACATTAACGGAGCACTTTGCCAGTATGATTTAATTACCAGCCAAATTTCTGGTTTTTTGTACAGAGTATTACATAATCATTCTAACTATACTGTTTTAGTGTTATGGATTTTCTGAGGATTGTTATTGATAATTTGTGTGCTGCCATAACAGTTTTGGTCGTTGTTTATAACGGTTTGTGGAATCCAAAGGAATTATCATAGATATTGTTACGTAGTCATTAGGAATATGATGGTACTTGTATCATTGCAAAATCGCTTTACTAAAAGTGTTGCTTTGCCAGTAAGTTTTACATATATGTATTTCATAATTAGTTTTTATTTTTTATTACATATTTTGATTGTGTACAGGTAATAAAATGCCTATTATATATGCCTTTAAATAGTATACATTTTGAAGTGTATATTTAAACATAAGGCATGTCCTATTTAATGATATTCTTTAATTGACCTTGATGCAACAGATCAGTAGCACAACTGACTATTCCATCATTCATGGAAACTCTATATATGCTAGGTCCAGAATGAATAAAAAGTGTTATTGAAATAGTGTTAAATATTAGATTCCAAACAACTAGCCATTGTGCTAGTCTAGCAGGAAATATAGTATCTATCACAAGTGAAAGTGAGATAAGAAAATCTCAAATAGCCAAGATATTTTGTCCATTCCGAGACTCTGCAGAGGGATTTGACAAACAGATATCTTTGCCTGCAGATTTGAAAAAAAGATATCTTTGCCTGCACATTTGAGAATTTCTTAAACCGCCTTCCACAAGTGATCTGGTACTCAGTAGATTTCCAGACTTTTGAGTCATTTCTACAGTATGTTTGGTAGCCATTAGTGTATAACATAACTGTGACATCATAATAACTAACTCACCCAGTGAGACACAGAATTCTCACTAATGAGACAGAGAGGTACCTATTTTAGCCGGTTGAGATATCCTTATCTCAACCCGTGGGTGAGATAAGAATTTCACGCTCCTTTTCCCGTAAAAATGTATTATGACGTCAACTGTCGGTTCACCAAGAAAAATCATAAATATATGCTTTAGTTGTGTTGGTTTACTAGGCCTCTTTAAATATTAATATGAAAACAACATATCTGAGCTTCCATGAACCAATTTATGCCACAATCTACACATCAAAACAAAAACGTTGACTCAACAACTTATACACTGAAGATTACGTTCAGGGTGGATAACTCTATTCGTTGACAACTTTAAAGATGACAGCACCGGACGTTTTTTTAACGAATTAGTGAGAAATAGAATCAAACTCCGGTGGTAGCGCAAGACGGGAAAATCTCAGACACCCGCATGAAAGATTTCTTTTGGTCTCGGCAGAGCCTCGTTGAAGACCAGAAATCTTTTCACTTGGGTGTCTGAGATTTTCCCGTCTTGCCCTCCCACCGGTGTTAGATCCTTTATATCTCACCAACAGGAAGTCACAAGATAATCTATACCTTGGATGGGACAAATTATTCTTTGTTTTTCTACTGTGCATGCTTCATTTTGTCTTCATTTGACCAGTACTGTAACAATTAATATCAATTTAAAGATTTAAGCTTTGTCTGAAATTTTTTTCTTCATTGTGCCTCTTTTTCTTTCATTCTAGCAAAAAGATAAAGAAGGAAAAGGGAAAAATACTCATCAGTTTGTGCAAGTGTCCGTGAGCAATTCTACACCATGTGCAGTATGTAATAAGTCTATGGCTAACAAATTAGCCCTCCGATGTGAAAGTAAGTAATGTAACAGATCAAAGTCATTTATGATTGGTTAAGATAGTTAGTCATCTACTCTTGATCATGTGACTGTCAATACCAAGGTGGATTGGAGCCTTACTGTGTGGAAGGGTGTGCTTGTTGACTCCAGCTTTAATTCACAAGTATTGCTAGTTTCCCTGCTGAAGGTCTGGCTTTCCACCAGCTACCTCCCCAATAAAAACTAGTAGCTGAAAAATTGCCGAAAGTGGCTTTAAACCTCATTCAAACAAGCAAACAAAAGTCATTTATGAATGCAACATCTCAAATTTGGAAAATACCTAATCTTCATACATTCTAAAATATTTACAATATGTTCATACAGAAATCTAATTTAAAATTTAATAGTTTGTTTTGTTTGTTTGAATTTTGTTTGATGCCACTTTCAGCAATTTTTTTAGCTATATCACGGCGTTCAGTTTGTATTGGGGAGGAAGCTTGAGTACCCAGATAAAACCCAGACCTTCGTGAAATATAAAAGTGTTCGCCAAATCGTTATAATCAAAATAGAGCGACTTTCATGGTTTATAACATGCAAGTCAAAAATGCTGGTCTAGGTTGTAACAGGCTGTAGTAAAGCTTCAGTTTTAATACAGAAAACATTGCAGTCCGATTAAGAATTAAATTTTTCACTTGCTCTGTCCATCTCCCCCTTTTCTGTTAGTGTTGCAACCATAACAAAAATAGGGGGGGGGGAGCAATTGAGATTTAATTTTAATTCAATTGGTTAACATTGTACTATAAGGCTTGTTCGATAGTACAGTCAACCTGAACAACTATTTATTCCACAAAAACAATTTAATGAGCTTGATTGGAGAACATCCAAAACTATTTTAGCTTTCTGTTACATCACTGAATTAATGCTGTCATAACAATTGATTGCCAGTTTACCTGCTGAAGGGCATGGGTTTTCTCCAGGTACTCCAGCTTCTCCCCCAATAACAAATGGATTGCCAGTTTACCTGCTGAAGGGCATGGATATTCTCCAGGTACTCCAGCTTTCTCCCCCAATAACAAATGGATTGCCAGTTTACCTGCTGAAGGTCGTGGGTTTTCTCCAGGTACTCCAGCTTCCTCCCCCATTAACAAATGGATTGCCAGTTTACCTGCTGAAGGTCATGGGTTTTCTCCAGGTACTCCAGCTTCCTCCCCCAATAACAAATGGATGCCAATTTAACAGCTGACAAACTGCTGAAAGTGGCATTAAACCACAAACAAGCAAACACACTTATACCAAATCTCAAGACAGTCGACCAGTAATAAGATAAATATTTTCTTACATATGTTTTTGAGGAAGACCTGGTGATTTTCCAACAGTGATAGACATTTGATGTCTTTCCGCATGTGGAGCACAGCAGAATGAGTGAAAAGACAATTTATATTTATTATGATTGGAAGATCAGACTGGCTTTCCTAAAAATGTATGAAGGTACCTATTTCTTCTGTAAACCAACAACTTTCAAATTGGTATATCCTATAAACTCTCCAACTCTCCGTTTCCGTTGCTGAACGGCCTTAAAAGAACGTTGAAGGTGTTTAGATTGGATGACACAGCCAGTACAGATGGGTGTGCATTAGCTCATCTGTACTAGGTGATCTGTAGGAGAAATTGGCCATTTATAGAAGAATTTAAAAAACTTTTTTTCACCACTAGAAAAATATTTTTTTTATCCATATTTTCTATACGAGTAATTTGATGTTGTTGTTTCAGACTGTCTAATCAATGTCCATGACAGTTCCTGTAAAGAGCAGGTAACTCCATGTGGAAGGATAGGATATCTGTCTACACAAAGTATGAAGGTATCAACATATTTTTCATTCTGTTGGTTGACACATTTTTTTATACTGTAAACTGATGAAATTGATATTTAAATCCAAAGTGCACATATAAGAAGCATATGTTCTTGGCACATTTAAGGTATCTGGACCATAATTGCCCACGTGATCATATTTTGTGTCCTGGATGTCCATTGTTTTTTAATAAAGCAAACCTCTGTTATTTCCTGCAAACATCGGAAACACTATTTGTTTAACTAACTTTTTTTGTTCAAAACTGATAACATTGACACAAAGTAAAACAATAAATATAATTTGTTTAATTTATATTTACCAATACATTGATTTAATAAAGCTGCATTTCTTGGTCGAAAAATAAAATTTAACGATAAGTTCAATTATGGGTCGAATACCTTAAATATGCTAATATAGAATTTGTGTACCGTGCCTCCCCTCTCCAGGTCAGTCAGTTATCTACTTCTTGTATTCCAAGCAGACTTAGACTGTTTCAAGGGTCAAAATAGGAAAAATTATCGTAAGAGTTTTCTCAGCAACTACTAATCACATCCTCTTGAAATTTGGTATGCAGCATCAGCATGGCCTCCCATAATGTGGGATTCAATTTCAGGTCTGTCGCTCACCTACTTCTTGTTTAACGAAATCCTTCCATTTCTGTCTTTGAAGGATTTTTATTAATAGTTTTTTATGTAGGTCAATATTGAGGTTTTGTATACAGGTCAGTATAGAATCTCTATGAAGGTAAACATTGATAGTTTTTATTAAGGTTGAGTTTTTATGCAGGATAATATTGAGAATTTCCATCAAGGTCAGTAATGAGAGTTTTAATACAGGTTAATATTGATAGTTTCTAAGAATGTCAATATTGAGAGTTTTTATGCAGGTTAATATTGATAGTTTTATGCAGGTTAATATTGTTATTGTGAGTTTCTATGAAGGTCAGTATTAATAGTTTTATGCAGGTTAATATTAATAGTTTTATGCAGGTTAATATTGTTATTGTGAGTTTCTATGAAGGTCAGTATTAATAGTTTTATGCAGGTTAATATTGATAGTTTTATGCAGGTTAATATTGTTATTGTGAATTTCTATGAAGGTCAGTATTAATAGTTTTATGCAGGTTAATATTGATAGTTTGATGCAGGTTAATATTGATAGTTTTATGCAGGTTAATATTGATAGTTTTATGCAGGTTAATATTGTTATTGTGAATTTCTATGAAGGTCAGTATTAATAGTTTTATGCAGATTAATATTGATAGTTTTATGCAGGTTAATATTGACAGGTTTTGTGCAGGTTAATATTGACAGTTTTTGTGCAGGTTAATATTGACAGTTTTTGTGCAGGTCAGAGGTTCATCACACTGCTTTACCAGTTTGTTCAGTATCTGAGAAATTTGAGAAATGTTCAAGGATTTGTAGTTATCAAGACGGTAGTTATTACTTTTCATGCAAGTTTCATTGGTACTAATAATGTGTTTGAGGTTTTGTGAAATAATTCCAAATAACCCTGTCCTTCTGTCCAACATAAATTTTCGTTTCTAGCCTGGATTTCTTCAAAGAAACTTAGTCAGAGAAGTAATACTGTGGAAAAAAAAAGTTTTGTTTTTAAAAAATCTGAGCCTAATCCTGAATCTGAGGAAATATTTTTGACTGCATTTGCTAATCAGCCAGAACATTTTCAACCAAAGGCAATATATTTGCAATATTCTCTGTATTTTAAATGAGATATTTGATGGTCATTTTGATGTAGGCTGTTAGAAACCACCTCTTTAAAGGTATCTTTGTTGGAGTACAAATCACTTACATTTTGGTCTGCCAAGAAAAGGTGCTGTTTAATGAGGTAGTTTATTGTTAAGACTTGTTCTGCAATACTGAGTCCCATTTTGTTTTAAGACTGGTTCTGCCATACTGAGTCCCAGTTTGTTATAAGACTTGTTCTGCCATACTGAGTCCCAGTTTGTTACAAGACTTGTTCTGCGATACTGAGTCCCATTTCGTTATAAGACTTGTTCTGCCATACTGAGTCCCAGTTTGTTATAAGACTTGTTCTGCCATACTGAGTCCCAGTTTGTTACAAGACTTGTTCTGCCATACTAAGTCCCAGTTTGTTACAAGACTTGTTCTGCCATACTAAGTCCCAGTTTGTTATAAGACTTGTTCTGCCATACTGAGTCCCAGTTTGTTATAAGACTTGTTCTGCCATACTGAGTCCCAGTTTGTTACAAGACTTGTTCTGCAGTTTGTTTTAAGACTTGTTCTGCCATACTGAGTCCCAGTTTGTTATAAGACTTGTTCTGCCATACTGAGTCCCAGTTCGTTAAAAGACTTGTTCTGCCATACTGAGTCCCAGTTCGTTATAAGACTGAGTCCCAGTTTGTTATAAGACTTGTTCTGCCATACTGAGTCCCAGTTCGTTAAAAGACTTGTTCTGCCATACTGAGTCTCAGTTTGTTATAAGACTTGTTCTGCCATACTGAGTCCCAGTTTGTTATAAGACTTGTTCTGCCATACTGAGTCTCAGTTTGTTATAAGACTTGTTCTGCCATACTAAGTCCCAGTTTGTTATAAGACTTGTTCTGCCATACTGAGTCCCAGTTTGTTATAAGACTTGTTCTGCAGTTTGTTTTAAGACTTGTTCTGCCATACTGAGTCCCAGTTTGTTATAAGACTTGTTCTGCCATACTGAGTCCCAGTTTGTTTTAAGACTTGTTCTGCCATACTGAGTCCCAGTTTGTTATAAGACTTGTTCTGCCATACTGAGTCCCAGTTTGTTTTAAGAGATCAAACATATATTGCAGTATGGTACCTGAATAACCAGGAGTTAAATTATGGTCATTTCTCAGAAATTTCTTCCTTGGCTTGGTTTGAATGAATGTTTATTTTGCAGAACCGTCATCGTAGTCCAAAGCAGTCAAGAAGAATGTCATTTTATAGACGGAAAAAGGCAATATTATAACAATGTGTTAAATGCCTTAACAAATAAGCATAGAATTAACATTTTAGAAAATATAAAATAATTAAAAAGATAAAATGACTTCAAAAGACATAACTATTGATACATGATTGATGGATTCGTTGGTGTTTAACATCTAGCAGCTATTTTTTAGGACAAACTACTGTTTAAAAAAATAAATGCAATATTTTAACACGTGAATTAATTTGCCTTTCTTGGAAATGATTTGAAAGTCTTGAACTATGTTGGAAGTAAAATATAATACTTGTATAGCTATATGCCATAGTACTAATTCTTGTTGTTTGAAGTAAATACAAATTTGTAACAGATTTATTATCTTTATTATTTATCTAGATCTATTCTTTTGTCCTAATTTGGTCTACAGAATATTGGCGTCTCCGTAGATACATTTTACATTGAATTAATCATATTTTTTTATTTTAACTGATACAAAGTTAATAACAAACTGGCTGATAATGAATCTTAGATTGTTAATTTGTATTTTTCAAAGAAAAAAATATCAAACTTTTCTGTTGGCAGGACTAATTATATGACAGTTTAACATGAGTTAATCCATTGTAATACCTTATAACTATTTGACTACTGGCTAACAGTACAAGGTGGATATGGTATAGGGGAGGTAACTGCATTATAGCAACAATTATTACAACATCCTCTGAGATCAGTCACTAGATATCTTTACTGAACATTGACTTTCCATGGTAATACAACTGTTTTTAACCATCTTGCATAAATATATTTTTACTTTTTTTAAGATGTGGCCTTTTGTATTTATTCAAACAATTTTCTTACTTACATGAAATCAAACTTAGTTTAACATGATATGGTTTACATAACAAGAACATGTATCTCCTTTAATAAACCACAGCTTAAATTGAAGTAGTTTTATTGTCACAAAGGAAGTAAAATTGACTTCTGGCAAATCTGGAAATGATAATTGTGTCTTTTAATTACTTTTGAAATTTGACACTGATATTTATCAGAGTCATGGGGACTATAGACTGTTATAATCAATTAATCTGTAATTATAACATTAGTTCCATTCCCTTGAAGATTAATGTATTGACCTGTCTATTCTATGACCCTTGATTACATGGCCATCAATGACCTAAACTTATATAATCCCTGACACCTGGGGGCATAAACAATCAATAACATGTCACCCTGTATCAATGAGATGATTGTTAAAGCCCCTTAGGATCACAACAAAATGATGAATTTATTTTAGTGTAAATATTTGACAACTGGGATTTTCTGTACAAGGTGTGTTTAACAAGGATTGATTTTTCTAATATTTTGTGACTGAAATGGACATTTAGTGTTAATATGTGATCTTAAATATTTGGAAGCTTTTGGCATTTATATAGGGTCTTCATTTTTAATGAAATTATTGTGTTTTATAAAGCAGAAATATTTGTGCCTATATTTCTGGTGGTATGACTTGTTCTGATGTATTTTTGGATGGTATAATTTAAAACTGAACTGGTGTGATCTTTTTCATTTGAATTAATTGTTTTCTTAGAATTAAGTGTGATTTTATGGTTGTGTAATTCCCAGTATAACTGAATTTGAGACATTAGTTGAATATTGATGTGACAAATGTCTAACAGCAGAGTTAAAAATTCCTTTGATCTTTAAGTTCTTGCATAGAAAACATCATTGGATGCATGCATTTGCAGAAGATTTCAATAATTGATTCCAAACATCAAAGGATTTTGTGCAATTAAGTGCAAAAGGATTTGGTATTGGAGCTTTTATAGGATTTCTTTGACAAATAAATTTGCCAGACATTTCCTTTTTGTCAGTTTTTTTTTTATGAAAATGTTTTAAGGCTTGTTGACCTCCGTAAAATTTTTCTGAGAAATCTGAATTTAAAGAAAAAGAAAATTAAAAACTGTCAATGGAAGAATTGTGTTCTGATATCAATGCAAACATGGTGGAGAAAAGTTTAGAAAGTTCTGTAACAGATGATGAATATGTAGAAATACAAGAAATAGAACAAAGTGATGACAAACAGTTTGATACCAGTGACCAGTATGTTCCTGAGGTATAACATTTGATGGTATTGGTTGTAACTGTACTTGGCATTTCTTTTGTTTTTCCTGGAAGGGTGGGGGGGGGGGCAGAATAAATCAATATTGTTTGGTAGTATTGGCCTATGAAATCCAGAGATATTCCCGGTAGACTTTACAATGTCCGGATCCACAAACATTCTGATATCTGTAGTACCCCTAATTTTGTATTACTACAATGACTAAAAAGCAAATATCAACATTTAAATATTATTGGCTTGTTGTTAGAGATATATTTTACTTGAAACAGTCTATAATTCCATTACATCAGAAAGTTTAAAAATATTTATAAACATATTTTGTTCTATAATACTCAAGTTTTAACTGAATATTTGTATGCTTCTTTTTTCAGCTTCCACCAAGAGAAGGAATGTTGAAAGAAAAGCAGCATTCTGCATGTAAGTTAGCTCTTTATATACCAGAGGACCACTCATCTTTTGCCATAGTGAGCTCTTCATTTACCAGAGGACCACTCAACTTTTGCCATAATGAGCTCTTCATTTACCAGAGGCCCACTCAACTTTTGCCATAGTCATGAGCTCTTCATTTACCAGAGGCCCACTCAACTTTTGCCATAATGAGCTCTTCATTTACCAGAGGACCACTCAACTTTTGCCATAATGAGCTCTTCATTTACCAGAGGCCCACTCAACTTTTGCCATAGTCATGAGCTCTTCATTTACCAGAGGCCCACTCAACTTTTGCCATAGTCATGAGCTCTTCATTTACCAGAGGCCCACTCAACTTTTGCCATAATGAGCTCTTCATTTACCAGAGGACCACTCAACTTTTGCCATAATGAGCTCTTCATTTACCAGAGGCCCACTCAACTTTTGCCATAGTCATGAGCTCTTCATTTACCAGAGGCCCACTCAACTTTTGCCATAATGAGCTCTTTATTTAAGAGGCCCACACATCTTCTGTCATAGTTAGCTCTTTATTTACTAGAGGCCCATACATCTTCTGTCATATAAGAAGCCCACTCATCTTTTGCTATAGTTGTTTCTTTATTTACCAGAGGCCCACACATCTTTTGTCATAGTTAGCTCTTTATTTACCAGTGGCATATAAATCTTCTATCAGTGATCAGTGAATTTGTACAGAAAGTTGAGCTTTTGTTGGGATAAAGTACAGGAAATTTCCTACATTTTTGTTTCAATAGTATATAATATCGAAGACTACCCAGTTATTGAGGTGTTTTACATTCAATTTCCGACTTATCTTATTATTTTAACAACAATCATTTGGAAGTGATTTGAAAAAAAACATTCTCTTTAGAAGAGAAAAATTAAATTTATTATAATTTTTTATTTAAAAAATTAATTCCAATATATTAGTCATGTTGTTATGTACCCCTGTACAGTCCATAGAACTTTCTCTAGTCTAGCTGTCATGGGCTTAAATAACAATGTAAACAAACAAGACATACTTCAAGATAAATTATCATTTTAATAAGGATAAGACCAGAGACAACTCACCTGGTCAGCAGGTGAAACATAATTCTTTTGGCTCAGTAAGGTGATAAGAAGTTTAAAAGATAATAATTTATAGAACAAGAAAAATAGAAATTTTTTTATACTATTTTATTTAATGACTCAATAGGATATAGGCAGTGAATAACAAATCAAGCTGTAGTTTGGTGATATTACAAATAATTTAATATTTAAATAATTTGGGATACCTTATGACTTAAATACAATTACTGTTAGGGTGGAGCAATTAAGAAACATTTATTGCCTTGTTTTATTGGGTTTGTTAAAGAGAGATTTTAAAATTAAATAAAGTGAAGTGTATAGAACTTAAAAGTTTTTTTGTTTATTTTAGAAATTTTAAGTACTTTCAGCAAACAAATGTCTAAACTTGAAATATTCAGGTCAAAAAATATTAACAAAATGAAACCCCCAAAAAGTTCCAAACCAAGTCTATGGTCCAATTATTTCCTTAGCAATCAAATGAGGGTGTCCTTGTGCTTTGGTAGTCCAGGGTGTTATAAAACTTCAGACAGACCTTGTATCCAGATTACTATTATCTTCTCTGACAACAAGAGTACTCTTTATGTTAGGGACTGTTGATGGGCTCTCAATTATTATGATGTACATGGCAGTTAAAACTGTATTTGATTTAAAGTAGTTTTATTTGGACTCTTGACTTCACTGTATCTATGTCCACTTAGTGGACTAGACTAAAGCTGAATGTATAAGGCGTGGGTTGTATTAGCAAAAGTAATTTTTATTTGAACAAGTTTGTACAAGTTACAGAATGTTGATCCCTTAATTACAAGAATGTTCTCACTCTTTGGGTGTCAGTAAAAATGTTGAAAAGTGTATTCCAAACAGGAAATGGTAATTGTAACTCCATTAAAAAAAGGGGGGGGGTACTTTTACAGGGGGCATGATTGACAAATCAGATTTTGTAATGAGCCTCAGATACAGAATGATCCAATGATTTTAAAGTTTTTTTGTTGATATTGTTTATAAAGATCTAGAATTTAATGTTGCATGTTATCCTCAGAGTCATGTTTTGGTCATAGTGTTTTGTTACAATACAAATACATGTATTTTATGATTAACGCCCACTTTCAAAAGGTGCTTTGTTAATTATAATGTAAGAACACTTCAGTAATAATTGTTTATCTGTAGTGACTCAAACAACATCATTTTATGTGTATATCATATTTCTTATTTGAATGACTGACTTTATCTTGTAAATTGATATATTTTTCTTCATGTCAAAAGTCACCTATTTTTCTCACTTTAAATTAATCTTGTTCAAGTTTTTGGGACCTCTATAATTGAATTAGTATGGAATATCCAAATGATTTTGAAATTATACAATGGTATTTAGTTTATAAATACTATCATAATCTGTTATAATTCTTTTGTGTGAGTCATATGTTTAAGTTCAATGGGTGCAAGATGAAATTTATCCCAGGTGAATTTGGTCCTGGTTTATTGCACAGGTGAAAATGACTGATGTCTTAATTCAAAAAGCAATAAAACAACTTGAATATGATTTATGTCATATTGTAAATGGCCAGTTTATTTTTTTGCAGAATCATGTTGTCCTAGATTTTCTATCATTTATTGTTTATATGTATTGGTATATTACGTCCTATGGACTTTTTAATCCAGAAACTTTTAAAAGCAACAAAAATTTAAAAGTTAAATGAGCTTTTGTAAAGGAAACCTAAAAGGTCATGGGTTAACAACTTCAAAGTTAATATCAAAATAATATTACAATATCCCAAATTTTAAGTTTTATTCGTTGAATAATTATCTTTTGGTAAAAATTAATGCTGAAATAATTTTGTTGATCTTGCCAAAGATCTTAAAAAAATATGTATAATCAATTTTGACCATACACGCTATAAAGTTGACTTTTGTATAGAATATATATTGACGACAAATATCAGACAAGCGACATTTTATTTCATGAATTACTAAAGATTATCAATATATCAGGAATTGGCACATTTTGGGAATATATTGGTTGGTTGGCAATCATAAATCTGCACATTTTAAGTTTGAGATGGAGTTTCACTTATAATGAAATTAGACTTAGCCTGTGAATTATCTTTAAAATACCAATTTGTATTGAATTTGTCTAGCCACAGTCTTTGGGATGTATCATCTAATAACACTCACTATACATGTTGTCAAATCTTCTTCCAGCTATCAAGCAAATACTTATGTTATCAAAATGTACAAGGATTACCTACTTTCATGCCAAAAGTCTGGCTCCCCCATCCTACCCCCCAAAAAGTTGGATGCCACGATATCACTGAAAGTGGTACAGAACAAGAAACTATGGTGTTATCATGTTAAAAAAGATACTTGTAGCATATCTACTCAAAATGAAAAAAAATTGAAACAATAACTTTAAAATTATATTACAAAAAATTACTGACATGTACACTACTGTCTTCAACTGACGTCGAAGGTTTTATCAGTTAATGATCTTATATCATAATAAATACGATTATTTATCAGATTTTAAAATTTTTAAATACATCCTGTTTTCATTTGTGGATTATCTGCTTGTGTTTACAATGTTTGTATAGTTTGTTTTTATCAGGACTATTTTATCCATGTAAAATTACCCCCGACACATTAGGTTAAGGTCAGCCTTCTTCACACAAGTGAGAAATCCATCAGTTTGAAATGTACAACACATCAGGAAATGGTTTTCGATTTAGTTTAGGATTTTAAAAAATGGTCACAGAAACAATGGATAATATGGGAACGTTTGAAGGTAAAAATATCTGTTACAGACCAACTATTTGACTACCATTTAGATCACATGAAAACAAAAACCTGTAGAGATTTGAATTTTCTTGCAGGTCAAGATAATGAAACAGTAGGGGTAATAAGTTTCAAATTACATTGCAGGTTCCTTGAAAATCTGCAATTTTGCAGCCTTTAATTTCATAGAAAAATTGATATGATATTGATTTTCAGAGTGTGTTAGGAAGGTAAAAATCAATATGAAAGCTAGCTATATTTAAATAACATCTGGTATTTTTAAGGTGTTTTTACTGGATCAATTATGTTTGACATAACTGGTGGCATAATATCAGAGTTGTAAACAGCTGATGAAATGCCTCTTAAAACAGATTGTTATAGTAGCTTCTGTAAGTTTTTTTTTAATGACCATGACATTATAGTGGACATTGGTCACAAATTGTCTATCCTTTGTGGACCTCGTTCCTCCTACATTTTTACTTCAATAATTGTCATCTCTAAAAAATTTTGACAAATTATAGTACTGTGGATACAAGGGTTTCTCTGTTCTACGTGTGACCTTTTGTGGTTAGAAACATTATTGCAGGTTCAGAAATCTGCAATGTTTTTCAGTAAGACAAACTCGTTCCTCTTGTCTTTATTCTAGAATGAGGTGCTAAATGAGTCTTCTAACTATATGTACAGCAGAGTTTCTCCAGTTTTTTTTTAATTTTTCATGTCTTTTATTGTGTTAGATGTTGAATTTTGTACCTTTTCACCTGACTTTTGACCTATATTTCTTTTAGTTTTGCATACTGAAATGAGACATGAAAGACAAATTGTCTACATCTCAACTGAACATGGAAATATGCAGAATATTATTAACATGTACTTAAGTAGGTCAACCAACATTTTGTAAGGAGAGTCCTAGTTGTCAGACAACATCTTCTGTTAGTGAGAAATTTGTCAGGTTTGAAATTTTAAACTTACAATAAAGATGAATGGCATAGGATAGTGGACCCCAAATTTACCTGTTTGTAGGGACTTGCTTAGGATATTGAACCCCCACATTTACCTGTTTATAGGGACAGGCTTCTAATAATGGACCCCAAATATACCTGTTTACAAATGTATATAAACAGGCTTGAGATATTGGACCCTGAATTTACCAGTTTATATGTACACACTAAAGATATTTGGACCCAAAATTTACCAGTTTATTTGTACAGGGGTAGAATATTGTAAGGTAGCTCTGCCTTACTGTGACATTAAGTCTTTCTCCTTGCAGATATTTATTGTAGATTTGTTTAAATAAGCAATATGTCGCCTGAATATAGCTGAAATATTGCTGCTCGGGCGTTAAACACCATCAATCAATCAATCAATAAATAAGCAATACATATATACATTACAAGATGGGGTCAATGTCTTAATTATTATGCAATTTACTGAACATCTAGTATTTATGATTTACTAGTTGCACCTAGAAATTGTTTTCTGGGCTTTATTGAGTACTTAACATCTTTGTGTCATCTTTTCATTATGTACCCTGTATACTTATGTAGGAAGAAAATTAATTCTTTGCTACCGAATTACATTGTTTTAGTTCAGGAAAGAGGAAAGTACAAATGATCTTCCTGGTATCAGGAAAATATCTTACAGCTTTGTGGGAATTGTTAAGATATTTCTATAACACGACAAATCATGGTTAAGTTCTCGGAAAAATTATTTTTGTTTCAGTTCATCTTTTTTCATACTGAGATGTCAAGTTTCAGATTAAAGATTTCTAAAAGGTTTTTCTGGGCAGGGTATGACATTTAAGGGGCAACTGTTCAAATTATAGATTGGTTTTTCTTATCAGAGGTCTTAAAACTGCTTTTACTTTATATTTTTATGAATATTTTGGACTAATAAATGCTTAATAAAGCTAGGACCACATTTAAAGGTGAATGTATTGCTGAGAAGGGCAGACAATTGACTGACTTGGGGAGTTTTTTACGTCCTACACCGACAACTTAATGCCCTTGGACGGACAGACAAATAATTGACTTAACTTGGGGAGTTTTTTACGTCCTACACCCACAACTGAATGCCCTTGGTCGGACGGTAAGGACAAATAATTGTTACAGCTACCATATATATATACCGGTAGTTAATAATCCCACCATGCCTTGTTAACTGTGGGTTGGTCATGAGTTGGTTATGGGCTTAAAACGATTCCTTGTCAATAAAAATGAACACCCCAAAGCCAACAGGAAAAGCAGATAAATTTGGCATTAAATTCCAAAGCAATAAAAATAATTAAAACACATTTTTCACTGGAAATCCTCCATCACAGATTGAATTATTCTGTAAATTTAAGTTCAATTAATATAAATTGTGCTGTACATTGCCTTCAAGCTCATTTTAATGTGAAAAACATTACAATGCAAAATCTGTGGTCTGCATCTGTCTGGTTACAGAACATTTCTGGTTACCATCTGTAACTATTTACATCAAATATGAAATGATGTGGGAGGCTTGATTTGGGTTTTGTCTCTAACCATTTGTTAATGAAGCAATATTGATTTTAAAAGCAGATAAGGTAAGAATTGATTTTGGGGAAATGATAGAAATATTTGCCATTTAGATCTCCATTTCTCTGCAAGATTAATCCTTGGGGACATTTTATCTCAATATGGGATATCAGTTATTTTTTGTTTAGCCTTTTCATCCTTGGCATTGAGGTGTCAAAATTTGTTTCCAACTTGACTATTGCATTATTACAAATTCTCATATACGCGTGAAAACTACATGTAGTTTACCTAAATCCAATTTGTGTTAGATTTGCTTGCTGCAGAGATGTCAGGCTTTTTATTTTATCATTTCAATGTTTAATAGTTTGTCTACGTTCTACTATTACTTCTGATAATGTTGGCCATGATGTGCAAAATGCAAAATATTGGACAGTAAACAAGATGGCAGGATACAGAGACAAATCTACGATAACTGGTATGGTATAGTTTATGTGGATATTGATGTCTCCACCTTTGAAGCAAATGTATTTGCTTATAGGCATTTTAAAGTAATTGGTAGCTAAGCAACAAGAAATAATGTAGACATATTTCTATGTTTGTGTCAGGAAATAAAACTTTACTGATATCTATATGATAGTGTTCAGAATTTAACTGTTAGGAGGAAGTCACAGCTATAAAACTTCCCATACAAATAGAAAATTGATAACATTTCCAAAACAGCCATTAATGGGGATAAATGTTTTGACTTTTCATTTTGTTTCTTTTTATCTTGGCTTCTATTCATCTTGATAATTTGACAAAACACGGACATTTTGAAGAAGACATGGGACTCTTAATTCCTAAACAAACATTGACATTATCCCCCCTTGTTAAACAACCAGTGTTTGTTGTTCTTTTTATTTGATCTTACTGTAAAACTATTCATATTGTACTTACTAACAATTTCTCCCCTGGGGATCAATCATTTTTCCTTTGATTGTCACAGTATGGGATGACTTAACATTTTTATTAGTTACAATGATTAGAAAAGTCATTTAAATTTGATAGCTACTTCTGTATATGTGTCATTGGACCATACAGTGACAGTTGGAGGCCAATTACTCAACTTTCTGTTATACTCTAGACTTGCCACAAGTCCCATTGAAGTTTTTTCTATTAGAGTATCAACATTTCCTGTTCTATCCACTCGTGTACAAAGGTTGATAATAAAGATGTAAGTCTTTATTATGATAGCAAAAAATTGAAAGGTACATGTGGCAAAGCTCTCTATGTAACAAGTGCTTATAACTGACTGTTACATATAAACAAACATGGTGGAATTAATATTTTTCATAATTAATTTTCATGGGTTTGAGTTAGAGTCTGACTTGAGTCAAGATCTTTGTGGGACGTTGATTGCCAATTTTCCTGCATAGGGTCTAGGCTGCAGCTTCTTCCCCAATAAAATCTGGATTCCATGATACCATTTAAAATTTTTCAAACATTGCATCAAACCCCATTTACACAAAAACATCAATTGTACCATTAGTGGAGCAAAACATATCTAAGATGGGTTCACTGGAATCTAACATTTTGATAAATATTCCTAAGACATACAACCGTAACCCATGACCAAGGTCAAGATCAGACGGTTGTTTAGTACACTATCTGGTATGATTTAAATTATAGGGCTGTTAGCATGCAATCAGTCAATGTTTGTCTGCCTGGTTCAGTTTTTCAGTGGTGTAATTTTTTAATGGTAACCTTTCGTGTTAGGTTTTTGTAAGAATTCTTTGAAAGAAAGATTGTTAAAGTTGATAACATTTTAATGCTTGGTACACAAATTCCCAAAACCAGTGTAAACCTGGATTGACAGCCTCGGAAAATAACTTTACAAATCAGTTGTGTACACACATATTGTAATTATTCAATGTTTTTTGTTTACTGTCTTTATATTTTTTTTCAGTTTTAAAACTATTAAATGAAGTAAAGTGTTGATTAAAATTTCATCCTGTACTAAAGTGTTGATGTAATCACCTTATCCATTAATAGATCCATCCACCTATTGAATCTGTCCACAAGAACAATTCACAACCCATGAAGCTTGCAAATGATGTGCACTGATATTAATTCGATGTTGATATCATGTTATCCAATCCTTAATTAGTCTTTTATATCTTGGTGTGACCATGGGAATATCTATCAGTAGATTTAATAGGATAGAAAAATCACTGTCAGACCAAGGGCATTAAGTTGTCGGTGTTGGACATAAAAAACCCTCCCAATCAATCAGAATGCATGTTCATTCATATCAAGGCTGTGTTTATAAGTATAATGAATCGATTTATCTAGATTACAATTGAAAATTCACACTATTTCTAAATATGAATGCTTATTTACTGTTATCAGATGGTCTTCAACAAGGAAAAATGCTTATGGAATATAATTGTATTTCCTTAAACAATTGTAATTTAACACCACCTAACTGCTTCATATTGGGTTCCTACATCACAAGGTTTCCTTTTCTGCACATTGTATGCATCGTGATTCTGCGACATAGGCGGTTTAAAAAGTGGTATGGTCGGTTAAGGGTTGACAACCCATTTACCGTGAATGTTTAAATATAAATAGGGGTTTTCCATGTGCAATTATTTGTCACTTACCAAATTACGCTGGAGATCGTAATGGTTGCCGTTTTATATTGAAAGTAATAAAAAATAAGATTTATGTTGAATGTTTCACAAAGTAAATAGTATATAATATTGAAATTCTATCATTTTTTATTTCAATTTACAAAAAACTGGAAGTACCAGAAATTTAAAGTGGTATTGCCTGAACCGTGCCGGCCATACTGCGTGTTAAGCCTATGTTCTGCAAAAAAAATATTTGAAATAAGTTTACAATTGACATTGTCCTTCTAAGGTGGATGGGTAAAGGACACATTGGAGAGGTTTGCAGCTAGATATATCTGCCATATCCTGACTAGCCGGATACCTAGTTTGAAACCTTTTACTATATATTCACTTGAAACATAATGCATAGTGAGCCATATAACAGAATTAACATGATCACCAGATTTGCTACAACACAGTTTCCTAAGATATGTGCCAACCCTGACCAAGTATCTAGTTAAACAGTCTTGTATATACCTGAAATATTGCACACTGCATGTTACACATCAATAAATCAATTTACCAAGTATCGACCACCCATTTTGTACAGATCACTACATGAACTCTTTTTAAAAATAAATATGTACTCTCTGCTACAAAAAAAAAATCCCTACACATTTTGTGTAATTTATAACTATGATGAATTACCCTAGTAGATATAACATGAGTACTAACAGACATGACATGATTTTCAGTCTGTCATCAGTGACTTTAAGAGAAAATATTTTTAGTTTCAAGTGACAAGTCACTTTAAAAGGTGAACAGGTCTCTCCAAACTGTCATGCTCATACTTTAATCTTCTGATAAGTAGTGTCTTTTTAGGCCGACTGGATCATTTGTTTGGGGTTTACCTAATTGGTGCTGATGTTTTTGTTTGTCTGGAATGTGTGTTTTACATATATTTTGGCTATGAACAATCTTTTTTTTTCTTGTGGAATACATTTTGTGAAAGCATGACTGTTTATCAGTTAAATTTTGATAGAAATACAAGGTTAAGTACATGTACAACTGACCCCCCAGTGTTTTACCTGTTTTTTGTGTGGGGCTAAAAAAATGTCAGCCATTCACAGATCATTTTAACTCCTACATGTGTACTTCTGGTGGATATGACTATGTACTGCAGAGCTGCCACACCTGCTAAAATGAACAAGTAGAAGACAGGGTCTTTAGGCCAATGTGAAGACTACAAATTTGTACCAATTCTGAGCTGGATAAAGACCAACAATGGTTATAACTGTGTATAGGAGATGTCATAAGTGTAAAGACTTGTCATTGGGTGCTGCAGTGAAAACATTCTGATTGGATTGTCAAATATTAAAAGTAAAATTGAGTCTAAACATAAGTCAGAAAATTGTAAAAAAATGAAAATTTTAGTCTATTAAAATTTAAAAGTGTAAAGCATCAAGGCCTAAGTTACAAATTGTTATTGTTGACAGCTGTGATATGGTAAAGTTTAGGTTATTTAATGTAGATATAATTGTCTAGAGAATTTTTTTAATTGGCACATTTATTATAAAATGGTGTCAGAATCTATTTTTGCAAAAATAATGTATGTGTCGTCCCAAAATGATTTGTTTAATGCCCTCCCCCCATCCCCCTTTTTGTCTTTGTGACCTGTATGGAAGATTAAAGCATTCAGAAAGCCTTATGGAAGTGTAGAGTTATGCTGAATGTTCAACAGTGATGAAAAGAAAGATCTGAAAGCATGAACAACTGATAGACATCAATATATTGAAACAGAGAATCCTTATCCTGAAACTATAAAGAACAAATTGGGGGAGTAAAAGACACTGGTAGATTTCTTATAAATAATAAAAGGAGGGAAATACTGGTTTAGACCTGTAAAAGGCACACAATTTCAGCATGGGAACCAAAAACTATCAGAAAGCCATTATTATAGTTCAAGTTGAAGCCTGAAGCTACAAGCCTACTCCCATGGACTGTACCATATATGGTAGATTTATCTGATGTTAATGATTTGTAATGATATTTTATTACATGTTCCGATCATATGTTCTATCATAAAATTCTGACCTATAGGGTTTAATAGCTCACCTGTCATTTTGTGGTTTGATCTGATTGTCCTGGAGATGTATTCAGGTCATAGGTCACCAAAGGCATGTGGGAGGCAGGGGAGATGTATTGTATATTTCACTATACTGTTTGAGTCTTTATACTTGTAATTCAGAAAAGCTGCTGAATCTGTGGAAATTTAAATTTTTATAGACTTTTAGCCAAAAAAATTATTCACCAATAAAAAGCAACAAAATGGCCACAGACTACATCACTGCCTCTTTTCAAGATAAAACTGTTCGAAATTTCTTAAAATATATGTTCAGAAATTGTTCATAAAAAATGATTACAAAAAATTGTTGACAAATCTTTAGTTAGTTCAAATTTTGTGTACTTGTAACTGTGACCCAGCTACATGTATCCCCTGGTAAAAATGGACCAAGTTTGATGATAATCAATTTCATTCATTGAAGCAGAACTTGTACTATCAACGGGTCACCTTTTTCCCAACAAGCTACTGGTATATCATTACAGTCTCAAACTGTACACATATAAACCATTAGAGTTATTACTGATGTCATGTAGTTACCATCGGCTAACAGTTAATATGGTGTCGTAGGTTACAGCACGAAATGAACATCTCATAAAATTATAATGTGTATTGCCCTATGAAGATATGGACATTACATGTAATACATAATGGTAAATAGGACATTCTGTGTATTGATAATGGTCATAAGGACATGGTTTCCTGTGCAATGTGTTTATTGCATTGTAGTTTAAGTTGATGTAAACATTGGCCTATTTTTGGAAACAATTTGTTGTTGACATTTGTGGAATTTGAAAATAGTGCCATATTTGTAAATCTTGGATTATTTTAATTTCCAAAAAATTAGATCGGAAAATCACAAATATTTACGAAGTTAATTTTAATGAACAGTATCTGTGTTTATATTACCGGTAATTAAAGGACTATTTTAGATTGTTTCGCTGTGTAGATGTGTTCTTTTTGATTCTTTTTTTCACGTTAGCCTATTCAGGACATAATTGCATAAAGAACACCTGTGTTGATATTTGACATATTAAATCACCGTAGATATTATGATATTATGTACAAACATGGAGTATACAATTATTACACCATCAGCAGACAAAATTCATATCCACTTCTGGACATCTGCAGTAAGTTAATTTATGGGGCAAAGCAGTTTTGTAGAGAAGATTTTTTTTTGTCAAATTGCAAAAAATTCTCATTTAGAGCATCAATATAAGCATTTAGAGTATCAATAATCTAATGCTATTTCATTACTTGTTTTTTTTTGTAATTTTTGCTCTATATTAATTTTTACAAAATATATAATTGTTTATTTAAGTTAATTTCTACAAAATATTGTTTATTAAAGTTAATTTCTATTTTTACAAAATAACTAATAGTTTATGTCAAAATAAATACAACATACCAACACAATATATAATAACATCTATGGTTCATTTGATGTAATGGGTTCATTGAACATTATCTCTAACACCTTGAGGCTAGTAGCATATCTAGTCCATCTAAAATTAGAGGCGGCCAGTGAACTGTGTAGATTTATCATGGACCAGAGGGCACTGCTTGTTCAAAGTTTGAGGTCCAAAGAAAAAAATTAACAATGTGTTATCATTGATGCAGTTGTGCACTTTTCTGAAAATGTAACTTTTTCAAATCTGGCTAGGAATTCCTGTACTTTCATTTTTTGATATATAAGGACAAATAGGTCACATAACATACTACTACTACTGTACATACTAATGCAAATTGTGGTAACATGCAATCTGATTGGAAGATTTGCTGCATAAAGTGCACAATCTACTGTCTGAATGTTAGAAAAGCAGGTTTTAAAAAATTATTATATCAAATCCTTCACATTATCGTCCAGGACAAAGCTGAAATATTGGCTCGCCCGAATATAGAACATCAATTAGCCAATCAGTAACAGCATTGGAATAGAGATAAATGTAATGTATATGACTGTGCAATTGATTGGTGGCTAACATTTTCATTTGTGACCATAAAATTTTGGATTAACCTTGTCAGTAATTTATCTTCAGCCTTCTTAAATCTTTTGTATTGACTATAAACATAAATTTCTAATTGTTTTCTAAAGACAAAATAAGGCACAAAGGAATATAAAAAGTTAGCTTCCAATTTATTTGAAATTTACAATGATCTACAACCAGCAAACCTTCCACAACTTACCACAATGTAAAATGTCTTATAAATAAATGATATCATAAAGTACTGTTATGTTGGGAAAGTATGGGAGTAAACAGTCCCTCAAACTCAATGTAAGACATTTATAAGAAACAAATATTGTAGGTTGTATCTTTGTCAGTATTTATTGATACAGGGGTTATATGGTTGCCCTGTTTTGTTGACCATACTTGTTAAAACCACTGACCACACTCATCAGACAAATTTAGTAGAAACACCTTGACACATTAGTGCCCATTTTATTACTAACTAATGTTATTTATTTGTATAGGTATTTCTGTCAAATTTCTAATGTCAGAGATTTACAATAGAAACAGTCTTGAAAGGCCATGCATTTGTAGATCATTTCCTGAGCACCAAAATATATGGTTTAAAAAAAAGTGTCGGTTATGAGAATTTCTAATTTGATGGTTTAATTTTCTCCTATCATGGAAGTGTACTCGGCTTGAAAACCTGACAAATTGTACACAATTAATACATGTATCTCACAAATCATAATAAATCCACATTAATCTTTTTTTGTGCACATGTGTTGTTAGTTTTTGTGGGATAAGATGACTTTTAAAGCAAACTGCACCTTGTTTTACTTTTGGTTTGTTGTTAGTGTGATTTTTGTTGTCCAGAAAATCAATTTTATTAAAGGATAATTATGTTGGCCATGAATAAAATGTATCTCCACCTCATATGCATTAATCTAATTAATTTCTTTATATTTCAGCTTCAGTAACAGGTTTACGCCATACTCAGTCTTTCAAGGACAATCGATCAGCATCAGCGCCATCTAGAGCACAGGTAACCTCAACGCCTCTCAGCACTAGCATAGGCTCCTCAAATATTCTGTCTTCTATACCAGATTCAGACCCAGAGCTTGAGCTAGAGGTAGGCTATGTAACAAAAAATTATTTGTTGTTAATGTTTAGTATTGTTTGATACTGTTAAAAATAGTTTTGTAGAAAGTGTTCATTTTATGAATTTGATAATTTTTGTATTGCACTGTTTTAAAGTCATTAAAACAATTTTATACAGTTAATACTAATATTTTATTATAGTTTGTATAAAAATGCAGAATCATTGCAATTATTGAAGTTTTTATTTAATTTATGTAAATATTCATTTAATTCAGTATATTTTAAATGACTCTGATTTTCTTTGCAGTTGAACTCAGCCAATGTAGTATAATACTTAAGTCCAATTTCCTTTTTTTTCTCTTATATATTTTTTCTTGGCCTGATATTTTTTTTATTGCATTATGACTGATCAGTTTATTTTAAGTTAAAATTTCTTAAACATTAATAGCATCAGTCTTATGTTATAAATTCCTATCAATCTTTAAAAAAAATGCATTTCTCTATATGCTTAATTCCAATCTTCTGATCCTGCATTTAATATTTCTATTTGTTGTGGAATGAAATTCCCTCATACGTAATTGAGAGTTGTCTTTCCTGATGCAAGAGTTGTGTCCCTTTTTGACAGATAACTTGTTTGTTGAGGTATTGCATAAAATATGCTAATTTCTTGTAAATAAAAATAATGAAAACTGCAAGACATTTAACATTTCAGTTTTTTTAATCCATTTTATCAAAAATGGAACATTTTGCAATACACAAAGTCTTGTTTTCAAGTGGAGACAACTGTATTATGAATAAAGGGGAATAATTTGCTTATTGAAAAGCTTTTCCCAAAATTAGACCCACTAAAAGCATGTCCTCTATTTTATGCTTAAAATTTTTGTGCCATCATAGTTCATAAAGTAGAAATTCTGCTGGCTAAATTATATAATTGAAATTTTAGTGTATTTATTGTATTATAAAAAGTAGACATCAGTCATTTTGTGTAACCTTGACGGTGGTAGATCATATATGTGTGTGTATTTAGTTGGTAGAACTGTGTGGAGTTTATTTTGCACAGTTAGTATGTTCAATATTTGTAGTATTTTTATTTCTTGGTATTGTCCATATTCAGTTTCCTGTAGTTGACAGTAGTACATGAACACAACCCATTATTGACATTCAAGCTAAGATGCTAGTACTATAATGGTAGTTACCTACTTCAAGTTTTCTTGTGAACATGTAGCATCTGAAGTTATTTAAGTCTTCCTAAATGAGCAGATATAGAGAATTTAATAAATCTTAAGTTTATCTGGTCATGGTAAATTATTTAATAAAACTTGGCTTATTGGTCATCACATCTTTGGTGTCAGGAAATATCTTCTCAAGATTTTAGTCTTGCAAATAAGGTCTGTTTAGGTTTGGTTCTAGGGGCATGCCAAGAAAAATTGGGGCTTGAATATCAGTAAATATCTTTAGAAATTATTATTTATATCGATGTTTTAAAGATATATCATAATTTACCTAACCGTGCAACATTTCAATAAAACAACTTTACAGTTCGCACTGAAAATTAGGGTTAGTTTCAGAACCACACCTAGACTTATCAGAGATTATTTCTGGCATCTAGAATTTCATTTTTGCTGTAAATTTCATTAATTAGACTGTTATTTTCAAACTGCTGATGAGTTTTGATAACATATCTGACTTCCTCTTCAGCATGCTGACTCAACCCAGCTACTGTTTTCTTTATATTTTGATAATATGCATTTCATTGTTTCATTTCAATACATGCTAATCTCAGAAGGTCATCAAAGGTCAGCAAAAGCTATTTGTAAAAATGAGTGATGATTTCCTGTTGGAAAATGAAAAGTTACAAACTGACACTGGAATGGTTGCACATTTTGCTTGGTATAGTGATTGGGTGTGGATATAAGGGGACATGTTGTTTATCAAGGAATTGTCACTGTAACAATGATCTCACAGCAGCAGAGTAGAGGTCAATCTAATTAAAATTAAATCTTTCACATGCTCCCACTTTTTGTTATTGTAATTGTAGCAACAATAACAAAAAAGGGAGCTAGTGAAAAATTTAATTTTAAATAAAATTGAGTAGAGGTCTGATTCCACTGTTCTGTTTGTAACTAGGTGTTGAGAAGTAGTCTGCCTCCACTGTGGGGTTTAGAAGTTGTCTGTCTCCACTGTGCTGTTGAGGAGAAGGTGTCTGATTCCACTGTGGTGTTGAGGAGATTGTTTGTTTGCTGGTTGAATGATGTTTAATGCCATTTTCAGCAATTTTTTAGCTATATCATGGCATCCAGTGTTTATTGGCGAATGGAGCCGGAGTACCCGGAGAAAACCCCTGACCTTTGGTAGGAAAACTGGCACTAATTGTCAATTAAAGTCAGAACCAAGTACCTCCTGCCCCCAGTGAGACTAGAACCCACAACCTCAGTGTTGACAGACCACGAGATTAATAGTAGACGAACTACCTTAACCACTCTGCCACCGAGGCACCTGGTGTTGAGGTGAAGGTGTCTGCCTCCACTGTGGTGTTGTGGAGAAGTTGCCTGATTCCACTGTTCTGTTGGTAATTTGGTGTTGAGGAGAAGGTGTCTTCTTCCACAGTGGTGTTAAGGAGAAGTTTTCTGCTTCTACTTTTAAAAAGATTTAAAGCTATATTAACAGCATGATTAATGCTACACATAGAGTTAACTAATAAACTTTTTGAAAAGCCCAGGATATTAGCCATTAAATGTTAATTCATGATTTGCACATTGATATAAAGCGGACAGCATAAAAACAAAAGCTTTTTGTGCTTTTATTCTAAAATATTCTAATTTATTGAAGTTATGGTTGCTTCCTGTTAAATGTTTGACTTGACTGTAACTTTAGTTTCCTTGTTGTTGACTGTAATTAGATTTTTAACACATTGTAAATGTAAAGTTGACATTTCAAGTATTTTCTTGTTTACTTACCTTTGACAGGCAAAACCTTTTGATATAGACATAAAAGGATAAAGGGTAGCTGTTTATATGTGTCAATATTGAAATGGTATAAATTTTAAAAGTTATAAAAACATAAAAGTAGCAGTGGGTCATTGGGTTACCCTTTATAAATGTACTTATAATAAAAGCTATGCAGCCAATTTTCAACAATTTCTTAAATGATCATAATATTTATTGTTGTTCATTTCAGACTAATCAACAGGTGATACATAGACTCAGTTTGCCACCATCTGGGTAAGTGGGAGTTGTCTCCCATGACTTGCAAACAATTTTAATTCATCATTTGATTCATTTACAATCTCATTTCATCTAGCAACATTCACTGCATCATAACACAAAACATTAAACATTATATTGAATTATATATGTAATTTGTATGCTCTTCCTAAGTAACACAAATTTCTGAGCTTGAAATATTACTGTATAAATGTTCCTTTTTAAAATTTATTCTGCATGTTCTTTTAAAAAAAACCTATACATTTCTGTTTATTTAATCTGAGATTGTTGTTTGCTATATGTTCAGCAGTGAACAATTGACCACATTTAATTTGGATTCTGACTATTTTTGTATGTTTTCTAAGTCACATGTCACAAATTGAGGTATTTTTGTATGTTTTCTAAGTCACATGTTACAAATTGAGATATTTTTGTCAGGTGTGTTTCTGTATGTTTAATTTAAATTTTAAGGAATAGTTAGATTTTTATTCTACAACTAAGTGGTGTTTCATGCATTGGAACAAGTCCTTGTAATTTAAAAGTATTGCCCCCCAAAAAATATGAACCTTTTCTTAAGATTAATACTTTTAATACTTTAAGGTATCCAACCCATAATTGAACTAACCGTTTAATTTTATTTTTCGACCAAGAAATACACCTTTATTACATCAAGGTACTGCTATTTAATGATACAAATGAAATATTTTGTTTTACTTTGAGTCAATGTTAACATTTTTGTTAAAAAAAATTAGTTACTCAAATAGTATTTCCGATGTTTGCCGAAATTTACCGAAGTCTGCTCCATTGAAAAGCAATGGACATCCGGGACATCAAATATGATCACATGGTCAACTATGGTCCGGATACCTTAATTATGAAATTTTCTTCATTTATAAAAATGATTCATGAACTAAATTCAGATATCAAAAATCAAGATAAGTAATGGAGAAAAAGTGGTCCATTGTTGTCTGTTGTGTGGTTTTGTGGTTACTAACTGCATGAAGCTTTGTGTTTAACAGTTTATCAGCACAGTTGGCACAGGCAGGGTATATACCATGGCGTAAAGCACACAAATTTCATGATATTGAGTAAGTTGAAAAAAAAGGTATAAAGGGGAACGGATTATTTTTTCTCTTGGATCTTAATTTAGAGCGGTATTGAGGGAACTGTAGATTTAGTTGACAGCTGTTAATGTTCTGATTATTATTTTAGTTATATTGCAGACTTCCTGAATTTTTTAAAAATCTCTGCCAGACATGGTGTCCAGCTTTTAAAAAATATCTGACCAAGTTTCTGCCTAACATTCTTTATACAGACATTGGGTCAGACAGTATTAAAATTTTGCCTGACCGAAGTCAATATTTTCCTGTTAGTTCCTCTTGTCAGGCTAATTTTAGGAAGACTGATCTTAAAGAATTATTTCTATATTTATGTACACTTAAAGGGATATGGCTGAATGGTTGAGGTAGTTAGTCATCTACTATTGATCACATGACTGTCAACACTAAGGTTGTGGGTTCGAGTCTTACTGTGGGCTTGCTGTGCTAGATTCCAATCTTAAATCACATGGATTGCCTGTTGTCTTATGAAGGTCAAGGGTTTCACCAAGTACTCCACCTAGGCTCAAAAACTTGATGCAGCACTGTAGTTAAAAAATTGTCCAAAGTGGTTGTTAAACCCAAACACACTTAAGAAGACAATTTATGGCATAGAAAACGTGATACACAAGCATAATCTGTATAAATAATAATTGTGCATTGTTTACAAACCAGCCTTAGATATACTCAGGTTTACAAACCAGCCTTAGATATACTCAGGTTTACAAACCAGCCTTTGATATACTCAGCCATTATTTCTTGTTCACTGCATGATTGGTGTACTTCGTGCTTTCTATGTTTTAATGAATCAATGCATACAAATAACTTCTGGCATGAACATCTTTGAAGCATGCTTGGATTATGTTTAGATGTTTTCTTTTGCTATAGTTCCTCAATATTACCTGTATTTGGAATATAACTGATGCTCCGTCAGACATTTTGTTTTCCTCCTTATAGTGGATTCCAGATGTTTTCTATCTAGATTTTATAATTATTGTATGTTTATTATAATGTCACTACTGATACAGCCATTGCTGCATTGTTTACTGGACAACAAAATAGAAAATGTGTTCTTCAGTTTTGAAAGAACCTTTGAAAAATATGGAAGTTCAGATCCTTGTCAAAAGTTGTTTATTTTTGTTTATAAACATGAACCTGTAACTTATTAATTGTGTCTGAGTAAAGTGGAAATATTGATGGCTGGAAATTTAATATTGTTTTAATTTTTTATTTAAATTTAAACAAACAGAATATGCGACTGATAACAGATTTTGTCTTTGAACTTACAGTAAGCCAATAGATGAGGACTTGGAACCAGAGACGTTCAGGGGAGTGTTACTTCAAGGGTAAGATACATGTAGATTTACAAGGGAGACGTTCAGGGGAGTGTTTACTTCACGTGTAAGATACATGTACATCTACAAGGGAGACGTTCAGGGGAGTGTTAGTTCAAGGGTAAGATACAGGTAGATTTACAAGGGAGACGTTCAGGGGAGTGTTACTTCAATGGTAAGATACATGTAGATTTACAAGGGAGACATTCAGGGGAGTGTTACTTCAAGGGTAAGATACATGTAGATTTACAAGGGAGACGTTCAGGGGAGTGTTTACTTCACGTGTAAGATACATGTACATCTACAAGGGAGACGTTCAGGGGAGTGTTAGTTCAAGGGTAAGATACAGGTAGATTTACAAGGGAGACGTTCAGGGGAGTGTTACTTCAATGGTAAGATACATGTAGATTTACAAGGGAGACATTCAGGGGAGTGTTACTTCAAGGGTAAGATACATGTACTTTTACAAGGGAGACATTCAGGGGAGTGTTACTTCAAGGGTAAGATACATGTACATTTACAAGGTAACTGTGGATATAGAATACCTTCTTTACTGACAGTAACTATCACTTGTATTGTTAAAAAGTTCTATTTTGAAGAAAAGGAAGTTTACTGTTGTCCTTGACTCTTCATATTTTTGAAGATGTGGACCACAAGTTTATGTGTACTTTAAGTAAATATGCACTATATTTATGTGTACAGGAAGACAGTAGGAGTATGTGGACCACAAGTTTATGTGTACTTAAAGTTATTGTGCACTGTAATTCTATATACTGGTAGACTTTAGGAGTATACAGCCCATAAGTATAGGCCTAATTTAAATTTTCTCCATAACCATACAATGGAAAATGGATTCATTTATACTAAAAAAGACTTCATTTGTTTGTCCGAAAATTTGGTAGCTTGTTTGGCAACAGCCATGAAGAAAGGTTAAAGAAATGTCACTGTAAAATACCAGTATGGCTATAACTACCAATCCTGAACTTCATTACTTTAAACAATTCAAAATCCTAAATTAAATCATTTATACATATGTGCACTGTGATCCATTATTGAATGTTTTATTTTAATAAATGAAAATTATTACAAATTGTTAAATCATCGACTTTCAAACAGAATACCTTGAAATGCTAAGATATTGTTTAGGTAACCTTCTTCTTTAAAATTTATCTCATTAGATTATTTATTACATTTAATTTACATTTCTGCAATTAAATACACCACTTAAGAATCAATTAAAATTTGACCTACATTTAACAAGAAGGTTTGATTATTACATAAGATGTGTGTGTATTTCATGTAGATTCAATACTTGACTTAAGTAGATTTTTCTATAAATAAACATTGGTCATTTCCTATTTCCTGATAACTTTGACCTGAAAGAATCCGCTTCTTGTTGTCTGGTGTGAAAAAAAAATCTTATTTATTCTTTGATTTGTTCATCTTAATATGTTAATCCCCTCCTACATTGGTATTTGAAATATTGTCGGCCATATTTGATCATGTTTATTGTTTCTCTCTCTCTCTGTTTGTACACCTGATCAATGAAATAGTCGTGTGTTGTCAAAACAAATGATGATACTCAGAGTATCGTTACTTCCTAAAAAGAGATCACTGAAATGGAGGTTGAGTGGAAATCTCTTTAAAAGTGAAGATCATTTAGATGAATTGTTTACATGGTAAGAAATTGAGAGACGTCTGCTGGATGCAGGAAAGTATCCAGAGAAAAGTGGGAAAGTTTTGTACGATTTGTTGTGTGAGTGTTACAGTAGTTAATGCATTAAAATCCAACTGACAATTTTGGAAAAAATATATTGTGAAAATCAGTTGGTACTGTTGAGCAGAAAATAGTTAGAATTAAAACCAGTAAAATATAGTAATCTCCCTTTACCTGTAGCTACAGCAGTTTTGTTTGTAAACAGGAAATGTATGATGTTGAATGTCGCAGTTAGTTTGGATGTATTCCAAGTAACATGGATGCTGAATCTGATACTGAATTGGGCATTTCTTTTTTATTTTGCAGCAATAGCACAGATGGACCTCCAGAATCTCATGAGTCATCTGATGAAGTGGATGGTATGTAAAGGGAGATAATTTATCTACTCAATCTAATTGTTCAATAAGTTTTACTCTGTCTGTATTTGAAAAGATTAGATTTTTAAAAAATTTAATTTTTCAATTTTTTTTTTGAATTGTTTATTAAAATTTCTAGACCATAACCATTCAGTTTGTAAACCTTATATAAGCGATGTTTTTGTAACTTCTTCATTGATGTTGACATTCAGGATTATGACACACCCCAATATGCTCCTGGTTACCTGAGTAAACATGTAGCTTTACTCAATCCTGAACATCGGATTTATTAAGAACATGTAAATAGCCAGATTCCTAACTTTACTTATTTAAAATATAATTTACAGACTATAGTATATAATCCTTGATTCCTTAACATGAAGCAGTTGTGAATACAAGTACATGTATTCACATCAGAATTTGTTGACTATATATATCTTCTTCTGTTATCGATGTGTCTTTTTTACTTTGCTCTTTTCTTCTTCAGCAACAGGGGATACTAGTGTGCAGATAGTTGATGACTTTTTAACTGTATATAAGGAAGAACCAGAACATTGGAGTGTGACTGTCGATAAAAAGGTAAATATACTTTGTCTACTTTTTTTTTATGTTATTTATATACTTTTGGGTAGGTATTTCTTGACAGTTTCTATGGCAAATTTATAGTATTTTAATTTTGAGATCACTCTTAATGTAACACCTTATCCTTTTATAAAAGTATTTTGAAATACCAATTTGAATGCTTTTTACTGGGTAAACGGACAGAAAGTCACAGGACAAAAAGTCACAGGACAAAAAGTCACAAAACACCTAGGACAAAAAGTCACAGGACAAAAAGTCACAATCAGTATTTTTTCTTTGGGGGACAAAAAGTCACAGGACAAAAAGTCACAGTTTATGTTTTTGTATGTTACTAGTGTATATAAGGTATTTGTACATTGAGTTAGCTTCATTATCTGAAACCCTGTCATACTTCGTTGCTATACATATGTACATATCGTCCAATATTGGTAAGCTTTACTTGTGGTATATAATCTAGCTTTTTTGTGTTTTTTAATTTGTTTCTGTTTCTTTTCTTCAGACTCATGTACATTTACTCACATTCCTTCAATTTCCATTAATTAAATAATACGTAATGATATTTTAACATTTATATATTACATTTTGTAATAGTAACAACTTACATACATAAAACATAACAATATCAAGAATATAGTCGAAAACATATAAGCTACTATTTTAACATAAAATGCACTATTTAGAGTCAAAATGAAAAATATTGAATGTCTTAACACTATATTATCGGAATATACTTCTTGTGTGATAGCACTACACCAAAATGCACTAACATGAAATGTTCTATTTGAAAACTATATTTCGAAATGTTCAAGTAATGAAGCACTAAGATGAAATGTCCAAATTGTATATACCGTAGAACGGTGTGTATAGTCCGCATTTACGTATTGTCCGCACCCCTTTCTTGGACCAGAAAATTGCGGAAAAATTCTTATATGCATGTACGATCCGCACGTACAAGTTTTCACAAAACGTCTCAAGATGAAGACATCCAAGTCCAATTTGGCCGCGCTTCTTAACAACTTTTTACATTAATATGTAATTTATTCTCTTTTTAAATATTATTTATGTTTATACTTTTATTAATTTCAAGTAATTGTAGTAAATTAAATTAAAAATTCAGCATTCTCATATCGTCTATTTTGATCGTTATTCAAACGGAAAATCACACATTTCGAAACCAAAACAATTTTCAACTTTGATTCATCAACCAAACAAAGAAAACAAAAAGATAACACGTTTTATTTTAATCCCTGAATGATTGCAATCAGAACATCGATCTTCAAACACATGCCGTTACATAACGACGCCATTTGCATTTTACGCAATACAGGTTACACATCTACTATTTTCGTATCTTTTAATTTTTATTCGTCCTATAGAATTAATATAATATTACTGAAAATAATTTAAGTAAAAATTAATATCATAACAACGTATACATATGGCAGTTTGTAAAAGAATTATGTTAGAATAGTACGAAAATACCGCGTATGACTCTACAACAAAATGGCGACCGCCATTGACAACAATCAACGGGACGAAAAAAACCCGATCGAGTCTGTATTTATGTATTATCCGCACCATTCCTTTCCAACTAAAATTCAAAGAAAAAAACTGCGGACAATACGACCCTGATTACGGTATAGCATAGCTTGGAACCACCTTTGTTACTCTGTAGAATTTCCATTTTAACTGATAACCAAATAATAATAAAAAGTCTTTTTATACTTTTTTTCTAAAAAAACAACATCTGGTATTCATTACTCAGAATAAGAAACCATAATTTCTATAAGGGGGTTGAAAGTTCTGTCAAAACATATATGACTCTTGTGGGTATACATGAAAGGTAGGATGTTATTCTTTCTTTTTAACTAAAACAACAAGCCAATTAGACAACAAATTAATTATAATAATTACTGATTAAAGTGGTATTTATACAATAATTTACTTAAAATTTTTCAATAATTTTTCTCAGTTTTATTTTGAAATCCATGGTTTTTTCATAACAAAATACAAGGGAAAAATCAATTGTGACTTTTTGTCCTATACATTTTGTCAATGTACAAAATCTTAACTGTGACTTTTTGTCCTGTGACTTTTAGTCCGTGACTTTTTGTCTGTGACTTTCTGTCCTACATTCTTTTACTGCACCCTAAAATTTTGTTGGCTTTAAAACAAAAATGCATTTGACCTACCAAAAGAAAGACAACTCTTTAGAAAATTTTTGTAATGGGAGATAAATACTGTACATTTTTTTGTTCTGTACAGTATGAACCTGTTAGTTCTGTAGACCTCCAACTCCACAAAGACAGCTAAAAATGATTCACTTGTAGTTGTAAATGATTAGTTTTAATTAACAAAAGGTTGATTAATTTGAAATTGACACTATGAACAATATTTATATTTGACATGTGGCTATACTAGATATCCTCGGCTTGTTTCGTTCAACCATTTCTGGTGCTAGAATGTGGTTTGATGTCTCTGCTTTTCTGTGTTGGATATTTTTTTAAAGAAAATAGACCTGCAACTCCAAAAGATAATTATCATATAATAATTTACTTATCAAGAAAGCTATTAAAGTACTTATTTCTATGTAAAATTATCAACAAATTTGTTTATATTTATTAATCAATACTAAAACATCCAAATAATTATCATGTTTGTGTACACAGCTCAGTTATTTCTGAAACTGTGGCATATGACTTGAGTGGAATAGCATTTAGTTGGTGTGGAATTAATATCTTTAAATATGGCATCCATTTTTCAACTGTCCATTCAGTTAATTTATAGGAGTTAAACGGGTCCGTAGAAATACCGCAAACTACTAGTTAGTGCACTAACAAGGAGAAAAGTGCACTAACAACATGAAGGATAACAGTAATTACAACAAACAACACATAATATCAAAGAGTAATGCATAAATATATAGTTTTTACCAAGTTTGTTTTTTTTTTATTTTGTATTTTTAGAGATATTTGCATTTTTATAGGCACGTGCCGATTTTTGTATTGTTAATTACCAGGTCACCTGTGTAATGTGTTCACTCAACCGAAGATAATTGCATAATTGTATCGAGATTATTATATGCTTGTGGAAACCTTATGTGAACGTTATTAAAACAGAATATATACTAATTTATGATTTATATCATTTTATTAATAATAACAAAACAGATGGAAACATAAATAAAATAATATAATGTTAGCACCTACATTTAGGGAAAATATATATATATTTACACAAGTAGCAATTTGTACGTCAGATTATATATCTGGGCAGAGTCCTCGCGTCTTTTGTCTTTGGTCGTTGTTTTGTCCCAGCTTACGTGCCAAACGTCTTGCATCGGTATTATTAATCGGCCATCCGACGATTCTATTAACTTGATGTCAAAATTTAAGTCTTTATGAAATATGAGGAAAAGTTTGTCTTTTTCGTCGTCGGGCTTTCCAGTCCATGTGTTGTACGTCACGTAATGTCTTTTAAAATTTTCTTCAAGTTCGTAATTCCCTTGTCCATATAATGCCCGTCTCATTTCAACAAAATGAAGGCGAACGACGTCATAAATACTGTTGATAAGGTCCGGAAGTGCTTGTGGTTTCCAATCTGTCGCAAGTTTGAATCGATGGTTCATGCTTTCGCAATTATTATTAGTCCAAAGTCTGTATTGATGAAAGCGCCGGGATGGTATATTGACGTAATTTAAAAGTTTCATTAAAGTAGTCAGCAAAAAGCGGAAATTCATTGCACAAAAGAAGGAACTTAGCGTTATAGTCTGTCGAATCGCTTGCCATGGAAATGCCATCGTCACCAAAAAGTCTTGACATTACTGCAGTGCGTTGTTCTTTGGTCATCGGCAACTTATTTTTTACATAATCCGTCACATTGTCTTTTATATGTTTGGTGCATAATAGTCTTGTTGCGTTTGGAAAAACATTGTCAATAGCTTTAGTTAAACCGCCCTCGTCGTCACTACCAATACGAATATCAACACATTTAACGTCTATCTGTAAGCGGGCTTTGACATGAGAAAAAAATGGATGATGTCTTTCTAGACATCTATTGTAGTCGTAACCTGAACTCCACGGACGCCACATTTTCTATTTATTTACTTAGATGAACTACCGCTTGTTCAAGAATGACAATAGATACGACTTTAATTTATATTTATATATATTTCAAGTCACACAGATTTTCTTGTGATTTTCTAATAATAACTCAATGTTTTCGGTTCTTTGAAGTGTTTTAAGTTTATTTAGCTATTTCAACACGAACATTTCACTAAAGACCCCGTTTACACTAGACGGAAAGATCGATCTTTTTTGAATCGATCTTTTTGTCAGTGTAAACGATAAAGATCGATCTTTATTTGAATCGATTAAAAAAGAACCGGACTTAAAAAGTCCTGCTTTAGACCTAGACTTAAAAAGACCGATCTTTTTTAATCGATCTTTCTTTTAGTGTAAACGCACGAATCGTACTTTAATAGTCTGATAACATATTTAAAGAAATGCGTATGTACTGCGCATGTTTGGCGGCAAAAATACACGTGAATATATAAAACATCAAAACAATGGAAATATATATCAACAAAAAACTCATAATTTGGATACCAAGTAAGGCCGGTGATACATCCGTCTCCTTCATTTTAGCAAAATGTTTGCATACATTAAACTCGTGGCATGTATTAAGTACCCATGTGCATTCTATTAATAGAACATTTAATTAAAAATAGGCGGATAAACAGATTCTTGTTGTCAAATTTAACGCCAGTATAAACGCATAGGCCTTAAAAAGATCGATTGCAATCGATCTTTCGTGCTATTTCACAAGTGTGTGTAAATGCAAACCAGTCTTTTTAAGATCGATTAAAAAAAGATCGATGTATTTTTTTTTTTCATAGTGTAAACGGGGCCTAAGTAAAAACAAAATAATTGTTATTCTTTTGAAAATTGTTGTCACCACGCTTAAAGTGTATATATTTGTTTATCAATTATCTAAAATTAGTTAGGATCAAACATCAATGTTGTTTATAAGTTTTAGTTTATGTGTTAATTGCTCATTTAAGATATATTATAATGACCATATTATTGTTTTAATAAAATACATGTTTCATTAATCAGAACTTTCTATGACGTAGTTAGTGCAGTTGTGTTTTATCGATCCTCGGTTGAGTAAACACATTACACAGGTGACGCGGTAATTAACAATACAAAAATCGGCACGTGCCGATAAAAATGCAAATATCTCTAAAACTACAAAATAAAAAAAAAACCAAACTTGGTATAAACTATATTTATGCATTACTCTTTGATATTATGTGTTGTTTGTTGTAATTACTGTTATCCTTCATGTTGTTAGTGCACTTTTCTCCTTTTTAGTGCACTAACTAGTAGTTTGCGGTATTTCTACACACCGGGAGTTAAACATCAATTTCATCGAAAAAATAATTAACAAATTGTTGAAGATATAGTGTACAAACAACATTAAATTCAAATAGTTATTTAATTGCATCAGAAATATACAAAATGAACAAATTAAGATATGCATTGTAACAATATGAAAAAAAAATAGATGCTTATTAAACTTTGTCCGTTGTTCTTATAACAATAAATAAATATTGCTTTAGGAGTACAAATATGTACACAGCATTTGTTTATTGTTATGTCATGTGTTAATTACAAAGAAAACAATGCTTGACAGTAAATAATTTAGTGTTTCACAGGTTGTAATTATCTCTGATTATCCCCTGTATTATCTAATTAACTGTACTACAAAACACTAATTACTGATAACAATACAGTTGTATCAGGTTTAATTAGTACCCCAAGCTCTTTGAGGTATTAGTGTTCACACCTGGAGTTTCCTACCTGTAAAGTTTATTAGTAGTTGTAATTAACAACAGGTTGATAAACTTGAAATTGACACTGTGAACAGTAGTTTGTAAATTTGACATGTGGCTGACCAGATCAAAGTTATTCTCAGCTTGTTGCATTCACCAATTTCAAGTGCTAGAATGTGGTTTGAAGAATGCATTACTTTGATAGATATTTTTTAAGAGAAAGGAGAGATTTGTGTTGTGTTAACAGTGTGATCATTGTGTCATCTTACAGTCCTATAATTCAATGGGAAATGTTTTCATATTGATTTTTTTTGTATGTTGAAATTTTACTATTTGTAAAAATGACTTGCGAAATGTATTCTGATCAACAGATCCTAAAGAAAATGAATGCTAAGGATATTAAAAGACAGGACACAATTTGGGGTAAGTTTTTACATATGATAAAGATTGAATAGTTAACTGACAAAATGAGATTTTATTTCAACTTTAAAATAACCAAGTAAACCGAGTTAACCTTTGTGATTCATTATTTTCCAATAAACTTCTTTGGTCAAGAGCCTTACATAACTGTAACATAATAGGCATTTTCCAGTTTGCCAATTCCCAGATTGCCGCCTTCCATTTGCAGATTCCCTATTATTGAACTTATTCATAATAATTTAATTAATTTATTTGGAAAAACATGAATTTAATTCCTTACTTATAAATTATAATCCCAAACTGGATTATTTTTTTATATCAATATGAATAACTGATGATTTTTGATTTTGAGAAAAATCAGGTTAATTGAAGTCATTGAACTACCGGCAATGCAATTACGGATGCCTATGAAAAATTATGCGAATAAATATCATATAGTTTTAGTGATTTTTCATTAAATTAAGTTATTAATTATTAGCTTGGGGCGTTAAAACAAATATGATAAGCTGAGAAAAATCAAGTTACTGAACTTTACCGACAATTATGGGTGCTTAATTTAGGCAATCTTTCACAATTCTAAATTATCAGCTTGGGTGGTTATTGTTTTGAATTAATATACGCTCACAAATGGATACCCCCGCTTCGATTCAAGTCCAATTATCTCCCCTGAATAATATCCGACAGTGACGAAAATTCTTCATGCACATCTACATATGATGTACTTCCTTCATGTAAAGTTTCATTAAAATCTTATTGATGTAAAAAAAAAAATAAATTTAATAATTTATAAAAACATAATACACACTCACTAAAAAACAAAGAAAAAAAAACCAACAAAGAAAACCAGACAATCAAACAAAACCATAAGTTTTGATTTAATCTAAAATTAGATTGTTGTACTAGTCCCAGTGAATAAAAATCAAAGCCGCCCTGTATGATTTTATTTGATGTTTATGGTTTTCACCAATTAAACAATTTATATGATGACACAGGTATTAGATACCTAGGGTGTACCCTGAGACAACTTATGACACCATTGTTTATTGAACCATTTGTTCACCACATCTGTGATTACATAACATTTGCAACAGGTGTTCACAGAATTAGAAGTAATGGATTGTAAAAATATTTATTCCAATTGACGACTTTCCAATTTAAAAAACGTCACCTAGTGTCCACTTCCGGTACTAAAAAACTGCGGCTAGTTGTCCTGTTGAAACCTTTTTTTTAATGGACAATGGTCTTTGATAAATTTTCACGCTTCAGTTGAATGACAGGTGTCAATATCTAAGTGAGGAAGGTTATTAAAACCGCCTGCTGTGTAAACATGATAGTTAATTAATTAATCAATATTCATTACCCTATTTACCTGATGCTAATTGGAGGTAGAACCCCAGCTGTTTTATAGCTTAAATAAACAAGCTTACCAGTGACATTCGTGTTGTATTCAAACTCACCTGTTGCCTATGGCTAAAGTAACATATACTAATAAAATTAATTAGATGAAAAATTAAATTGGCATAGACAAACTATATAAAAACAATCCAAAATCTTTATTTCAATATCATAGTCTTTTAGTAATGACAGCCGTAGTTTTTTTAACAGGAAATAAAAGGGGAGATAAATCATGTAAAACTGGAAATGGGTCAATTCTAAAATTATCTTATCATTTGCATTTAAAATAAAGAGTTTCTTGTAAAGTAGAAGCTTAAAATACGTTACAGGATGGAGATGTCCTCGTGAAAAAAATGTTCAAAAAAAGGGTAAAAAAAGTATGCTTATTAATCATGTTATAAATTATGACCTATTTCTGTGCCTTCTTAAAACATTATTCTTTCAGAACATGAAACAAAAAGGAATACTGCACTCAAAATATAGACGTAGATTGTTCTTATTTAAAGGGACCGTTTTAAAATTTGCGCTGTCTTCCCGAAAACGTGCTAATATTTTATGCTTCGTAATGTGATAACTGTGGATTAACAACAAAAATAATATATGCAGCAATGAGACAAAAACAACAAATTGGTTGGTCTATACCTTTTAAATGTGTAATTTCGCATTACGATGATATATGTTCTGAAAGTAGAAAGTTCGTTAAAATGACATACAAAAATGGTGACCATTAAATATGCTCCCGACAGGTAACAAACAAGGGTAATATATTTTGGCTTGTTTACTGAAACACTGATTGGTTTAGGCAACATTTGTTTGACAATTAAATCTTATTCTCTACACAATTAAATCTTATTCTCTACACAATCTCTACACAATTAAATAATCACCTGGTTAATTTCAATATTTTGTAAATAATAAAACATAGTCACAATAATACAGTTAGCAGGGATCCTCACAGCGCTTCTACATGGGTATTGTACAAGTTTTTTTTCAGTTCTGGACGAGCCTTTTCAATATTCCAGTATGCGTCCGTGTCAGTTGTTGGACACATTCGAATTCCGTCATGTCAATTCCCTCCCCAATGCATGATTACATGTTCTTACAAATGGTGATCAATATATACATGTTCGCCTGATTCTCAAAAGATATCAAACATTCGGGCAGCAAATATGCTTTAATTAAGATTTTTATTAAACAATAAACGTGCAGTGTTGATGGACACTCTTTATGGTTAAAATTAAGCGTTGGTAATACACTCGTGGTTTCAAATTTCAATACACAGTTGGGAACTTGCAGTTGCACTCTTTACAATGTTTTTTAAAGTAACCATTCTTGACCGGTACAAGATATCTTCAATATGAACATTAGATTAGTTTTCTTATAAACTTATATATCAATAAGATAATCTGCTATAGACTAGGATCTGAAAAGAGGGGGAAGGTAATGAGTGGTAAGGAAGAAATATTAATGTCAGCATCTGCAATTTTTTGAATTTCATTTCCAAGATGAGCCAGGTAAGACAAAAGTCTTTGTTTAATGGGCAAACATCAACATGTTTCAAGTAATGATTGCAGTTCAATCATACTCCAGAAGACTGCCAAACTCAACTACTACTAATATAAAATAGCTTGGCATAAACACACTTTTATAGTAAGCCATATTATATCTTTTTATAAACAGATATTTAATAGGTCTGTCATCAAACTAAACTGTTGTATGCAAGCAGTTAGCTTGACTCAACTGCGATATGTGGGGCTCGTGAAAATATTTTGGGACCTTACCATTTTCAAAAATCCTGCAAATAACACTAGTTAGGCAAATAAAACACTTAAAATTTAAAAAAAAATATTTACTGTCAAAAGATAATTGCACAAATTTTACCTGAATTATTAGTATCGTATTGTACTTTAGATACTGTCATTTCTACGCTCCGGTCTCGTGTGACAAGGTAATCATACTTTTTTAACTGAAGACTTAGCAAGTGTCCAATCGAGTTAGTTATACTAGTCTCAGCCACAACCCAGGAAGACATCATTAAAGAGGGACAATCATTCTGTTATTTAATGATTTGCCCCACTCAATAAATACATACAAAATCTTATTTTTTATATGAAAACATTTTTATATATGGGAATATATTACAAAGTAGCAGAAATAGGAAAATTTTACATAATAGAAAAAGCATATATGTTCTCATACATTATTACTGCAAATTCTGTTCAACTGTTGCTCAAAAACAACCATTCCATTAAATACAAAAATTATTAACTTTACTACATTGGTTAGCCTTTAATCAATGTAAGCCATAACTATAGTGAACTTGAGTTAACTTTTTAATCTCAAGAGATTCTTTGCCAGTTAAAACACCTGGCAATTAAATATATACAAACTTCTTAATTTATGTTATGAATATAATATATACAAATGCCTTTTACCTCTGCGGGTGAATCGTTATTAGGGCAATACACTTTGTAGATTGTTCTTAAATGGTCAAATATAAGGGAATCAGCAAATTGGAGGCCTCAATCTGGGAATCAGAAACCTGGCACTAAATCAACATAGTTACATTTTTCTGCTGTGAACAAATCATTTAGAATTTCTAGAAAAATGTTTTGTAATAATAATAGCTGTCACGGTGGACGGGGAAAAAAACCCCAATTAATTCAAAAGTTAAAGTTGTGTATCATGATATTTATTTATATTGCACAGTTAATATTCATCGCTACCATGATAATGCTAAAAATGGAATAAATCCCATTAAGACATACCCAAAATACATTTTTCAAATTTGTTTTAATCAAACAGTTTGTTTATTTTACAGAATTGATACAGACAGAGAGACATCACTGTAGAACACTGAAGATTTTACAAAAAGTTTGTAAACTTTGTGATTTATTTAATTTTTTTAGATATGAGAGATAATTTATGCACAAAAAAATTCTTCTATTGATTAATAGATTAAATGGTTTCCTAACATCCAGCTATCAGTAAGGCAACTAGACAAATTATAAAAACATTAAATGGGCCATAACTTGCCCCAAAAAAGAAGTTTAGAATTTATCCTTGTTAACATAGGATACAATTGGCTTCTTCATTTTAAAAATCTACAAAATGGTCCTTGTGGTTCATGGAGTTTGGCAATCTCCAAACATTTTTCCCACTACAGCCATTGTCCATAATCAGGGACCTTAACACCAGAGTATAGAAAAATATAAAGATTGACATGTTGCATATTTTCTATGAAAATTAGGAATCAGAATATAAAAACACAAATCCTACAGACAAAAAGATTGCACATACTAAATGGAAAACAATGTTGTTTTTAGGTATATAGTGAGGGTATTCTACAGGATTTATTGATGCCGCCAGAAACTCTGGACAGATTGTTTCCCAAGTTAGATGAACTTATAGAAATACATATGACATTCCTCCAAAACTTACAAGATTTACAGAATCGACGCCCTGACCACAGTGTGGAATTTATTGGCGATACTCTGGTCAAACAGGTCAGTTTGTAAACATTTCATAATGTGGGCTTCATCTTTGATATTTTGTTATAACAGAATAGTGGTTTTTTTATGAAAACACTTTGTTACTTTTTATTTAATACAATTTAACACAATATAAAGCAAGAATCAATCAAAGTGACAGTATTACTTTATTTTGAAGTTTAAGATGCTCACATGCTAGTCTGAATGGCTATTACTATGAAAAACATTGTCAAGATTTAGGGCAATGCAATGTCACCCCAGGAAGGCATTTTTTGTAACCAACTTTGCACACTGACACTTCCTGTCATTTTTGATTACATAATAAGTTTGCACAGTTAATGATGTCATATAACCAAACAGCGATAATTATGTCTTTATTTACCTTTGATTACTTGACAGTTTGAACTACAGTTCAAAAACAAAAACACATGCTGAATTATCTTTGAACAGTGTCAAAGCTGAGGTTGGCAAGACCATATCATCACTAAGTTATTTGAATAATTCAATATTTGGTTTGAGTCTGTGTGTACCATGTGAAGGAAATGCATTTTCCACTAAAAGGGAATAAAAATGTCATTCCTGGCAAATCTTTTAAATGAAAAATGTATAACAAAGATGACATTTTGTGACGAGGAGAACTGGAGGAGGATTTCCTTCTTTCCATGGATTGTTTAATAATATTACTCTTAATTTGTATCTTCAATGCTGTAATGTTTTTTTTTTCATTATTTGTTTCTTTGGTCTGGCAAAAGTTTATTTGGTCTGGTCATATTTTCAGGTTACTAGACCGAATATCAAGTAAAAAGTTTTAATATTTTGTTTTCACTGCAGAAGGGCAAAAAACTCAAATAACTGTTAGTTGATTCTTACGTTTGTTGTAATTAAGCAGAAATAAATGGAATAGATCAGGACAAATTGTTTTTTGATTGCAGTTCCATGAAGAGTCAGCTGAAAGTATGAAGAAATGTTATGGGATGTTTTGTGCTAATCAGAAGGAAGCTGTTCAGTTTTATAAAGATCTACTCATTAAAGATAGGAAATTTGTTAGTTTTATACAGGTGAGTAAAATAGCTGTTTGTTTTCTTAAAAATGGAAAATATGTATTTTAAACATTTTGAAGTGTGCAATGCAAATTTATATGAAAATAACAAAAATCATTGAAATAGTACATTTGCTTTAGCACATTCTTTACCAATTACAATTAGTTCTCTGCATTATATTTAAACTGTAAAGTAACCACTAACTATTACTTACTACTGTTCAAACTTTGGGTTGAACAAAAAACATAAGAGTATAATTAAAGGCATATTGTCTACGAAAAGCGTAATTTTTTTATCAAGTGTTTTGTAACAGAATTATATAACATTATATGAAAAATGATGATAGAAAACTTGTTTTCCGTAAACAAATTAGTGTATCAGTGAATTTTGAAGAAAAACATTGACTGACCTCCAGTGGAATCTCATTAATTATGCACTGACCTCGATTCGTAAGGATGAAGTTTAAGTTATTTTTAGAACATAAACATAAACAATCATGTACATCGTAATTGCATTCGTTTAGCGCAATCGTGGGATTCTTATCAAAAAACACAAATGTTGATTGTTTGAAGTGAAATATTGCTCGTCTCATTTATGAAACATATTGACACACACAAAATGACAAAATATCATAGAGGAAATTTTAGCCATTTCGGCGTGTGAAAAGCATTCTTTAGATGCGCAAGCTCAGTGTGAGTTCAAACTGCAGGTCATATGAATAAGGGCGGGTTTACATCGAATTATTGTACTCCTTGACAATAATTCACAAGACGTATTTTATTGCTTATAATTGCTTTAAATTGTTTAAAACACGATAAAAATGACTTTTTTCACATAAATATGAATAAAAATAATCATTTGTTTATTCAAACATGTTTCACAAGTTGTTCAAAAATTACGTGAAAATCGTGGACAATATGCCTTTAAGTTAAGCAATCCAAAAAACAATCTAGTTTCTACATCAAGTTTGAATGTAAATTTAGAGTTTACCCATGTTCTCTATGAAATATGTCCCTTTAAGTATTTCCTTGGCTATTTCTTTTGTTTTTCAATACTCCATTAGATTTTAATGCATAACATTGACACACTTTATAAACTAACCACAAAAGAAGACATCTCTTTAAAATTTTAGTAAAGGGAGATAATTGTTTTAATTTTTGAGACAAACAAATCATTGGTTTACATCTAATGCTATTTTATCTTGTTTAAACACTCAACATTACAAATATCTTATAAATTTATGTTTTCAGAGATGCAGTAATCACAGTTTATGTAAAAAACGTGATATTCCATCATTTTTACTCCTCGTAACTCAACGTCCAACCAAATATCCTACACTCATAGAACATATACTCAAAAGTACTAAAGGTAAGATCTCCTGTTATGTCTGATTTATACAGTTTTCATGCTTAGAAAATGGGGGCTGCTCATTTAAATAACATGGTACCCAGGAAGGCATGTTATGTTTTATAATAAATTAAGTTCCTAGAGGCATTAATAACTTATCATAAAGTATCGGTTATCCACTTTAAATGGTTTTTTTCTGATACAAGTCTGTTTCTAGTTTTGGCTATTCTGTATGACTAAAGTTAGATACATTTTGAGGTAGGCTTTTGATATTTTGCATATGGGTTAATAATTTCCAGGCAATGTGTTGGACACCATGGTAGTTTTGACCTGAAGGTCAACTGGGCTCACAGAGTTAATACCATTTCAGCGATTTCTAGTTATGGTGTTGTTCACCTTGGTATTCATTGTTTACATTTGATATTGTTAATTGTGTTTTTTTTTTCAGATAAAAAAGATCGTGAAAATTTAAGTCAAGCATTACAGTTAAGTAAAGAATTACTGCAAGGAATAGATGAACATGTTGATGCTTACGAGAGAAAACAGAGACTTAGTGAAATATACCAAAAACTAGAACCCAAATCTGTGGCATCATACAAAAATAAGAAGTTTAAGGTAAGTTACCTAAATCTGTGGCATCATACAAAAATAAGAAGTTTAAGGTCAGTTTTGGTTAATTAATTGATAAGTTTCTTTACATCCGGAAACCAATACTTCTGCTATATTCAGGAAAAGAACGTGTTAACAAAACTGTAACTTAGAAGAGACTAGTGTTCATAAATGTTTGGATTGTAGGGAAGGATGGAGAGTTTTGTCCTTGCAATTCCTTTTAGTAATTCTTTGATTGGGGTAATTAATATTCCTTTTACACATTACAATTCAGTTAGAATATTTTGTAATTTTATATGTTAAAATAAATTGTTTCAATTTCTGTTGTTTTTGTTTTTTAGAGATCTGATATATACCAGAATAATAGAAGCTTGGTATATGATGGTCAGGTGCATATGAGAAGTGCTAGAGGAAAACACACAGGTAAAGAAAAGGAGATCATTATCAAGTTTTCCACCTTAGTACAGTGCCATCTGGTTGTGTGCTTGAGTCTTAATTTACCAAGATTGGCAGTTTTTCTACCAAGGTTTGAGGTTTTCTCTTGGTAGTCTGGCTTCTTCCCCCAATTAAAAACAGGATGCCACGATCATGCTAAACAATTACTGTAAGAATTGTACAATCTATTCAAACAAACAAACAAAATCTTAGTACAGACTTGTAAAACTCAAGAGAACAAGCAAATGCTTTTAAGAATCACTTGTTCTCATAAATTTTGTCTGTATTCTCTAAAACATGTTTATTATAAAAAGTCTTGAATGAAATGTTATAATTGTTTATAGTATTTTATTTGTCTCATTTCAGAAGTTATATGTGTAGTTTTAACAGATCTGATATTTTTCATGCAAGATGTAAATGGACGATATGTTTTTCATTCCCAAGACGACAAGGTATACTCATTATTCTTTGTGTAATATAATGTTTTTTGGTGTTATTTACTTTTCACCTGCATTTAGCTTTTTATGCCCCCGCGACGACATGTCGGGGGGCATTAAGTTTTACTCATGTCCGTCCGTCCGTCCGTCCGTACGTACGAACAAATTTCCGTCAAGCTTTTCTCAGAAACCGTACATGAGAACAATTTTAAATTTGGCAGAGTGGTTCAGTATCACAAGTTGTACGTCCTAAGCGAATTTCAGACCTGTCGGACAACTACTTCCTGTTTGGGACTTCATTTGTACGTAAATACGTCCGTCTGTATGTACAAATTTCCGTCAAGCTTTTCTCAGAAACCGCACATTAGAACAATTTGAAATTTGGCAGTGTGGTTCAGTATCACAAGTTGTACGTCCTAAGCGACTTTCAGACCTGTCGCACAACTACTTCCTGTTTGCGACTGGGCCGATATGAAAATGTGTTAACATGAGTATGAAAATTTCCGTCAAGCTTTTCTCAGAAACCGTACATCAGAACAATTTGAAATTTGGCAGGGTGGTTCAGTATCACAAGTTGTACGTCCTAAGCGACTTTCAGACCTGTCGGACAACTACTTCCTGTTTGCGACTGGGCCGATATGAAAATGTGTTAACATGAGTATGAAAATTTCCGTCAAGCTTTTCTCAGAAACCGTACATCAGAACAATTTGAAATTTAGCAGGGTGGTTCAGTATCACAATTTGTACGTCCTAAGCGACTTTCAGACCTGTCGGACAACTACTTCCTGTTTGCGACTCGGCCGATATGAAAATGTGTTAACATGAGTATGAAAATTTCCGTCAAGCTTTTCTCAGAAACCGTACATCAGCACAATTTGAAATTTGGCAGGGTGGTTCAGTATCACAAGTTGTACGTCCTAAGCGACTTTCAGACCTGTCGGACAACTACTTCCTGTTTGCGACTGGGCCGATATGAAAATGTGTTAACATGAGTATGAAAATTTCCGTCAAGCTTTTCTCAGAAACTGTACATCAGAACAATTTGAAATTTGGCAGGGTGGTTCAGTATCACAAGTTGAACGTCCTAAGCGACTTGCAGACCTGTCGGACAACTACTTCCTGTTTGCGACTGGGCCGATATGAAAATGTGTTAACATGAGTATGAAAATTTCCGTCAAGCTTTTCTCAGAAACCGTACATGAGAACAATTTTAAATTTGGCAGAGTGGTTCAGTATCACAAGTTGTACGTCCTAAGCGAATTTCAGACCTGTCGGACAACTACTTCCTGTTTGGGACTTCATTTAGCGGGGGCATCCGTGTCCCATGGACACACTCTTCAATTTTTTTTTCTGTTGTTGTTAACTGTTAGGAAACTATCCATTATGTTTTATATGTACTGTATTTAATATTCTTTTGAATGCTAATGTGATTTTCTAAATATTCTTCATATATTTAAACATTTACTTGCAATCATTTAATATCCGCCAGTTTTTTGCTTGACAAATTTACAACAATGAAAGACAATAAATATTAATTCACTCTTACCATTTCTTAGGTAATGCAATGTAAAATGAAATTGTAGACATTTTTCTTAATTTTCAGTCATGTGTGATTCCCCTTTTTGAACTGCTGGTCAGGGAAAAGAGTGACACACGCGACAGCCGTGGAATATACCTCATAAGTCATAACAAGAAAAACCCAGAAATGTATGAAATCGTCTGTAACACAGCATCGGATCGCCAAAAATGGATACCCATTCTGCAGAAGGCTGCAGCCAACTGTCCACCTGATTCAACCGATGGTAAGAAATATTCTGTTTGACAAAATGTCCACTTTGTATTGGAGTACCCAGTGAGAACTCTTCCGGGTAAAAAGGACCAATGAAATCAGATCATGCCTAAACCAAACCCTATATAATAAGTCTTGCGATTTTAAGTTTGAATTCATAAGTTTTGGAATTGGTGCCATGACATAATTCACATTATCCAATCAGAAACAATGTTAAATAAGAATTCACAATTTTAGCTCTTACTAAAAAGTGTAATTCATAGTCATGTCCTAATTAGTAGAAACAGGAAACAGTTCCACTAAATCAGCTTCTTTACAGTTGGTTTCTAAAATTTAACAAATTATATTTAAAAAAAACTATTTGCAGGAGTGTTGTTTGACAATTTCTAATTTGAATTTTAAACATTTTTAGTGGATGAGGAAGACAGTGTTAGGGAAGAACAAAGAAGATTGACAGAAGAAAGATCGACAAAGGTCAGCAAGATTATTGGTAAGTGGATGCTTTATGTATTTTTATCAGTTGTGATATTTTTATTATCAAAAAGACATTTTCAGTACTGGAGTTTTCCATTTTTTCTCATATAGATATTCTCTGTACTGGAGGTTTCAAATTTTCTCTTAAAGATATTCTTAGTACTGGACTTTAAAAAAAAAAGATCTTAAAGATATTCTCTGTATTAGAGTCTTAAAATGTTCTGTTATAATGATATTCTCAGTACTGGAGTTTTAAAATGTTCTTTCATAAAGATACCATCAGTAATGGAAGTTTGACATTGTAATTGTAAAATTTTAATTGCCAATCTTCACCTGTTAAAGAAATTCATGAGAATTTTACAAAATGTGGATAAAAGCAAATATCCTAATAAAATATACTACAGGAATGGTTGTAACTATGGTAATATATGCTGTATTTATGATTTTATTTTAATGTAATCTTGTCAGTGTCTAAAACACATTACATGTAATTTCACAATACACATTACATGTAATTTCATAATACACATTACATGTAATTTCATAATATACATTACATGTAATTTCACAATACACATTACATGTAATTTCACTTTTATTTCAGAACAATTACATAAAAAAGATGAAGAAATAAAACAGATCTGTGATGAAAAACAAAAATTAATGGTAGACCTATTGGAAATTTATACCTGGAGAGAAGAACAGAAAAATAGGGTAAGATTCTTAATTTTAAAGATATTTCGTTAATTGGTCAGTCATGTTTAAAAGTTCAAAGGATTTCTTATTAAATAGAGAGTGCATTTAAAGTCTACCTGGGGCCTCAATAAATTTAATTGCACTTTATAGTAAGTAGGATGTATAAAAAACAAGTGATTTTAAATGTTTTAAATGCAATGTCATTGATTTGCAAAATTTTATCAAGATAAGTTAATTTTCCAGTATTAATGTCAAGGTTTGATTTTTTTTATAGCAAAGACCAGTTTCAATGGAAGAGGAAAGCACTGAACACATGGAAGCTTTGCAAGCAGCACTTCAGGAAGGTAAGAGTTACCTTTCCTTACATACAAAAACCTGGAGTTGTCTCTCTTCATTTAGTTTGGTCCATTATACAACAATTATGAAAATAAACAGAAGATAAATGTTCATTTTATTTTAATCCTACAAAATTTACTTTTTTATATAATTTTTATTTTATATTTTAGTGTCAGTGACTGCATCCCATTTAACAACCATCTTACAAGGCAATAGTAACGGGAACGGTAACCAGTTAAGTCGGCATGTTAGTAGTGTTGGGGAGCATGTCAGTAGTTCCTACAGTACGCCACCTGTGCCAAAACGGGCAGAGACATTTGCAGGCTTTGATAGTCAGTTTGAAATGCCAAAAGGTATTACTTTATTGATTTTTTTTTACTTCTATGGAGGAACATATATGAGGTCTGATTGATAGATTTAGGTTGTTTTATATTACTACATGTGAACTTTTTGTACTGTTGATGGAATGTTGTAGCTTAAACTAAGTTGACCTTTTGTTAATACATCTTTTTTACAGCTTCAATACCAAAGAAAAAATATCCAAATGATCTTCAAGAACAGGAAGGTCAAAGTTCAAGCTTACAGAACCTAGATAGGGCAGTAGATAGTGACTCGGAGTTATCTCATCTTGCAGATGTGTCCATGACATCAGAAAAGGTATGTAACCATAGTAAGACCATGTCCTGACATTGATAATTTAATCATAAGTTAACTTAACTAGAATTACAAGATCAAAAATCAAATTGAGTTCAAAACTAAGATACTTTTTAAGAACTTTTTTGTCATTGTAAGGCTTGTTCCATTTAAAAGTCATGATTTTTTTATAATTTTTTTGTGGGGAGGGGTTCAGGAGAGAGGGGTGGCATTAGGGTGTCAGTAGTCTTAAACAATTAAATAATCCAAAAACATGGAGGTAAGTTTCTTGGTTTTGAACTTCTATTTTTTTAAACTGTTTAATATAGATTAGGGTGCCGTTTCATAAAGCGATCGTTAGCTTAATGTGTATGTTATCCCATTTAAATTGCATGGGATAACGAGCACGTTAATTAGCTATCGCTTTATGAAACGGCACCCTGTTCTTACGAATAAAAACTCATTTGCATAAAATATTTGATTGGTTGAACTAACAAAACAAAGATGAAGTTCCGTGACTCATATGTAACAAATTATCTGTTGATTAATGTTGGCATTTTAAAATATAATATGCTTATCTCCCCTGTAATGCAAGTTAATGGGTTACTTTATTACTTTTATAAATGAGATCAAGAAAGCAGATTGTGTATTTTACACAGTTTGGCATCCAATTAGATTTTATGTTGTATTCTTGTTTTAAAATGACCCCTCCCTATAAATGCTTCCTCCCTGTTGTAAATACAAGTTTATCTGCTGATTTCGTGCAAAATGTTTTGTAGAAGATTAAAACTTGAAGTTGTACAGACATTTTTGTTTACATCGAGTCATACATAAAATATATTTATATTTTCATAAGAAAGTAGATTAAATTATAGATATATTATCTAGTGGTTAAAAATGGTATACAAGATAAGATACAATATGTCATCAGTGCTATCATTGAAATTTGATGATTCACCTATGTAGAACATATCTACATCTACCTTAAGATGTTTTTGCAAACTCTGCACAATTTTGTAAAACAGGTCTTATCTCAAGTCATTGAGAAATAAGTACTTGAGCACATTTTTGTTTTCAGTGTTAAGTAAAAGTGGTTAATACTGTTGAACTTTGATTATAATATTGTTTGGTATTATATTACTTGATTGAAGCAGAAGAGATCATCCTTTATAATCAAGTTAATTGATTGGTGTAACCTGAAAACATCTTCAATGTTACGTCCCCTCATGGATTAATTACAAACACAAGTTCACATAGAAAATTTGCCATTCTTTTAGAATTTATTCTGGTCTTTCAACCATTTTTGTCTCGCCTGCGACAGGCAAGACATATGTATGGGAATCCGGCGGCGGCGTAAACACTTGACATCTTGCTTCATATATTTGTAAGCCCAAGACCTAGGTCCATCAAATTTGGTCCAGAGGTAGCTTATGATGAGTACTTGCCAGTCAGTCACCTGTCACCTGACCTTGACCTCAATTTCACGGTCCAGCGACTACGTTAAAGTTTTTGGGTTACGACAGTTCCTCTGTAACTACGCATGGTAGGATGACAATATTTGGTGTATAGGTTGCTGATGACTAGTACATGACTGTCTGGTAGGTGTCACTTGACCTTCACCTCAATTTCACGGTCCAGCGACTGTGTTAAAGGTTTTGGGTTACGACAGTTCCTCTGTAACTACCAATGGTAGGATGACAATATTTGGTGTATAGGTTGCTGATGACTAGTACATGACTGTCTGGTAGGTGTCACCTGACCTTGACCTCAATTTCACGGTCCAGCGACTACGTTAAAGTTTTTGGGTTACGACAGTTCCTCTGTAACTACGCATGGTAGGATGACAATATTTGGTGTATAGGTTGCTGATGACTAGTACATGACTGTCTGGTAGGTGTCACCTGACCTTGACCTCAATTTCACGGTCCAGCGACTATGCTAAAGTTTTTGGGTTACGGCAGTTCCTCTGTAATTACGCATGGTAGGATGACAATTTTTGGTGTATAGGTTGCTGATGACTAGTACATGACTGTCTGGTAGGTGTCACTTGACCGTGACCTAAATTTCACGGTCCAGCGACTACCTTAAAGTTTTTGGGTTACGACAGTTCCTCTGTAACTACGCATGGTAGGATGACAATATTTGGTGTATAGGTTGCTGATGACTAGTACATAACTGTCTGGGAGGTGTCACCTGACCTTGACCTCAATTTCACGGTCCAGCGACTGCGTTAAAGTTTTTGGGTTACGGCTGTTCCCCTATAACTATGCATGGTATGGTGACAATATTTTGTATACAGGCCGCTGCTGATATTTAATGCTATTTACGTAATGCTTATGACGAAATTTATTTTCGTTACTGATGCGGAATGCAGGCGAGACATTTTTCTGTGTCCACACTTGCTGTCAAATTAATTGTCAGAATTTTGAAATTCTGATGTTAAATTCCATTTTACTAACCACAGCATTATTATTAAATGGCAGATGTAAATAACTTTTAAGCTGTTTATAAACCACTGTTGTTTGATTGATTGGTTGGTTTGATTTAGCCTATCCTGTTATAAACTGATAATAGATTTACAGTCCATTTTTTTGTAACCTTCAGCTAAAAATGTACCAAATTTGTTAAATTTATAAGCATATACATGCACTGAACTTTTTGGTGCTTCTTGAAATTAATAAAGAGTACAACAAAGCCGTAGAAAGATCAAAGATGATTTTAATTTGTTTTTAAATAAATAATTTCACTCAATTTTTTACAGCAAGTTGAACAAGATGACTCTATGGATAGTAGTAGAGTTTATGACAGATACAGTAGTGACACTGGTTCCTTTGGTGATGTGTCTGGTTCCTCCACACACTCAACATGGGTAACAGGAGACCATATTCATTCTATAGCACAGCTCTCCAGATCTCTTCAAAGTATTGTAGTAAGTACCAGTCTGTTGAAAAGAGGGTGGGGGTGGGGGTTTGTTATATGGTTGAGGAAGTTACTGGTAGTCTTTTTTTGTCTCTGGGTACTCCAGTTTCCTCCCCCCCCCCCCCCCCCCAAAAAAAAAAAGTGAATGCCTTGATTGGGCAGAAGAATTTCTAAAATGGACATTAATCCCCATTGTAACATAAAAAGCTTATAACTCAAGAAATCCTCTGCATTTTATTGGAGTCTTTAAGTATCCCAAGGGGTTTGCAGATTCTATAAATGCAATTGTTAAAATGTTATAATCAGTTGTTAGTACTGGATTTAAAATCTGTTGCATGTTAAGTTTTTGTTCATCATGGCCTAAAGAAAATCTTAGAGATGTATAAGGAATTCAAGTATTTCCTCATCTATTGCCAATACAGATCAAACCATCTGCCTCATCATTTTCAGCAAAATTTGAAGATTTTGCCTTTCCTGCTGGGATACAGGCAAATGTCAATTTATTAAAAAGAAAATTTGAAAAATTATAATGTTAAGCTTCATCAATTTACGTCAATTCATTAACAAATAACATCTACGTGTATTTTGTAACTAAGAATTAACGTATTGACCCCAATTGTACTTTTAATTCTAAAGTGCAGTGGTGAATTAGTACAATATATTAGGGGCCTATTATATTGCTAATTATCTACCTTAAAAGATTTGTTTCTTGATATGTCCGTACAAATGAATTGTTGAACAAGTCGTTAACTGAATTTTTATCAAAGCTATTGACACTGTTATACAATGTACGATATGATTGATGTGCAAATATTTTTCCATTCACAAAATATTGTGTATTGCTTGTTTGGTAATCATCTATCTCAAGTGCACAAATGAGACACATCAAATGTTATTCAAGGTAGTAAAAATTGTCTTGAGAAGAACACCCCAAGTGTTTATTGCTCAACCTAAGATTACTTTAATGAGACACATTACCAAAATTTTGAAAATCACAGATAAATATTACTTTATTGTTTCCATGGAAAGGTGTTATATTTTCCTTTATATGAAGTATTTTGTTTCAATGTTGTGGAAGATTGTATTTATTTAAAGATTAAACACAGTAAAAGTAGCCATTTTAATTAATTGCTTATCAGTAGTCAGGTGTTGAACCGCCGACTCTGGTCTATATGTGTGTGTGTTTGAGTAGTTACAAGTTTATTAAATAAAAACTAGTTTTTATTTCTATAAAAATATGAAAAACATAACAAGATTTGATAAACCTCAAAGAACTGATGAGTAGCTAAAAATATCAGTTTTATGGATAGAAGGAAATAAATTTAGATTACCTGATTATACCTGTTGTAAATTACATAATCTGAAAAAGATAAGAGGAGAGAAACTTACAGACCTATAGACACATTATTTTTTATTATCTTCAAGGTTGAATGTAAAAAGATGTCTATCTTTTATCTATATGTAAAATCTTTAAATGTATATCAGATCTAAGATTGAAGTTAGTTAATTATTATGTCTTCAAGTTCATAGCAATTAACCTAGAACTTTTATACACTTGTGTCTATTTGTTGTTATGTATTTGAAATAGATCACCTTGTCAAGTTTCGTCTTGTGTCTGAATGAAAAGTACATGAGCAAAGTAAATTTGTCTTCTTTTTTTTTAAATTTAATCATCCTTACTTTGAATATAAAACTTACTAGTATTTTATTCTACTGAAATGATAAAAAAATACATGACAATGTCACTAACAGTGCACCATAAATAAAATTTTGAGTATGAAATGGACAAGGATGTTGGCCTAAAATGGGAACAGTCATTAAGATAACTTGAGAAACAGCTGTAGTCAATCATTAAATAGAATTTATTTTGCATGTACACTATATATTAAATTTAAATTTTTTTTAGCATTTGACTGAAAAACAGGTTACAGCTGTTGAAAGTCTGAGAGCACAGCTGGCTGAAGCAAACGAGAAAATCAATAATTTATCAGCAGAAGTTCACGATAGGAAAGGAGGCTTACGACACAACCAGTTAGAGGAACTACGAAATCTTCAGGTACTGATCATGAGACGAATTTTACAGAAAAACAATCAAATCGAACCCAGTTTGTTAATTTCATATTTTGGGATTTCTTCAACTTATATACAGATGTATTGACCAATCAAAAGATTTTTTCCAATTTTTCTGGAAATTGAGGAAATCATAGGGTCTGAAATCACAAATGCTTTTATGTACAGTCAACCCTCTTTACAACAACCATGTTAGTTTCCGGCCATTATTGACGTTAAACTGAATTTGCTGTTATAATGAATTTGTATTTTTGTACTTTGATTATCTCCCTTTTTTATTTGCGTCTATTGAAAATCGTTCAAGTCTGCTCAATATCCAAACTTAATAACAAAACAATAATAAAATGCTTGTTTTCTTGCCGATATTTATTTAAAAACCTTTTCTTTTTATTTTTTTTTAACAAAAGTAATTGTAAGTTATGATTATTTACATTAGATCGATTTTCGGTAATTATCCTATTTCAGATGTGCCGCTTCAATCTTAACACACAAGTTTGTAATTAAGCCAATAATTTTCTGAAATATTTAAATATTAAATAGCCTTTGACACCTTTTTAATGAAGCCATATCCCTATCATCGATTAGTTTTCTAACGGAAATGTCACGCAAGGTTAATTACGCAATAGCAACAGGTGTTCACCTGTGCAATTAACCGTTAAAAAAATTAATACTCTGGACATAGATAATCTTTCACAGGTAAATCTTGATAATTTGTCGTTTTAACGAATTATTTTATGCTAGCTTTGGTATATTTGTTACCGACAGACGCAGTCGGAGTCGGAAACCGAATATGTCGTTGTATTGAGGATAAACAACACGTGGACACGTTTGTTCCCACTGAAATCCGGTCGGATGTCGAATATTCCGTTAAATCGAATGTCGTTGTAACGTGGGTTCACTGTATGATGGTGTTAAGCTCATTAATAAGCCATGATGATTCTTCTATATTGTTCTTGTCAGAGGCACAAATTCTTGCTATCATTTACTGTAGGGGACCCAAGGTTAGGGTTGTGGCTTAGGATCAAGGTTAGGGTTGTGGTTTAGGATCAAGGTTAGGGTTGTGGTTAAGGATCAAGTTTAGGGTTGTGGCTTAGGATCAAGGTTAGGGTTGTGGCTTAGGATCAAGGTTAGGGTTGTGGCTTAGGATTAAGGTTATGGTTTAGGATCAAGGTTAGGGTTGTGGTTTAGGATCAAGGTTAGGGTTGTGGTTAAGGATCAAGGTTGGGGTTGTGGTTTAGGATCAAGGTTAGGGTTGTGGTTTAGGATCAAGGTTAGGGTTGTGGTTTAGGATCAAGGTTAGGGTTGTGGTTAAGGATCAAGTTTAGGGTTGTGGCTTAGGATCAAGGTTAGGGTTGTGGTTAAGGATCAAGTTTAGGGTTGTGGCTTAAGATCAAGGTTAGGGTTGTGGCTTAGGATCAAGGTTAGGGTTGTGGTTTAGGATCAAGGTTAGGGTTGTGGTTAAGGATCAAGGTTAGGGTTGTGGTTAAGGATCAAGGTTAGGGTTATGGTTTAGGATCAAGGTTAGGGTTGTGGTTTAGGATCAAGGTTAGGGTTGTGGCTTAGGATTAAGGTTAGAGTTGTGGTTTAGGATCAAGGTTAGGGTTGTGGCTTAGGATCAAGGTTAGGGTTGTGGCTTAGGATTAAGGTTATGGTTTAGGATCAAGGTTAGGGTTGTGGTTAAGGATCAAGGTTGGGGTTGTGGTTAAGGATCAAGTTTAGGGTTATGGTTTAGGATCAAGGTTAGGGTTGTGGTTAAGGATCAAGGTTAGGGTTGTGGTTAAGGATCAAGGTTAGGGTTGTGGTTTAGGATCAAGGTTAGGGTTGTGGTTTAGGATCAAGGTTAGGGTTGTGGTTTAGGATCAAGGTTAGGGTTGTGGTTTAGGATCAAGGTTAGGGTTGTGGTTTAGGATCAAGGTTAGGGTTGTGGCTTAGGATTAAGGTTAGAGTTGTGGTTTAGGATCAAGGTTAGGGTTGTGGTTTAGGATCAAGGTTAGGGTTGTGGTTTAGGATCAAGGTTAGGGTTGTGGTTTAGGATCAAGGTTAGGGTTGTGGCCTAGGATCAAGGTTAGGGTTGTGGCTTAGGATCAAGGTTAGGGTTGTGGTTTAGGATCAGGGTTAAGGTTGTGGCTTAGGATCAAGGTTAGGGTTGTGGTTTAGGATCAAGGTTAGGGTTGTGGTTTAGGATCAAGGTTAGGGTTGTGGTTAAGGATCAAGTTTAGGGTTGTGGCTTAGGATCAAGGTTAGGGTTGTGGCTTAGGATCAAGGTTAGGGTTGTGGTTTAGGATCAAGGTTAGGGTTGTGGCTTAGGATTAAGGTTATGGTTTAGGATCAAGGTTAGGGTTGTGGTTTAGGATCAAGGTTAGGGTTGTGGCTTAGGATCAAGGTTAGGGTTGTGGCTTAGGATCAAGGTTAGGGTTGTGGTTTAGGATCAAGGTTAGGGTTGTGGTTTAGGATCAGGGTTAAGGTTGTGGTTTAGGATCAAGGTTAGGGTTGTGGTTTAGGATCAAGGTTAGGGTTGTGGTTTAGGATCAAGGTTAGGGTTATGGTTTAGGATGAGGGTTAAGGTTGTGGCTTAGGATCAAGGTTAGGGTTGTGGTTTAGGATCAAGGTTAGGGTTGTGGTTTAGGATCAAGGTTAGGGTTGTGGCTTAGGATCAAGGTTAGGGTTGTGGTTTAGGATCAAGGTTAGGGTTATGGTTTAGGATCAAGGTTAGGGTTGTGGCTTAGGATCAAGGTTAGGGTTATGGTTTAGGATCAAGGTTGGGGTTGTGGTTTAGGATCAAGGTTAGGGTTGTGGTTTAGGATCAAGGTTAGGGTTGTGGCCTAGGATCAAGGTTAGGGTTGTGGCTTAGGATCAAGGTAAGGGTTGTGGTTTAGGATCAGGGTTAAGGTTGTGGCTTAGGATCAAGGTTAGGGTTGTGGTTTAGGATCAAGGTTAGGGTTGTGGCTTAGGATCAAGGTTAGGGTTGTGGTTTAGGATCAAGGTTAGGGTTATGGTTTAGGATCAAGGTTGGGTTGTGGTTTAGGATCAAGGTTAGGGTTGTGGCTTAGGATCAAGGTTAGGGTTGTGGTTTAGGATCAAGGTTAGGGTTATGGTTTAGGATCAAGGTTAGGGTTGTGGCTTAGGATCAAGGTTAGGGTTGTGGTTTAGGATCAAGGTTAGGGTTGTGGCTTAGGATCAAGGTTAGGGTTGTGGTTTAGGATCAAGGTTAGGGTTGTGGCTTAGGATCGATGTTAGGATTATACTATTTGTTGTACTGAAACAATGACCCACTATTATGTTCAACAAATAAATGATTGAAAAATTATGACTCTAATTTTGGCCACCACCATACAGTAAATAAAGCCACGGATTATAAACCTGCCACTATACAGTAAATAAAGCCACCTATTTAGAGTTGTATTCTACTTTATACATACTAATATCAACAGAAACATAAATCAAGCAAAACCAATACAATTTTAGATGTTAATATGTTTGTGTTAATGTAACGATTCATTTTGTAAGTGGTCAACATTAGTGATCACGATTCATTTTGTAAGTGGTCAACATTAGTGACAAGATGTAAAATACCTGAAGGCAATATTTTTTAACCAAATAGTTTAAATGGCTGCTTCTCAGTAGCATGGGAACTAAGCTTTCAATCTTGTATTTTCTGGTTTCTTCATTTTTTTTCTAATGACATAAAAAGTTTTTAAAAACACATACAAGAATGGTATTTCTTTTCATTTAGGACTTTAAATTTGCATCAGATTTTGAAAAAGTGAATGTTTATTACAGGAGCAGATAAGAAGAGAACGACAAGGCCTTGAAAAAGAGAAAGAGAGGGAACGAATGGTGTTAGAACATGAAAGAACAAGTCTTGAGGAAGAAAGAAAAGAACTGGAAAGGAAGGAGGTTTGTATTTTCAGTTCATTGATGTATTGGATAAAAAAAGCCTGAATCGGACAGATAGCTGATACAGACTGTTGTTAAATTGAACTTGAGTTATTGTAGCCAGTGTGTGTTGAATGATTAATTTAAAAAAAAAATATTTATATTGAAGACATTCTCGAGTCATCATAATTCTTATTAAAATTTTTTTGTCCACAGATGGAACTTCAGAATCAGAGAGAAGATTTCAAGAAAAAGAAAGAAATGTTACAAAAGCAACAAGATTTATGGGAGGAAGCACACAGAGATTCATTAACTAAAACATCTAGCTCACCTGGAATGTCACAAGAGACTGAAACACAAGCAGACACAGGTAGAAGTTCACCATCAAATTCAGGAAGTAATAATTCGCATCGGCGATCAGCCTCAGCAGACTTTTGTCAGCTTATTGAAAGTGACATGGAAAATTTGAGACAGGGTCATTTACGGACAAGCAGACGAACAACAGATGTTTCTCGATCTGACTCGAGAGCCTCAATTCCTAACTCGAGTTTTACATCCAGTATGAACAAACAAAGTTTGCCGATTCATTTAATTAGTGCTAAAAATGAACAAAAAGTGAATCCACATAATGTACAACAGATTCCTACCAAGTTATCAGGTCAAAGTTCAGCCTCGTCATTATCGAGCCTGTCACAAAAACTGCCTTTTAAATTGGCTAGTAGTAGTAGTGCTAGTTCCCTGCCCTCACAAGGAACCAGTGTTAATTTTCCAACAAACAATAGTACTTCTAGTCTTATTCAGAAACCTTTGAATTCAAATAAATCATCTACACCTCCCAGCAACAATAAACCTACATCTGCATTGATGGGGGTTATGAAGCTTGCCCAGCCTGCAGCCAAAGGGAAATCACCTACACCGACCAACAATTCAGATGGAAAACAAGGATCTCCAAAACAAGACCAAAAAGGAAATAAAGGTGATGGAGTGATTTATTTTTAGAACATGGTAAGTTATTACTTAGACATTTTACAGTTGTTCATTATAATATGAATATAGGCGCAGCTTAAATGCAATCATCAGAAAATGGTTCATGACATTACTTCAGAGCACCCTTACTGTGCCTCTGCGTTCCATTGGTCTTTCTCTAACAGTTAGTGTCGACACAAAAGTGTCAATTTTACCATTTCCAAGACTGCAAAAAATTTGTCTTAGATTTACAAAAAAAATTTTCATTATAATTTTTTATTTTATTGATGTCAAAATTATTTTTGTCGACTTTTAAAATAATTTTAGTGCTATTCTACAATAATGTCTTCAGATAGCTTAGCTACCATCTGAAATGGGTTTGTTTCATATGGATCACATGACTTTTTTACACACATGCATGTAACCATGTAGCTTCCATCTGCAATGCACGCTATTATTGCACATAAGCAATTAGAATTTTAAATTTAAAAATTTAATATAGGACTTAACACCGTTTTCAATGGATTTATCGGTATATCAACAAGATCAACTCACTCACAAACAAATAAGTCTGTAGGACGTTTATGATATGTTTGTGAGGGAGTTGGTCCTGTTGATATACAGATAAATCCATTGAAAACGGGGTTCAATCCTTATACATGTAATTCTATAAAATTATGGTACGAAATTAATTTTCCTATTAAGGTGTTCTCAATTCCATGTTTCTTGTGTATTTTGGTAGCAAGGATCGTCGACCTAACATTAATATTTTGTTGACTTTTTGAAATTTTATGTTATTCATAAACCATCTTTTGATTTTAATAAATACAACTAAGTTTTAACTTAAATCTATAACTTTATTTTCTTATTCGAATACACGAATAGGTATAAATTTAACAAATCATTAACATCAATTAATCATACAAATAATTTTCATCGCTGTCGAGGCAGAGTAGTTAAGGTAGTTCATCTACTATTGATCATGTGGTCTGTCAACGCTGAAATTGTGGATTCGATTCTCACTGCAGGTCGGGGGTTCTCTCCGGGTACTCTGGCTTCCTCCCGCAATAAAAACTGGACGCCACAATATAGCTGAATTGCTGAAAGTGACATTAAAACACCATTCAAACAAACAAACAATCATCGCTGTTGATATTGAATGCCACTATATTTGTTTACATCGGTTACACTTAAAATAGTTCGGTCAACATCATTTTTTCCTAATAAAAATTGAGTCAACTTTGTTTATTAACAAATAAATTTCGTTAAAAAACTCAACCAGAAGTATTCTCGACCAATCAAATAAACATATTCATAAATATGCAAATTATATTAAATTTATTATGAACTAAAAACCTGATTCATTTATTGTAATGTATGTATCATATACATATATCATGTAAATTTTTATAGACAGAAAGTTATGCTTTGAAAATAGTCATTTAAAAACTGCTGATATTTTAGAATAATTCAGTGCTCTTCCCAGAAATTTTGGATAGCATCACATTTAGGTTGCATTATCGGTCAACCCAATTTCGTGTTTTTTTTTTGTTTTTATTTATATGCACATGTTGTTATTCATTTAAAAAAACTTTTATTTATTTATAATTCATGATAAACACAATGTCAGATTCACTTAAATCAATAAGAATAGTTTTAAAAGCACAAAAGTGACAAAGGCAATCATCACACTATTATAACGTTAGCCTTTTTTCTGTACAATAGTAGAAGTTAATATTGCAGGTCGATTTTGCTCTCAGTTCAGTTCGAGACACTTAGCGTTTGCTCACAATCAATCTGGTCCAATTAGACAGCTATGAAAATAGCACTTTCCAGGTTGCGTCACTGTCAGAAGCAAATGATTGGTAGTGTTTGTTGTATGAACTATTACAGTCATTGGCGATTCTCATCTCGGGAACATTATAGGCGAACATAATATGATAAATTTTTATCCTGCAGTCATTACATTCGTTGCACTATTTATACAAATAAATTATTTCTTCATTCAGTTAGTCTACTGGTTCCCTAGTCCTCAGTTCAGTAATTTGTTCTGGCTCTCATCATGTCATTGACACTATATTTGATTGTGACGTCAAGTTGTCACTAGATTCAACCCAGAAATTTTTTGTATGAAATGTATTTTATCATTACAGCATAAACAAGTATTAGTATATCGTGAGAAAATATACATGTATTCGTTTTCACTGCAAAATGGGTGAGAAATGTTTGGTCTCATATTTCTACTCATTCCAAATAAACTGTATAATGGCTGATAATGTACCATGTATTATAATATGTTTCCATGTAACCAGCATTTAAATCATTATTAAATCATCTTACTTTTATTTCAGATCTTTTCTGTGAAAATTAGCATGTGATATGGGGATGAACCCAGAACTTTAGTCATGGGAAGTAACTGTAGACATATAAAAACTAGCTGAAGTATACAGATGTTGAGGACGAGAAGTAGATGTGACCTTAATGCACCGATTTTATAATTGTGCAAAAACCAAATGTGACTGAAATGATGTGTATTGCCCTCTCAGGACTTGAGACAGCAAATACTATATATCTTAAATCATGCAGGACATGATTGTGTTCACTGGTGTTGACTTATGAAGCATTTATTTTACATGTAACCATTAGAACTTTCAAAGGGAGGTAATTTTAGAGGTTTTATGTGCCATATATTTTCAGTGTGTCAAACTTATGGATCTAATTTAGAACGTAGAATTTGTTCTAATATACATAGTGACCTATGGAGTATAAAAAAAAATAAAATGTAAAATTAAATTGTACAAAATATTTTCATAGACAAATAGATGTCTTTTTTTTGTAAGAGTACGTGTTTGTAAATTTCAGTTACGAGTTTTGCTTTCTTAAACATATTGGAATATATACACAAAATGCTAAAAAAAGTTTAGACTGACTTTTGGAATAAATATATATTTTAAGATGTAGATCATTAAAAAAAATTGTGTGTAACATTAAATGAAATGTTTTGTTAAATGGTACAGAAATTATTTTTATCATCAAAATATTTCATATTTTTCCCTAGGTTTTGGTTAAATGGAAAAAGGAATGTTTCTGTTTTGGGTTTTTCTAAGATTTTATACAGCAACTGGCTTGCACGTATAATTTTAACATGTTTGTGTATTCTGTACATGTTAGTTTAATGTCAATGATTATTTCTAATACACTTTGATGTGTTATAAATTGTGTTGATAATAAAAAAAATATTTCTTATGTTTTTTGTGTGATGAAAAAAAACATTGAAATTGTTTAAAATTAGTTTTTTTAAATGCCTTTTTCATGTGTCCAAAATTTGATTTAAAATTATAGAAATGTAAGTTACACATTTTTATTATATTTCTTTAACTAAAAATGGATAAACAACAATTTTCAGTCGTCAAATTTTAATTCTGATTGGCACAGAGCCAAAGACTTTTTTTAAATTGGTTTAATTCCATATTTTTACATTCCCATATTTGAAAAGTGAAAAACTTATTTTTATGGTTTTGTTTTTTTTATAGAATTTTTGAAAAAAAATGCAGCAACTGTTGTTTTTGTTTTCGATAGGTTTTTGATACATTTCGTTCAGTGTTTATTGTTTTTATAAAGTGCTAGTTTTATCGTTACGTGTTGTACAAGATGCAAATCGGTATCGTGTGGAGAACAAACTTGGTACCCAAATAATTTGTGTCAATTTTTTGCTGACATCTCATAGGTCCTTTGTCATGTTATATAATTAGACTTTCACAATTAACTAAAAGAAAATTTGTCTTGAATATGAGTGTCAGACTTGTTGCAAAATTACTACAACCAAATAACACTTCAACCTGTTAAAATGGGATGTCTATTTTAAGCATAAAGATTTAGTTTCAGCCATTTGCCTCCCATCTCGAAATAAGTTTAAAAACCATGACATCATTTTTAGATAGAACGATTGTTACTGTAAATTGTGTGCAGTGTTCTTCTAAGAATAACCTCGTTAGGAGCATGAGGATTGGAGATCATTCTGCTGATTTGATACCAAGATCGTTTATTTTTGTAAACCACATGTAAAAATTTTGTTTTCATAACTCGTTCTTATGCAGGAAGGTATAATTAAGTGGTTTAACAAGATCTGAAATGAGAGAAATTTGTGCTATTTTTAATGCAACAAGAACTAAATAAAGCAAACTGAAAAAAGAACAGCTTGAAATTAAAAGTGAGATTTTTAGTCCTCAAGGAACTCGGCAAGTGACATAAAAAATTACTCTGATATTAAATGTGCAATCTTTTTACATGTTCAAAGGTGACAAGATCATTGTAAACATATGAAATAATCAACAGCTATAACCAACTAGGTATAAACTAATACATGTACAAAGCTTAACAGTATAAGTATTAAGTCATGTTGATAGTTCTAACCATATCATCACTGTTTATACATATTAAATAGATTAATTTATGACTATAGCAATAAGATATAAAATTGTCATTTTTGTTGATAAATTTTCTAACTTATTGAGGTTTCGATGATGAATTCAAATTTGTGCCCTTTGTATGGACAATGTAATTATAATGTAAAATGGCGTGTCCTGGTCAAGTTTGATTTTGTCTGTGTATGGTGTAAATACTTTAATATTAATCACTTTCGAGACCCTGACAATATGGGGTCAATTAATATTGTTATTTCCAATGATAACTTTATACATTTTATTATTGAATGATAAATATTGGTTTTTAGTAAAGGTGAATACTTTGTTTCTTGTATTTGTTTATTTGTAAAAGAGGGTTGGACATTTTAGATGTCAAATTCTCACTTCCTCCTTTTTAGCTGCCACCTCCCTCAGTTCTTTTTAGCTGCAACCTCCCTCAGTTATGGCCACCATCCACAATCCTTCCACCCTCAAATCCCATTTCACTGGCATCTCATCCCAGTGCTATGGAGTTCACTCTTGGGATTGTGTCCCAAAGTGTACCTCCATACATGTACCAAACAGACAGGCAGAAGACAGTAAACTGCAGAAATTTTAATAAATGAAGGTAATGGCTCAAATATTCTGACTAGGTGTTTATCAGTCAATCACTAAGGACAATACAACCTAAGGACCCCCACATTTCAAATTTAACCTCAAACAAAACAATCACAGCTGACTCAGAGATTACCACAAAATATCATTTTCAATAAAAAAGATAAACCATGTGAAATAGCAAACAGTTACATCATAGTTTAGTGATGCCAGGTCAAAGTGGTTAATGTATTTAGTGTCTTATGTTGAACAGGTGTCTGTCAACACTGCGCTGCCTGCAGGTTGTACTATAGTATTTTGTATTACTCCCACAACACCGAGGGCGTGCAGGGTGTGCTCGAGTACTTTGGATTACTCCCACAACACTAAGGGCCTGCAGGGTGTGCTCGAGTACTTTGGATTACTCCCACAACACTGCGCTGCCTGCAGGGTGTGCTCGAGTACTTTGGATTACTCCCACAACACTAAAGGGCGTGCAGGGTGTGCTCAAGTACTTTTGATTACTCTCAGTATAAACTGGACACTATTATATAGAGGACATATTGCAGAAACAAACATACAAATGCAAATAACTGTTCAACAAACAAACAGTTTCATGTATGGTACAACTCGGAGCAAAATTTTTTAGAAATTAGAAAGTGGAAGAGCACCACACACAAATTGGTTGTAGGGAAGCCTATGTTATTATCCCTGAAGAAACACCAATTAACATAAGTGGATTTACTAGTTACTGTCCTATGTTTTACAGTTTGTGTTCATGCACGGTGTACCCGGTAAAAATCCAAACATATTGATCGCTTCAAACTTTAGCTTAACGTTTCGAAGAAGCTCGATAATTGACAATGGTCTACGATTATTTATTGTTCAACGACTTTAACAGTCTCGATAGTCGTTTTAGGTCTCGGTCAAAACGAACGGAAAACACGGTCGTTAGTCGCGTAACACAGGGAGTCGTTATTTAGTGGTAAATGTTCAGGAGGATTTAATAAAGTCACATAACACAGGAAGTCGTTATACGAAGGGGGTCGCTAAGACAGGTTTGACTGTAGTTACAGAACTGTCTCGCTATTTAAAGAATCTGTATCTTCATTACAGGTTTATTGCTGTAGCTACACTAGGGTGCACTCGATATACAACATTCGGATATGTATTCCCCGATTGTATCCACCAATGAAACTAGAGGCTCCTAGGGGCCTTTATCGCTCACCTGAACCTGAAACCAATTAAACAACTGCAATTCTTCTCTTTTATCTAGTTTTTCATTTCCTGTAAGGAATTGTTCAACACGTCTGCAGAAATAATTAATTTTGACGTTTTAAGGGAATAAGTCGTCCAATACATATGCGGCAATAATCTTTGCTATAATTTTTTATGGGAAAGATTTTTTTAGCTCTAATGTTTTTCAAGTTAAAATGACAAAAAATCGACAATTTTGACTATTTAGGGGCAATAACTCCTATCAGGCGCCGTCAACACAACTTCAACTCAATAGAGAGCTCTTGATGATGAGGAAGGAGGTTCACTTTAGATTTCCTGTATCTGTTATTTGTGCAATTTTGGTAAAGAACATCCTAAAGATGATGTGTGCAATGTTTCAAAGCAGTCACTGCAGTGGTTTTAGAGGAGAAGATTTAAAAAAAAATCAATTAAAATGATTACAAAGAACAGTTAAAGGTGAATAACTCCTAAATGGTTGACCCTGATGTTTGTAGCTCTCTTAGAGCTGAACAATTTAGCAATGCTTACTTTTTCTCTATAGTTCTAATAATTTTCTAAATTTTGAGGACAAAACGGCAAAAATCATGAAAACATGAAAAAGATAACAGTCGTCTAAAAATGTGAATAGTTAAGGTTATTAATATCCAAGGTTTAGAAAAAGAAGAAAATCAAATGTTTTGTCTCTAAGGTACATGATTCAAGTTGTACCAGCACATACGATAGTGTTCTACTGACATTTATCATATCAATTTTGACAGTTTTTAAAATTACGTCTCAATATCAGTCGAAATCAACCGTGATCATTGAAATACCACACTTAAAGTATGGTAAAAACTACGTGTATTGTACAACTTTACTTTTATTTAGCTGACGTACACATATCCTGTTCTGTGTGTTTTGTTTTGTTTTTTAAAGATATTTAGCTTATAAACATAAATGTGTTGCGTCATAAGTCTTAAATAGTAAACAATCGAATGCAATATATAACAAGGCTGGAAAATGATTACATGTGTCTACTTCTAGCATGTGTCTACTGCTAGCATTACATGTGTCTACTGCTAGCATTACATGTGTCTACTTCTAGAATTACATGTGTCTGATTCTAGCATGTGTCTACTGCTAGCATTACACGTGTCTACTGCTAGCATTACATGTGTCTACTTCTAGAATTACATGTGTCTACTTCTAGCATGTGTCTACTGCTAGCATTACACGTGTCTACTTCTAGCATTGCATGTTTCTACTTCTAGCACTGCATGTGTCTACTTCTAGCATGTGTCTACTTCTAGCATTACGTGTCTATTTCTAGCATTACATGTGTCTACTTCTAGCATTAAATGTGTGTCTACTTCTAGTACTACATGTGTCTTCTTCTAGCATTGCATGTGTCTACTTCTAGCATTACATGTGTCTACTTCTAGCATTGGATGTGTCTTTTTCTAGCATTGAATGTGTCTACTTCTAGCATTACGTGTCTACTCCTAGCATTGGATGTGTCTACTTCTAGCATTACATGTGTCTACTTCAATCATAGCGAGTCTCTACTTCTAGCATGTGTCTACTTCTAGCATTACATGTGTCTACTTCTAGCATTACATGTGTCTTCTTCTAGCATAACATGTGTCTACTTCTAGTATTACACGTGTCTACTTCTAGCATTGCATGTTTCTACTTCTAACATTTCATGTGTCTACTTCTAGCATCTGTCTACTTCTAGCATTACGTGTCTATTTCTAGCATTACCTGTGTCTACTTCTAGCATTGCATGTGTCTAATTCTACCATTACATGTGTCTACTTCTAGCATGTGTCTACTGCTATCATTACACGTGTCTACTTCTAGCATTGCATGTTTCTACTTCTAGCATTGCATGTTTCTACTTCTAGCACTGCATGTGTCTACTTCTAGCATGTGTCTACTAGCATTACGTGTCTATTTCTAGCACTACATGTGTCTACTTCTAGCATTACATGTGTCTACTTCTATCATTGCATGTGTCTACTTCTAGCATTACGTGTCTACTTCTAGCAATACATGTGTCTACTTCTAGCATTACATGTGTCTACTTCTAGCATTGCATGTGGCTTCTTCTAGCACAACATGTGTCTACTTCTATCATTACGTGTCTATTACTAGCATTACATGTGTCTACTTCTAGCATAACACGTGTCTACTTCTAGCAAACACGTGTCTACTTCTAGCATTAAATGTATCTTTCTAGCATTACATGTGTCTCAATTAAGCATTACATTGGTATACTCCTTGGATTACATGTGTCTACTTTGCATTAAATGTCTCTTTCTAGCACTTATCTACATGCATTCATTGCGTATATTTCCAGCAAGAATGGTGTCTACTTATAGCATTATATCGAGTCTACTGGTATTGCCATTATATAATCCTCGCATTATATGTGTCTACCTGTCTACTTCTAGCATTTCATGTTTCTAGAATTGCAGGTTTCATCTTGTAAGATTACATTGTCTACTGTTAGCATTTCACATGTCTACTTTTAGCATTAAATGCAGCTAATGCTAGCATTACATGTGTCTACTTATAACATTACACGTGTCTAATTATAGCATTACACGTGTCTGCTTCTAGCATTACATGTGTCTACTTCTTACTTCTAGCATTATATGTGTATTCTTCTAGCATTACATATGTCTACTTCTAGTATTACATATGTCTACTTTTGGCATTACATGTGTCTACATCAAGCATTCAATACGTCTACTTCTATACTTCTAGCATAACATGTTTCTACTTCTAGAATAACATGTGTCTACTTCTAGCATTACATATGTCTACTACTAGCATTGCATGTGTCTACTTGTGTATTGGGATCTACCACTAGTATTACACCTTTTTATATTCTGATCTACCTCTAGTATTACACCTTTTTATACTGGGATCTACCTCTAGTATAAAACCTTTGTATATTGGGATCTACCTCTAGTATTACACCTTTTAATTGGGATCTACCTCTAGTATTACACCTTTTAATTGGGATCTACCTCTAGTATTACCTCTTTATATATTGGGATCTGCCTCTAGTATTACACCTTTGTATATTGGGATCTACCTCTAGTATTACACCTTTGTATATAGTGATCTATTTCTAGTATTACACCTTTGTATATTGGGATCTTCCTCTAGTATTACACCTTTGTATATTGGGATTTACCTCTAGTATTACACCTTTGTATATTGTGATCTATTTCTAGTATTACACCTTTTAATTCAGATCTATTTCTAGTATTACACCTTTTAATTCAGATCTACCGCTAGTATTACCTCTTTATATATTGTGATCTATTCTATTACACCTTTGTATATTGGGATCTACTTCTAGCTTTACACCATTGTATATTGTGATCTGTTTTTAGTATTACACCTTTTAATTGGGATCTACCTCTAGTATTACCTCTTTATATATTGTGATCTACTTCTAGTATTACACCTTTAATTGGGATCTACCTCTAGTATTACACCTCTGTATATTGGGATCTACCTCTAGTATAACACCTTTGTATATTAGAATCTACCTCTAGTATTACCTCTTTATATATTGTGATCAATTTCTAGTATTACACTTTTGTATATTGGGATCTACCTCTAGTATTAAACCTTTTTATATTGTGATCTATTTCTAGTATTACACCTTTGTATATTGGGATCTACCTCTAGTATTACACCTTTGTATATTGTAATCTATTTCTAGTATTACACCTTTTAATTGGGATCTACCTCTAGTATTATCTCTTTATATATTGTGATCTATTTCTAGTATTACACCTTTGTATATTGGGATCTACCTCTAGCATTACATCTTTTTATATTGGGATCTAGCTATTACCATAAATACCTTTTTGTACGTTGTTCATGGATAGCTGTGGAGTTAACAGCTAGTGCCGTTCAACGGGTGGATGTCAAATAAACACAAACTCTTTTTATTGGATACAACTTGAACAGCTAACGTTTTTTACTGGAGGATAAAAAGTAAACATTAAAGGCTGCTCATTGGTGAAGATAAGGTTGTCCATTCTCTGATGTAAAGTAGATACCTACACATTGACTTTTAGCGGAAGCAGACTGAATAGCTAACAATGTTTATGGCTATTGGTGAATGAAATTACATCGCACCAGAATGAAAAGAGAGCGTTGTTTATTGGCAGATACAAAGTAAACAGTGTGAGAACCAACAAATATTCGAAATGCAGAAAAAATCTGTTTCCAAAAGTTATTCAACTTTATAATTTTATTGCATACTCTTCTTCTGACAAATATCTTCCAGTTGTTGTTTAGCTTCTATTTGAGAAGGTACATTTAACTTGCTTTCCATGACAAAATGCGTTTTGATGTAACAAACAGCTGGAATATGTAAGTATGTCACATCTGATCGAGAAATGATTCATTTTATTTGTAGATATATAGGTTTGCAAATTCCATAGGTATGTAATAAATTCAGATATATCTTGCATAAGCCTGCATATTTTGAAGAAAGTACGCTTTATTTCTAACATACTCGATACGGCAGTCATATAATTTATTAGAAATGAACGTGTTAAAAGGCATTCTTTTTACCCACCCTCCTGTTAATATCATGTGTATAGATTTCTCCGTGATAAAAACATTCTTACTAATTACTGACGATAATATCTTGCTTCTGTTAAAATAAGTTTTATTGAATTAAAATCGTGTAAAAATAATTGTTAACAGAACATTTACACCTCTGATAGCTTTTGTGCTCTATAGGTCACATATTTTCTGTAACATTAATTTTGTACATTGCCCAAACTGTTAATAGTCATAAAACACGTGTCGAAAACAAACAAAGTCATGCTTGGCTAAATGTGTATGAATTATACTAACTCTTTATAATATAAACATATTTTTATTCGAAAATACACATGTACTAAAATTCTTTGGAATTACGTAAATCTACATATTTTGGTGGCGTTTTTTTTTAAATATGATCTATGTATACTTTGTTGGATTTTAAAAAGGAGAGGGTCAATAGCAAGGTGGTTAAGGTAGTCATCAACCCCAGGTTGACTTACCGTGCTGCGTGCAGGGTGTGCTCGACTGTAACCTCAAATGACAAGGATTGCCAGTTTTTCTGTCGGGAGTTAATAGGGTTTCCTCCCTTAATAAAAACTGCACGAAGCCCTAAATCAGTTACAACAAAGCATATAATCTTCTAAATGTATGAAGCTCTTCTTCATCAAAATTTAAAGTAACTCAGCATGTGGACGTAGCACAAAGCTGACAAACAGAATCAAGCATCAGTCTTGTTTTTGCCACGATTTGGCTGCAAAAAAAAACTGCTTGTTGTTGAGACGTACCCGGACAAAAAATTCAAATGAACCGATAACCGATAACCGATAAGACAAATGTTACAATATATTATTTCTAATAAATATATTGTTTAAGATCATACACTTTAGTCTTCGATAAAGTGTTTTCAGAAGGGTATTAACATCCTCACAAGTCAGGGTCACTTACAGTGGACATAGAAACCCTGCCTTGTGAGAATGGGGTATTAATGGTTTGTGAACATGGGGAGTGAACATCACATAATATTCATAAACGGATGCAGAATGAACACATGCTTATGTTTGTTTGTTTGTTTGTTTGATGGTGTTTAAAGCCACTTTCAGCATTTTTTTCAGCTATATCATGACGTCCAGTTTTTTGGGGGGAGGAAGCCGGAGTACCCGGACACATGTTAATAGGCGGATACCGAGTTATCAAATTGTTTATTGGTACAAGTGGACACCTACCACTGTTTATTGTTGGATGCAGATTGAACATCTAACACTGTTGTTTTGGCGGATGCTAAATTAATATCAAATTGTTTACGAGTGAACACCTTACACTGTTTATTGGCGGATGCCGAGTTAACATCAATTAATTTATTGGTGCAGAGTGAAAAACTAGCATGCACTGTTTATTGACGGATGCAGAAATAACACGCTACTGTTAAAACAAAGAACTACTTATCTTAAAATCACAATTAGATAACGTCGTGCTATACTACTGTTAGTTGTCAATAATCTTACGCTCGCGTGCCATGGATATCTGCTAATTTTTAATTACACTAATCTTATGCTCGCGTGCTAATTTTTAATTACACCTACAACTTGTATAACTGTGCGAAAAAAGTGGTATATAACGTATGTATACATAAATGTGTCAGACAATTTTTTTATTTCTTAATAAGTATTAATTTTAATTAAAATGTACATATACATAGGTCTGGTAAGACATAAATATGTCCAAGCAGTTTGCTAAACATTGTGTACTTTAAAAACATGAAATAAAAACAAGTACATGCAACCAGGTATAAAAACTAACCAAGAATATCGACAAAAGTACCTTTGGTATTGTTATTATTTGTGGATCTTCTGATAAATATTAACCCAGTTCCCACAATTAGACGAATAGTCCCAATTCATCAACACCTGGTCCATGGCGTTAAAGCGAGGTCGTCATGGCCAATTTACGCCGCATAAATTAGATATTTCCCATGATAGTACTCAGACCTAGTCACGGGTTTTGAACCCTATTTACAAACAAAACAATGAGTGTATCTTTAAATAAAATATTAATTATGAATTATTAGCTGTGTGTCATAGATATCTATATACTCTGAATTACTTATATGTTAGCTTTGTAAGCGATACGACATCGATCTTAGGGGATAAGAGAATCCTTTGCTCTTCCATTTCTGATTAAACTGATCCAGGTTAAGTTCGCGCTTTTGTAAGCAGAAGATAGTCTATTCTAAATATGGACCATCTCCCCCTCTACAACAAAGATCGGTCGTTGGGAAAACACCATTAGCAACTTTATGTAAAGAAATTTAACTGTCACGATTAGAAAGATAATGTTTTAGCCATATAAGATTTCACTTGTTTCATGTCAAGAAACGGTTTTTTGACGGTTGTAATGTACTTGTAATTGTCTTGTCAAAGATTTAATTGGCCATCATCGTGTACCAATACAGAAGATTTGTTTTAAAATTGTTTTACCTCTGCAAATTCAATGTAATTAATAATTTCTCCCATATACTAGAAATAGCAGCAGAACATATTTTGTACAGCAGAAATACAAAGTAATTCAGAAATATAAGACCTTACAGAGCTACGACATATCGCAAATAGACATGTTACCTACCCTGACAGATCCTGACATAGTACTCGGACTTCCGTTTGTTTGTTTTGAAAGTTGTTTAGCAATTTTTCAGCTATAACAAGGCGTCCAGTTTTTATTGGAGCCGAAAGCCGGAGTACCCGGAGAAAACTCCCTACCTGCGGTAGGAAAACTGTCAATCCTTGTCAATTAAGATTGGAGTCGAGTACACCCTGCCCGCAGTGAGACTCGAACCCGCAATTCCAGTGTTGACAGACCACGTGATCAATAGTAGACGAACTACCTTAACCACTCGGCCACCGAGGCCCCTCTCGGACTTCCGGTTTATGGGTCTTAGGATACCAAATTTGCAAATACATTTCACATTGGTATAACTCAAACATTCAACGGAAAAGAAAATCTACAGAACAACAATGTCAAATATTTGTTGGTATAATGGGCTAAGGTGTGTTCCATAGTTTAATTTTTGTCATAAAGTCTTGTTGTCACCACGTTTTTATCGATCCTTCTACTTTTATTGTACATACACATTTGATTTAACATAATATAAAGAGTGTATAGGAAATAAACGTACTGTGTTTTCGATAACTGATGTGATCAGGTAGTGGACAAGTATTTGAGGCTAAAAATGGTGAACTGCATCATTTATTCAAACTCGAGAGAACGATTTGCATTGAATTTTACATATCACAACACTACTACCTATTTTAGTAGGAGACCATTGTATTTCATCTGTTTTTAGTGAGTCTGAACAACTTGTATACAAAGACTAAGACAATTGAACCTCTTAATTGAATTGAAAAAAGTTAATGGCTATGTGGAATGTGGTGAGCTTTCCTTATAATGTTTTAAATAAAAATACTATACCCCTTCTAGATACTAAAATGCCAAATGGTAAATTCCTTGTTACGTGATAACGCTAAGCAAAATATTGTGCATTGCTACCGGGAAGTGCAGACGACTAATTATGATAACTAATGAAATATGTAGCCAACCGTAAGGTCAAAAGAAAAATTGCTGACTATGACATGTGCATTTACTTTTTTAGAAGGGATGAAAATTTAAGTTGTATCACCCACAGGTATTAGTAGGCAAGAGAGCTATATAAAACACAAGTCGCCCGGCACTTTACACTCTACAAATTGCATGCACAAACGCACGCACGCACGCATGAATGCATGCACACACACACATATCAGATATTACGGTCTTGTTTATTACTATACTGATTACTTCTGCAAATTTATTCGACATGGAGGCTATCATCCAACTGCACCTGCCTAGTTGACTGAATAGAGTTCGTACTGCAAAACATGGCGAATAGTTTAAAATAACTCCGAGTCCCTACTATTGCCATAGTGTCGGAAACTTAGATATTAGAATGCGTTGTAGCTTGCATGTTCGAATTTTAGGACAAAGCAATACATCATTTTATCACCTTCGAGATATTTCTTTTGATGACAAATTCGGAGGATTATATATGTAAAATAAGAAAGGAAAAATTTAGCTTTCATTGTTATGTCTGCTTTTGAATTAGACGTCTAAACATCATTACGATGAAATAAATTATTTTTCTTTCAACTAGAAGTCAAAATTTCTCATCTTTTGCATAATTTTCAATGTTAAAATGAATGGCTTGTGACACTAGTTTTAAATTGTCATATTTTTGAATGATTATCGTTGAAACTTATGACCAAAGTTCATGACATAACAATATAATGAACGCGTTTAGTGGGCTTAAAATTGTATTCTAGAATTTCACGATGATATCGTTAACTCATTTAAATTAAATGTGGATTTATAACCAGTCATTGTCATTATTGGAGTCTCTCACATCACTGCAGCTTTGTGGGAGACGAAAATCGTATGTAACAACCATTTGCCGAATGTGGTAATATTAAAATCCGGGCATCTTTTATAACAAAACAAACATGATGGAGATCGGCATCCGGTTTCGCATAATTATTTCGGTTCGGTCTGACAGTGAAAAAAGGGGTAGAGTTAGTTTTTTAGCTCACCTAACCCATACGGTCAGTGTGAGCTATTCTCATCACTTGGCGTCCGTCGTCGTCGTCGTCGTCGTTGTCGTCGTTCGTAGACTGTTCACATTTAAATCTTCTTCTCCAAAACCACTTTGCCAATTAAAACCAAACTTGGCAGGAATGCTTATTGGGTTGTTCTTAACAAAGTTTGAGTTTTTGGTGCTGATCAAATATGAAACATGGCTGCGGGGGCCATTAATGTTCTGATTGGCTGAATTTCAAAAAGCTTCTTCTCATAAACAGCTTGGCAGATTAATTTGAAATATTGAAAAAATGTACCTTAGATGGTCCTCTACAAAGTTTAAGTTTTTTGTGACGATCCAAAATCCAAGATGGCCGCCATCGCAGGACTTAGTTTAACATAGAACCCTATGGGAAAAACATACAAACATCTTCTTCTTGGAAACTGTTTCACACAATGAAGCCAAATTATGAAGAAATGAAGGTTGGATAGTTATCTTATTATTTTGAGTTTTTCGAGCCAATTGCATATTGAACATAGCGTCCAGGGCCACTAACGCGTTCTGATTGGCTGAATTTCAAAATTTTTCGTATAAACCGCATAACAGATTTAAAATATTGCAGAATCGACCTTAGATGGTCCTCTACAAAGTTTGAGTTTTTTGTGCCGATCCAAAATCCAAGATGGCCGCCATTGCAGGCCCGACTTAGTTACACATAGAACCCTATGGGAAAAACATACAAACAACTTCTTCTCGGAAACTGTTCCACACAATGAAGCCATATTATGAAGAAGGTTGGATATTTACAATGTATCTTATTATTTTGAGTTTTCAAGCCATTCTAAACTGAACATGGTTTCCAGGACCACTAATGGGTTCTGATTGGATGATTTAAAACAAAAATTGTACAAACCGCATGGCAGATTGATTTGAAATATTGCATTAATGTACCTTAGATGGTCCTCTTCAAAGTTTGAGTTCTTGTGACGATCGAAAATCCAAGACGTCTGACACCGTGGAACACAGCTTAACATATGACACTGTGGGAAAACCATACAAACGGCTTCTTCTCTGAAACTGTTCTACACAATTAAATCAAATAATGCAGAAGTCCATTTTGGATAGTAATCTTATTATTTTGAGTTTGTCGAGCTGATAGGAAATTAAAAATGACTGCCAGAGCTGCAAATGCGTTCTGATTGGCTGAAATTTCAAAATTTGTTTCATCGCAAACCGCTTGGCAGAAGGATATGTGATATATGATCCTCTACTAATTTTAAGTTTTTGTTTCAAAATACAAGATTGCTGCCACCATGGAACATCACTCAACATACTAACCTATGAAAAAAAATTAAACGACTTCTTCTAGGAAACTGTCCTACATATTACTGCTGATTGGAAATTCAACATGGCAACATTCACAGAAACAACATCTTCACATAAACTCTTTGGCGTTTTATATGAAAATTTGCACAAAAGTAATGTCGCTTAAAAAGTTTTTTTGTAAGACAGGGGAACGATACAGGCTCTCAAGCGCCTCTAGTTCATAATTCGTGATAAGAGGACAAGAAAGCAATTTTGTTCGAGTTTTCTGTAACATGTAATATTCAATTGTAATTTTCCGTACGTTGTGACCGGACCCCCTTTAGTCGATGAAATGGGTATGTCGGCTACATACACATGTAGCTACAGGTATATCTTGCCGTAGGTTCAAGGCGGCATTGGATTTAAAGAATGAACGAACAAATAAGACACGTGACCAGTACAAGCAAGTAGTTTATTCCCTAGCATTTGTCCTTTCTTATTTGTTTTCGTAACTTTGCGGTGTTTTTTGTGTTGTTCAGGCATAAACTGAATTGTGAAGATTGTGTTTTATTTATCTGCTCGTTATATAAGTTTTTTATGGGGTATTCTGCTACTTTCGCTATATCATGCGGTCCTCATTTTAGTATTGGGAAGAAATCGAAAACCTAAGTGACAATCCCCGATCATCGATAGGGAAACTGTCGATCTTTGTTAATTAAGATAAGAGTCAAGCAGCCCGCAGCAAGGATCAAACACGCAGTCTCTTTGTTGATACTCCAATAATCAAACGTAGATGACCACTTTCTTAACCCCTCGTCTACCGAGGATCCTCTTTTTATATAACCACAAGTGTTTAGCGATATATATATATAGTTGCTATTACGTTTTTTTTTGTAGTTTCGTGTTTGCGTGGCACAACTTTGTTCACTTACTATTTATATAACATCATTATAATATATGACATTTAGTCCATCGTCAGGCTAAATATTTTATCGTAAATCTCCGATTTCTGCTTCAGATGACCCAGTAGAGATATCCAATCAAAACGTCGGAAAAAAGAGCGTTGCAATGGTAAGACATAAAAGTTCTTGAATGACGTTGTTGTTTCGGCGTTCTGATTGAATGTCGGTTATTATAACAATATAAAGTCATATATAGTTGTTGGTTTCGAAAGAAATAGGTGCTTTCATCCGCTTTGGGAAAGCCCGTCGTGACAGAATTTTTTATCTTAAAACATATATAAATTTTATAGTGGAAGATTTACCGGTTTTTCACCAAATCGTACGTAAGAACCTATAAGTTTGTAGAAATGTATGTCGATCCCTTGCACCTTCGCAGACTATTAACTGCCGTCGTGCTTTTTCTGATGTTGATTGATTGGGTTTAGAAATTTGTTTCACCCGCATCGCAGGCCAGTTATATTACCAGAGAATTCCGGAGTAACCGGATGGAAAGTCTGCTAAAGCTGTTTTGTAGACGGTTACTAGGACGATTCACATATCTAGCGTACTCTTCACAAAGTAACGTTTGTATCTGCCCAACCTAAGGTATGTGACACGACCACATACATGAAAAGTGTGAGCTTCAATAATATTTAGCTCTTTTCTTTATCATGACGTCAAGATAAAAAAGGAGCTACATTATTGTAGCTAGTTATGTGTACGCCGACCTCACTTTATTATTGTATGTTGCGCGTTTGTAGGCATTGCAAGTACTTGCATGTAAATGAAATTTTGCTAAATATATTTAACTTCGTATAAGAAATTTAAACTTGACCTACATTTAAAACAACTTACTATTAAATATTATGAAACCATAAATTTTGTCAACAAATGTCTTTTTCGCGGTTAGTCAGGTAGATTGAATAATTTGATTACTTTGTATCTGTTTACACTTCGACAGGTTGTGTTCGGTACTTACTGGGTAGTTTGTTTAAGATAACCATTCCGTGCTGAAATAAATTTGGATTGATTCTTGTGAATGAAACATACATTTTTGATTATGTCTGGGGATCTATTCATAATTATTTTCAATTTAATAAATTACAAGTGTTCGTACAAAGAGCAACAGAAAAATGATATTTGTAGACTTGCACCTAATTACCGATAAAATGAATCTTTATGATTTTAAATTATGTCTCAACATGAGAAGCTAGAGAATGAATGCCATGAAAATAAATTTCCTCTAAAAGTTCTGCTGTTTTTCTTTGAAGTTGTATTATATATTATTAACCTGACTTGTGAATACTTGATGATATGCAACAACATTCAATGTTTTGTTACATACAATTAATGCTACGCGTGTATACTACGATTCAAAATGGGCGAACCTTTCATTTCGTTTCAATAACATATTTTACGATTACACTTTGGCTTGACGACGAGATATGTGTTTTTGAAGCTCATTCTCGAACATCAAGTAAAATAATAAATTATACAATACTTAAAACTCTATGCACAAACTTCTGGATCAAAGGCATGATATGAATATCACATCAAAAGATTCTATACTTCTGGAATTTTTCACATCACTTCATTATGAGACAAGAAAAACGTGCATGACTGTGAATGTTAAAATATTGTTTTTGTTTTTGCAGGTAATCTATTGTCAGTGTAGTCTTTAGCTATAAGCTTCAGTCTTGATCAGACGAGGTTTCTTTTCAAAATCCGAAAATGGGTGCAAAAGGCATTTTCTTTATGTGTTTATTGTTTGTTTGTCTGTTGTTTTACGCCACTTTCAGCAATTTTTCAGCTATATCATGCATGGCGTCCAGTTTTTATTGGGGCGGAAGCCGTCGTACCCGTATTATGCAGAAATGCCTTGTTTTGATGTGAAATGTAATAAAATCTGGGTCTCAAAACTTGGTTGATGTATCCGGCAGCTGTTACACCATTGTCTCTTCCTGGACCAGTGTTCTGGAAGATAACTGGACCAATTTTTGCGTATTTATGGTAATTTAATTCCACTCCACGCCATAATGTATGGGCCACCACAAGCTTTCCAGGATATAACTGTTTTCAAAACTTTCTCTATGACTTCCACACTCTCGTTCTGCCATCTGCTGTAGATATGAAGTAATTTAAGAAAAGATTTTATGGGTTGCCATTGTTGATTACGCAAATTTTTCGCTGAAAGCCCATTGAAAACGTGCCAATCGGTGTCGTGGTGTTAGAACAGGTCCCCTAGCGAGACAACGAATACTGTTGTTCATTGCAGCTAATCGACGACGAAATCGGTTCCTGGTGTGTTACGACAGTATGCCGTGCAGTATCAGTAAAAGTGGTAAACCGATTCATCAGATGGTGACGGACAATTCCTCTGTTCTGGCGAGGGGGTAAAAACTACAGACTGTAACTGTTTTCGAATATATTTGTTCTGCTAATCTGATATATGTATTTCTATGATCCAATTGCGTTGGTCAGCAATAAAAATTATAATTTATACAGTCTGAGTTAGTCGTATCTAGCATTGCTCCCATTGTGTTGATATGTCGCGTAGCGTGCGATATATTTGTAAACATCGTTGGAACAAGGTATGTCGTTTTGGGACAATGTAAGATCTGTCGTTTTGAAGCAATGTAAGATCTACCGTTTTAGATTTTAGCTGCAATATCGTATAAACAATAAAAGCAAGAAAACTGTTGCAATCCTATTTTTGTTTGTGCATATGACCATTGGTTCACATATATTAGTATCTTTGAGTGAACTGAGTTATGTTCGGACACGCCATTTTTAAACAAAACTACATTTAAGCTGCCAGAAACGATATGCAGTGTGGTCAGACTATGTCTTGTTACAAATAACTTGCACTTTTACAAAATATATTTTCTCATTATTTTAAAATTTTAAGCAATAAAAAGTTTCTTAAAATTCGTGAAGAGAAAAAGTCAAAATGACTAAATGAAGTCATCAACTGTGGGTATGCAGTAAAGAATGTAGTATTGGGATATATAAATAAAATATATAAATGAGAGAGTGATATATCAAATTGTTACCCTGAGAAAAAACAGTTGTCAACCGATACGAAGCCAAGGTTGACAATGTTTTTTTTCTAAGGTGAACCATCTGATCTCTATCAAATTCTCATCTGTATTTCATTTATTTTCTTATACTGAATGTTTTTACAGGAAATATTTCTGCTTGATTAATGTCAACTAAGTGCTTGTGTGAAGATGAAATCATGTCACTAGACCCACAAGCTTCAACGGGAGGTTCTAGACGAGGGGGCGAAATTGGCAGAGTAGATTGTTGCCCTCGTCTTATCCAAAAAGAAATTTCAGCATACACACGTAAAGTTCACGAATTCGAATTATTAAAAAAAATATATTAAATAACACGATTACAATGGCGCACCATTAACATGAGGCATAACAATTCATAAAATTATGTAAATTGCGGATTCTATTCGTTAAATTATACATTTTTACTGATAGTAAAATTTAGATAAATAAAATGTATCATCGTTACAATTTTTTAATCAATTTCCGAGTTGGTCCCAGAATGAGTGAGTCAACGGCATTCATGTGCTTCGTCTGTGATATAAAAAGAAATGGAAGGAAATTATAAATTATATTTCTAACCTTAAACAGTGAACTATTAGAATAGTTTAATGTCTGAGTCATGCCTGTCCGCGATCAACTTGGGCCCAAAACAAACCACAAATTGTGTATATTGATTCATTGGGGTTAAAATGTCGTCTGATATGTCTGTTAACCAACGTGTTATTTATCAACTGATCGACCGAGATGATGCAAGTTTGCACTTACACTTGCTTAATATATCATAAGTTTGGTGAAGGTCACTGTTGAAATTTAACGTGCACCAAAGTGTACCAATCAAGAAATAGTAAATTACTTTCATCGAGGTAATTTAATTATCATAAAACGCTGGCCGCTCAGCGAGACCAGTAAAGTGGGGAGTTAGGTCATCTGGGACCAGTAGATAGATGCATAATGTTCTGCGGACTAGAAGAACGGGGTATACTGTTCGGAGACTAGAACAGTGGGGTATGACGTCCTGGGACTTGTAGATTGTAATACCTGTTTTAAGAACTATTTATATCAGGGCTTTAAGTGCAAACATTGTGGAAGCATGACGACGGTCATAGACGGTTTGATTTGACCTAATTCGTTTGAGAATCAAACCAGGTTAAAGCAGAACTAGTCTTAAGAACGAACCAATCTGGGGAATGTGCCTTATTCAGTTTGTTGTAATGTTGAATGTACCCTTGGGAAATATGTACAGAACAGAGGTAGAGGAGATAGTAGCAATGTTAAACATGGGAGTAAAATGTAGCTCGGCTTTTTCAGTCCTGGGATGAGAACAACACAGCATAAGGACAGTTCTTTATTTTAAACATTACCAAAACATATTTATTCACAGCATTCAACTATACACCTTGAAAATAGTTAAGCACCTCGAATATTTTTCTTTTTCGTTTATTGTAAATAAAGGATCAATTTGATAATTTTGGTCAGTATTAATTCTTTAATGTATAATTAAAAGGATATGAGAGTTCATGTGTGAAATTTTAATAAAGCGCGGTTTTCTGTCCACGTGAAGCTTGCTCCGTTCATCACTTCAAAGTGCACTATATTTTCCTGCAACATGTCAATCCCGAATTTCTAGTTGCCAAATCATTTAAAGTAAGCATGGCAAGGAGGCGGATATCAGAAACACAGAAAAGGTAAATCATCGGCATGCATTTCACTGGTATGTCTTAGAAGGCAATAGGAAGTCATCTTGGCTACCATTAGACAGTCATTAGTCGTTTGGTCAGAAAACACGCTGCCACGCAAGAGACCGTTCCAGATTTGGTCGACCACCAGTGACAACCCAACGTAAAGATAGGAGCCTTGGTAGATTAGTTACGCGAAATCCGTTTGCAGCAAGCACCTGTCTCAAGCAACAATTGTTACCTGGTCATAATCTCTCAGCCAGAACACTACGAAATCGTCTTAAAGCTGCAGGATTGAGGTCAAGGAGAGTCATTAAACGCCCAATGCTTGATGATCGCCACTGCGTAACTGATGGACTAACCCGTGTTTGGAGGAATGAAAAAAAACCAGCTTACACGCCAAGACAAATTGTTCCAACAAAGCCTTTTAGTGGGGGCTCAGTTATGGTGTGGGGCTGTATCTCACGTGATTGCAATAGGAAGTAATCTTGGCTACCATTAGACAGTCATTAGTCGTTTGGTCAGAAAACACGCTGCCACGCAAGAGACCGTTCCAGATTCGGTCGACCACCAGTGACAACCCAACGTAAAGATAGGAGCCTTGGTAGAATAGTTAGGCGAAATCCGTTTGCAGCAAGCACCTGTCTCAAGCAACAATTGTTACCTGGTCATAATCTGTCAGCCAGAACAGTACGAAATCGTCTTAAAGCTGCAGGATTGAGGTCAAGGAGAGTCATTAAACGCCCAAATGCTTGATGATCGCCACTGCGTAACTGATGGACTAACCCGTGTTTGGAGGAATGAAAAAAAACCAGCTTACACGCCAAGACAAATTGTTCCAACAATGCCTTTTAGTGGGGGCTCAGTTACAGTGTGGGTCTGTATCTCACGTGATTGCAAACTAGATCTGGTAACAATCAGTGGCAACCGTAATGGCGAAAAGTACACACGGAACGTGTTTACACCTGTAGTTGTGCGTAAATTTGAAAAACCACCTGTTAGAGTCAAGACCTGTTTTCATAAATGACAAAGCTATCCCCTATCGCTCCAGGGAATAAGGGCATATCTGGAGAACGAAGCTGTGACCACTCTTCCGTGGCCTGCAAGAAGTCCAGATCTGAACCCAATAGGGCATCTATGGGATAAATTGTGTACAGGCGATTGCATGCTCTGGAATCTCCACAGAACTTGCAACATTTAGAAGATCAATTACACCGGGAATGGCAACACATAACGCTTCAACAAATTAGACGCCTTAATGGCAATATGCGACGCAGGGTTGCAGCAGTCATTCATGCTAACGGTGGATATTCCCGATATTGACCATTTGACGGCTAATCATCAATATGATGTTTATTATTGACGTTTTCAAATGTAATTGGACAATTAAATAACAGTAGGTGCTTACAGTAACAATACTGTTTAAAGACTACGTGATAGAGCAAAGGCCGTCCATATTTTGATGAAACGATCTGTAAACAAATAATGAGGTTTTTTGTTTCAATAATGTTTCATTGTAACCAACAATGCATTTTTTTTGGTTTGCTATACAAATTAAAAAACGAATGACAGTCCAATATTAGTCCAAAGGTGTTTGAATTTGTATGACTTGAAAAAAACAAGGGGTGCTTAACTTTTTTCCAGGTGTATAGTTATAGTATATTTAGTCGAAACTGGTACCTCGTCGGATGGCCTCATTTACTGTTGGGTACCGGCATGTGAACACCGAGGAATACCAAGTCGAGCCTTACTGCGGTGATGGTATGCTTCATCTGAATCTGAAGGTTGGGGTTTTGATTGAGTACAGCTTTCTCTGGACAAGAACAAGTTAACAAACATTTAATCAACAAAAACGATGGAACAAAGGGCGAACATTTTGACTGCCAGTGAAAAAGTATGGGGTATGGCTAGGGGGCAGAAATTTAGCCTTTTGTATCGGCTACAACGAGCCATCTTCGCTAGCGAAGATGCCAACGAGCCTACTCTTGTCGACATCTACAACAGATGTCTTGCCAGGAGGGTTGCACTCTCTTAACACGTTACCCACTGTGGTCCGCGGTCAGGCTTTCGTAGTATGACCTGACAATCCCCCAGAGGGCATCCCTTATCCGCCACTTCGGGACACGATGGGCAGCGCTGAGGCTCGAGAACTGTGAACCTTAACAGAGTGATCCTAGCTATAGCTTTAAAATATATATTCAAAACAAATCTGATAAAGTAGGTGTAGGTATTCTTTGTACGTTAGACGACGTTACATGAAATACAGAAGGACAGTGTTTTAGGGGGTCCATATTGATGTACATTTGAAAATCTTTGAATGCATAGCTAAACCTGTCAATCACCTGTTAATAAGATAAGATCCAACAGGACCAGGAAGTAAGGTATCCGTGTGTCTTTCAGAATATTAGTTAACATTATGTTTTCGCGGCTGTTATGTTGTCATCTTCAACTATTTAACTATATGTTTGATAACTAAAGCCTATATTTCTTCACAATGCAGAACATTTTAACTTTTTTATTGATATCCTCGACCTCAGTAAGTCTACACAATCAATTTATCAATCAGATACAAACAATTCTCTAGGTCAGCTGAATTAATAGATTAATTATCAATTACATATAATTGTCAGTTGTCAAAGATAAAAATCTATACGATATGATTTATTTTATATGTCTGAAACCTTAAAAACAATTAATGTTGAACATGTTATATTATTGTCGGTAAATTTCAATAAAAAGAAAATATTATGCACATTTTGATGTCGATCACATCAAAAAATGTATTATGAACAGGTGGTATATTGTTATGGAGGCATAAAACTGCTGAACCGACATGAGTCATTGTATACTCAACGAAACTAAGGGTATGTTATACTTTTTGGTATTCTGACCTTCCAATATTGCATTTTATGAGTTCGTTGCAGTCTCACCCTTAAATCTTAAAGCGACGAACATAAGCGAACAAAGGAGCTCTAATTTCAGTTCTGTTATGTTTGTCCAAGACAATGCAGAACATAGGCTTAGTAATGGGCTTGAATTGTATGGTAGTTCATTGAAGCTAATGAGCTACTGCTCTCTTAACTATTGTCCACGAGCATTATACCAGTTAGTTGTGTGTGCTTATCTGCGCACCAGGACATGCATAGAAGGGGTATACAACAGATGATTTAGGAGGAAGTAAGGGCGTTCAGTGTACGCAAAATATAATGATCGTCTTAAAAGGCTCGCAAAATGTGGTTTTACCCCCAGGGTGTATGGGAATGCTTCAGACTTCCGGAAGCTCTGACATAAATAACATCAAACCCTGCATTATGACCGATTCCAGGCACTTAAACTCCAGTCAGGAAAAACTGTCCATGAGCCACAACATTATTGCGACCACGATGTTTACTCAGATCTTAGCGTTTTTGCGTATAGGTTGCTACGCCCCTGGAAGCATGTATTTAAACACCAGTTATACAATAAGACCGCGATCGCGAATTTTAAGGTCACAGAAATTTAAAGATTACGAAGATAGGAAGAGAACATATGATATATTATAGATGTAACAACGTGTTAATAAAATGATGTACAGAAATCGTGATCAAAATCAGAATATGAGACAGAATCAGCCTCTGCGTAACGTCACGGTGAAATATATACATAAAATATGGAGTCAAAGTTATCAGAGACGTACTTTACGGTGTGCAACAATTCGAAAAAAACATGCACATCGTCAAATTAGGCGTATTATCATTTAAAATAGGTGCATCTGACACAATCATGAAGAAAATATCAAAATTATGGCCGAGGAGAAGGTAACGAAATGGATGATTTATGAAGATGGCGTTATCCTTAATTGAACCCTACATCATCAATTGCTAAGGCAAGAAACTTTACAGGTCACGGAAACAAATAATCACTTGATTTTACGCGCATCGCGAATTACGGAAAACGAAAGAACAGCGGAAAAGGAACATTGTCAAAACAGAATGTGGGATACATGTTGTTCTAAATAGTAAAACAATAATTTTTAGTCACCGAGAGTCGTCATCTTCTGGGGGTTCTGGTTCCACGTTCACTCCAATCAGAACCCCGACTTAGGAGGATGCACGTTGGTGGGATGACTGTATCTCTATTTACCGCAATAGAACGTTTGTAACTGCAAATGTTACATAAATCTTAAGAAATTTCATAATACAAACAAAAAACAATAAAAGCAAACAATGACAAACACACACACACACACACAGAAAAAAAACGAAACAAAAACATAAAGGTAATATATATAGGAAGAACCGGGAAAATGACTCTTTGCTCTACGCAAAGCGGTGGAAATATTGTTATAACAGAAATAAAAATATTTATGACAATAGAAAACTTCTGTTGACAAAAATGTAAAGAAAAACCTCAAATATCAATATGAAGAATTACTTTTTGTAAAATTGAATTGTTCAACGGAAAGTCATAAAATTTATATAGCAAAATAAAATTTGAAATTAATACATATTTATTAAATACCAATTCCTAAACAGAAAAAGGTATGTAGAAAATAAGAATAAGTTACCTCTTTCTAGAAATGGATAGAGATAGATATAAAAAAATCTTACTAGTACCAGAAATGATAGGCTGTGTGAAATGTGCAATATGAATAAAAAAGTCATAAACAAAATACATTCAACTTCCATCCAAAATCACTCCTTTGAAATCTGTTGCACCATTCATTAAAAAGTCTTTAATACCGAAGAAAGTGTACTCTAGTGCTATATGATTTAATAAGCTTTACTATATGTGTGTGTGTTTGTTGGTACAATGGACTTTCATTGTGCATTTCCGGCAATAATTTCTGAAAATAATAAATCATTATAATTTAAAGATAAGCGTTGGAATGTTTTTCGCTATTTTTTGTTTGAAAATTCGAAATCTACGGTATACCATCAGCCAAAATAATTTCTCTTGACTGATCGGGTGATCATCTACACGAGGCAACGGAAAGCATTGTATTAGACAAATGTCATCGAGATTCACGGATACATAACGAACTTCTGGCCGAAACTATATTAAAAATTAAAAAGAAACTTAACAATGTTGCCAACAGATTATTACAATCAACAGATTATTACATTCATTGTGTCAGCCACGTAAAAGATTAATACAAGAATATTGCCCTGTGCTACCGTGAATTGCATGTACATGTATATGATATTGCCCGACGTCGCTGGGCGTGAGTCAATCTTGTATCGTATTAAATTGGTATATATACCGACTTGGAAAACTTCAATAGACCAAAGACTATAAAGTTCATACAGTATAGTTAGTGCACATTCACAAGGCGTCCAGTTATTGCAGACATTTTATTTCTGCAGAAAATTACTCTCGTTTACTAAGTTACTTGCAGACTTCTGACAATATCATTATGTGATAGAAAATTGTTTTAGCAGAAGAAACGATTAAGAATTATCAATGTCAATGACGTAATTGTTCTTTCTCTGACGTCTCCAAATTTGATAAAAGTACTTGATTTTGTTTATATTTGCAGACAAACAACTAAAGGATGTCATAATGCTATTTATCTACTTGGAAAACAAACACGTTATTCCTCAACAGTGTATGGTAAACAGTATCAATGATACGAAATTAAGTTCCAACTCTGTTTGCCTTTATATTCAATATGATTAAGATTTAGTTTCGTACTTTGGTGTCACAAGGTTCGTGACATCCTGTACTTTTAGACAAAAAAAAATGGAGATGAAATGTGATATGGAATAGCCTAATTTGTTCTAAGATAATTATTTTCAAAGATCATAATTTCTGTAGTTATTTGTTACTTTGAATAAATAAAGTCTTGTTCTGGTACATAAATATAAAGTGCAATGTTTGACAAGTGTTATTTATTAATTTCTGGATGATTTCAAGATTTGGGCGAGCGCATGCGTCGAGATTCCACGCTATTTCTTATGAAGAGATGCTGTGAACACACGATGAATTTACATTGACGTCGTATTTTGGAAACAAATATAATGGAGAGCTGACTTTATTCAATACAGGAAACATGCATTGTCGTTAAAAGAGTGTAAGCCAAATAAGAAAACATTTAAAAGATCTTAGTTTCTGATATAAAAACGAGTAACATAAATACGCCATTTAAAAAATTTAAGCTTAGAGGAACATGGTTTTTGAACGTAAGATTTCTGTTGTAATTATTTAGTAAACCCGGAAAAGACAACACAACAAAAATAAATGTCCTCTTGGTTGTAATTGATGGCACTAAATGTCAAACTAATAAAAATGCATTATTTATATTGGTAAATAGATAAATGGAAACAGCAAAGATATTTACACAAGCATTTGAATTACTTCTCATTTTTGTCAAGTGATAGTTATATTAACTGAAAAGCCTTTTAAAAAGGCAAAGAAATTAGTGCATACTTTACAACAAAACCAGACAAATCACACGTTACTGATTTCCCAAGTATATTTTTTTTATCACAAATGTCTGCATAAGACTAGGCGTAGTGTGTAGCGCATGAAAGAAAAAATGAATGATTTTATCAAAAGGCAAAGACAATAGATACTGTTTTATCAGACTATCGGTGTTGTCTCTTTGATTTTTTGTTTTACAAAGAAAAACGATATACATTTGTGCAAAGGTATATAGATAGAATGATATTGTTTTATCTGTCAGATTCACGCGCGTTCAAGTCATAAAGTACCACATTGGTTACAGTATGGAAAGTTGGTCAGCATCACGTATGCGTTTTGTTCAATCCAATTAAAATTAAATCTTTCACAACCCCCCCCCCCCCCCACTCTTTTTTGTTATTGTCGCTTCACATCGACAGTAACAAAAATGGGGGAGCTTGTGAAAGATTTAATTTTAATTAGATTGGCGTTTTGTTTGTCTGTGGGTTTGTATGTTTTTCTTTTTATCTGCGGTTAGAGCGGTTTTTATCTTTTTTGCTAAACAACGATTTTTTATTTTGATGCACAAAAAGTTTAATGAGTGTAAATGATGAATGAATGAATGGATGGATAAATGAATGAACGAATAAATAAAGAAAAGAAAATTTAAAATTGACCTTTGAACTGGAGACTAGAATAAATATCTTTAGGTTGTAAACGAAAATGAATGTATTTTAGAACGATAAAATAAATGTTTTACAGCGCAACTGAGGTGTTAAAATGACTATAGATGTATATCGCAGTAACGTAAAAGGGCTTTCCAATTCATTTAACTGTTTATAACGAGATGTCGACATTATATCTCTGTATTTTTCATTCACGTATCCTATGTATTAAAATAGCATTGTAATTTGTATTTAATTATAGTCGATGTTTTACATAGGCACGCACACCAGGGTTACGGTTCTAAATAAGGCACAAGCGAGTTCAACATCGAGATTGAATTATGTCCGATTATCATTGAATAAATTTATCGCCAGAGTAGACATTTTATGTGATAATTTGTAAATAAACTTTTACCTGAACGTTTATAAGTTGGTTATGAAATATTTAATTTTCGCGACTCTATCTTAACTGTGGGTTTTAATACTGATATGGGAACTAATCAAATTATTTGTGTAATACTATAGGCCTCGTGGAGATTTGGAGCTAAAAATTGACAAGGATACGCATTTAGTTCTTAACTAGTGTAACCGATTCAAGTCAAGGTTATACAAAAAAAATGTGGAAGTGTTCTTGCAAAGTTCAATAGTAAAAAGGAATAAAAATAGCGTGTGGTTCTTGCATAATTTCATATATAATATGATTCATTATAAACCGTCATATATAATCGCAGTGCTAGTTTATACATGTAGATAGGAGTAGACGAGAGCTAATCTATGATAACCGAAAGACGTTTGATAGATTTGACAGCAAATTTATGAATGAGTTTTCGAATATTTAAAATAGATCGAGGCTGTGTTAAAGGGGTAGACGGCTGATCACGACTACAGGTCTTGTCAGGATCGTTGACCCCTATCATTTTTGTTGTCGGAATGTTTGTTCACGCGGTTCTACATCATATTTAATTGTGTTCAATGCACTTTATCAAATAACAGGACAACCTAATGATTTTACTACAAAAATACAGTTGTTCGTGAAATATGGTATCGTCGACTTGTTTCGAAAGTATGGTATCTGCAAGAAATGTTATACAGTTACTGATTTTAACTAACTAATTAGTATATATTTAATTGGACAAATAATGGCTGGAGTTTGGAATAAGAATCTGGGATACCAAAGTGACCCTAACTGTCTGTGTTACTGATTAAATATATAAAAAAAAAATTGTAAGAAGTAAAGGTCGTCTGCTGTAAGATTCCTAATAGGTGTCGTCTGCTGGACACTCCGAGGATGCAGCAACCGTCCCTGTCACCGTGTCATATGCGACTGTCATTCTGCACTGCTGTAAACATTCTGTTGATATTTACTTTTATAATTTGTGATTTAACTTATGGAATACATTTTACAGACCCCAGACAAGGTAAGAATTAAAAAAAATAACTATTTGAAGATCTATTAGTTTAATTTTTAAAATTTTTATTTGGGTTCCTTTTCGAAAACAGGAAGAAAGATTTTTTATGCAGCGCAAGTTATTTTGGTTTATTTATTAATGACTTTTGAATATCTACACAGATTTACCATAAATTTAAAAGCCTGACAAATAAATATACTTAATAAAGATGTTTTTGAATAAGTTAAAAATCTTCTGACGACAATATTAAGCCAAAGTGCTTATAAGTATGGTCTATTTTCTTGTTTGGGGTGGGGATGTCTTTTGTTTTAATAGCGCGTTTGCTGCAAATTCAATTGTCGTTTTGGCGCTATTCGCGAATAACTGTTATTAAATCTTTTTTAAAAACTGTATATTCTAAACCAACGACTACTTAGTCACAAATATTTGTACCTTAGCGTTTCTTATATTTAATTATGTACACATAACTGCATTTAAATTGTGCTTTGAAGACTTCAAAACACACATCGAACACTAATCCGTATTAAACACTATTGAAATAACCTATTAATCTTTTTAAAAAGTCCTTTGTGTGCTGAAAGATTATAAATATCTTCAAACTATAAAACATTTTTCTTCTTTTCGCAAAACACGGTCATGTTGGGGTCAAACGAAATGACCGTTATGTTGTTGGCCATAGAAATAAAGGGGGTGTGTTCGACTTGCGTACCAAATTATCGTCCCAAGACATAGATTCAGATAACCATTGTTAGTAGGTCATGTCCTTTACTTAATGAAAGACATTGACTCTATTTAAAAAAAAATAAATTATTGCCTAAGTGGCATCGCGGTCTACATTCCTGTAGCGAAAATTAAAATTTAGAAGCAAACAAAAAATGCGGTGTTTAAAACAGCCTTTCAAAGGAACACAATGTTTTTTCCAAATAAGGCTTACTTTTGAGTTTGCCGCATTTTAAATGTTTCTTCATAAAGATGAATATAACTGTCCCACATAACGCGTAACAACCTCTCGCGGTAGTAAATGTATTTTTAGTCTCTAATATTACAATGAAAATATTTTACAGCATACAAATATAAATGCAAATTGACCAAATGTTCTCTTTAAAATGGGTCAAAACACACGATAATAAAAACAATTCATGTCTAGCATTGAAGTGTCAAAACGATATTGTCAATTTTAAATATAACACAAATCTGTGAAATACATTTTAATTTTCAATGACCTCGTACAACACAAATTGTCTTAAATAGTATTACAGTTTTAACGGGGTTGTATAAAAGTCAAACTGTGACACGACTACCAATGCGACGGAATGTTTTGTTTTGTCATACAGCGAGTCAGACAAAAATAACAGGTTTGCAGTAGTCTTGTTTGCATTACCGCGATATATTGACAACGGTGATCTATAACAATCAGCGTATATATGTATTGATTCGGAACAAGATCAAACTAAAAGCCCCATAGGCATTGATATTTATAGCGTTGCATTTATCTTTTATTGAAATTTAAGAACGAAAACTACATCGCTACAATTCCATTTGATTGACTCATTGATTGATTGAATAATGACCAATCGATTAGTTTATTGATTGATCGATCGATTGATTGATTTGATTAATTGGATGATTCTGTAGGAAAATATGTGTGGCATATTCAAGGCGAAATAAAGTTGAAGTTATGAATAAGTTCGAAAAAAAACAAAAGGGGACATGCGCCGGGCCAATGAGCGAAAAAATGGAAAAGGTCAGGAGAGTTAGTACTGCTATTTGTCAAAGAAAGAGGGTTCTTCAAACCTCTGTAGGATAGGTTTTTCCTCGCAGGACAATCTATTTATATGCCTAGGAGGACTAGGGGTACAGTAACACAGCAAAATAACTAAATATTAGTAAAGCATAATAAGTATTTTATATTTAAGACACAACACATTATGTTTTAGGGCGGACACCTTAAATGTTTTAACTCGTAATTCGGAAATCTATAATAAGAAACGATTGAGTAAGTGAAACTTTGTCTAAAGGTGACTTCTTTTCGGTGACATCAACGGCCTACCAATATGCATATAAATAGATTACAAATATTGCTTTAATTCTACTAATTAAACATTTTATTTTTGTTGTGTTCCTTACGTTTGAAGTTTCGTCTGATTACTTAATCTAATACAATAGATGTGTTTCTTGTTGCACACCTGTGTTAGGTTTTGTTTGTTTGTTTGATGTTGTTTAACGCCACTTTCAGCAATTCATGGCGTCCAGTTTTTATTGGGAGAGGAAGTCGGTGTACCCGGAGAAAAACCCCGACCGGCGGTAGGAAAACTGGCAATCCTTGTCATTTAAGATTGGAGTCGAGTACACCCTGCCTGCTGTGAGAATCGAACCCACAATCTGACAGTCCACGTGATCAATAATAGACAAACTACCTTAACCATTCAGCCGCCGAGGCCCCCACCTGTGTTAGGAGACAGTGTACTAGTACATTGTTGTTTTACGATAGGATCAGGGTAGTGAAAAAAATTATTGTTTGTTTGTTTGCTTGCATTCCCGTCAAGTATTAAGCATATTAACCGCAATATGTTAGTGTAGTACTAACAGGCTTATGAAAACATGTATGTTCTTGCTAGTGTGAAAGGTATAAAGTCATCTTATATTGACCACGTGCCAAGCAACATGTTACGCGTTCGAGTCTTGCAACATGCAGGATGTACTCGACTTGAACTTACATTAAAGTTGAGCAAGTTTTCCTGTCGAGACGAAGGTCGGGGTTTTCACCGGATACTGCGGCTTCCTAACCCTATAAAGTTCATTCAAACAAACAAACAAACAGTAAAACTGCTGAAAATACACTAACACTTTACCAGGTTTTTGAAAGTTAACAGCAGAATAGTATACGAGTTGACTTCGCCTCTTTTGCAGTTACCATCTTGCACTAAAGCACAAATGCAAGTTTATGCAACCGTGAATCACATAATTTGACAACTAGTTATTCAAATGAGTTGTAAGCCATCGTATTTACAGATGTTGTTCGATCTATTTTTGGAATCTTGTGTAATTGTTTTCTTATACAAGTAGTACGTAACAGATACAAAATGTCGGCCTTGACTCATTTGCTGCCTGATCAAAGCATTAAAAGAAATGTTTGTTGATTTACATGACGATAATTAGATTAACGATTCCATCTGTCAAAATACATATGTCTCCTGCCACCTTACCACATTAGTCAGGGTGCGCTATGCGTTACACACGACATTCATTAGCAATTCCTGCAACGCTTGCTATGTTTTTCTTAAAAGGAACACAGATAAACAATAGGATTACATATATATTGACATATAAACGTCACTTATTCCTGGGAGTTGTTCGGTTCTTCTTTGGAAGCAATTAGGTAAAGATATCTCTAATCGCCATCTACAAATTTTGAAAATGAGGAGGCAACGGAATCAAAAAGACGCAACAGTCGTTTATTACTCGTTTATTTTCAGTATACCTTTTGTATTGATAAATAGTTTAGGGACCAATCATTTTCCCACATTGATATTATGTGTCTCCTTGTAATGGATCAATCATTGGGTAAGCTGGCCTAAATTTTTATCGGATTGAGAACACATTTTAATACAGATTTTAGGGCAGCTTACACCCAGACTTAAAAACAGTTTCAACATACAGTCATTCACGATTGGTCTGAAATACTGCCAAAGGTGGCGTCAAATAAAAAGCTGGCGTCAAACATCAATTATATTAATATAAACAGATGTTAAATAATTTTACACGTTACCGGTTGTACTCGATCTCTGTAACAGTTTATTGTATTGAGACATACAATCTTTGTTGGTAAACTTACATATAAATAACCGAATATAAACCACAGTTATCAGTCATTTTTTTACTATTCAAACTTTAATATCTTATCACGTAAGAGAAGAACACACAAACTGACATAATAATTTATCAAAATTCTTTAAAGACCTCACAATTTGACAACAGATCAAAGGATTTGTTACCTGAAAATTAATTTACGACATAGGTAATCATATGTCTGTCTGTTCTACATTTATTAAAGAAAGTTCAGAATGTTATTAGGGTTGGTAGATATCTTACAAATCGGTTAACAAACGATAAATATAATGCACATACACGTGTGTTACATGTGTGTGTTTGTTTCGAGTAACAACGTAAAAGACATTTATTAGACCGGAGACAGACACACACAAGCCGTGTATTTTGTAAATGAAAATAACAGCAAACGAAATCTAATTTCTTCCGTAAATGGCCGATTTCTGGTACAGATGACCCAGTATAGATGAGCTCACGCGTACGCATGTTCTCGTTGCGTCATCCAGACCAATCAAACGCATGAAACAAGAACGTTAGCATATCAACGTCCGTGTTTAACGTTCTTGTTTTATGCGTTCTTATTAGTAGATATTAAACAATTGAGAATCTATAGGAAATTTCAATGCGAAAGTTGTTAGTTTATGGAAGAAATTCGTACTTTCGTGCAATTTTTAGGAAAGCCTGTGTAATTATGGAGAGTATACACGCAGTTATTGAGTGTTGTTTTACAAGTATATCGTTCAAACAAGTACCAACCCAAATGTCGTCTGCAGGTTTTTGTATTATTTTTTTTTCTGTCAAGACTCTCGCGCAAAAGAAATGCACACCGGAAGCAAGATCCGTCTATTAATGTCTGACATAGTACCTGTTTTAATGGAAATAGCTTCTTCATGTCAAGTGGAATAAGTGGCGACACTTTTGTATGTCCCACGCTGAACAACATGTAATATAGCATAATATTACAAAGACATAAAGATTGATGTATATCAACCGCCGTAAGACCGAGTTTATATTCATCCTATGTATGATTGAGGTGTCTGAAAAAGCTCCTGTTTCCTGTCAGTGGAAGTGGAACATGTTGCACTAACTAACCCTTGACCCTCATTAAAAGAACAACACCGGAAGGACACATTAAGTGGAAGCTACAGTATAAGTAAAGTTATGATATTCAATCCGATGAATTTACGTCTTCTCGTTATTAAACTAAAATATAGTTGCTAGTCTCGCTTAAAAGACAAAAATGTTCGTCTGACAATTCTCACGTGGTTTTGTTATATAGGAAACATTCGCTAAGTCGATTCTAATACAATTATTTCCACTATGTGCCATGAACATTGACAAAACATTTATGCCAATTTGCATGCATGCAAGGATTGTTTTCATGTTATCTAGGAAATATAATTATGATGTCTCTCAAACGTTCGAGTTTTTTGTATATTATTAAATTATATATAGTGTAATAGACACGGGTATATTATTTGTTCCAATGTAGGTCAAATATGTAAAAGAATTAGGCATTCGGATTTAAATGAAGACTTACCACTACAAAACTGATCAAAACTCTTTAACTCTATTTGTTTTATGTCATCCTCCCAAGTCAGGGTGTCTGCGAGGATGGTTTTATGTCATCCTCCCAAGTCAGAGTGTCTGTGAGGATGGTTTTATGTCATCCTCCCAAGTCAGGGTGTCTGCGAGGATGGTTTTATGTCATCCTCCCAAGTCAGGGTGTCTGTGAGGATGGTTTTGTCATCCTCCCAAGTCAGGGTGTCTGTGAGGATGGTTTTATGTCATCCTCCCAAGTCAGGGTGTCTGTGAGGATGGTTTTATGTCATCCTCCCAAGTCAGGGTGTCTGCGAGGATGGTTTTATGCAGGCGCGATATAAACCTCTTTCCGATGTCCTCGGAAAATTTGCAGTTGTTTTGTCATGCACGTGTTTTAATTCAAGGACGCCCAAATACAGACATCAAAGCTTTCTTAATACAGTTTTATACATTCCTGCCATACTACTTACCATGAACAGGTAAATGTAGGTCACCTTAATTTGGCTCCCATAAAGTGTTCCCAAACATGTATTTAAAGTTATTATGAATGAGAGAAACGCAATTTTCAGCATATTTCAGCAATCATCACGCATGCATATATAGTGAAACCTATTTGGAAGAGAAAGGCGGAATAAATCCCCGGCTCTCAAACACATACTTTGTATCTCTTATATGACACAATTTTCTTTTGTGAGTAGAGTAGGGTTTTATCATTAAATTAAAAAGACATAGCAGTATACAAAACAGTAAGGTTTTATCATTAAATTAAAAAGACAGCCACGTTGCAGGATTTGTTTCCATCTTTGCGTGTCATTTGCCGTAGAAGCAAACCTTTTCGCGGAAAAACGGAACAAGGACCTATATTTAAACCTTTATCGGGGCGATATCAACTATGCCGACATATCATATCGTCATCTTTTCGATCTTGAAAACTGAACTCCTACATCGATGTTTTCAACAAAATTCAACAAATTCCAATTCGATTATCTACCGTCTTTTAGAATCGTTTAGTTATTTAAAATCTGTTTTGGCAACGGTTACAGAAAGAAAATCCCTTTTATGTATGTTACATACGCAATTACAGTCGAATTATGGATTCAGAATGGTGCTTGGGTGTGTTGAATGTATGATGTGTCTGGTTTAGTCCGATTTTATTTTTATTTGAAGACTACACTTAGTTTCACCGGGATCCATTTATCCTCGCCAAGTCTGACTGATTAGTAGTCTATGGGCTACCGAAGTGTATAACAAATATTCATATAAAATTGTTATGTTCCGTATTAAGTCTCAAAGCATTACATAATTTTATCTATTTAATTTGAGCGTGTATTAATATGACTTAGCATTGGCGAAGTGAGGCTTTTCCCTCGAGTAACTTCAAGATGAAATCACAAGAATTTTTAAAAAGCATCCTGAATATCGTTATAATTGCCATAAAATCGAAGGGATTTTGAGAATCCGGATTCTAAAGAATTTTGACTAACACATTATTTGTAATAAACGAACATGTTGATAAGTCTGAAATGGTTTTATAAGTCTGAAATGGTTTTAAGTCTTTTAGAATTTCTCCCATTAAACATCAACACACTTTGAGATGTCAATCGGCCTCGGGAACAGTCTCAACAAATTATGATTGGTTGAAGCGTTTTTAACTCCACTTTCAGCAGTTTCCTCTTTTCCGTCCAGTGATAATGACACGGAACCTACTATGGTCCGCGGTCATGTTTTACGTATGACCACCCACTCGCATTTCGTCCATACTCGAATTTCGGCGAATTTGCTTCATCCAACAATGTAAACAATGAACCCAAGGCTAAATTACTTTTAAAATATCTTGCATTTATTGCTCTAAACAAGTGAGTCCTAAATAATAATATTTAAGTGCGTTTCAACGAAGTTAACGTCCGTTAAAGCGACACACTTTCACCGCCGAAATTCGAGTGTAATAGCATATTATAACTTGGAATTCCTCCACTGAAAGACGATCCCTATCAGCAATCTGGGGACCAAAATGTTATTAAGCACCATGTGTGATTAAAACAGTGACATCGTTACACGTCTGTAGTCCGACAGCCCAATGGTCCGACAATCCGATAGTCTGACAACCCATTAGTCCTAAAACCCAATAGTCCAACAGCCCACAAGAGTCTAACCAATTATCACATATTAGGTCGGACCGAAATCGATAATTAAAAAAATATATAATTTCTATGCTCCACCTCCATACCGGAATACATGTATATATAGCGTTTGGGTCTGTTTATCCGTCCGTACGTTTGTTTCATATTTAATTTACGTTCAGGTTTAGCGGGTGTGTAATTTGGGTCTTGTACGCCCTGAAAAACGTTAAAAAAAATAAAGAAGGGATGTGTTATTTGACACGGATGCCCACGTTGGCCCCAAGCAGGAAGTAGAAGTCCGTCAGGTCTGAAAGTCGCTTAGGACGTACAGTTCGTCATACTAAACCACCCCAAGTTTTAAGTTATTCTCATGTAAGATTATGAGAAAAGCTTGACGGATATTTGTACGGAAGGGCGGTCGGACGAACGGACGGGCATGAGTCAAACTATATGTCGTCGCGTGGGCATAAAAATCTGTCCAAGTCCAGAACAGCCGGATTTCGTTAAACAGGAAGTGGGCCGGGTATAGGACTCCACGCTGATCAAGAATTAAGCCTTGATAGTTGTTGCTGAGAATACTGCTTCGAAAATATTATCCGCGATCGCCCGCCCGACATTGACATGTCTATTTACGTAGTGTATACGGGGCCCTTAATCAGTCTACAGCAGGCTTACTTTGACTGCTTTTAGTTATTATAATGCCAGAGGTCTGGTTACTAGACTGATTAAGGGCCCCGTATACACTACGTAAATAGATACCTGAAGACGGACACAAACATAGATCGATATAGGATCTGATTGGGCGTACAATCCTTCACTTATGGAGCAATCGCTTACATTTTCTTTTAATAATTTCAATTTTTAAAATTGGATTTCTGAGTCGAGCGTGACAACGTACTGCATCTCTTGACAAACTGGCTTGGTTCTTGATTAGGTTTTTTTATGTTGTTTAACTCAACTTTCAGCAATTTTTCAGATATATCATGGCGTCCAATTTTGCATTGGGGGAGGCAGCCGGAGTACCCGGAGAAAACTCATTACTTCAGTAGGAAAACTGACAATCCTGTCAATTACGATTAGAGTCGAGAGTACCCAGTGTTGACATATCACGTGATCTCGGCCACCGAGGCCCCGTGTCTTGATTAGATATGTTTCCACTTTACACATAAAATAAAAGTCGTTGATCCATGACCTGCAGGTTTTTACACAATTTGAAACTTTGAACTTGTGTTAAGTCTTGACGTTGGGAACTTGTGTTCCGTCATGAAGTTCGGGACGATTGTAATCGTTAACAGCATTACCTTGAAATCCTAAAGTCAAATAAAACTGCAAAACCACGTGACTGTATTATCATTATTTATCTTCATTTGTCATGTTTCATAATGTTTTGGATGTGTTAAATGTTTCGTTTAATGACAACTTCAAATGTTCATCAGTTTTCCATAAAATAAACACCGGAAAGTAATAAGCTTAACTATTTATTTGTAGAAAACAAATCAATTATCAACAAGCTTGTATAATTTAAAAAAAATGTACCATAAGGTGATAGTTCAGGATTTCATCCACAACTTTCACCGTATGATACATTTTTGGATTATCAAAATTTACACATCTTTTTATTTTCAACTGATAGTTACAGAAACGTGTACACTTCAAAATTAATCTACACTCGTTCAAAAAACCACTAAAGATAGCAACCGATAATGAATATCAAGGACAAGGTCGCTGAGTGGTCTAGGTAGTTGGTCATCACAAGGATTTGTAAACTCGAGCTCGATTTTAAGACAGGTGTAGTCGATTGACATGACTTTTACGATTTTTAAGCCGTGGTAGCTCGACGTCTACCGAAGCTTCCTTATCGAAATGCAAACATCACCGTGACTCGCTGTGAAATGATTAGAGTTTCGTAAGAACTAAGCAGAAAAAGTATTTCGCCGGGTACTCCGGCTTTTTCCCCCCAATATAAACTGGACGCCATGATGATAAATGGCTATAATTCTACATTTCAACTCTGCATACTTTCAGTACAAATACCTACATACATGTATATGATGGTTTGATAACTTATTCTCGTTGAATACTTCTCTATCGTGGAATAGAGCTAAAATGCTGCTCGCCCGATGTTAAGCAAATATATTTAATCAAACTATCTCCTTCTACGACCCTACCCTATAATCCGTACTTTTCCAGTGGCATCAAAATTGTGTTCTCTGTGTCCCATCCCACCCCTTTTTTCAATTAATGGATTGTTGTTAACTTGTCCCCGTCCTGAATATAGCTGAAATACTGCTCGCTGGACGTAAAGCAAACATGCAATCAATCAATCAATCAAGTTCAAAACGTGTGTTAGACGTATTCAAAACAATGGCACGTTTCCTCAGTCGAAGAAGAGAATTGACTTCAATTGGGTTGTAAAAAATGCTCTAGAAGGGAATTAAATATGACATGAAATGATTAATTACACTTGCTATTTATGTATTCAAGTTTGATAATTGTCTGGATTTCGTTATCATTAATTGTTTGTTTATTCTCCTTAGGATACGTATAGTTGTCTATTAGGATCAGACTATCATTGATACGTCTTCTGTCCATGATAAATGGATACTTAAGTGATTTTATTGATTTATAATACACCAAAATCCACTAGATATCGCACTACTATTTCTTTTATGGTTTAGCCTATGCATAATTCGGTGATATATTTCTTAAGCAGTCTACGTTGGGTGTTGTTCCTGCAGATCATTCTGTCATAGTATTGGGTTAATGTATAACATTACTCGTTGTTGTGTCTGTATCTAGTGCATCAGGGCCAGAAATTCAATTGTACAGATGAGGAGGCTGGGGTACTGCCCGCCACTGAGGAAGCTGGGCTGCCCACCACTGAGAGGGCTGGGGTGCTGCACGCCACTGAGGAGGCTGGGCTACCCGCCACGGAGGAGGCTGGGGTGCTGCCCGCCACTTAAGTAATAACCTATTTACTCCACTATCTGGCACATGCATATTTGTGTTTATGAAAGGAGAAAAAGTTGTTTAATCTGTTAATTTTAGTTGCTTAATTGGTTAAAAGAACCAATTTTTTCTAGTTTCAGCCTAACCTTTACGGCCCTGTGCATTTTAGTTATATTTGGTATTTCTAAAAAAATGCATTATCGGCAACCATAAGCGACAAGGATGGACGAGTGTTGGAGAGTCTGAAATTGATATATCAACGATTCACTGAATACCGAAGTTTATTTTGTCCCACTCCCGTTTTAGCGCCTGTTTCAAACAGGGTTTTAAAAAAATTCAACCGTAGCCAAGCTTAAACGTATAACATTTTACAAGATATGTTGGTCAATTATGATATCCAATTCGCTCGTGAGCAAATTTTCTGTCATCCTTGACAAGAATACCACCTCCGGTGTTTTCACAATTAGGATCAAAGATTTTAACACTGGAGCTCATATATCGGCACGAGGACGTTAATAACTGAAATGGCCCAGTTAAGGATATGGCCCAATTAAAGCCATTTAAAACCCTTTATGTAAAATTCTGTTTGATTAGCAAAATAGAATAAAAACGCTTTTTATCATTCCTACATACCCGGGGTTGTTTATAATGAACTAAGGATATAGTCTTACTGTATATTATACGTAGGTACAATAGAAAACCATTAATATTTCTATAACCATCAATGTCAAAATCGTTCAGACATCTTCAATTTCATTTTAATATCCTAATTAAACACACTTTATGAAATAACATTCTTATTCATAGAGATTTGAACAAACAGTATAAGTTACAAAATTGCTCGTTAAGATACGTCTTTGTATTAGTCATATTTTGTTACTCAAACGAGGAGGCTTTCATATAAGAAATTTCTCTCCCCGGGATACAATATTACTCAGAACTTGGTCTTTTTGAAGATGATTTTATTTCACAGAACTTTTTAATTTTATGTGAGCCATTAAATTATTTACAGATAATTGTATTAGTTCTTACATTTGATACTTATATATAACTATATAAAAAGGTGTGAATTAACAATTAAAATAAACGATGTCGTGGTATTATGATTAAAAAGTAAACTGATAGGAAAGGTCTTTAATAGAACATTTGTGTTGTTGTTTAAAGTTTTCTTCTTTGTGTCGTGTTTTCTTAATCTACATCCGGTTTTTGTCATTGTCCTAGCGATCGGTTTTCTTTTCCTCCGTCTTGTCCAAATATAATGTTTGAAAGCAAAACTATAAATAGTAAAAAGTCTTTATGCGAAATTCTTTTTACCATAAATGTTTAATGTTACTTATAAATTAAAGACCTTTAGTTTCTTTTAAAATAAAATAAACGAAAATGGTATTACCCTGGTGCAACGAGACAATAACTTAAAATTTGTATAAAACAGTAATAATTCTTTTTTAGGCATATAGAAGAAAGGCTTTTCACATTTATCTGTGTTTTGAAGTATATTTCAGTGTCAAAAAATGCCGGTAAATAATATGTTCGTACAATCATTTATCTCAAGCTCTACCAAACGGCCTGAGATACCCCCGTGAGAACTAAGAAACAACAATTTTATTGCCAAATTATACTTGTGATTAAAAAGTTCAAACTAAAATTAAAATCAATATGTTAAAAAAACAAATTCAAAGGGACTATTTTGTGCGGGTGATTTTCACTCATGCCTGGTAAAGAACTGACCTGTTAGCTAGTAGCTCTTGCAAGCATTATCTACCGGCACACATCAAAGAAAAATGGCGCAAATTACCCCGCTGATGTATCGAATGGACCCAAGGCGTTAAAAGTTACCTCGGGTCATTAGATACTTTACATTTTTAGAAATCACTGGTTGATTTAATGTCGAGTTCCTTTAAATGGCGTCTAAAATTTCCACTTAATACAGATTAAAAGACTGATTATCTTTCTTTTATTCCTTTTACGTGGTTTAATTTGCCTTAATAATGTCATTTACATGGATGAAATAATTAAAGTAAAACTAGTTATCGTTTATAATAGCAGGAAAGCACGTTCACTGTTGAAATCAACAAGGGACGTCCCTCCGAAATCCGGAAATGTAGTATATTTATTTTTATATAGATATTAAAAAAACTAAAGAACACGGTTGGTTGAGGGTCAGAAGTACCGGAATCTATTATGCGTTAAATAGTGGTACATACATAAATCTCAAAAAAGCCACAAATGATCATATTTCAGAGTCAGTTAGGATCCCCGTTTTGTTGTTTGGTCAATATCCTCGTGGGGACATTTTAGTTAAATATTACAGAAATTCAAGATTTTATATATTTGAGCATTTTATACACGAATGTTGAATACCAGTTTAAAATGTGTACCCTTCAAGCACTTCAGTCTAATTAAAATCAAATCTTTCCTTAGCTCTCCCATATTTTTGAAGTCGCTGCCTGGAAGCTTTTAATAAGAAAAAGACAAATCAAGTGATTAAATTCTTATTAGATTGAGTAACCACACTGGTGACCCTTGTTAAGCAAAACCATTATTATCGTCTCTGACGACACAACCATTATTATCGTCTCTGACGACACAACCGTTATTATCGTCTTTGACATGACACAACCATTATTATCGTCTCTGACATGACACAACCATTATTATTGTCTCTGACATGACACAACCAGTATTATCGTCTCTGACATGACACAACCACTATTATCGTCCCTGACATGACACAACCAGTATTATCGTCTCTGACATGACACAACCAGTATTATCGTCTCTGACGACACAACCATTATTATCGTCTCTGACGACACAACCATTATTATCGTCTCTGACGACACAACCATTATTATCGTCTCTGACGACACCACCATTATTATCATATATGACATGACACAACCATTATTATCGTCTCTGACATGACACAACCATTATTATCGTATATGACATGACACAATCAGTATTATCGTCTCTGACGACACCACCATTATTATCCTCTCTGACGACACAACCATTATTATCGTCTCTGACGGCACAACCATTAGTATCGTCTCTGACGACACAACCGTTATTATCGTCTATGACGACACAACCATTATTATCGTCTCTGACGACACAACCATTATTATCGTCTATGACGACACAACCATAATTATCGTCTTTGACGACACAATCATTATTATCGTCTCTGACATGACACAACCATTATTATCGTCTCTGACGACACAGCCGTTATTATCGTCTCTGACATGACACAACCATTATTATCGTCTCTGACGACACAACCATTATTATCGTCTATGACGACACAACCATTATTATCGTCTCTGACATGACACAGCCATTATTCTCGTCTCTGACGACACAACCGTTATTATCGTCTGTGACGACACAACCATTATTATCGTCTCTGACGACACAACCATTAGATTTTACCCGTTTTTGTTTGTTTTTTTTCCAGCTTCCTTTGTAGCAGATCTAGACCAATATGAGATTCAGATACCCTCCCGAGTAAACAGGGCTGGAAAGCACATATCCCATACATTATACCCTCATCGTGAGAAACGGAGTGTTAAAGATGTTCTTCATTACAAAGTCAAAATTAATAGCAATGACGTATTAATGAAACTGGAACATAATAAACGATTTATTAGTCCGGCCTTAGTGATAGAAAAAAGGACGAATGCCTACAAAAACGTGACGGATTCAGTGTTCAAAAGAATCGAAGACAATTCCTGCCATTATACAGGGCATGTTGTAGGAGATAGTTCCAGTAAAGTAGCATTAGAGATTTGTAATGGACTGGTAAGAGAAATTTTTTAAAGTATTTTCATCAGGTACTTCTATAAAAGGATGTAATTCATTAAGTGTTGTAATTTTTAGGTAAATTCTTTAGGGTGGAAAGGCACATGTAGAATCACAATTTGTGTTTCTTAACAAGATTTATGTCAGCAAATATTCAGCTATATCATAGCTTCCATTTGTTGAAACGGGAAAACTGACAATTCTTGTCAAGTAGGGTTGGAGTCGAACACAATTTATCCGAAGTCAGGCTCGAACTTATAGCCGTAGTATATACATGCCAATAATCAACAGAAAAGAAACTACATAAAGAAACCCGGTGATTTCCTTAGATTTATCATTATTAATAAGCGTCAAACAACCCACTTGGTCCACATAAATATAGTAATACCTCATCAGTCCTGTTTCATTTTCAACTTCTATTATCAGTCTTGCGTTTTATTGACCTGCGTTTTACACAAGCTCTTATGATTAAAAAAGAAAAGGGAAGTAGAGGGTAATTTTCCCTGGTTAGCGGTATTTTTTACTTGGGACCAAACTGGTTAAAATTTTAAAAGACAACAAAACTTCTGCAACGAAAAAAGATAAGAACAACAGAGCTTAAGGATTAAAAATTAAAGAAAAGTTTTTTTTAATTTTAATTAAAATCCATTCTTCAAGCAATACGTGAACAGCGAAAGTGACAACGACATGTCGTCCGAGCACAAATAACGAAACCGTTAATAAGGCAGGTGCAGACGTACTAGTGTAAATGATCTATATTTCAAATAATAGAATCAAGTTACATTAAACATTTGTCTGTTTCAGTCTAATTACAGTTAACAAACAACAAAAATCCGTTACGGTACAGCTAGACAGATGGCAATTTGTCGAACTGTCAAACAGGTGTAAAATATTATCCGGAAACCAAGTTGGTTTAGTTCTTATGTTTCATATAAGTGGATTTTAACAATAGCTACAATACAAAAGGTCGAATCAATTTTTCGCAATATCATAGAACGATCATCCATGGGGCAATCTATTCAATTACATCATTATGATAGCGGGCATTTCCGGTCTCTGGGGAGGGTAGTTTTTTAAACGTTTTACATCTGGTGATGTATAGTGAAAGAATGTCTAAATATTAGGTTAATTACTTTCCGATAATGGTCGTCATCTCGTAGCAGCCCCTATTGAACTCGTATTACTAAACCAATAAAAAGGTTGCACTTGGCAATCAAAACAAATGTATGAAAAAAGATATTTATATATAAAAATTGTATAAATTAACGTCATCCTTTGTTGATCAAACGGTGATAAATAGTGATTTAATGACGGCTTTAAAATGAGACTTTTAAAAATATTAAAAATATTAAATTTCGAATCAAAAGAGATCAGATTACAGTAGAAGTATATTAACTTAATTGCAATTTCTAAAAGGTGCAGTTTAATTGCAATTTCTAAAAGGTGCAGTTTTAGATGTTCGTATTTATCAAACATGTTTGCTAACATTTCATACTGTAGCTCATAATACGGAAATATGGTTGTTTGGAAAACATTATTACTTAAAAAGTTTAATAGTGAAAATATAAGTAATATAGTTTAAACGTTTTATAGGCTATCATATATTATTATATAAATTTAATGTATTTTAAGGTTTGTTGACATCAATCAGTAATTTGATAGTCGCAAATTGAGTTTACGGCGACGCATTATCAGAGACTTGAACGAATATTTGCTATTTCGTGCCATAAAACAGAGTTTGTAATACGTTGCAGGTAAAACCAAACGTTCTTGATAAACGTATAAACTGTTACTTTTTCTACTTAAATGAACGTCGTGTCGCGTCATTCAAGAACACAGGAGTAATTGCCAAACGTTTTGAAGCATCCAACCAGTTTTGCAATAAAATCGCTTTGATATTTCGTAAAGCAGACTATTTCTATATGCACTCATGTTTCCACTTAAGCAGGAGACTGTAATACAAAATGCTTTATACCATAAACATCAAAATGACGCTCAGTTAACTTTACATGTGAGTTAGGTATACAGTACGATAACCATTGTTGTGGAAAACTATGATTGGGCTAAATATTCATTTTTATGTTTTAGTGAAGTGAAACACTGCAACATCCAAATAACTGACATCTGAGGTTTTTGAAAATTGTATTAAATGAGCCATTATTGCTAAACTGTTCTGTTCTATCTCTAATGTGCCAGTATGAAAAAACACGAAAAAAAAAACACCAACCAGAAAACATAGTTTTTACTTTAAACTTTTGTAACAAACATTCAGATTTAAATTGAAAGCAAGACAGACAGCTTGTGTGATCTTTAACCAAATGTCAATAAAGTCGTGAATGTTTTATCACTGTTCACATAGCAAACAGATTGATCTACCCGACCAATGTAAACTCTTTGTTCACAGACAATCGAAAAGGGGTCTTAAATTTATATTGATGTCAATCAGGACGATTTAAAAATGTCATTGAAGTCTGTTTAGCGTTTTTATAAAAAATTTCTGATAATTTAGTCATAAAATTGTTTTAAAAATAAAAAACTAATCGAAATTGCCAAAGTTTCGTTTCCTTTCGATGTGTCAAATAGGCATTATTAATCGTGCAGTTGCAGGCCTTAAAGAAGACTCCGAATACATGGACCAAATATATTTCTGTGAATGGTTTTAGTAATGTTTACAGATTAATTGTAATTCTTGTCTAATAAAAAAGAACACGCAACTCTTGCATGCACATTTATAATTCGAACGCTTTTTAATTTGATATTTTATTTAATAAATTTTGTATCAAAGTAAAAACCTGGTTAAATGGTATTCGTATACAAAAGAATGAGTCATCTTGAGATAATTTGGTCTTGTCCTTGTTCGCCATATCGGTGAAATTTGACAAATCAGCCACTTGTCTTGGCGAACTTCCTATGTAAATAATTTAAAAAGAAATTAGCGCGTTGGTATATCAGAAGGTACGCATTTGTGTGTTTACGGCAAACAATTAAATACAGTAAACATCAAGGGCAATAACTTAGAATTAAGGTGTTAGAGTATGTTAGAGTTATTCCTCTTTGACCAATGTTTCCTTCTATAAGTCCTTGCTAAATTAAACTCGGACAAGCGTTGGAAACCCACGAACGGTCGCGTTCTCGCTTTGCTACCACTTCAATTACTTCAGTATATCGAGAACGCGACTGGTTCCAACGATGAACTCATGGCTGAATGTGTCGTAATGTCCTAATGTCCTAATGGTTTCACGGATGCATTCGAAGTAATTTTAGCAAAACCAATCACAACAATGCACAAGTTTTATCGTTCTTATTCCAATCAAATTTAACGCAAATATTATTTATTTGACCAAGAAAGCAATGTGTTTCAGACTAATGTTTCTCTGTATTTATAAATCATTGATGATTTCATGTCCGAGTTGCTATCTATAAGAATAAATTTCCCCCTTATATCTCTGTTTGAAGATTGAAAGTAAATACAATTAAGTCAACGTAATTACAGATCGGTGCCTACATATAGATAATTAGGTGCATGTTTAATCAGCCTTAGGTCAGAGTGTAAGAAATATAGCAAGATATTAGTATTGTATATTTACAATCTTATTACCTCATTAGCGCTGAACTCATTTGAACATTTACGATACGGGAACAAACCAAGATATTAACATGTAACTGGAAGGCAGGGGTTTATAAAAAATACGAATTACTTTTGAGGACATTTTTCCAATGACCTTATGACTCTAAAATTTTCCGTCTAGGATAAAACGAAGATTGTAATTACTATAATTTTAAATGTAAAGATATAAAATTAAGTTTTAAGTGAACATATTTACTTTTTGATGCAACATGTGTTTTGTTTGACTACTAATTTTACACAGCGGGACCTCAAACTGTTCCAAACATTTGCCATTTCTTTTAGATCTATTTTATACAATTGTATTCCTGTGCTGTTCGAAAATCGGTTTACGTTTTTGCTAAATGACATTTCAAACTGAATATTTTACATTTCATTGTCCTTTTTGTTGAAATGTCTTCATTGGGTGTGTTGAAAACACAAAATATTGGCAGAGAAAGTCATGTTAACAAAATGCAATGAAACGTGTCAACATGGGAGTTATTTATTGGTGGTACAGATTTAAAACGCAAATGATTTTTTTTATTGACTGGTGGTCTGTGTATTATTCTCGGCAGCTGACAATTTAAAAATAAAGACAACGATTTTAATTATTCTAAATTATTAAGAAAAATTACAAGTGCAATTTGAATTATGATTGTTGATAGAGCTTTTTTAATTGATTTTTTTTTAAATTACGTGTATATGGAGTTCAGTCCGAGACATATAATTCTGTGCAATCAGAGACATGAGTTGCTACAAAATTAAATAACATTCTACTTCACAAATAAATTCTTGTTCGAATGCTAAACTCGAACGGTTTCACGGTACTTATTTTTCTCGCTCGACAGCAAACACATCTTTTCCAAGTCAATGGTGTCGAGTCTACGTTTGCTCAGAGCGAGAGAGAACGTGGACTTGAAATCCTAACTTGGGAGAGAAAAGGAATCATAATTTAGTTCTTAATTTTTCAGTTATACCTTAGCGACTGATGTTATTAAAGGCGGAAGCCGAAGTTTCTTGTGAAAACAATCGGAACGTTAGCAAGAAAAGTGGCAATTCTTGTTAGTTAAGGTTTAGGCCGAATTTTACTGCCGTTATAATCCGAAGTTAGTTTTGTGATTTGTCGTATTAACCAAAAAAGCGATGGTACGATTATTCGTTCTAGTTAAGGTTGAAATCGAGCACACCTTATAATTACTCGAGATCAGACTACAACTCGCATGCAAGTTTTGCTGTAAGATTTACATAGACCATAATCACAGTTTCCACAAAGAGGCATTTTATGTTTTCAATGTCTTTGGAGGAGTAATATACTGACACGTGTATACTGATTAATTTTGCATGATTCTTTGACACAAATAAGCGCTAATTGTGTACTGAAAATTAGTGATGTAATATCCATATGATATGGTTTGTGGTAGGTAAACAAACTGTTCACTGGCGTAAGTTTCTATTCATGTATTAAAGTGCGAAATATACAAACACATGAAAATATAATTATATAAATTATATAACAGAACTTATTTTCATTGTGTACGAGTCTAACAACCCTCGTATTTTTGTATCACGAGAACTCGATACATTCCGTCAACGTTTTATAGTTTTTACTTGTATTTTACTCCCGCCTAAATTTAACTTTCTCTGTTGTCGCTGTGTAATGGTGTCGCATTTCATATACATGTATATTAATTAAAAAAGTATATTAATAAACTAAGGCGTTGGTTCACCTATGAAAACGAATCTAACAAAGATACATATAGGTTATAATTACACGGTTTATCAACTCCAAATTGTAATTAATTATAATAATTAAAATTAATAGTTCATTTAATACCTATCGATAATGAAGGTTCGTTTGTCAGTTCAGAATACGAGTGTGATTACGTTTCTGGTTAATTGTAGGCAAAATAATTTACCAAAATTGATAGATTTGCTAAATCTGACATCAGTGTCTGACATATATGGCAATACCTTAAGTTTGCATGTGTTAAATATCAAATTCATATATATGAATTTGATATTTAACACATGCAAACTTAAGGTATTGCCAGCTGCCTATTAACGGGAGGTGTGTGTGTGTTTGAGGGGGGGGGGATAATAAATGGGGTACACTATTGTCTAAATGTAGGCTATGAGTTATGGTCTGTTCTCACAGAAACCAGTGTCAGTTCTACAGGTCCCAGGGTAATAGTGTGTGTTACTATTGGTTCTATGACTTGCAGATCCATCAAAGTTTGAGGAAAATCAGGTGATATAACACCATGCACATAAAAACATTGTTTTATTTTTTAATTGGCTATAAGTAACTTCTATATTCAACCCTATTTTGTATGCAACCATTTCTCAAAATTTTGCCTACATTTACAGTACTAGGAGTAAGAATGATTGATTGATTGGTTAATGCACAGCTGGGACTAATATAACTAACCGATTGATAGGTTCCTGTGCTCTGGGACTAGCATAACTAACCAATTGATAGGTTCCTGTGCCCTGGGACCAGCATAACTAACCGATTGATAGGTTCCTGTGCCCTGGGACTAATATAACTAACCGATTGATAGGTTCCTGTGCCCTGGGACTAATATAACTAACCCATTGATAGGTTCCTGTGCCCTGGGACTAGCATAACTAACCGATTGATAGGTTCCTGTGCCCAGTGAGTACTTCAGCTCAAGCATTCTCCCTCTGAATATCTGGACATAAAGCAAACATCCAATCGATGAATCAGATTTATTCTGAACCAGAACAGTTGAACAAACAATAATTAAATTAAGTAAATTGTATAGAACAGGAAATGTTTACAGCCTAGAAAAGTAGAAATGTAATTTGTTCTCTTATGTATATTTTCAGCGAGGTCTTGTACATACCAGTGATGCAGCATATTTCATTGAGCCAGTACTGGGCCACACTGATACCAGTAGTGGACACCCACATCTTGTATATAAATCTTCATCATTACCATTGAAATTCCAAAATACTCCTCATCATTATACTCAGGAAAAAGACACATCTTCATGTGATGCTAAAGGTAACAGTGTGTTCATTGAATATGTCAATTTATTATTTGTTGGTACATGTATTTGATGTAGTATGTTGGTCACATTTTCATTCTGAAGAAACAAAAAGAATGGTGTTCACTTCACCGTTGGGATTATAAAATCAGATATGAAAGGGGGGGGGGAAATTGGCCAAATAATACATGTACCTGTAAATCAAATAAAGGCCAGACCCTCCAAGCTCCAAGCTTCCCTCCAGCCAACCTCACCCCTGAGCTGCTTATGAGATTTGTGCTTAGACTAAGTGAAGATCTGTTTTTAAGGTCAGTGTATAGTCTACCTTATGTTGTATATCTCCACTAATGAAACATTTCAGCATATTTTAGATGAAAAATAGACAATAGTCACATCATAGATTTGTGATCAAGTAATACATATAGAAATATGCTCTGAGAAATGTGCTGTTAGGGAACCCACAAAACACCATAATCTGATAATTAGCTATTGTACTAGGAGATGACAGTTTCAGCAGAAACAATTTGTCTGTGGTAAACTATATTTAATCTAGAATTAAAAGGAAAATGAGGGTATATTGAATTTCCTTAATATGACTTAGAAATCAATTAACATGCCTTCTAGATGAACAGCAAATAAATGTTGTTTAAACTAAACTACTATGCTAGAAGTGTATAATAGGTATATAATTATCTTATTTTAATTAATACTGTTTGTAGTAATTTATGTCAAGAACAGCTTTAGGCTTTGGAATTTTGCTTCACATTGCAAAGTTTCTGACTATATAACAGAAGATTATTTTTTATTTTTTGAAAGATAATCAAGATGAAATCCACAGAGATCGATGGGAGCAACACCAACAGAGTAAACAATCCACACGGAAGCGTCGATCTATATCGGTGGAGCACAACGTGGAAGCAATGGTTGTTGTGGATCCACTGATGATGGACTACTACAAGAACGAGGATGTTACAAATTATGTCCTTACTATTATGAATATGGTAAAGCACTGTAATGGTTTCTTACTTACTATATTGAATTTGAACTCGGGGCATCATTGTCCCAATTTTAAAAATTTTAATCTAATCTATGCACTGTGCAAGCTTATAATTAAAAAAAATAGAATTGTCAACATAATAAATATTTAAATATAACTTTTTATTTTTAGAAATCTAAGGCCGTGTTTACACTAAAGGAAAAAGATCGATCTTTTTGGAGATCGATTCAAAAAGCATCGATCTCTCTCTAATGTAAACACTTTATATCGATTGCAATCGATTCAAAAATAGTCCAGTTGAGGAGGTGGTTTATAATACATCGATTCAAAATAAACCGATCTATTTTTTGGTCTAAACACGTTGAAATCGATTGCAATCGATTTAAATTACGTAAATGATAAGTACGCATGTATGGCGCCAAATATCCACGTGTATTTTTCCCGGGTTTCATTGCAAAACCAAAAAAATGACAGAGCGAGCAGGAAGAGGGGATGCGTGGCCCAATGATGAAACGGTGCTTTTAATTGAATTTAATATGAATTATGGGGTGATAAACAGTTACAGGAGGAGTTGGAAAGAACTCATTTTCATTATCCGTGACCGCTCTAACATCCGAGAAATCAGCAGAAAGAATAAAAGAGTGAACGGTGTTCTTTTACGTACATGGTTGATTGTGTAAATACCACACGTTAAAGCATTACACGTGTATTTAAAATTAACAATATGATAACCGCGGGAAAATCTGCATAAATACATTCTAAAAATAATTATTTGTTTACACATGACAGTTAAAACCTATCGATTTATACGATAGTGTAAACGTAGTGATTTAAAATAAATCGATTGCAATCGATTTCGCCTTGTGTAATCTGAACGCAAAACGGTTTATATATAGATCGATTTAATTTAAATCGATTCTTCCTAGCTTTAGTGTAAACACGGCCTAAGCTACACTTTTAAAAGTCATTTTAGGACATGCACGACTAAAATTTTATGGATCTGTGTGTGTTCTTAACTGCAATAAATAGGAGCTTTAATTGTGAGTGAATGCTAATCCAGTGCACATCTGAAGTGACCCCTTTATTTAAAGCAAAAATAAAATGTCAAATTTAACATAACACAGATGAGGAGAAAATCAATTTTGGTTTTACACTTTTGCAAATGACAGTAACCTTATTTTATTAGTACTGTAAATTACACAATCGATTCTATAATGAATATGGTAAATAATTTTTATCTATTCTGTAATGAATATGGTAAATTTCTTTATCCATTCCATGAATATGGTTAATTTCTTTATCTATTCTTTCTGAATATGCTTAAGGTGTAGGACCACCAAATACCGGGAACCAGTCCAGAGGTTGTACGTAAAAGTAGTACTAGTCAACAGACAGGTTCACTCTTGCATCATATAGAATTTGAACCGCACATGATACCAGAATAAATTTGGTATTTTTGGAAAGCTGAATATTCTTGGAAACTTGAGGATAATGTTTTATTGGTATTAAATGAACATAAAAATGTTGAGAGTCAATTAGGGACAAGCACTATTTTTGGACTAAAATAGAAAGTGAAAGTAGATTTTTAGACCACGTGGACTTCAGGTTGAGCGTTTTTTCTTATATGCAATGAAACATATTGTGAAATTTTGACAGAATGTTCAGCCAGTGCATTTTTATAGGGGACAGAAGTGTCACTTAATTTGAAACAAAGGTAAATTTTCTAGGATAAGTCAAAATTATCAAATTTTAATATAGCCGAAGAGTAAAAAGTCTATGGTGGTCCTACACCTGAAGAGGCCATAGACAGGTATATCAACTTTTATTTCTTTTGATAAAAATGGTACTGAAAGAAGGTAAATCACCAAGACTATCATTTTAATTGCTTATCAGAGCCAAAACCTATAGGGGGGTCAAATTTCAGCCTAAATATGGTATTATGTAATATTGTATGAAATTATGGGGTCTGCAGTGGTACGCGCTTAGTAGAAGGTGCTTTAATTTAAATAAACTCCTGTTTTAGGTTTTGGATGTAATGAAAGGGTCAAAATGTATAAAACTAGAACTGGTAGACATTCTAGTATGCAGAAAAATAGTGTATTTAAGATGAATTTGTCAATTTTACACCTGCGGCTTAAGTCGGTTACATTGCTGGCATGGGTTAATACTAAAATTATTTATTTTCTAATCTGATGCTTGCTAGGGGTAAATTTGTTAGTAAACTAGTAACCATATGCAATAATTGTACTTGTTAAGATAATTGGGCCTTGAGATGATGGTACTTCTGTCAAAAATTCCTTAAACATGAGCAGTATTGGGAAATTGGCCTTCATACCAAAGCAAGATATAATTTTGTTTCTTTGTATGCCAGTTTGAACTTTAGTGGGTATTTTTTAGTAAGGAATGTTCATTCAACTATTAAGCTTAATGGAATAGTGAACGCATTTAATGAAATTCATAAAATTTTAGTCTCAGTTTAGAAACTATTAATGTACACCTCCAAAATATAGTACAACTGAATATCAATAAATTTAAATTTGAACTCAAAAACTTTCTCAGGATGTACTAGGTGCATAATTAGGACAGTTTCATACTATTTTTCTTAATTGAAATGTATTTCAAGAGATAAAAGTCTTATCCCAACAGTTTGAAGGTACTCAGTATCTCACTTTGTAAAAAGGGGGGGGGATGTGAAATTAACTAAAAATGATGCAAAATTTATGATAAAATTATGTAATTAGTGCCTTTCTATGTGTGAAATAAGTCCATTTGTGTTGTATGTATATTGCCAAGCTTGCTATTTACATCTGCAACTAAGAAATTGAAAAATTAAGGAATAATGCATCTCTTGATCATCAAGCTAATTTTTCATGATAACGGGCATGTGAGGTCTTTGTATGTTTTCATGCATTTCTTGAAAACCACTGAAAGGAATTTGACAAAATTTTAGAATTTGTTTCGACTAACATAAATCTAAGACCAGAACAAATTTTATTTAATTTGTTGAACAAAAACATCTTCTTTAGGTGTAAGACCACCAAATACCAGGAACCAGTCCAGAGGTTGTACGTAAAAGTAGTACTAGTCAACAGACAGGTTCACTCTTGCATCATATAGAATTTGAACCGCACATGATACCAGAATAAATTTGGTATTTTTGGAAAGCTGAATATTCTAGGAAACTTGAGGATAAAGTTTTATTGGTTTTAAATGAACATAAAAATGTTGAGAGTCAATTAGGGACAAGCACTATTTTTGGACTGAAATAGAAAGTGAAAGTAGATTTTTAGACCACGTGGACTTCAGGTTGAGCGTTTTTTCTTATATGCAATGAAACATATTGTGAAATTTTGACAGAATGTTCAGCCAGTGCATTTTTATAGGGGACAGAAGTGTCACTTAATTTGAAACAAAGGTAAATTTTCTAGGATAAGTCAAAATTATCAAATTTTAATATAGCCAAAGAGTAAAAAATCTATGGTGGTCCTACACCTTAATTACTTTATACATTCTACAATGAATATGGTAAATGATCTTATCTATTCTATAATGAATATGGTAAATGATCTTATCCATTCTATAATGAATATGGTAAATGATCTTATCCATTCTATAATGAACATGGTAAATGATCTTATCCATTCTAAAATTAACATGGTAAATTATCTTATGCATTCTATAATGAACTTGGTAAATTATCTTATCCATTCTATAATTAATATGGCTGGCGGGACCAATTTTGTTTTCGATTGTAAGTTTAATTTATTATTTTCAACAAAATCGCATTTGGAATGCCTTTTGGTGGGTTAAAAGTTCAATACCAAGAACAATAAATGTAAAAACAAAACAGAAACATTGACTATAACTAGCTTTATTCAAAGCGCTGGAACTATCCATACCATCAGTGCTTGACCAACAAATTCAGGAAACAGGAAATTTGCTCTTTTTACTGGAGCAAATTACTCCTAATCCACCATATACTTGACATGGGCAAGTTTTTTATGTTCTGCATTACAACGTAATGGAGGACGGTAGGTTATTATACATAACAACAGGGGGTGACATGTTTTGAGATTGATACCCTCCTGCATGTTAAAGAGCCCTTTTGTAGCTTAAAAAAAACCACCAAAACAGTATGCCTTTTGCAGCCACTACTAAAGGCTAAATTCTCCTTACTACCCATGGGTCCATATCAATTCCACAATTGATTTATTGTTAACATTGTCCTTGTTGGACAGGCAATGAAGGAATCACTATAATATAAATAATGGTATAAACTATTACAGTATTTGTAGGGGGGAGGGGGCGGGGGAGACAAATCAGAAATTGACATTAGGACATGAGATAAGGAGGACACATTGCAGAATGTAATACAACTTTATTTACCTCAACCTTGTATACCCCTACCCCCAACCCCCTCCCCCCTAACCCCAACCCCCATCCCTTGAACATGATTAATTAATGCAAATCGTGTCATTTATTAAATTAATTAAGTAGTATTCTACCTAAGGGTCAGGCAGTGGGCGGCACATCAAAAATGTTGTTTTTAGCTTTTTTGGCTTAGATGCATTCATTTTGATATAAAAACAAATTCTAACAAGATTTTACATTTGCAAAATTTGATAATTTTTGACTGGTTACATATATAGAGAAAGATTAGGTGGGAAAAATTTCCTGGCATTTTTCTCTGTACAATTCAACTAAATTTCAAATGATTATATCTTAAAAGGCAAAATAATTCAGAACTTTACTAAATTAGAATGTTGTTATATTGGATAGTTTTATCAAATTCCATGATCAAAACTGCGTTTTTTTTCTTCATGTGCCATCACATGTATGCATTTTGCCTGATTCTTACATGGACTGATACTGAATATACTGAAGTAAAGATGAGTAAACAAGACAGTAAATTGTCTCCCCCTAACCAACAGTTAATACATATTTTACATATTGGTTTTTTTCAATGCAGAATACCATAGTTTATGAATCCAGTTAAATCATAATAATTATTATTTTTTGTGAAAGTTTTCATTTGTAAGTTATCACTGTTGACAGAAAATACACATTTAATTGGCCTTGGAGTGTTTAAAAACATTGACAGAAAATAAACATTTAATTGATCTTTGAGTGTTTAAAAATGTCAACCCCTTATTGTTGTGTATACAGATTTTGAGTGTCCTCCAGTATATGTAAAACATAATAAATTATTTTCATTAATGGGGTAAATTGAATTATGATGTTTTAACCAGACTTTTATTGTCAATGATACAAGAAGGGAGATCAGTGTCAACTATTTATAATTTGTGTGACATTTTTAAAGATTAGATACTCTGACTACCTCCCACTCCACTTTGCATTTTTGTAGCACCTAGCTATTTATGGGACACCACAATTTTAACTGTTTTCTGATAAAATTTCAATAAATTATGTTTGAAACTTAGATAAAATTGGCATTTAATATTCTTCAAAGTCAGTTTTATAGGCTTTTAATGTTTTATGGGGGATTAGATTAGTAATAAAGTGAGTGTGCATCAGTAATAGGGTGTCGTCTTGTCTGAAATCTGGCTTTTATTCAACACCAACATGTGAAGTTTGTAATACACATATGTAGTCACAATTTTATGTCTACACAGCAAAACTGTAGTATTGTTGTTGTTTGAAGGTGTTAAGTTAGCTTGAAATTGCTCCCTGATTTAATTTTCTAGATAAAACATTTTACATAGACTGACAGAAAATGTACTACTTCTATATCTTTCTCTATCTGTATTTTTTTTGGTGGGGTTCCAAATGTGTATCTTTACCATTTTTGTGAAAATACAATACTGTTTCATAGTTCTGCGGGTATTACTTTAAATATTTGTTTTTCCAGGATGAACCTATAGTTACCAAAAATGTATTACAGATAGAAATTTTCTTTAGTCTTTTGTCAGCATATTGTACTGCGGGAATTGAAATTATGGCAGAACATTCAATATTAATTGGCTAACTCATTACTAACTTGGACGGTATGAAAACCAACTGTTTTTTTTAAGAAATAGGACTGTCGGCTTCTAAATGTATGTCGATCACATGGTCACTCACATACAGAGAAATCGTGGAGAAATACATTTGTATGAGTAACATCATTTTTGCTGTACTGTACTGAAGGTTTGTTTGTCGGTGCTTGTGCACTCCTAAAATGATAAACACAAAGAAACCACAGAAAACACTTTAGTATACAGGAAATCATTTTATGGTTGTTTTTTTAACATCAAAACTATGATGTAATGATACCACTTGATATAACATGCAGTGCAATACAGGTTTTCAAAATAGATTTTAATATGCATTTATTTAATTAAATTAATCATATTCACATGCTTGTATCTATTAATATTATTAATTTCTTATAAAACAGATATAAAATTTTGCATAAATCCTGAAGAACTGTTATAGGTCATTTAAAATAGACCATGCAGGTGTATGTAAACATGCATTTTCTAATTGGCATGATATAATTAGTTATAGGTAGGGAGCCTTTCAAAAATTACCCATGCATATGAAAATATGTACTTCTATTGACCTGCAGTTGGTGAACTATTTGTTTAAACTTCATGGTATCATTTGTTGTAACTTTCACTTTCATTTTAAATCCATTCATCAGTGTGAGCCTTCTGTGATATCAATTAAAGATGCTGGATTTAGATTGCTCTTGATAATCAGCCAAATCTTATGCACTGGGAATAAACATATCTGATATTACAACATTTTACGATAATAAAACAGATGCATTACATAAAAGTTTGTAATCTTCTGTAAAAACTTGACATGTTTTGTTAAATTTCGCCACCAGAATGGGTTACAATTTTTTATTGCGTTACAATGATTGATGTCAATAAATCATTTTTAAAGCATTAATGTTGTACAATTAACAAGATGTTAAAAGTGTCTCCTTGCTTTTTCCAATTTTTTGTAAAAAAAATGAATTTTAAAGTGAATTTTTCCATTTGTCAGCTGATATCATTTGTATTAGATTGGTAACACAGCTGTTAAAAAAACTACATGTATATTTTTATTAATGGTTTTTTTGTGTTAACTCTGTACAATATGTTCTCATACTGTGCCTATCAGCTTATAATTGTACTTACTGGTGTAGTAATATCTGACAAAAAGTTCTGGTAGTGCTGTTTGTTCAAATAACCTTTACTTTATAATCTTTTGCCTGAACTTGACATGAATTATTATTAAATTTTCTATTGAGATAATACACAATTAAGCATTAAATGAGATCATATACTTTTTATCTAACATTGACCAACGGTCTATTAGTGAGCTTCTCCCATCACTTGGGGTGAATTGTCTGTTTTCAGTCGTTCCTCATAAACTTGAAAAAAAGTCTCTGAAACCACTTGGCCATAATCATCCTTAGGGTACCAAGTTTCAGATGTATACCCAGGGTGCTCATCAATGGATAAATATGGCCACTGTTACTAACAATAGAACATAGGTCTCAAGACAAGTTTTTGGTCAGTATCTCAAAAATTATAATAGCTAAAAAGAAAATTTTAAATTAATCAGACACAAAGCTGTACCAAAGTTACTAAAAGTCTGAAGTTGTGTAATGGCTTTCTGTAGTAAACTACAATTTTTGCAAAATTTTTCAGTTTTTTCAATATAACTTGAAAACTATAAGAGCTAGATAGACATTGTAAATTGCTTAAATGATCAGAAAGACAATGCCTACCAAGCACATAGTTAGTCTAAACTTGTGGGACCACTCCTCAAAGGAGTTATTGCCCTTAAATGACAATGTTTTTATGAATTATTTAATTTGGCCCTGTAACCTAAAACCTATTACAGCTGGAATGAAACTGTAAATTGCAAAAATGATCAGCAATCGTCTAAAATTGTCAGATGACTCCTTATAGGATGTTTTGCCCTTTAATGATGATTTAGACAAAATGACCAGTTTTGCCTTAGAAATTAAAAACTGGAAATAGCAAAAATAATCAGATGGTCAGCTCCAACAAATCAGAAAAGATGGCACCATATAGTAGCTAATGCCCTTAATCAAAAATAGTGTTTTCCCAGCTAAATAGCTTAAAAGGCTCTTGTTCCTTTTTAAAATTCCTTCAAAAAGATTTACTGTATGAGCATGACCTTAAAAAGGATTCAGATCAAACATGTTTTTTTTAATGCACCATCTTTTTGCACATCCATTAAAGGTGTATTGTCTAACAATTTAAAACAAAAATGTGTTAAGCTTGATTTTTATATTTTATGTCATTTTGTCAATCTTAAATAGAAACAAAATCTTTTGCATGACATCAGAAAATCAATTTATATCATTTTGGTAGACTATGTGAATTTAACTATTATTAATAAAAAAAACTGTAATTTAATTTTTTTTATAATTTTATATAATTTTAGGTTGTCAGCATATTCCATGATGCTTCTCTAGGAAATGCCATCAACATTGTTTTAGTTAGACTGGTTCTACTTGAAGCAGATCAGGTATACAGTGCAATATGTGTAGTGTTAGAAAGCATGAGTTATCTCCCATCTCATTTAACAAAGTCATAAAGCCTCATTATCCTGTCGAGTTAACTGTATAAGTTATAGCAGGATGAAAAAAATGTTTCATTACTTGAGTATTATAGAGACTAACACACATAATTCAGTATAAGTTTTGATGAACAGAAGTTAAAAAGCATACAAATAAAAAGATTTTCAAGAAAATTCAACAGTTGTTATACTTTCACCTCAGAACGTCTTTGCCAGGTGGTACAAAACATTTCAGGACATTCTTATACTGTAGAAGTGTTGACTGCAAAAAAAAGTTTGTCATAATATATAGAATTTTTTACCCTTTAGCCCTTAGTAGATAAAACAAAAACAAATGAACAAAACTGAAAATCAAAAATAAATTAGGACAAATATGTAAATGCTTTATTTCAACAATGTTGAACAGAACAATTAAGTTAATTGATGTTGTAATGAGGTCATTACCAAAGCTCAGTGACTGTCAAAGGGAGATAATTCTGTTTTTTTTTTAAAATTGTTTATCCACTTCAAAAGTGTAGCATAATAATACAGAATATTTATATTGTAAACACTCGAGATCCTTTTCACATTTTTCCAAGTAAAAATTTATATACAATTTACTTTTATTTACACCATTTTAGAAGAAAGATTATTACTAAGATTTAGTCATTTATGTATTTTACACCAGAGTGCATCAGCAGTTTATACCTAGCCGTGGGGAAGGCAGTGTGTATATTAAATATGTGTTAATTTCTTGACAGATTCAATAAAAAAGCTATTAACTGACAGTATTTCAGTTTGAAAACCAGAATCCCTGAAGCCTCTGGTTTAAACAATATACTATTCATAAGGATTAAATTTGTTCTCTGGAAATTTCAGGATGATCTGGAAATAACCCATCATGCAGACAAATCATTACGAAGTTTCTGTAAATGGCAGGCTACAATGAATTTTAAGGATGATGAACATCCAAATCATCATGACATAGCCATCTTGCTAACAAGGTAATCTGTTCCTTCCATTAGGATATTAGTACTAGAAATTCACCAGTATAGTCCTGCCAAATATTATTATTTAAGTTTTTATTCAGGCTTTACAAGTCAAAAGTCAATTGGGCTTTAGAAAATGCATTTTTCTGTTAGAAAAATACGAAGAAAGCCAGTCGTCCAGCAAGAATTGAAAGTCAAGTGATAGATTCTAATCCAGATTCAGACAAAAATATACCACATTAAATAAAAACCAAAAGACAAAACAGAAAGTTAGTAAATTGAACCCAACAAAAAAAATTACTGCATTGTTTGGACATGTAGTGTCTGCCTCTAACTAGACAAGCCTCAAGTTACTTCATGGTCAGGGAAAAGATAAATCTAGGAAGGGGAAATAACTCTGACTCCAGTATTTTCTCAGAATAAACAATGATAAGTTATATTTGCTGACTCATTACTTGGTGTCTGCTTTTAAAAAATAATAGAAATACATTTTTCAATTGTCACTGTTAGAAAGCTAGATAATCAATGCACTTTAACAATTATCACCCATGTTGACAGTTGTCTCCCCTGGACACACTTAAGGGTGATAATTTTATAAAGTCACATTTTCAGTGTCAATGGATGATTTGTTAAGAAAGGGACTATAGTATAATAATAATAGATTTGATCGAAGCAAAATAAAAAAGTGGTTTTATCTATGAATTTGAAATGATGAAAGGTACTTTAAAAATATTAATCAAATAATAAAAATGTGTTGCTGGTATTTTTTCAGGAAAGATATATGTTCCCGCATGAATGAGCCATGCAGTACCTTGGGGCTGTCAATGATGTCGGGAATGTGTCAGCCTCATCGTAGCTGTAACATCAACGAGGATACAGGATTGGCATTGGCTATAACAGTGGCCCATGAACTAGGACATAAGTAAGTACAAATAATTACTCCTCTCTGTACAGACTGTAACGGTGGCCCATGAACTAGGACACAAGTAAGTACAAATAATTACTCCTCTCTGTACTGACTGCAAGAGTGGCACATGAACATTGAAATGGAAAAGCGCAATAGAATTCTTTAAATATTTATGAAAAAATTAATTATCTCCCTTTGCTTAGATTTTATGTCATGTAGGTAAGATATAATAAATGTAAATAGCTTAAATGAAAATTTTTTTTTTAAATATCTCATGAGCAAGGGTCCGGAAACGGTCATATTTGCCGGACATGATTGAAATTTATACTAAAATGACCGACTATGATTTGCTCAAATCGGACATCAAAAAAGTAATATTTTATAATAATCACTTGTTGGACTTAATCCCTTTAATTTCTTCTAGAAATATTTATATTAAAAATCAACCCTAAGGCTATTTCCTGTCACTGACATGTGTTTATTGACCACCGACCGGTGATTACGTAATAGGTAAACAGGTGGTGACCGATCTGTTTCATCCATATCGTAAACATTCTATTGCAACAACATTTTGAATATACAGAGATTGAATATAATAGATTGTTTCTATTTCACATTTCTAAGAAAAAAGAGAACTTTACAGTATAGTGGTAACGCAACTTTAATGAAAAACACGTGCGGTCAAAATTGTACACTACGCAAGCGCCAATGTAACTAAACGTTGCATAAATCAAAAGAAAAACAATCTGAAGAAAAATTCCTTGAAAATAATGAGAACAAAAATGATTATTCATTTAATTATAAAAAAACTTGTTAGAAGAATCCATCGCAGAATAACGCATAAATTCAATTCTTGTTGCAATTATAGGTGACAACTTCCTATTTCCGGTAAATTAAAAACTCGCCGGGATATTCATCAAAACAACGTTGTTTGCCATTATTTTGTTGCATAGACAACATGTCATCATACAATAAAGATTTTTTAGGCAGGAGATTGTATCTCTACATATATTTTCGCTTACTCACACTATCGTGGCGAAACGACCTGACGTGCAAACAAGTTTCGGTACGAAACGACCCCAGACCAATATTCACTACCATGGAATATGGTAATTTCTTATGGGGAAAAATGACCGAAATGTGCAGGAAAAACTTCCGAACCCCCTGCTCATGAGTAAAGGAGTAATTTTGTGCATTTTTTTTACCATACAATGTTTTCTAATTAAGGTAAATGTACATTAAACTGTATCCTACAACATTCAACTGTATCCTACAAATAAAAACAATTAAAATGATTTTATTACGATTTTCTTTTTGTCACAACTGAAAGGTATGTTAGGAAATAAAAAGCAGGCAATGAACGATTTTACAGCAAAATGCCAAAAATACGTAAAAATATTTTTTCTACATTTACCCTGGTACTTCATTGAACAAGTGTTTACTGTTTGTATTAATGTAAATTCATTTGGGCTCTACTAGAATGGTATATATGTAGTCAGATTATAGAGAATTACTTTATTCTTCAGTTTTGGAATGAAACATGATGGTATCCACAATGATTGTGAACTAAGGGACGATGCTGAACACTTGTATGTTATGTCAGCACACCTCTTGTCGGCCACGCCCCTCATGAAGTGGTCTGCTTGTAGTAGAGATGAAATCACTAAGTTTGTTGAGTGAGTATACCCCTGTGCATAAATATATTAAATGTGGTTGATATTGAGTTATGGGGGCTTTCTAAATTTGATCTAGGTTATATAGATCTTGTTTTTACACTATGATTCCTTGTAATAAATAAGGATAATAGAGATCGGTAATCTGTGTCCTGATAACGTTGCATTTCATGCATTGTAACTGGATGAAATGCAAAGAAATTATGAAAATTGATAAGGTGGATTTTTTTAAACATCTGTTAAAATGTACAGTCAATGAAATGTTAATAAAATACACATTTAGAATGTTTTATTTCATTTTTCTTCAACCACATAGTAATATAAATTACTAATATATTATTTGTTTAAAAGAATTTCACTGAGACCTGAAAATAAGAAGTGGTGTTGTTTCAAAATAACAGCAAGGAGCATAGCTATCTTTAATATAAATCATAATATATATCTTATATCATATGTATAATTTCAGTCGAGGCTGGGGATACTGTCTTAATGATGCCCCAGCAGATTTGGGGGAGGAATCATTTAATTTCCCCGTGTTACCCCCAGGGACCATGTATGATGCTGATCACCAATGTAGACTGGTTTATGGACCAGGTGCAACTTTATGTGATGGAATGAAACAGGTACGTAGGTTTTTATATCAGGAGGAGATAACCTTCATTTTTATCACTTAAAGATATAACATCATCAAAATTAACAAAAAACCAAACAGCAATAAGGACACATTAGCTTGGAACATTAAACATCATTAGGCTGGCTAAGGGGTTCCTGAACCCTCCCTGTGTATTGTAGACATGCAGGCAGGCTGGCTAAGGGGTTCCTGAACCCTCCCTGTGTATTGTAGACATGCAGGCAGGCTGGCTAAGGGGTTCCTGAACCCTCCCTGTGTATTGTAGACATGCAGGCAGGCTGGCTAAGGGGTTCCTGAACCCTCCCTGTGTATTGTAGACATGCAGGCAGGCTGGCTAAGGAGTTCCTGAACCCTCCCTGTGTATTGTAGACATGCAGGCAGGCTGGCTAAGGGGTTCCAGAACCCTCCATGTGTATTGTTGAAAAATTCAGGCAGGCTGGCTAAGGGGTTCCTGAACCGTCCCTGTGTATTGTAGACATGAAGGCAGGTTGGCTAAGGGGTTCCTGAACCCTCCCTGTGTATTGTAGACATGGAGGCATATAGAAATGTGTCACATGTATTGTATTCTAGAACATTAATTTTTCAACCATCTGAATGTTTTGTTATATGGCAGAAAAGGGGGGGGGGGTGGTGGTTCTTCACTTCATAAAAATGGGGTAATGTGTATGGTTACCAGTACCTTTAAAGAGAAAGTCAGTTAATCCTTCAAAGGGGATGTCAGCATCTAATACCACTGTTGCTGTCATTATGGGAATGACATACAGTAAAAAATTTCAAATTGTGATTGATGCATGTAACATACATAACTGAATTGCAGGAGGACATTTGTAACACTCTGTGGTGTAGAGTAAACAACAGATGTTCTACAAGGCTGGAGGCTGCAGCTGAGGGGACCATCTGTGGTAAAGATAAGGTAAATAGATTAGAGATCTAAATATTCTACAAGAAGTAGCAGTGAGGGGACCATCTGTTTTATTAGGTATTAAAAGGGATCATCATGGTGTATAGTGAACAATAGGTATTCTAAAACACTGGGTGTGGCAGGGAAAAGGGACTACAGTACAGATGGAATCTTTGTGTTTTCCAATATACCTAGTAATAAAACAAATTGCATAGTTTGGGTCTTCATTAAGGTACATTTATATTTTTGTACATAGAACTAAGCTCTAAGAAGGTTTGACAAGCTTAGTCGTAGCCAGATACATTTGTATATTTATATTTCTGCCAGACATCAAAACACATAGAACATGATACAAAGAAGACAGTTGAATGCATTTGTCTGTGATTACAGGGCTCTTGGGAGCCTCTTGTTTTGTAAATTTGTAATACTTTCTCCTTTTTTGTACAGTGGTGTTTTAATGGGAAATGTGTTGAGATTGGTGAAAGGCCACAGGCTATCAACGGAAACTGGGGAGAGTGGAGTAGCTGGTCAGAATGTACAAGGACATGTGATGCTGGTGTGTCCATTGTAGAGAGGCATTGTGATAATCCACAGTAAGTAGGTCAAGGCCACAGGCTATCAAGAAAAACTGGGGGGGGGGAGTGGAGTTGGCTGGTCAGAATGTACAAGGACATCTGATGCTGGTGTGTCCATTGTAGAAAGACATTGTGATAATCCACAGTAAGTAGGTCAAGGCCACAGGCTATAAAGAAAAACTGGGGAGAGTGGAGTAGCTAGTCAGAATGTACAAGGACATGTAATGCTGGTGTTTCCATTGTAGAGAGGCATTGTGATAATCCACAGTAAGTAGGTCCAGGCCACAGGTCAATGTGGGGGGAGTGGAGTAGCTGGTCAATGTACAAGGACATGTGATGCTGGTGTGTCCATTGTAGAGAGACATTGTGATAATCCACAGTAAGTAGGTTGTGGCTGTGTTCTTTGTATAAAGGGATAGTGGTTATCACATAAAAAAACCTGCCACATGCATGGCTGATTTGATAAAGACATATACCACTGTTTCATTGCAAAAACACACAAATGGATTGGTGAGTGTTTTACAAGAATTTAAGTTTTATGTTTTGGTTAAAATATTTATAATTTCTCAACAAACTAAACAGTGGGTGGAAGTCTTCCCACAAAACTATAGATGTCTAAACATTGTATCAATAGTGTTTTACTTGCTTGCTCCAGACAAGCATGTCGTCTAACGAACATAAATGTATTAAAAAAATACAATGTTTTGTTATCCAAGCATGGCTCTGAGTACTCTGGCTTCCTAAACTGGACACCATTAAATAGTCAAATTGCCACCTACTGAAAGCAATAAACAAACATTATTTGGGTGTACATGCTTGATATGTTGGTTATATCTATGGTTTGTCTGTTTTTCAGACCATCTAATGGAGGGAAGTTCTGTATTGGAGAGAGGAGGAGACACAGAATATGTAATACTGATGTGAGTAAACAGCCAGTCTAACTTATAATGTTAAAACACTTCACACTATACAATCAGGAAGTGTTTGTTTAGAAATAAAAATCTTGACCAATATTAAAAAATGGTGGCCTGGAACGTGGTTTAGTTTAAGCTTGTTTCTGAGCATGCCTTGCACTATTGTTTAATTAACTGCAGTCTTGATTGGTTTGGGTGTATTGAAATTAAATGAGGCCAATTAAACAGTATATTTGTTAGCCAAGTCCCAAAAGCATTTTCACTTTGTAGGTAATGTGAAGAGTTATACATTAACTGTATTGGTCTGTATTTGTAGAGATGTCTTGTAGTCCATTGTGACAAGTTTTTACTTTATATGCATTTCGTAATATTTTTAGCTACATTGAGATGACATTCCCACTTGAAAGAAATATCCTTTTTGAAGTTAAATATTATATATATTTTCTGTATTTTGTAGCCATGTCCAGAAGACGTTCCCACTTTTAGACAAGTCCATTTTGTAGAGTTGAACACTACATATATTTTCTGTATTTTGTAGCCATGTCCAGAAGACGTTCCCACTTTTAGACAAGTCCAGTGTGAAGAGTTTAACTACATTCCATATAAGAATGCTTTGTATGAATGGGACTCTGTACCAACTCCAAGTAAGATTGACATACAGAATCTTTGAAATTTATTGTTAGTGCTTTAGAATTCCAAGTCTAGACTTCTGTATTTGCTCAGGACGACATTGTTGGCAGTGCAGTATTGTCTAGTTGTAAGTAGTGGGCTGTTCAGTTAAACCAAGAATTACAGCTATTATTGGTCACCCTGTTTTTTCAAAGAGCCTGCCCGGGACTACCCATGGTAGTAACTATGTCTCCCCCACATGGTGAAGAGACATATTGTTTTTGTCTTGTCTGTCTGTCAGTCTGTCCGTCACAAAGTTATTCTTCTCAACTCCTCTAAAACTACTCAACCAAATTTTACAAAACTTAGTATGTGACAAGTACACCATATGTAGTTGTGCATATTATCAGGAAATTCTAATCCTCAAAATTTTGTGGGATTTGGGACCCTTTGAACTTAGAAATTTCCCAGAATTCTTCATAAATCATGGTTTCCGATGAACTTGTCTGAAACTACCGAACCAAATTTTACAAAGCTTTGTACATTGTACATAGTAAGTGCACCATATGTACCGGGTAGTTGTGCATATTACCAGGAAATTCTAATTCTCAAAATTTTGTGGGTGTTGTGACCCTTTGAACTTAGAAGTTTCCAAAAATTCCTCATAAATCATGGTTTCCACTGAACTACTCTGAAACTACCAAACCAAATTTTACAAAGCTTGGTACATTGTACATAGCAAGTGCACCATATGTACCGGGTAGTTGTGCATATTACCAGGAAATTCTAATCCTCAAAATTTTGTGGGATTTGTGACCCTTTGAACTTAGAAATTTCCAAAAATTCTTCATAAATCATGGTTTCCGCTGAACTCCTCTGAAACTACCAAACCAATTTTACAAAACTTGTTACATAGCAAGTACACCATATGTAGTTGTGCATATTACCAGGAAATGTTTTTCCTCAAAATTTGGTGGGAGTTCAGTGCCTCAATTTTTCCAGAGATTCCTCACAAATCATTGTTTCCGCTTAACCCCTCTGAAACTACTGAAACCAGTTTTTTTTTCAAACTAGGTATGTAGCAAGTACACCATATTTAGTTGTGCATATTACCAGGAAATTTGTATCCTCAAAATTTTATGGTAGTTATCGGACTTTGAAATTAGATTTTGTACTGAAAATCCACATGGGGTAGGCTGTTCAACTGACCTTAATGGGAGATAACTTTATGAACCGGAAGTTGTGATTTAGTAAATCAATTTCACGTGGTATTACCATACTGAAAGAAAAAAAAAGAATTGAGAAGTTTACATATTGATTTAATTGGATATGTTTTAATAACTGGACAGCCTTATGTAAGCAGTTAATTCTCTAACTTAATGGTACAAAAAATATGCAATTTTAAAGAAATAATTAGACTTTTATCGGCAATCATGTTGTGAAACATCGTCTTTATTGTTAAAAATAAAATACTTAAAAGCATGGTATCATCGAAAAGCAGGTTTTTCTGAATAGATATTTTTGTCTTTTATTTTATTTTTATTTTATTATTATAAGCGAGCTTTCCGTTTTAATCCGATGATTTTTATGTCATGGTCAGTTATTTATTTGTAACAGTTGTCTCCCTTAAACTGTAGTCTGTTTCTTTATTGCTTAAAACGATTACAGTTATACCGTTATTGTATTTACCAATAAAATATTTGGATGCTTTTGAATAAAATATCCTTTTATAAGATAATTAAGTACAATTTTTTATGTTTATTATTTTAGATAAAATTAAAACCTTCTAAACAGAATTGTGTACTTTTTTGGAAACATGCTATAAAATAACTGGTGTGGTAAATAAATTCAAGTTATCTCCCATAGTAAAAAAATACACTTATTTCAAATTTGGTTATTTCTCTTTGATCACAATCATTTAAAAAAAAAATATATTGTAAACAATTTTTTTTATTGGTTAATTGGCTATCCAATGAAAAAATGTCATAGATAATTTATTGGTAAGGACATAGCAAGCAGTTACAACAATTTTCAATGGATTATCTAATTATTAAAAATTTCTATTGAACACCCTACATGGGGAACGGGGGAGACATCGTTTTTGTAAGGGAAAACAAACTTTCATTTAATTTTTGTGCAGCATTTTCACTCAGTAAAGATGTTTAAACACCTACCCATTCAATTGATTTGAAAGTGTTTTTTCTGTGTGCCATACATTTTTAAGTACAGCCATTTAAGACTAGAAAATTTTTATATTGTGGTCACAGATACCCCCACTATAATGTCTTTTTTCGTGAAAATTTATTATGTTTTTTGGTGACTGTGACCTTGACTTTGACAGAATTTCTCTAAAATCAAGAAGCTTTTTACCCACCTGATATGTAAAAAAAAATTTTGTGAAAATGTTTTTTTTGTCATTGTGACATTTAAATTTGAAAGAATTTCCCCTAAATTGATAGGCTTCTGATCCACTTGGTATGAAACTATATTTATTCAAATGCAAACTTTTGAGTTATTGTCTGGAAAAATCATTTTTGAAAATTTGTAATGCTCTAATGATTGTGATCTTGACTTTTGACAGAATTCCTCAAGCATCAAAACACTACTTCCCCATCTGATATGTAAGAATATATCCTTTAGTTTCATTGAAATATAATACAAGCTTTTGAATTGTCATCTGAAAACCAAATTTGGACCAACAAACGAACTAACAGACAGACAGACAGACATGTGGATCCCTATGTACCCCTTACTCTGGTATAGTGGGGGTTTAAAAAAATAAAACATTATTAATTTACCCAAACAAATGCATGTTAAACAAAATTAAAATAAATAAATGATGCTCCTTTCGAAGAAATTATCAGTTAGCCTAAACATTTTGTTTTTTATTACAGACACCCCATGCCAGTTACACTGTAAACCTAAAGATAAGTTTTTCTCTGTCATGTTGAGAGACACAGTTGTTGATGGGACCCCATGTACACCAGGAACCAAAAATATGTGTATAAGTGGTAAATGTACGGTAAGTCATGTATAAGTGGTAAATGTACGGTAAGTCCTGTATAAGTGGTAAATGTACGGTAAGTCATGTATAAGTGGTAAATGTATGGTAAGTTGTGTATAAGTGGTAAATGTACGGTAAGTCATGTATAAGTGGTAAATGTATAGTAAGTCATGTATAAGTGGTAAATGTATGGTAAGTCATGTATAAGTGGTAAATGTACTGTAAGTCATGTATAAGTGGTAAATGTACGGTAAGTCATGTATAAGTGGTAAATGTACTGTAAGTCATGTATAAGTGGTAAATGTATAGTAAGTCATGTATAAGTGGTAAATGTATGGTAAGTCATGTATAAGTGGTAAATGTACTGTAAGTCATGTATAAGTGGTAAATGTACGGTAAGTCATGTATAAGTGGTAAATGTATAGTAAGTCATGTATAAGTGGTAAATGTATAGTAAGTCATGTATAAGTGGTAAATGTATGGTAAGTCATGTATAAGTGGTAAATGTACTGTAAGTCATGTATAAGTGGTAAATGTACGGTAAGTCATGTATAAGTGGTAAATGTACTGTAAGTCATGTATAAGTGGTAAATGTACTGTAAGTCATGTATAAGTGGTAAATGTACGGTAAGTCATGTATAAGTGGTAATGTATAGTAAGTCATGTATAAGTGGTAAATGTACTGTAAGTCATGTATAAGTGGTAAATGTACTGTAAGTCATGTATAAGTGGTAAATGTACGGTAAGTCATGTATAAGTGGTAAATGTACGGTAAGTCATGTATAAGTGGTAAATGTACGGTAAGTCATGTATAAGTGGTAAATGTACGGTAAGTCATGTATAAGTGGTAAATGTATAGTAAGTCATGTATAAGTGGTAAATGTACTGTAAGTCATGTATAAGTGGTAAATGTACGGTAAGTCATGTATAAGTGGTAAATGTAGGTAGGTCATGTATAAGTGGTAAATGTATAGTAAGTCATGTATAAGTGGTATATATATGGTAAGTCATGTATAAGTGGTAAATGTACGGTAAGTCATGTATAAGTGGTAGTTGTGTGTACAAATGGTAATGTATGGTAAGTTGTGTATAAGTGGTATATATATGGTAAGTTGTGTACATATGGGAATGTATGTTAAGTTGTTATTTCATTTTGCTCTGCTTAATTGTCAAGTATTAACATGTCACATTAGTAGAACTGATCATGAGTGAAACTATTAATGGCCAGTGCTGATAACGCTCTGAGAATTTCCTTTAAGAACTGTATTACAGACAACACGATACACAGATTTGTGCATTCTAATGCAGTTCATGATGTAACGTCAATTCTGATTGGATAACGTGAATAATTTCATGGCATTAATTCAACAATTGATGCTGTCAGATTTTAACGCAAGCGCAGACATTATTTCCGGCAATAAAAAATTCCAATTTTAATCAGTTTATTTAATTTTTTACTGCCGTAGCATTAGAATGGAGATAACTGTATTGTAATTGAAGATTTGCCGCCATCAATTGGTGATTTGATGGTCGGAAATATCCATTTACTGGCTCCGCTTACGTGTCGCCAATAAACTCAATTTCCGACCATCAAATCACCAATTGATGCCAGCAAATCTTCAAATACAATACAGTTATCTCCTAAGTGTTGCAACAAAAAAAATTGTGAAAACCAACATTTATTAGAACTTATGAATTTGTACTATACTAAACATTAGTGTGTCTGTTCAGCCGTTCTTAGCCTGACAATATGAAAACTGCTTTCTGCATTTGGTCAAGTTTATGGTTCTTTTGTAGATCTCAAATATCATTTTTTGAATCAACAATTATTTTTCACAGTTAATTGGTGTTTTGAAATGCAGCAGTTTTTCCATTTTGATTTTCTATATCAAATTTTGACCTTGTTTTGAACAGAAGTGTATGTTAGGAACATTCCATTGTTGTCTATTCGAAATTCTTTGTGTAATGTTGTTTGCAGTTGAGGCGGGAAAAGTCTTGCTTTTGTCCAAATACCATTGTATGTCCCAAAAGCAGACGAACATTGTAAAAATCATAAGACCCCTTGAGAAACAAAAATGGCTGACTTCCTTTTGAAAATCGACCTGTCAAAATGAAAATTCCACTGCATCTCAAAACGCTGATTAACTGTCAGGCAAAAAACAGTCGCACAGACACGTTAACATTCGGTATAGTGTAATATAAGCATTTTTAATTGTGCATGGTCAGTATTGGATTACTCCCTTGGATTCCAATTATTTTGCATGGTCTCCAAAAAAGATTTATTTCACTGGCATATTTTTCAGCCTCTTTATGGTAAACAGCTGAATTATAGAAAGTTGTTTTAACATCTATTTAATTTGAACCATTCAACACTTGATAATACATAACCATGTAACAAGTATATAATATTGTTCAAATGTTTCCTAATATTTTACAGCATGTTGGATGTGACTATGTTATAAATTCCAATGCTAAAGAGGACCATTGTGGTGTCTGTAGAGGTGATGGGTCCACTTGTGAAACTATTAAGGACCAATACAATGAAACTCAGGGACTAGGTAAGCTATTGTGGTGTCTATAGAGGTGATGGTCCACTTGTGAAACTATTAAAGACCAATACAATGAAACTCTGGGACTATATATATGTAAGCCATTGTGTTATCTTTAAAGGTCATAGGTCCACTTGGGAAACTATTAACTACCAGTACAATGAAACTTAGGGACTATGTTAGCAATTGTGGTGTTTGTAGAGGTGATCATATGAGTCCACTTGTGAAACTATTAAGAACCAATGCAATGAGTCTCAGGGACTAGGTAAGCTATTGTGGTCTCTGTAGAGGTGATGGGTCCACTTGTGAAACTATTAAGGACCCATACATTGAAACTGAAGGTAAGGTAAACCATTGTCATGTCTGCACAGGTAATAGGTCTACAAAAAGATTTATTTGATAAGTTTTATTATTAAACTGGAGTTAAATGATTTTTCAAGTATACAAGTGATAGTTATACACAACTGATAACAGTAAAACTAATTATGAAATGATTTTACTCCTGGTAATTGAAATTATTGGTTAAGTAGAAGTTAAATGATTGCTTCACAGACAGCTTGAGTTGGCTTTATCTGTGGAATCAAAATAAAGTCAAACCTGAGTAAAAAGACCATTCAAGGAGATTGTTTGAATGTTGTTTGAGCAATTTTCAGTTGTATCATGGCATCCAGTTTTTATCGGGGGAGGAAGCTGGAGTACAGTGAAAATTCTGACCTTCTGTAGGAAAACAGGCAATCTTGTTAGTTAAGATTGAGTCCAGCACACCGACTCAAAACCCGCAACCTCAGTGTTGACAGAGAATGTGCTCAATAGAAGTTGACTTTCTTCTTTAACCACTAGTCCACAGTGGCCCACATTCTATTCAGCAAGTATGACTGTATTGGATATTGTCAATTTTTTTCTTAATTCTGCAAACAGCCAGGGTAAAATGACATAAAGACTTTTAAATCTTAACGTTACCTATATATGTGAAATAATAGTTTGAAAAATGGTAGGTAAATCTACATTAAACTTATTTTATTTTGCCAGGCTATGTTGAAGCTACCGTTATTCCTAAGAATGCCCGTAACATTTTAGTAGAAGAAGTAGCAGAAGCTAACAACTACTTAGCATTACAGAATGACAAAGGAGAGTATTATCTGAATGGTAACTGGTTCATACAATGGAGCGGGGACTATGAGATAGCAGGGACCACAATAACATATCTGAGACATCGCAATAAAGACATGTTTAAAGCAGCGGGACCATTGAAAGAACCATTACACATTATGGTAAGGCTTACATGAATCGTCCTGACATTAAAATGTTGGCTTTAAGTAATTAGGTGTAAATAATATTATGGTTTTAACGCAATTTATCATTTATTACATAAAATTAATTTCCAGCTGCTACCCATGACTCTATTTCTGTCATAACTATATATGTTTTGGTCTCCAGTGGTGATGGCTATCCTAGGCAGAGAAGGTGCTTATTTCAAATTTTTCAACACAACATTTGGTTAAAAAGACCAACTGCAAATACCAATGGTAGACATGTCTTACTAAAAAAAGTGAAAATGTTGTACTAAGGTTGTATGTTTGAGCATTACTTTGGGCAGGGTGTGCTTGACTCCATGAACCTTAATGGACAAGGATTACCAGTTTACCTGTTGGGCAGGGTGTGCTTGACTCCAACCTGCATGGACAAGGACTACCAGTTTACCTGTTGGGCAGGGTGTGCTTGACTCCAACCTGAATGGACAAGGATTGCCAGTTTACCTGTCGAGCAGGGTGTGCTTGACTCCAACCTGCATGGACAAGGACTACCAGTTTACCTGTTGGGCAGGGTGTGCTTGACTCCAACCTGAATGTACAAGGATTGCCAGTTTACCTGTCGGGCAGGGTGTGCTGGACTCCAACCTGAATGGACAAGGATTGCCAGTTTACCTGTCGGGCAGGGTGTGCTGGACTCCAACATTAATGGACAAGGATTGCCAGTTTACCTGCTAACAGTTAAGGTTCTCACTGGTTTACCCGGTTTCCTACATGTCATAATATTATAGGAAGATTGCTTAACATTGCATGAAACTCCATTCAAACCAACAAACCCATATAGTGACTGCTACTGTCAAATTGTTTCACCTGGGGGAATGGTAACAATATACTAGGACATCGATACATGTCTCATTTGCATTATTAATCTTAAAATAGTTTGCATTGGGAAATTTATACTTTTATATGGTGATTGTAAAATACAAAAAATTAACTTAGACAAAAATGTCCAAACTAATTAGTAAGTGGAAAATCCAAGAATACATTTCAGTATTGTTTTGTTTCAGTTGTTATTACAAGGTAGAAATCCAGGAGTGAGATTTGAGTATACAGTGCCAAAGGAGAATGCTACAGACCAGCGACCACCAGAGTTCTCATGGCAGTACCAGGACTGGACACATTGTACAGCATCCTGTGGAGGAGGTAAGTGAGATTTAAATATACAGTGCCAAAGGAGAACGCTACAGACCAGCGACCAACAGAGTTCTCATGGCAGTACCACGACTGGACACATTGTACAGCATCCTGAAGAGGAGGTAAGTGAGATTTAAGTATACAGTGTCAAAAGAGAAAGCTACAGACCAGCGACCACCAGAGTTCTCATGGCAGTACCACGACTGGACACATTGTACAGCATCCTGTGGAGGAGGTAAGTGAGATTTAAATATACAGTGCCAAAGGAGAAAGCTACTGACCAGCGACCAACAGAGTTCTCATGGCAGTACCAGGACAAGGTAAGTGAGATTTAAGTATACAGTGCCAAAGGAGAAGGCTACAGACCAGCGACCAACAGAGTTCTCATGGCAGTACCAGGACTGGACACATTGTACAGCATCCTGTGGAGGAGGTAACAGGATTATATACACCTCATTTTTATAAATCACTGATTTTAGATCCCAAAATGAGTCCTGTAAATTCAAATAAAAGAAATAAAACTTGCATGAAATGACATCTTACTGCAAAATCCTGCATTTGGATGTTGTTGTTAAATTTTATTGTACAGAAGATCTTCTGTTTCCTTCAGTTGTAAAAAACAATGATATTTTTTTTAATTTGTTGAATTAAATTTTTGTACCAGTTTTCTGATCCTTTGAAAACCTGAAATCCAATATATCGAGTATGATTGACATACTTTCTAGGTACACAGAGATCAGCTGTTGTCTGTGTTGAAAAAGAGGCTGGTATTGTCGACAACATTTACTGCACTGGTAATACATCTAACCCAGATGACAAACAGAGAGTCTGCAATGACCATTTGTGTCCAGCAAGGTAAAACTTATTTTCTGACAATGACCATTTGTGTCCAGCAAGGTAAAACTTATTTTCTGACAATGACCATTTGTGTCCAGCAAGGTAAAACTTATTTTCTGACAATGACCATTTGTGTCCAGCAAGGTAAAACTTATTTTCTGACAATGACCATTTGTGTCCAGCAAGGTAAAACTTATTTTCTGACAATGACCATTTGTGTCCAGCAAGGTAAAACTTATTTTCTGAAAAATATATATTAAACTTCTTGTATACGATCACTTGCAACTATGTGATCAGGTAATACAGCATTCCCCTAATTTTACCTCAACACTGGATGCTTTGTGGATTCTGATTGATCAGGTAATACAGCATTCTCCTAATTCTACCTCAACACTGGATGCTTTGTGGATTCTGATTGATCAGGTAATACAGCATTCTCCTAATTCTACCTCAACACTGGATGCTTTGTGGATTCTGATTGATCAGGTAATACAGCATTCCCCTAATTTTACCTCAACACTGGATGCTTTGTGGATTCTGATTGATCAGGTAATACAGCATTCTCCTAATTCTACCTCAACACTGGATGCTTTGTGGATTCTGATTGGATGGTAATACAGCATTCTCCTAATTCTACCTCAACACTGGATGCTTTGTGGATTCTGATTGATCAGGTAATACAGCATTCTCCTAATTCTACCTCAACACTGGATGCTTTGTGGATTCTGATTGATCAGGTAATACAGCATTCTACTAATTCTACCTCAACACTGGATGCTTTGTGGATTCTGATTGGATGGTAATACAGCATTCTCCTAATTCTACCTCAACACTGGATGCTTTGTGGATTCTGATTGATCAGGTAATACAGCATTCTCCTAATTCTACCTCAACACTGGATGCTTTGTGGATTCTGATTGATCAGGTAATACAGCATTCTCCTAATTCTACCTCAACACTGGATGCTTTGTGGATTCTGATTGATCAGGTAATACAGCATTCTCCTAATTCTACCTCAACACTGGATGCTTTGTGGATTCTGATTGATCAGGTAATACAGCATTCTCCTAATTCTACCTCAACACTGGATGCTTTGTGGATTCTGATTGATCAGGTAATACAGCATTCTCCTAATTCTACCTCAACACTGGATGCTTTGTGGATTCTGATTGATCAGGTAATACAGCATTCTCCTAATTCTACCTCAACACTGGATGCTTTGTGGATTCTGATTGATCAGGTAATACAGCATTCTCCTAATTCTACCTCAACACTGGATGCTTTGTGGATTCTGATTGGATGGTAATACAGCATTCTCCTAATTCTACCTCAACACTGGATGCTTTGTGGATTCTGATTGATCAGGTAATACAGCATTCTCCTAATTCTACCTCAACACTGGATGCTTTGTGGATTCTGATTGATCAGGTAATACAGCATTCTACTAATTCTACCTCAACACTGGATGCTTTGTGGATTCTGATTGGATGGTAATACAGCATTCTCCTAATTCTACCTCAACACTGGATGCTTTGTGGATTCTGATTGATCAGGTAATACAGCATTCTCCTAATTTTACCTCAACACTGGATGCTTTGTGGATTCTGATTGATCAGGTAATACAGCATTCTCCTAATTCTACCTCAACACTGGATGCTTTGTGGATTCTGATTGGATGGTAATACAGCATTCTCCTAATTCTACCTCAACACTGGATGCTTTGTGGATTCTGATTGATCAGGTAATACAGCATTCTCCTAATTCTACCTCAACACTGGATGCTTTGTGGATTCTGATTGATCAGGTAATACAGCATTCTACTAATTCTACCTCAACACTGGATGCTTTGTGGATTCTGATTGGATGGTAATACAGCATTCTCCTAATTCTACCTCAACACTGGATGCTTTGTGGATTCTGATTGATCAGGTAATACAGCATTCTACTAATTCTACCTCAACACTGGATGCTTTGTGGATTCTGATTGATCAGGTAATACAGCATTCTCCTAATTCTACCTCAACACTGGATGCTTTGTGGATTCTGATTGGATGGTATAAATTATTTCATGGCATCAATTCACAACTGTCATTAACACAAGTGTGTAAATTAATTCAGCTACATAAGGTACAGATTTGTACCGCCATTACTTGAGAGTGAAGATAACAATAAAGTACATAAGACTTTATAAAATACCATTTTATCTGGACAAAATACTGTTTTCATTAAATGGAAATATTATATTGTGTATTATTCCTATATTGAAAATCATAAATGGGTCAAATGCAGCCTTTATTCATTTAACCAACAAAACATTTTGACAGATGGTGGGCTGGTCCGTGGCAGCACTGTTCTGTTACATGTGGTAATGATGGCATCCATAGACGGACTGTAATATGTGTCAGGAGTCTAGGTCAGGATGAACAGATTGCTCTTGAGGACACCATGTGTGAAGGTCAAGAAAAACACTCAGCAGTTGAACCTTGTCGTGACAAAGCACCTTGTCCAGGCACAAGTGAATGGATAACGTCTGAGTGGTCATCAGTAAGAGTACTTTACACATTAGTTATTGTAGAATTTGTAAAGATTGTTACTGATTAAAAAATATAAATATAAATTTGCTTTTGTATTTAGTAATTGTGAATATTTAAATAAAGTAAGGTTTTTTATTGGGGATGTGTAGGATATTGTAAACATATCGTATGCACTAACTGAGTGGAATGTGTTTAATATAGGGGGAGGGTGATTTGTTTGCACATACTCATTTAATCTTTAAAATATTATATATGATAATTCTAGTCATTACTATTATAGCTACATGCTTCTGACAGTAACATGATCATCTTTTATTATATAGCCTACATACATCACTATGCATCCTTCTTGGCGTCTATAGCATAGTCTCCCTACTTCTTTACTGTGGTTTCATTTATTTCCTGGGTATTAATTTTCGTGATTGGAGGAAAAAAGACATTTTATGGGATTCTTAAATTCGTAGTTCGTGGAATTGGGGAAACATAAAAAATGAAACATGAGAGAATTGCTGACAAAATTTTGTTATTCACATACAGTGTTAGTCTGCATTTTTAAGATATATTGCTCTCGGGAGGTAAAAATTGTAATGCTGATCAGGTCATGTCATAAAAAATTACAATACTTTTAGTGGACAAAGGCGACATTAAAACGAAATGGGACGTATTAAGAAAGATGATGCAGAACGAAACCTTTTCTTTGTTGTACCATGGTGCAAGCCCACACTAAACATAAATTTATGGAAAGGGATAGAGTTTTATGCCGGTTACATGATTTTAAAAGATGGTGCATTGAGTCAAGTCCCCTAAATAAAATCTTGCTATACCATATATCACATGATAGTGAACATTTAACTATCTGGAAAACGGTGTACTGACTGTTTTGTTTTTAGAAGAACATGAAGTAATAAGATTAAACAGATTTTGTTTTGTATCCAAAAACATAACAAACATAATTAATAAACATGTCATTTTTATAAAAACCAATCTAAATAAACAGTTCATTGTAAATTGGTTGTAAATTCCGTGGGGCTAAGATTAAGTTTGTTTGTTTGACAAAAAACTTGATGATATAATTAGTTGTTTTTAAAGATGCAAATTAGTATAAAATTGTAGATTGCTTTATTCATAATTATTTCAATTATGAAAACTATTTTAATATTTTTGTATACATCAACACTTTACAACAAAAAAACACAACAGGAAGTACTTTCATAACTGACGGGATTACACAATTAAAAATAACGATGTTTTTATCAATTTTATCTGTTTATTGTCATATACACACTAAAGTTGTTCATAATGCAAAATTGTCATCTCTATCGAAAACATATCAATATAAAAATGTACCTTGAACACCAGTAGTCATTATCCACGTAATCAACCTTCCCATAGCAGTTTCTCATGACAGTTTACCATTATTATAGATTTTCTAGAGGTCATTATTCGTTGAATTATTAATTTCGGGGTTTGTCCCCACCCACGAAAATGACGAAAATTGGTACCCCACAATTAAAAAATGAAACCTCTAGAACTACTGCAAGGTATCAAACCAAACTTGCACAGTTTCTAAATGATGAACCCAATTATGCACCATATTCTTGGATTGTTTTCTTATGGAACTCTACATTTCGTTATATTTGTTTTCATTCTAGAGGCATATCTGTTAGCAACACTCCGTTACAAGTTTTATAATATTTTAATGAATTATTTTGTCTTATAGTGTGTAGATAATGTTTGTGGGATAAAGACAAGATCTGTAACATGTAAAGACCTATCGATTGGTTGTGACTCTTTTACGATGCCAGATACCTATGCCAAATGTAGTAATATTACCTGTGGATATTGGGAAACAGAGGAGTGGGGAAGTGTAAGTTACCAGTACTGGGGGGTACTTTGAGGTGTAGTTTTCAAAAAGTTTGTTGGACTGATAACCTTCGTCAACATCATAACGCTGTAAGAGGCTGTTTACATGCCTTTTCAAAAAGTCTTTCATCAGATTCAATTAAAAATGTGTATCATAAATGAGCTTGTCACTTAAATGTGTTCACAAAACATTAATGTGTAAAATGTATTGCTACTGTCGCAGAATTTATGAGTATATAGCCCATTTTCTGAATTTGCTCCAGAAACTCAAACATGAGGCCCTTCATTAACTCAAACATGAGGCCCTTCATTAACTTAATAATGTTAATACTTCCTTGTTAACCTGTAATTTTTAAAATTTCATTATAAACAGCTGTATTGAAGCAAACCTAAACTCATACTTTTTTTAATCTTCTAGTTGTTAATGAAGTAATGTGGGATTTTCCATCAAGGCACTAAGAGTATCTTAAGATTAATTTAACTGTTTTCTCCTGCGAAAGCATTTGTGTTAGGAACTTTTGGTTTGAAAACCACATTTCAAATCTAAACTAAATATATATTTTGCAGTGTACAAGGGAATGTGATGGAGGTGTTCGGTTCAGGAAGGTTAATTGCATTGGTAGTAAGTTCTGTGATCTTGATTTGATACCACCCAATGAGGAGCCTTGTAACACTCACAAATGTCCAACCACAACAACTGTTACAACCACTACTACAACTACTGTCACATATGCTACTACAACTGTGGTTGCTTCATCTTCTGTTCCCATAGCAACTGATATGGAGATGTCTCAAACAGACTTGTATAAAGTTCAGGAATTTTTGCCCGACTTCAGTTACAAACCAGAGTCCTTAACTGACAGAGGAAAAGTGGGCAATATGTTGATGGAAAATGAGTCTGTTTTTAAGACAAACGAACCAGGAATATTGACCAATAAAAAGCATGAAAGTGACCAGTACGAGGAAGTAAATCTTGGGAATGGAAAGATTGTAGAAATACATGAAGGTGGTCTTCAAAATGGGAATGAAAGAGATATGAATGGTATAATATCAGAAATACATATCTCGAGTAACGAAAACTTGATCACGCTAGAGCCAGAATCTAGCACTAATGATACAGATGTACAGTACCATGCCAATGTAACTGAAAATGAGGCTGGACATGTGGAAAATGTTTTTGACAGTGAAAACAATGATTCTTACAGTAAAGGAAGTGTAATCTCCAATGTTGACTCGTTTGCAGCAATTGTCGAAAGTGTGAAAGAGTTTGGGTATGGTCAGGATAGTCATATTACTGAAAGTAATGAAACTAACACGAAAAAACAAGCAGTCTTTGATAAATCAAATAGTGAATTAATTATTTCCATAAAAGAGGGAGGCAGTGAAAAAAATTCTACTGAGACTTTAGCAATACCTCAAATCAAGGATGAAGTACCACCTGTGGAGATTGAAGATCAGAGCCAGACAGGTAATGACAATCACCGCCACATACATCAGGGGTTTAATGAAATCGATAAAGTTCAAAGTAAGGAAGATAGAGTAGACATCAAGAAAATTGGACCAGGCAGGATACCTGAAGGAATGGGTCGACCATTACCAAAGTTTGAGGATGTTAATCAGTTTTTAGATAGAGTACATTTCCCATATCAAACAAATGGAGAATCACAAAGTGGATATAAGTGGATTGTATTTGACTGGACCGAGGTTTGTGTGTGTAAACACTTACAAATTAATTTCTTCCTGATACTAACTATGTCTAAATTTCCCACATTTGAACACAATTTGTTTTAATTAGAGGGTTAATATTTAATAGGTATTTTCATAATTTAGAATATTTATAATTCTATGGTTTCAAGGTAGGAAATTTTTCTTCTGTTTTTTAGTGTTTCAAATATGTAAATAACTAGGAAACTTTTTCTGTTCACAATAATGTTATCTACATGTTAAAAAAGTTTTGATACAATTTATCGCTTTAAGGGTTTATGGCCACATTTTGGTTTATGGAAATTTCTCTGAATAATTTTTGAAAATTATACTGTAAAAAGTGATTATTGCATTTAAAAAAAAAAAGTAGTTAGGTAGACCATTTCTTGATACTTGTTAGAACTGTTTTTGAAAGATATGAAGTCGACAAATACTAAATAACTAATTATTACAGCATTGAGTTGCTAATACCTATTCCAAAACCCAATTATTTATAGGGTCTCCGAAAACACTTTTAATACCCATGATGCATTATATTTTTTACTCATACAGATCATGAAAGAGTTGGTTAAATGTATTGCAATCAAGTAACTTTAAGTGCTTTTCAACCCCCCCCCCCCCCCCCCCCCTGATCTGAAAAGCCCTAATGAAACAGAAAGTATGATGACGTCTGGTAAATCTGTCCACCTAAGCATAACTTTTGTGATTAGCAGTAACATCAAAATAATATTTTCGACATTTTTAAATACAACTTATTTTAAGAAAAAAAATTGCTGATCACCATGCAAATTAAGGAAACATGTGGCTTTCCTGTGTTTTCATGGTGCGTGACCTTGTCTGGTAAAACTGCTCATGCATATTAAAGAGATGATCCTAAAAATGGAACAATGTGTTTGCTGAGGGATTTTATTTTTCGTTTGGAATATTTCTTGAGGTAATTTTTTTTTTCAATACTAGTTGTATGATCATAATTTGATATTCACTCGATACCTTGCAATGAAATTCGAAGATTTTCAGTCTTTTTGCAAACTGTTGACAACATGTAGCAGACAAAGTTTACAGTAGATACAGAAAAAAATAACGATACTGAAAGTGGGCAGATTTACCAGATGGTTGGAATTACCTAACTTAATGTTTTTCAGTGCACTCGTATGTGTGGCTATGGAGTACAGACAAGGGAGGTAACATGTGTTAATGGCACATCGGGGGAAGTAACTGGGGAGGAACACTGCAACATTTTGACAAAACCTACAGCTATACAGTCCTGTATAAAAGAAAAATGTAGTGACTGGAAAACCTCAGTATGGAGTCAGGTTAGTATTTAATTTTTTTTTCATATTTTTCTGAAATTATGGAAATTTGTGCATGTTTTTGTAAATATGCAAATTTGGTTTTAATATTACAGTTTCTTTTATAAAGCTTTAAATCCACCAGGCCAATTTAAGGTAAACTTGATATGTATAATACTTAGGACTGTACCACAGAGAATAAAATGTTAACAGTAAAAATGTAAAAATGTAAGTTCAAAAGAAACATGTGGACAATTTGAAAATTACTAATTTTGCTAATTTTTTTGTTTTTATAAATGCTCTAAAGGTTTGCTGTTAAAATTAAAAAAAAAAACAATTTCTAGTGCTCATCCACTTGTGGCTTTGCTGTTCAAAGAAGAGCTGTAACTTGTGCAGACAAACATCACTGTGATCCAGATTATAAACCAGAAGATGTACAGTCTTGTAAAGTCCCAGCATGCCTTGCTTGGATTCATGGCCAGTGGAGTAAGGTAAGAAATTAATTGTCACTATTTGATCATCATAATAACATGTAAATTGTAAGGCCCTCCGATATAAACCATCAGGTTATCAGAAAATAGATTTCTGAAAAATAGCAGTTGCTTACATGTTAGCCAAATATATAAAACCTTTGCAAGATTGTATTGTCTCAGTTTTTATGCACATTGCCCAAAGAACCTTCTGTTTAAATAGAATTGTTGCCTTTTATCTTGTTTTACTTCTTTACTTGTTTAATCAATGTAAAAAAGACACTTAAATCAGGTTGGGAAATATTTGGTATGTACATTTTGGAAAAAAATTTCCAAGTTTATTTTTCAAAACTACTACCACGATGGAAAGAAAATAAATATCTCCCATCTGCAAGTTGTTTAAGAGTATGGTGTGTCAAAGAACCAGATTTTGACCAATCAGAACATGGGTTATTCATATTTAGGCCATGGCTAAAAAATACAGCAAAAAAGTACATATAAAAAATACAAGTCAGTTGTATTTAACACCCTGAATTTGTCCAGTAAAATGGTCATTGTGAGATATAAAGTTTATTAAGCCTAAGTAAAAAAATGTTAAGAACATTAAATGGTACATGTGTAGCGAGTCCTATTCTCTGGTCACATAAAACTGGTACCAACATCTAAGTCCTTGCAAAAACTCTGAATGAACCAGAATAAAAGGAGACTTTTTTGTTTCATTTCAATAGACCAATCAGCTCATTGCACATTAAATAAAATAAATACAATTTTACCTTAAACATAACCCGTCTTCACACTAAATACATCAAAATATTACCTTAAGTTGTATTTATTAAATTGAGCCTTTTAATTGTGTTTATTCAGTGTTCTCAGACCTGTAATGGAGGTCAACAGATACGTTTAGTAGAATGTGTGAACATGACTTCTCAACGTTTAGCAGTTGGCTGTCCAGAACTTCTTAAACCAGCAGAATCACAAGATTGCCATGCGGAGCTCTGTCTGAACCAAGATTCAGGTATTAAATATTAATGTTTTTTCATCATATACAAATCTATAGTGTTAAAATCTATTTCAATTTAAAGTACAGTGATCCCTGGTTACAACGACATTTGATTTAACGGAATATTGGACATCCGACAGGGTTTCAGAGGAAACAAACGTCTCCACGTGGTTTATGCTCGATACAACAACTTATTTGGTTTCCAACTCCGACTGCATGTCGGTAACAAATATACCAAAGCAAGCATAAAATAATTCATTATTACGACAAATTATCAAGATTTACCTGTGAAAGATTATCTTTGTCCAGTGAATTGATTTTTCTAACGGTTGATTGCACACATGAACACCTGTTGCTGTTGCGTAATTAACACTGCGTGACATTTTTGTTTACAAAACTTATCGATGACAGGGATATGGCTTCATTAACAAGGTGTCAAAGGCTATTTAATATTTGAAATCTTCAAATATTTCATAAAATTATTGGCTTAATTACACGCGTGTTAAATTGAAGTGGCATATCAGAAATTGGATAAATTACCAAAAATCTGTCTAATGTAAATAATCATAATTTACAATTTATTTTTGTAAAAAATAAAAAAAAATTTTTATAAAAAAAAGAAAAAAGAAAAAATAGGTTTTTAATTAAATATTGGCAAAAAAAACAAGCATTTTATTATTTATTGTTATTAAGCTTGGGTATTGAGCAGACTTGAATGATTTTCTGTAGATGCAAATAAAAAAGGAAGATAATCAAAGTACAAAAATAGAAATTCATTATAACAGCAAATTCAGTTTAACGTCATTGCTGGCGGGAAACTGACATGGTCGTTGTTAAGAGGGTTGACTGTACATGTTTATTGGAAGGAAGAGCAGATGTTCAAAATAAGCTCTACAACCAAAGTACACATCCAAGCCAAAAGCTCAAGTGAGCTCTTCCAATTAAAATTTGTCACATTTTTATCTTCTTCCCCACTACTGAGCCACTTTAATATCAAACTTGCCTCAAAGTATCTTTGGTTGAAGGCAATTACATTTTTTCCCCAATGAAAAGCCACAACCTCTTTAGATGGGTGATAGTTAAGAAATTGGTAAAAAAAAGATGTCAAAGTTTTAAAATCTTTTTCTTGGGAATTATACTGTTAATTTCAATGGCATGGTGTGGCCTCAGTGGCCGAGTGGTTAAGGTAGATTGTGATCTACTGTTGTGGTCCGTCAACACCGAGGTTGTGGGTTTGAGTCTCACTGCTGGCAGGGCATTTTCAACTCCAATCTGACAAGGATTGCCAGTTTTTCTTCTGAACGTCTGGGTTTTCTCTGTGTACTCCAGTATTCCCCCCCTCCAATAAAAACTGGATCCCAGGGTATAGCTGAAAAATTGCTCAAAATTCGCATTAGACAACATTTAATCAAACAAACCCTAATTGTATACATTTATTAGTGCTCTTCTCTAAGAAACAACAATTAGTTGCTGATTATTTTTCAGAACTAAAGACACATTCCTGTGATGGCAATGTAATGAGTCATAAAGTTTGCCACGCTTTGCAACGCATGGGTCACTGTAACAAAATGTTTGTAAAAGTCAAGTGTTGTAAGACCTGCGAAGAAACAAAATGGAGACAGAACCGACCTACTGGTGACGTAGAAAGATGAAACCGCATTTGGATCAGATTTTACTCTTTTGAAGTGGTTCCCAGTTACTGGTTGTGTTTTGGATCTTGTTGATTTTAAAGTCAAGAACTCTAGGTTGCACATTTTTGAATTTACTATGTAAATTGTATTGGCTTTTGTGAAGGATGAAATGTAAGTCATAATGGTCCTTGAAGTTCATGAAAAAGTTCCCATCCTGCGTTTCCCACATGTATGTGATATAATTATACAGAGCAATGTATTCAAAATGATGAATGCAATGTGGTTTAACGAGGTCATGTGATCATCAGGAATTTGTAGAAAAATAATTTTAGGGTAAAATAGAAAATCCTGCAATTAAACTATGCCAAAATAAAAATGATAAATACCCGTAAGTGTTTGGAAATGGTTTTAGTCATTTTGTTGGCACAGTTCCATTGTAATCGACTAAATTAGAACAAAAGAACTCTATTATACAAATCTTTAAAAGTGTTTTTTATAATCAAAACGTGTATACTTAATAAATTCAATTATATATTGGAAAAAGAATTTGGTAAAACGAACTGAATATTAAAACATTTTTTATATATTGGTGTGTCCAAGATTTTTTAGCAGTCAGTATTTAAGTAAGGTAGCAGAGTTTACATGTAGTTGTTGAATATTTGCACACTATTTTGACCAAGTAGTAACAATATATTTTATTATGTAAAAAGAACAATCGTTGCTATGTAGTTGTAGATCATTAATTTGGCCCTCATATGGCAATAATATGCCATCCATATTGCAATAATTTTTAACCCATATAGCAATAATTTGCCACCTATTTGGCATTTATTCAGTCCCCAAGATTAATTAGCAATATCTCCCTTAACATTGAAAAAGAAGATAATGTTACAATGAGTAATTATCTCCCCTAATTTATTTTGTCATTGTCAAATTAGCACATGTTTCTATGCAAATCAGTGTTTGGAAATCATATTATGGAAAGAATTCAATATGCAACTCCAAATAGTACTATCCCAAATATAAAGCAGTATCTTTATATATCATACATAATGAAATATCCATTACATGTAATTAATACAGGGTACTATGTTATTTTGTTTTGATCAATATGACCCAGAAAATCTGTTTCTTTCGAGTGCCGTGGGGGTGTCATATGAAACACTTGCCCATACTATCTAGTAACTTGGATTTAATATTTTTGTTTACCTGGTAACTATTTCACATTAAGAACCCATTCATCATTACAAGTTTGAATGTTGAATGATCAAGACTTGTCTAGCAGTAAGTGAAATCTCACTGGTTTTGCAACTTACCACCAAAGTCTTTCAGATAGTGTTTGTATTCACAGCACAGGTGTGTATGAAGAACTTTTGACTGAAGTAAATTATTGCATTTTCTTTCAATTTTTATACTTGCTGTCTACCATGTTTTTCCCTATATCCATCATTCCTCATGTTTTGGTATCAATGTGTGTCACTATAGTAACATGATTTTCACATTATTTTATTCATTGGCCTGTATACCTCATTATAGCCAGTATTACCGTATAATATATTATATCTCAATTTTATACAAGCTTATGACTTACATGTGATTTTTACCATGTTGTATGCTTCAAGTGTTCAGCATCACAAATTGTGAAAATTGAAAGACAAAATAAATTGAGAAAATTAATTTTAGATTTTGTTTTGTTTATAAAACTGAAAGGGGCCTCTGTGGCCCAGTGGGTAAGGTAGTTCATCTACCATTGATCACGTGGTCTGTCAACACTGAGGTTGCTGGTTCAAGTCTCACTGCAGACAGGGTGCACTCGATTGAAGGATTGCCAGTTTTCCCATAGCAGGTCAGGGGTTTTTCCAGGGTACTCCAGCTTCCTCCCCCAATAAAAACTGGAAATGATATGGCTGAAAAATTGCTGAAAGTGGCTTGAAACAAATATCAAACACACTTTAAGCAATATAAAACTGGAAACTGTTCCAGAAGTGATACCACACGAGGGAGGTTGTATAATATCATAAACAATGTGCCATCAAATGAAAATTGTAGATTTTTCAATGGCATCTGCATTATTTGTATATTTAAGGGGGTGTTGGTGGCGGAGTGGTTAAGGTAGTTTGTATGATACTGTCAACACCGAGATTGTGGGTTCAAGTCTCACTGTGGACAGGGTGCCCTAAACTCAAATCTTAATTGACAGGGATTTCCAATTTTTCCATTGATGTCGGGGTATTTCTCCAGATACTTTGGCTACCTCCCCCAATAAAAACTGGAAACCATGATATAGCTGAAATTGCTGAAAATTGCTGAAAACCACTTTCAGCAATTTTTCAGCTACAGTCAAACTTTGGTGGCTCAAACTCGGATGGCTCGAACACCACCGATTTCTCGAAATGTTTTTAAAGTCCGGTCATTTATTTCTATATATGTTTGTACAAAAACCCCGGTTTTTGGAACACCGATTTCTCGAAAACTCGAACTCATTTATAGGCCCCTTTGATAGTAAATTCATGTAAGTCACCATCAATAACTCGAACTAAAATTATAAGCCTCTGTGCGAAGTAATTAACTTCGGTACAAAGAACGTTGATAACAGAAGCCATAACAATTAGTACAGGTATGTCAATTTAAACAAAATAGCAGATAATAATTATGTCATGACTGGTGATTGGTTTTAACATGCAAATAGACGTTAACTGTTTTGTAATTGAAAATATTAAAGGTACCAAGCGGATTATAAATCAAAACGAAACCATTCCAATTAAAATCATTTTTATCCTTTTGTTAACTTATGCAGTTTAATTGATATTAAACTACCAATTGTTAACGCTAAGAGAGTGAAAAAAACGTGTCGGGAAATTATTTACTTCAATGAACTGCGATGGCAGATATACCGTGCACAATCAGGGTTTTTTGCGCAATCAACGGAAGTGAATAATAACTGATGATGAAATTTCAAATTTCACAAATTATAACAACTAACATAACTTTATTCGTGTCAAAATTTATGAAATAAACATCTACATACATTTAAAACGAATGTTAGTTCCCAAAACAACCATTCCGCATTTAGGAAATTAATGAGCGACCTAAAAACAAAAACTCACGGTACGGAACAGATAAGTTTCCGGAAGTTGTCCAACTTCGGTGGCTCGAACTACCAATAGCTCGAACTATTTTTAGCAACCCCAGCGAGTTCGAGTTATTGAAGTTCTACTGTATATCATGGCATCCAGTTTTATTCAACATTCAAACGTTTTATAGCTAGTGTTTGTTCTGATCAGAAATCAAAGATGGCTACAACTGCAGGACTTAACATAGTATAATGTAGGGACAATATCAATGCTTCATTCTGAAACCAAACTTAACAGTGATACTATTTGTCAGTCTTCTACAAAGATTGATCCTATTGGAAGTTTAAAATGAGCACCACCACTGGACATTTTTTTATAAGGCCCTACCTTAAACTCTAAAAATGCAGGCTTCTCACAGAAAGCAGAGCAAAGCATATTGTAGAAAATTAAAAAATTGTAAATAATCTTTAAGTCTCTTCAAAGGTCAGGTGAGTGATGCAGGCTCTTAAGAGCCTCTAGTTTTAAAAGTGTATGCCAGATATGATTCAATAGTTTGATTGGGTGTTAATGCTGCCAGCATAGACTTCTACAGAGGTTGGTATTGAAGTAAAAAGTCAAAAACAGAAATAAATATTTTTACTTGGATAGCACACTTTGCATTGACTAATGTCATGCAACGAAAACAAAATAATGTTGACATTTATTACTGTCAATTCTTAACAAATAAATAAATAACGCTAATATTAGTGTTTGAGCCATTTTCCTAAAGCTCCGAGAGCAGAACTAAATGTCTGGAGCATAGAATGTGTTGATTTAGACTGCAACAATAAGGAACCAGCCTCTGCTTCAAATCCATTTTCAAGTAGTTGATTAGCCACCTTTTCAACAGACATAAAGTCATGTGAGAGACCTTGTGCATTCTGATTGGCTAGGAGGTAACCAATGACTGGTTTGTAGTATGTGGTAGGCACTATTTGTGACAGAAGACCATGTTCCAACAGAAGATGGAATAATTCCTCATCATGTGAAGCCTAAAATAGAAACAAAAAAAGAATAAACAAGAAAATGTGTCTAGACAACACTAATCAATCACTTGTTGTGTTTGTTTGTTTGAATGATGTTTAACGCCATTTTTAGCAATTTTTTATCCATATCATGGCGTCCAGTTTTTATTGGGAGTACACATCGTCCGCAGTGAGAATGGAACCCGCAATATCAATGTTGACAGACCACGTTATCAATAGTAGACGAAATACCTCAACCACTCGGCCACCCACTTGTGATAACATTGGATCAAGTGAATGTATGCTTAATATGTACTATTTAAATATAAGATATAGTGTACTGTTATATATTACACACTATTAACTGTATTTTTGTTTTGTTTTGAAGATGCTTGCAAATAATAACAACAAGGTTTTGATTAAGCTACAAGATAGTTCATTTTTAATGTCAGCCAATATTATATGTCTAGAGAAAGTTAACATTTTATCAATTGACCCCTTTCATAGTTTTCAACAAAGACTAGGCGTATTATAGCCCTACAAAAGTTTAAATTTTCTGTCCCTACTCAATAATCCATATTTTTCTATTGGCTATAAAAATGTCCTCCCCAATGTTCTATCCCTTATTGATTTATTGTGTTAACTTGTTCTGGAATATAGCTGAATTACTGCTCACTGGACGTAAATCATTCAATCAATCATCTATTATTCTGAAAATGATAGTTAGAACAACCTGTCTTTCAAAAAGCTGCATAGAGAATAATATGTAGATTTCCATCAAGATATATACTTTATTACAGGCATGTCCAAGTAGAAAATAATTTTAAGCTTTACAGTTTTGGCATACAGATCTATGCTACTTGAGTTAAATATTGGATGTAATCCCAACAGGAAATATATTCCATCTCCAAATGGAAAGAGGCAGATACAATTCTACTATTATAGTCCTAATGTAGTAGAAATGTTATCAATCATTTTAAAAGCCATTTCATTTTAACTACATTTATACAGGAAGCTTTACCAGATCTTGCCCTGCTATCTCTGTCACAACTGCTGAGAGCTTTACCTGATCTTGCCCTGCTAGCTCTGTCACAACAGCTGAGAGCTGTACCTGGTCTTGCCCTGCTACCTCTGTCACAACTGCTGAGAGCTTTACCTGATCTTGCCCTGCTAGCTCTGTCACAACTGCTGAGAGCTGTACCTGGTCTTGCCCTTCTAGCTCTGTCACAACAGCTGAGAGCTGTACCTGGTCTTGCCCTGCTAGCTCTGTCACAACTGCTGAGAGCTTTACCTGATCTTGCTCTGCTAGCTCTGTCACAACTGTTGAAAGCTTTACCTGGTCTTGCCCTGCTAGCTCTGTCACAACTGTTGAAAGCTTTACCTGGTCTTGCCCTGCTAGCTCTGTCACAACAGCTGAGAGCTTTACCTGGTCTTGCCCTGCTAGCTCTGTCACAACTGCTGACAGCCTTACCTGATCTTGCCCTGCTAGCTCTGTCACAACTGTTGAAAGCTTTACCTGGTCTTGCCCTGCTAGCTCTGTCACAACAGCTGAGAGCTTTACCTGGTCTTGCCCTGCTAGCTCTGTCACAACTGTTGAAAGCTTTACCTGGTCTTGCCCTGCTAGCTCTGTCACAACAGCTGAGAGCTTTACCTGCTGTTGCACTGCTAGCTGTGTCACAACTGCTGAGAGCTTTACCTGATCTTGCCCTGCTAGCTCTGTCACAATTGCTGAGAGCTTTACCTGATCTTGCCCTGCTAGCTCTGTCACAACTGTTGAAAGCTTTACCTGGTCTTGCCCTGCTAGCTCTGTCACAACATCTGAGAGCTTTACCTGGTCTTGCCCTGCTAGCTCTGTCACAACTGCTGAGAGCCTTACCTGATCTTGCCCTGCTAGCTCTGTCACAACTGCTGCAAGACTTACCTGGTCTTGCCCTGCTAGCTCTGTCACAACAGCTGAGAGCTTTACCCGGTCTTGCCCTGCTAGCTCTGTCACAACTGCTGAGAGCTGTACCTGGTCTTGCCCTGTTAGCTCTGTCACAACAGCTGAGAGCTTTACCTGCTGTTGCACTGCTAGCTCTGTCACAACTGCTGAGAGCTTTACCTGGTCTTGCCCTGCTAGCTCTGTCACAACTGCTGAGAGCTGTACCTGGTCTTGCCCTGCTAGCTCTGTCACAACAGCTGAGAGCTTTACCTGCTGTTGCACTGCTAGCTCTGTCACAACAGCTGAGAGCTTTACCTGGTCTTGCCCTGCTAGCTCTGTCACAACTGCTGAGAGCTTTACCTGGTCTTGCCCTGCTAGCTCTGTCACAACTGCTGAGAGCTTTACCTGCTGTTGCACTGCTAGCTCTGTCACAACTGCTGAGAGCTTTACCTGCTGTTGCACTGCTAGCTCTGTCACAACTGCTGAGAGCTTTACCTGATCTATTCCTGCTAGCTCTGTCACAACTGCTGAGAGCTTTACCTGATCTTGCCCTGCTAGCTCTGTCACAACTGCTGAGAGCCTTACCTGATCTTGCCCTGCTAGCTCTGTCACAATTGCTGAGAGCTGTACCTGGTCTTGCCCTGCTAGCTCTGTCACAACATCTGAGAGCTTTACCTGGTCTTGCCCTGCTAGCTCTGTCACAACAGCTGAGAGCCTTACCTGATCTTGCCCTGCTAGCTCTGTCACAACTGCTGCGAGACTTACCTGGTCTTGCCCTGCTAGCTCTGTCACAACAGCTGAGAGCTTTACCTGGTCTTGCCCTGCTAGCTCTGTCACAACTGCTGAGAGCTGTACCTGGTCTTGCCCTGCTAGCTCTGTCACAACAGCTGAGAGCTTTACCTGCTGTTGCACTGCTAGCTCTGTCACAACAGCTGAGAGCTTTACCTGGTCTTTCCCTGCTAGCTCTGTCACAACTGCTGAGAGCTGTACCTGGTCTTGCCCTGCTAGCTCTGTCACAACAGCTGAGAGCTTTACCTGCTGTTGCACTGCTAGCTCTGTCACAACAGCTGAGAGCTTTACCTGGTCTTGCCCTGCTAGCTCTGTCACAACTGCTGAGAGCTTTACCTGGTCTTGCCCTGCTAGCTCTGTCACAACTGCTGAGAGCTTTACCTGCTGTTGCACTGCTAGCTCTGTCACAACTGCTGAGAGCTTTACCTGCTGTTGCACTGCTAGCTCTGTCACAACTGCTGAGAGCTTTACCTGATCTTGCCCTGCTAGCTCTGTCACAACTGCTGAGAGCTTTACCTGATCTTGCCCTGCTAGCTCTGTCACAACAGCTGAGAGCTTTACCTGCTGTTGCACTGCTAGCTCTGTCACAACTGCTGAGAGCTTTACCTGATCTTGCCCTGCTAGCTCTGTCACAATTGCTGAGAGCTTTACCTGATCTTGCCCTGCTAGCTCTGTCACAACTGTTGAAAGCTTTACCTGGTCTTGCCCTGCTAGCTCTGTCACAACATCTGAGAGCTTTACCTGGTCTTGCCCTGCTAGCTCTGTCACAACTGCTGAGAGCCTTACCTGATCTTGCCCTGCTAGCTCTGTCACAACTGCTGCGAGACTTACCTGGTCTTGCCCTGCTAGCTCTGTCACAACAGCTGAGAGCTTTACCTGCTGTTGCACTGCTAGCTCTGTCACAACAGCTGAGAGCTTAACCTGGTCTTGCCCTGCTAGCTCTGTCACAACTGCTGAGAGCTGTACCTGGTCTTGCCCTGCTAGCTCTGTCACAACAGCTGAGAGCTTTACCTGCTGTTGCACTGCTAGCTCTGTCACAACAGCTGAGAGCTTTACCTGGTCTTGCCCTGCTAGCTCTGTCACAACTGCTGAGAGCTTTACCTGGTCTTGCCCTGCTAGCTCTGTCACAACTGCTGAGAGCTTTACCTGCTGTTGCACTGCTAGATCTGTCACAACTGCTGAGAGCTTTACCTGCTGTTGCACTGCTAGCTCTGTCACAACTGCTGAGAGCTTTACCTGATCTTTTCCTGCTAGCTCTGTCACAACTGCTGAGAGCTTTACCTGATCTTGCCCTGCTAGCTCTGTCACAACTGCTGAGAGCCTTACCTGATCTTGCCCTGCTAGCTCTGTCACAATTGCTGAGAGCTGTACCTGGTCTTGCCCTGCTAGCTCTGTCACAACATCTGAGAGCTTTACCTGGTCTGGCCCTGCTAGCTCTGTCAAAACTGCTGAGAGCCTTACCTGATCTTGCCCTGCTAGCTCTGTCACAACTGCTGCGAGACTTACCTGGTCTTGCCCTGCTAGCTCTGTCACAACAGCTGAGAGCTTTACCTGGTCTTGCCCTGCTAGCTCTGTCACAACTGCTGAGAGCTGTACCTGGTCTTGCCCTGCTAGCTCTGTCACAACAGCTGAGAGCTTTACCTGCTGTTGCACTGCTAGCTCTGTCACAACAGCTGAGAGCTTTACCTGGTCTTTCCCTGCTAGCTCTGTCACAACTGCTGAGAGCTGTACCTGGTCTTGCCCTGCTAGCTCTGTCACAACAGCTGAGAGCTTTACCTGCTGTTGCACTGCTAGCTCTGTCACAACAGCTGAGAGCTTTACCTGGTCTTGCCCTGCAAGCTCTGTCACAACTGCTGAGAGCTTTACCTGGTCTTGCCCTGCTAGCTCTGTCACAACTGCTAAGAGCTTTACCTGCTGTTGCACTGCTAGCTCTGTCACAACTGCTGAGAGCTTTACCTGCTGTTGCACTGCTAGCTCTGTCACAACTGCTGAGAGCTTTACCTGATCTTGCCCTGCTAGCTCTGTCACAACTGCTGAGAGCTTTACCTGATCTTGCCCTGCTAGCTCTGTCACAACTGCTGAGAACCTTACCTGATCTTGCCCTGCTAGCTCTGTCACAACTGCTGAGAGCTGTACCTGGTCTTGCCCTGCTAGCTCTGTCACAACAGCTGAGAGCTTTACCTGCTGTTGCACTGCTAGCTCTGTCACAACAGCTGAGAGCTGTACCTGCTGTTGCCCTGCTAGCTCTGTCACAACTGCTGAGAGCCTTACCTGATCTTGCCCTGCTAGCTCTGTCACAACAGCTGAGAGCTGTACCTGGTCTTGCCCTGCTAGCTCTGTCACAACTGCTGAGAGCCTTACCTGGTCTTGCCCTGCTAGCTCTCTCACAACTGCTGAGAGCCTTACCTGATCTTGCCCTGCTAGCTCTGTCACAACTGTTGAAAGCTTTACCTGATCTTGCCCTGCTAGCTCTGTCACAACTGCTGAGAACAGTTCTTTGTCTCCAGATATCAATACAAACTTAATGCCTTCAACAGGAAATTTTGTCTCCAGCAATCTCTGGTATACATGTCTGACATTCTGAAATGACATGAATATACATCCAATGTAAGATTCATATGTTCTATCATTATCTCCCATTTTTCCCCTTGTTGTTTGTTTACTTTATTTGTATCCAATTATTTTGTGTTTTTATTTATGCTTTATTTAGTCTTTGGAATAAAGGTCACTACCGATGGTTTGGCATTGTTCAGGTCTAAATGTCTGTATATTGTTAGTACATTAATAAAGGGATAATTTGGGGTCCCTTTACTGGTTCAACCGCACATACTGTAATTCAGCTGTGACTGTTCCATGCCAATTGTTCAATTTTGGTGGATTCTGAGGTTTGTGTTTGGATTATCTCCCCTTTTATCTCTCCTCGGTGATGTGTTGTCCTTTCTTTGAGTGAATAATTGACTTCAGAGATTTTTATTTGGTTCATCTCCTCTTCTTACGTGACAATTTAAAATTCATACAAAAATTATAAGTGCTCCCTCGATTTGTTTCCCTTCTCAAAGATCTCCAACACAAAGCTGGTTTCAGTACAGGGAATCATTGTACTAGTGTTTGAATGTTCTGTTAACATTTTGCACAGCTAATCATTTTCATCTTAATTCTATCCCCAAAGGTTGGTTTATGAGCATGTAGAAACAGTAAAACCTGTCTTTGGAAACATTTTAAAACTTACAACTGAAGAACTACTGAGAATCTGATTGTTCTGAATTATCAACAAATAATAAGCTTTTTTATTAGAGACCTCCTTGGGTAAAAAAAACTATTTTAATTAGCAAAAAAATTGTCATTTAATGCATCATTGTAATCTGCTAAATCTTAACTAGTCCCGATGACAATTTTAATGCTGTAGTATATAAAGCTAAGTTACAAGAGGCAGAACTAACCCCCCCCCCCTTTTTTCTCCAGTTTTTTGAAGAATGAACTGGAAAACAATTTCATATTTAGCAATCCTTTATATTTGAAAGCATAAGTCTATATAGTTCCAATATAATATATAAAAAAAATGCAGTCAGCTTTTGATATTTCAGATGACGAATAAATCAGTATATGTACCTCTGTTCCAATATTGCACTTATCACAAATAGTCTTGAACTTTATCAAGACTAAAGCTACAATTTTCTTGTCTGTAGTGTTTATCATAGCTGTAAACACATTTACCCAAACGTTGCTAGATGGATCACTACAATAGTAAAAGACAACATTATTAGACTATTCAATGATGTAATCTGTATTATTATACTTATATTATAAACAGTTTGCTCAATGAAAACAAATAAAATAAAATAACTGTCTGGAAATTTGCATGTAGACGAAATAACTAGGTTTGAAATTTGAAAGGGGAAATAACTATTATTTGTACCACAAAAGTGTGCCAAATTTAAACGGTTACTCTGTTATAACTACACAGTCCCATTGTTCTTGTTTGTGATTAGTTCAGTATAATAATACAGTTATGGCCTTTAATTGACATTATGTAATATCGGAATTATTTAATTTTGGAAGAGTTATTTTTCTGAGGTCTTGCAGACCTCGCAAAAAAAATCCTTTCTTGATTTAATAATTAAGGATATTACCTTCAACAAAGGCCATAATTGTATGGTATTACAACAATATATTTTGGTTTACCTCACTGGTGTCTAGTTTATATTTCTCCCCCAGGCTGATCAGATAATATTTTTGACAAAAAAGTCATTTTATACACAACTAACTTTAGAAATTAGATAAAAACTACTATTATATGACTAACATTTATCTTGATTTTGATTGGCACAGGGTATCATGAAAATTATTATGCAGACAGTGTGTTAACCTCAAAGTAGATAAAAATAGACTGATATACAAGTTTAGACTTTTATGTAGCTAAAAATAGAATATTTATCACTTTTCAGTAGTTAAAAATAGAATTCAACAATGGGAAACAAGCACTAACTTGATTGGTTGAATTAAGAAACACCAGCCAATCAAAATCATTCTTTTAAACATTCTATTTGTTGACATTGGTTCAAAATGGCTGACGAGCAGCAGACAAGTTTTCCAACTGTCAGTGAACAGGAACTATTTTTGCCAATTTTTCATAATTGCTCTAATATTACTATAGATTTTAATTGGAAAATGTGAATATTTCCATTTAAAATGTGATAGCTTACTGTTGTTATTGTTGAAATAAATTTTTATTGTTATCCTCGATTTCCAGTGTAAAAGTAAAAATAGTCATAAAATAAAACATTCATCGACTTTTATATAGGTTAATACCTGGTTTTATCAACCCTCAAAAATAATATCCACACTTGCCGTTGGCTCAGTGGATATAATTTTTTCAGGGTTGATAAAACCAGGTATTAACCTATATCAAAGTCAATAAATGTATAATGAAGCATTACAAAATTTAAAAATATGACATGAAGTGCTAAAATAAATGAAACTTTGCTGTTTGATAAGATGATTGTGTATTTGATTTCATAATACCTGGCCCCAGCGCCATTAAAACCTACATGAGTAAAAATGTTTTGCTTAGCATGAGAATTTACTCAACTGCCATGATAACAAGGGAAAAGAATAGATTTGATTGGATGAAATTGAGAATAAAAAAATTCTCAGCAAAGAAAATGTTTATTGTGCTGGGCCCTGATTATTTAGCTACATTGTGTATTACACAGATAAATTAACATAGTAAACAACCAAAGTATTTTACCTTCTACATTTATGCATCTGGAAACACAGTTTTACCGTTGCAACATTGAAATTTGAATAAGTATCAACTTTTGTTTCATGTATACATCAATGTTAATTTTTTTTATTATTACATGTTAATTAAAAACAAGTGTGGACTGTGAGCAAGCTCACAAAGCGATACCCCCCACTTCGCTTTCAAGTCCAATTATCTCCCTTAAATGATATCCGAGGTCAATAAAAATCCTTCATGCACATCTACATATAATGCTAAAAAAGCTTGATTAAATTTCATCAAACGGTTTAGGAGGAGTTGCGCTTTCAAGGGATGTGGACAGACAGACAGACAGGGTGATTCCTATATACCCCCCAAATAAGTTGCGGGGGTATAATAAACATGATTTAAAACATCATACAAAATAGTACCGTTGGGATAAGTTGTTTAATGTAACAAACAGTTATTTAATGCATATTTCATGGCAATAGACTAAAAATGTTGCCCTCTATGTTCTCGGCCATTGCCCTTGGGCTATGTAACATTTAGAGGTTTTGACATGTTGGTAAAAATATTCTAGTCTATTGCCATCATATACATTAAATAATAATGTACCTACAGAGAATAAACAGTTTGCCAAAATGTGTCGTCAGAGAAATTATTTTACTTCACACAGAGAATTTCTGTAATTTATTTAGCTAGAAACTGAAGTATTGCAAGACTGTAAATTACTGTATATTTACATATACTGGCCAGTTAGTTCATGACCTTGAAAAATTTATGCAATGATTTCTTTGGCAAGTTTTTTATATTGACACAAAATTTATTAGAAGGCAAAAATTACTTCTTAGTGAGAAATATTCACTGAACATCAATCATTTTACACTTAAATGTAAGAGTTGAACATGCTCACCTGCTACTTGCAGCCTTTAATGAAGGCCACAACTGAAGTAAATCACAAATTGAATTAAAATGGTCATACTGAGAACTCTGGGACAGAAGTCTCTGGAACAATCCAAGTCTTGAATCATCTGTATTTATGTCTGTTTCTTTTAACTTAAAACAAAAATAAAAGTAAAATAAGAACAGCATTACTGGTATCAATCTTATTGAGATTTTATTTGAAATATAAAAATCTAGTGAAGCACATTAGAATAATTGAAAATGAAAAATAAATGCCTATCCTCACTGAATTAAACAACCTATGACACACAAAAAATAATCCAGAATAAACATTAATAACAACTTCTTTTAAGGGAGATTTTTGTTTGTTAAAATTGAGTTTAAAGTCACTTTCATCTTTATCACACAGTCTAACTTTTACCAAGGAAGGTACCAGGAGTACCTAGGAAAACCCCCTACCATCTGCACGAAAACTGGCAATCCGTCAATTAGAAATGGAGCTGCACAAATTTTGCCTGCAAGCAAGACAAATTTATTTGCCTTGATCTAATTAAAGATTATTTCAGTAACACTGGTGGAAGGACTGGGCTGTAAGATATAATTGTAACACTGGTGGAAGGACTGGGCTATAAGATATAATTGTAACACTGGTGGAAGGACTGGGCTGTAAGATATAATTGTAACACTGGTGGAAGGACTGGACTATAAGATATAATTGTAACACTGGTGGAAGGACTGGGCTATAAGATATAATTGTAACACGAGTGGAAGGACTGGGCTATAAGATATGATTGTAACACTGGTGGAAGGACTGGGCTATAAGATATAATTGTAACACTGATGGAAGGACTGGGCTATAAGATATAATTGTAACACTGGTGGAAGGACTGGGCTATAAGATATAATTGTAACACTGGTGGAAGGACTGGGCTATAAGATATAATTGTAACATTGGTGGAAGGACTGGGCTATAAGATATAATTGTAACACTGGTGGAAGGACTGGGTTATAAGATATAATTGTAACACTGGTGGAAGGACTGGGTTATAAGATATAATTGTAACACTGGTGGAAGGACTGGGCTGTAAGATATAATTGTAACACTGGTGGAAGGACTGGGCTATAAGATATAATTGTAACACTGGTGGAAGGACTGGGCTGTAAGATATAATTGTAACACAGGTGGAAGGACTGGGCTATAAGATATAATTGTAACATTGGTGGAAGGACTGGGCTATAAGATATAATTGTAACACTGGTGGAAGGACTGGGCTATAAGATATAATTGTAACACTGGTGGAAGGACTGGGCTATAAGATATAATTGTAACACTGGTGGAAGGACTGGGCGATAAGATATAATTGTAACACTGGTGGAAGGACTGGGCTATAAGATATAATTGTAACACTGGTGGAAGGACTGGGCTGTAAGATATAATTGTAACACAGGTGGAAGGACTGGGCTATAAGATATAATTGTAACACTGGTGGAAGGACTGGGCTATAAGATATAATTGTAACACTGGTGGAAGGACTGGGCTGTAAGATATAATTGTAACACTGGTGGAAGGACTGGGCTATAAGATATAATTGTAACACTGGTGGAAGGACTGGGCTATAAGATATAATTGTAACACTGGTGGAAGGACTGGGCTATAAGATATAATTGTAACACTGGTGGAAGGACTGGGCTGTAAGATATAATTGTAACACTGGTGGAAGGACTGGGCTATAAGATATAATTGTAACACTGGTGGAAGGACTGGGCTGTAAGATATAATTGTAACACAGGTGGAAGGACTGGGCTATAAGATATAATTGTAACATTGGTGGAAGGACTGGGCTATAAGATATAATTGTAACACTGGTGGAAGGACTGGGCTATAAGATATAATTGTAACACTGGTGGAAGGACTGGGCTATAAGATATAATTGTAACACTGGTGGAAGGACTGGGCGATAAGATATAATTGTAACACTGGTGGAAGGACTGGGCTATAAGATATAATTGTAACACTGGTGGAAGGACTGGGCTATAAGATATAATTGTAACACTGGTGGAAGGACTGGGCTATAAGATATAATTGTAACACTGGTGGAAGGACTGGGTTATAAGATATAATTGTAACACTGGTGGAAGGACTGGGCTATAAGATATAATTGTAACACTGGTGGAAGGACTAGGCTATAAGATATAATTGTAACACTGGTGGAAGGACTGGGCTGTAAGATATAATTGTAAAACAGGTGGAAGGACTGGGCTATAAGATATAATTGTAACATTGGTGGAAGGACTGGGCTATAAGATATAATTGTAACACTGGTGGAAGGACTGGGCTATAAGATATAATTGTAACACTGGTGGAAGGACTGGGCTATAAGATATAATTGTAACACTGGTGGAAGGACTGGGCTATAACTTAAGATATAATTGTAACACTGGGGGAAGGACTGGGCTGTAAGATATAATTGTAACACTGGTGGAAGGACTGGGATATAAGATATAATTGTAACACTGGTGGAAGGACTGGGCTATAAGATATAATTGTAACAATGGTGGAAGGACTGGGCTATAAGATATAATTGTAACACTGGTGGAAGGACTGGGCTATAAGATATAATTGTAACACTGGTGGAAGGACTGGGCTATAAGATATAATTGTAACACTGGTGGAAGGACTGGGCTGTAAGATATAATTGTAACACTGGTTGAAGGACTGGGCTATAAGATATAATTGTAACACTTGTGGAAGGACTGGGCTATAAGATATAATTGTAACACTGGTGGAAGGACTGGGCTATAAGATATAATTGTAACACTGGTTGAAGGACTGGGCTATAAGATATAATTGTAACACTGGTGGAAGGACTGGGCTATAAGATATAATTGTAACAATGGTGGAAGGACTAGGCTATAAGATATAATTGTAACACTGGTAGAAGGACTGGGCTATAAGATATAATTGTAACACTGGTGGAAGGACTGGGCTGTAAGATATAATTGTAACACTGGTGGAAGGACTGGGCTGTAAGATATAATTGTAACACTGGTGGAAGGACTGGGCTATAAGATATAATTGTAACACTGGTGGAAGGACTGGGCTCTAAGATATAATTGTAACACTGGTAGAAGGACTGGGCTATAAGATATAATTGTAACACTGGTGGAAGGACTGGGCTATCAGATATAATTGTAACACTAGTGGAAGGACTGGGCTATAAGATATAATTGTAACACTGGTGGAAGGACTGGGCTCTAAGATATAATTGTAACACTGGTAGAAGGACTGGGCTATAAGATATAATTGAAACACTGGTGGAAGGACTGGGCTATCAGATATAATTGTAACACTAGTGGAAGGACTGGGCTATAAGATATAATTGTAACACTGGTGGAAGGACTGGACTATAAGATATAATTGTAACACTGGTGGAAGGACTGGGCTCTAAGATATAATTGTAACACTGGTAGAAGGACTGGGCTATAAGATATAATTGTAACACTGGTGGAAGGACTGGGCTATCAGATATAATTGTAACACTAGTGGAAGGACTGGGCTATAAGATATAATTGTAACACTGGTGGAAGGACTGGGCTCTAAGATATAATTGTAACACTGGTAGAAGGACTGGGCTATAAGATATAATTGTAACACTGGTGGAAGGACTGGGCTATCAGATATAATTGTAACACTAGTGGAAGGACTGGGCTATAAGATATAATTGTAACACTGGTGGAAGGACTGGGCTATAAGATATAATTGTAACACTGGTTGAAGGACTGGGCTATAAGATATAATTGTAACACTGGTGGAAGGACTGGGCTATAAGATATAATTGTAACACAGGTGGAAGGACTGGGCTATAAGATATAATTGTAACACTGGTGGAAGGACTGGGCTATAAGATATAATTGTAACACTGGTGGAAGGACTGGGCTATAAGATATAATTGTAACACTGGTGGAAGGACTGGGCTATAAGATATAATTGTAACACTGGTGGAAGGACTGGGCTGTAAGATATAATTGTAACACAGGTGGAAGGACTGGGCTATAAGATATAATTGTAACACTGGTGGAAGGACTGGGCTATAAGATATAATTGTAACACTGGTGGAAGGACTGGGCTATAAGATATAATTGTAACACTGGTGGAAGGACTGGGCTCTAAGATATAATTGTAACACTGGTGGAAGGACTGGGTTATAAGATATAATTGTAACACTGGTGGAAGGACTGGGCTATAAGATATAATTGTAACACTGGTGGAAGGACTGGGCTATAAGATATAATTGTAACACTGGTGGAAGGACTGGGCTATAAGATATAATTGTAACACTGGTGGAAGGACTGGGCTATAAGATATAATTGTAACACTGGTGGAAGGACTGGGCTGTAAGATATAATTGTAACACTGGTGGAAGGACTGGGCTATAAGATATAATTGTAACACTGGTGGAAGGACTGGGCTATAAGATATAATTGTAACACATGTGGAAGGACTGGGCTATAAGATATAATTGTAACACTGGTGGAAGGACTGGGCTATAAGATATAATTGTAACACAGGTGGAAGGACTGGGCTATAAGATATAATTGTAACACTGGTGGAAGGACTGGGCTATAAGATATAATTGTAACACTGGTTGAAGGACTGGGCTATAAGATATAATTGTAACACTGGTGGAAGGACTGGGCTATAAGATACAATTGTAATGCTGGGGGAAGGACTGGGCTATAAGATATAATTGTAACACTGGTGGAAGAACTGGGCTATAAGATATAATTGTAACACTGGTTGAAGGACTGGGCTATAAGATATAATTGTAACACTGGTGGTAGGACTGGGCTATAAGATATAATTGTAAAACAGGTGGAAGGACTGGGCTATAAGATATAATTGTAACACTGGTGGAAGGACTGGGCTATAAGATATAATTGTAACACTGGTTGAAGGACTGGGCTATAAGATATAATTGTAACACAGGTGGAAGGACTGGGCTGTAAGATATAATTGTAACACAGGTGGAAGGACTGGGCTGTAAGATATAATTGTAACACTGGTGGAAGGACTGGGCTGTAAGATATAATTGTAAAACAGGTGGAAGGACTGGGCTATAAGATATAATTGTAACACTGGGGGAAGGACTGGGCTATAAGATATAATTGAAAAAAGGTGGAAGGACTGGGCTGTAAGATATACTTGTAACACAGGTGGAAGGACTGGGCTATAAGATATAATTGTAACACTGGTGGAAGGACTGGGCTATAAGATATAATTGTAACACTGGTGGAAGGACTGGGCTCTAAGATATAATTGTAACACTGGTAGAAGGACTGGGCTATAAGATATAATTGTAACACTGGTGGAAGGACTGGGCTATCAGATATAATTGTAACACTAGTGGAAGGACTGGGCTATAAGATATAATTGTAACACTGGTGGAAGGACTGGGCTATAAGATATAATTGTAACACTGGTTGAAGGACTGGGCTATAAGATATAATTGTAACACTGGTGGAAGGACTGGGCTATAAGATATAATTGTAACACTGGTGGAAGGACTGGGCTATAAGATATAATTGTAACACTGGTGGAAGGACTGGGCTATAAGATATAATTGTAACACTGGTGGAAGGACTGGGCTGTAAGATATAATTGTAACACTGGTGGAAGGACTGGGCTATAAGATATAATTGTAACACTGGTGGAAGGACTGGGCTATAAGATATAATTGTAACACAGGTGGAAGGACTGGGCTATAAGATATAATTGTAACACTGGTGGAAGGACTGGGCTATAAGATATAATTGTAACACTGGTGGAAGGACTGGGCTATAAGATATAATTGTAACACTGGTGGAAGGACTGGGCTATAAGATATAATTGTAACACTGGTTGAAGGACTGGGCTATAAGATATAATTGTAACACTGGTGGAAGGACTGGGCTATAAGATACAATTGTAATGCTGGGGGAAGGACTGGGCTATAAGATATAATTGTAACACAGGTGGAAGGACTGGGCTATAAGATATAATTGTAACACTAGTGGAAGGACTGGGCTATAAGATATAATTGTAACATTGGTGGAAGGACTGGGCTATAAGATATAATTGTAACACTAGTGGAAGGACTGGGCTATAAGATATAATTGTAACACTGGTGGAAGGACTAGGCTATAAGATATAATTGTAACACTGGTGGAAGGACTGGGCTATAAGATATAATTGTAACACTGGTTGAAGGACTGGGCTATAAGATATAATTGTAACACTGGTGGAAGGACTGGGCTATAAGATACAATTGTAATGCTGGGGGAAGGACTGGGCTATAAGATATAATTGTAACACTGGTGGAAGGACTGGGCTATAAGATATAATTGTAACACAGGTGGAAGGACTGGGCTATAAGATATAATTGTAACACTGGTGGAAGGACTGGGCTATAAGATATAATTGTAACACTGGTGGAAGGACTGGGCGATAAGATATAATTGTAACACAGGTGGAAGGACTGGGCTATAAGATATAATTGTAACACTGGTTGAAGGACTGGGCTATAAGATATAATTGTAACACTGGTTGAAGGACTGGGCAATAAGATATAATTGTAACACAGGTGGAAGGACTGGGCTGTAAGATATAATTGTAACACAGGTGGAAGGACTGGGCTGTAAGATATAATTGTAACACTGGTGGAAGGACTGGGCTGTAAGATATAATTGTAAAACAGGTGGAAGGACTGGGCTATAAGATATAATTGTAACACTGGTGGAAGGACTGGGCTATAAGATATAATTGTAACACTGGTGGAAGGACTGGGCTATAAGATATAATTGTAACACTGGTTGAAGGACTGGGCTATAAGATATAATTGTAACACTGGGGGAAGGACTGGGCTATAAGATATAATTGTAACACTGGGGGAAGGACTGGGCTATAAGATATAATTGTAAAACAGGTGGAAGGACTGGGCTGTAAGATATACTTGTAACACAGGTGGAAGGACTGGGCTATAAGATATAATTGTAACACTGGTGGAAGGACTGGGCTATAAGATATAATTGTAAAACAGGTGGAAGGACTGGGCTGTAAGATATAATTGTAACACAGGTGGAAGGACTGGGCTGTAAGATATAATTGTAACACTGGTGGAAGGACTGGGCTGTAAAATATAATTGTGAAACAGGTGGAAGGACTGGGCTATAAGATATAATTGTAACACTGGTGGAAGGACTGGGCTATAAGATATAATTGTAACACTGGTGGAAGGACTGGGCTATAAGATACAATTGTAACACTAGTGGAAGGACTGGGCTATAAGATATAATTGTAACACTGGTGGAAGGACTGGGCTGTAAAATATAATTGTAAAACAGGTGGAAGGACTGGGCTATAAGATATAATTGTAACACTAGTGGAAGGACTGGGCTATAAGATATAATTGAGGTAAGGAGCCTCCATACACAGCAAACTTCATTAAAATGATACGTTCTTCAACAGAGATTTTAAATTGATTTGTGAAAAAAAGTTTAATTTGCAAATAGCAAAAGATCTATTCTTGTAAGTAAACCGTGGACACTACTTCTCTACATAAGACTAGTTTTAGCTGAATTATGACCCAGAATCTTTCAATTAAAGGCATTTGATTTTTTGTAATCTGGAACAGTTTGATGTCCAGTCTATCATATTTTATTTTTATAAGGGACCATCTTGTGATCATTGATAACAGTTTGGTTTCATTTGGTCAAGAGTTTAAATATGATAAGACTTTCAACCAAATTTTGTCAAAATAAAAACTATTCTGCATATCTGGTAAAAACAGCTTAATTATTCATTGTTTAGAAAAGGGAAAATATGTTTAATTTCTTCCCTTGTTCAAGACTAGAGTGTACATTTGAGATCTTTTTGCAAAAATATGAAGCAGAATTAACAAATATAAGAATTTTCTATTATTAGTAACAGTGGGCATCTTGGTCTTACGATAGTACTATAAAATATAATTTTGGTAATATATGTCCTTCCAAACAGCAACCAAGTCTTGTTCAAAAATGTTTGTTTGAATTATATAAAAATGATAAAAAACTTTTCAATATGTAAAAATTTAATTATCATAATAACAAGTATATATCTCCATTTAGAAGTTGTATAAAATTATATATGTACAATTGAATATATATTTTAAAATGCTTCCTTTTATATACATATATACAAATTGTATTACATTACATATATTTCACTTGTGAAACTATAAATCAGATTTTGTATAGGTCCATAGCACTTGTAACTTTCCAATAACATTGTACTCCCCCACATTAGGTAAAATCAAAGAGAACAGTTTCTGTGATAATCCTAACAAAACATTTATCCATGATAAAACTTCCATATTTTGATTTTACTCATTAAACATAAAGTCATCGTCATCTACTGCCATAGTACTAACAACATCTTCATCATACAGGTCCCGAGACGGCACAGAAACTTCCTCGGCTTTGGCAAGAATGTATTCAAAGTACACATTCCTTACACCCTCCACAATATTAATCTGACGATTAATTCTGGCTGTGAACAATGGCTGATCCTGTTTTTGAGACTTCTCTGCTCTTCTGTATAATTCCTGTAGTTTCAAGTCAAGAACGTCAATTTGTTTCTGTGCTATCCTCATATAGTATTGGCATCTCATAATTTGATGAAATCTAGATCCACGGACAACAGACATGATTTTTGATGTTTTAATATTCTTCAAAACAAGTCTGTCGAAATTTCGTTAAATCTCAATGTCTTCTTTAGTTCGTTGGTTTGGATCAATCTAACAGTCCCAACAAAAATTTCATGGACTGTAAACTTTGATTTGTATTAGTACAACACAGTGTGTTGTTGCAATATGACAGTGAACAGGTTGTAGTTATCACTGACAATGTTTCTTAAAGATTCCTATTTATCAGAATTGACAGGGAATCAAATATGTCAGTGTGATCCAGGAAGTAAAATACACAATTCTTATGTTGAAATGAAATAGAAATGAAGAACTCAGCCACTAATGGATTGATGATAATTTTGTGAAACATGCAGCTTTATATATTCATTAATCACAATTACTACTCTGCGAGTTAATTAGCCAGGCATTACACCTGCTGAGTTTTCTTACCTGATACAGGTGAAATTGATCACACCTTAAATAATTAACATGTGATTACTGTAGATGTTGATTTAACAATTAGGAAATATTATTTGAGTAAATTTATCAATTTGTAATTAATATTTTTGAAAAATAATTTGATTCAATTCTTTATTAAATTGTATAATGAGTTTTACTCCATGATGTAGTTGTCTCAATTTATAATATAACATAAAATACTTTTAGTTAATGAATGAAATAAGTAGTTGATCATCTTTAATAAGGTAGTGTATCTGTTTAACAGGTATGTATTCTTTAAAAAATAAATTAAAATAAATAACAATATCTAAAAATTATAATTTATCTCTGTTTAATTTTTACAAGTTTATTGAAGACATTCTGGATACATGAATATTTTTGATGGTTTCAGAAATATACAAGTGTTATTCTAATATATTTGTATAGTATTAAATTTAATAAAAATTTCAGACATGTCCTATTGTTAATTAATGTTAATATGTAATCTTGATTATCAGCAACTGTGCCTTGTTGAATGAACTGAATTCATGCAATAAATAGGAATGGAAAAAAAATATGAACAAAGTTTGGTTCAAATTGGAACAATGATAATTTCTGAAGAGGCTTTTAATTATTTTTTTGCCTTATTTAGTATACTTTAAAGTCTTAAAGTCTAACAGATTTGAAATTGACAGTTCAGGTTTTACAGACAGGTCTACAAAAAGGGAGACAACTATGCTAATACTGATGATACAAAATCATCAATATACCATAAATGCTGTACAGATTTTGTACAAACCTGTATATCAGTCCATGTTGCCTTGACGACAGCCTCAGTTCTGTATAAAGTCAGCAGTACCAGATCTTCTTCACTTAACTGGAAACTCTAAAAACAAACATTACAAAATTATCAAATAAAATTAAAAGGTCAGAAAATAAAATCAAACTGCAGATTTAGATATTTAAAAAAAAACGTGTTTCGTTGAAAAAGTACATTTATTTTGAGACAAATTTTCTTTACTGGCGTGGCCTATTTAAATACATGTTTTTAACAAGTGTGGACTGTGAGCACGCTGACAAAGGGATACCCCCAGCTTCACTTTCAAGTCCAATTATCTCCACTTAATGATATCAGAGGTCAATAAAAATCCTTCATGCACATCTACATAGAATGTACTTTCTTTCTATAAGTTTCATTAAATTTCAGCAAGCAGTTTAGGAGGAGTTGCGCTTACAAGGGATGTGGACGGACGGACAGACAGGGTGATTCCTATATATCCCCCCCAAACAAGTTTGCGGGGGGTATAATAATGACTTTATTTCTTTAACAACAAGAAAACATGGACCAGCACTAAGTCGTGCTAAGTATACCCCCACTCGACCATTTTTCGACTCGGAAAACAGAAAGTAGATAACTGACTGACCCGGAAAGGGTAGGCACGGTACAACTCATCATGCTAAAGCTGTGCACCAAATTTGAAATCAATCCTTTTAGTAGAAGGGGAGAAATCTGTTACGAAAAGTTTTCCTATTTTGACCATGGAAACCATCTAAGTCGGCTCGGAAAACAGGAAGTAGATAACTGACTGACCTGGAAAGAGGAGGCACGGTACAACTCTGTGCACCAAATTTAAAATAAATCCCTTCAGTAGAAGCTGAGAAATCTGTTACGAAAGTTTGTACCGGAGGGACAGACAGACGGATGGACGGACAAGGTGATTGCAATATAGCCCCCTCTCTTATGAGTGGGGGTATAATGATGTTATTCACTACATAATTGAGTTAATTACTGAAATACTAAATATGTCTTTGTAAGTGACAAGTACCAGTATATTTTATTCATATACTAGATGAATAAAAGCCAAAATTTTATTTGAAACCTTTAATGTACAGGGAAAGTAATTATCTGGATAAAAACAAGTAAAGGTTAAACAACCATGATTGATCTGACCTTTTCAACAATATGTAACACATCAAGTCTTGGCTGAACTCCTACACTGTCATCAGAGCAGAAAGGTCGTAGTAATACCATGACATCTTCTGAGGTCACTAAATCACCACTATAATGGAAGTCCCAAAAATTGTCTCAATTCTATACAATTATTTATTTATGTACATTTCGCTACTTGATCTTTAAATTAAGACAGTTTTTTAAAATGTAATTCCATATTATTTACATAAGTTGACCAAAAAATAACCTTAAAATTTTTAATTCAAGATAAGTCAAGCATAACTCTTTTGTTATATTTTCACAGCTAGTATTTTCACTTTTTTGCAACTCTTTTGTTATATTTTCACTTTTTTGCAAATGTTTTATTTACATAAATATTAAAACAAATCAAAGTGCAGAATGCACCAAAGGAAAGGTTGCTTCGCAATTATGAAATGAGATTCCTGCCTCATGTTTGACAGGCAATAAAACAAACCACTGTAAAATAAATCAGGTAAATTTAGAAACATATTAGATATAAATTTAAAAGACTAGAAAAAAACTTTGCAATCCTCATAATTGATAGCCCCAGCTCCCCTATGTCTTGAATAGCAATGTCCAGGGCTTTGCTATTGGAAACTCCAAAAATCGTTTTGCTCAAACTCTAAATAATCAGGTGCACAATTCCAACATATGACAAAGATCTGCACAAGTTTCATCAAATCCCACTCAGTGGTGCAAGTAGTTGTGGATAAGAGATAGGTATCCCCTACATCAAAGAATGGCAAATAAATGTTATAAATATATTAATAAATAAGACAAAATTGCTGCTGCCCATTTCAGACATAAAAATCGCACCTGTTATATGGTTGAAATATAACTTGCATCAAATACATGTACATATATGTAAATGTCTCCCTATAAATGTAAATGCATAAGCTTCTAAAATATTCAAAACTAAAATAATTTATTTCTGTAATACTCCAGGGCTTCAGTTTGCCGAGTGGTTAAGGAAGTATTCATCTACTATTGATCGAATGCCTGTCAGCACTTGTTTGAGTCTTACTGCTGCCAGGGTGTGCTCAACTTCAATCTTGACAATTATTAAAAGACTCCTACAATCTGGCTTTCTCCTTCAATAAAAACAGGACGCCCAAATATAGTTGAAAAATTGCTGAAAGTGGTATTAAACAATTACAACACAGGGATCTGTGCATGACGATTTACATGTGCTTTCGAATGATACTGGGTCGATTTTGTTATATCGAGTCCCACACACTATAACAAGATCGACCCAGTATTATTCAAAAGCGCATGTAAATCAATTTTTATAAATCCCCCGGATTCAAACAAACAAAAACGACTGTATGAGGCAACATATATCTTTATAATCAGAATGCATGTCAACTAGTTTGTTTTAAATTTAAACAGTGTGTTAATAGCTTATACTAAAAGACACAATCAAATGGAGTGCTTTTCTGCTTGCATTTTTTAAAATTAATATTCAATATGCGATATTAAAAAAATTTCCTCTGTACATATTCCATACTATGCTTATTGTTTACATGTACTTGACTTTTGCTACGCAATCTGACACTTTTTGTTTTCAACAAGTGTCTTACGATGTTTGCAAAAGATCGCCAGCTTTCGTGACGTTCTATGGCATTTGCGCCTAAACCGCAAACGACATTACCCCAAGGTTTTCAAAAGGACAATAATCGCTTGCTCCAAGTTACACCCATTCTAGTCCGAAAATCCTCTGCCGTCCAACGCTTTTTATTTTTTTTTTTGCGTGGGACCACGCAAAAAAAAAATAAAATAAAAAGCGCTGGACGGCAGAGGATTCTCGGACTACACCCATTCTAATTTTGGTCAAAATTAACCTTGGAAAATCGCTCTATCAAATTAAAAAACAGCATTTCAAAACGCTGAACAAATGTTAAAAAATAATTGCTGATTTCAATTTGCACCTTTTTGGATCTACATAAGGAACATAAGATCGAACATACGCGCTAAGAGGTTTTATTTGTCACTCAAAAAACGTCTGCTAAAACACACTGACTTGATCACGTCTTCCTTTGTTTGAAGGAACACACAAAATGAAGAAAAATATATCGTTTTGCCTTTCGTTTAATTAGATACTTAAAGCATAAAAATGCAACATCGTTTAAAACGATGGCAATTTCGTGAGGTAAACATGCACGGAAAATTGGTACGTTTTTTGGCTTGTTACGATGGGTGGTGACCAATTTCGACTCGTGAAACGAGAAATATTATTGGTTCAGCATGAATTACCAATTATAAAAATTAATCAAAAGGACCGGGAACAAATATTGTGTCAGCTTACTACGGAATAATGTAGCGAAATGGTGAGTGCAATTGATCACCGATGTCGAATAATCCATTTACTATTCTTGTGTCACAAACACCAAAATATCTTTTTCAATACATTTTTATTAGTTAGAAATTGTTATATATTTAATTTTATTTACGAAACTTCTACATGCCATTCTCCCAACCTTAAACAATTTTATAGATGGCGACGCTCTGCAAATCTGTACATCGACAAAGCACACACTTTTGTGTTGATTTTCATTTAATTAAACACGTAAAAAATAGAATGCAAAACCGTATGAAACGACGACCACACGATCGAATAAAATAATCATTAAATCACTTTAATCATAATAACGTTGTCAAATATTATTAGACTGGTGCCACTGTCAGTATTACATTTGTCGGTTCAGTGAACAGCTATCGCGAGGATTGCCAAATATCGCGTTGATTTCCAAAAAGTGTAACGAGTCTGTCTCTCGCGGATGAACATGGAATATTAGTTTAAATCGTAATATTAGTTATCAATTATACAGTAAATGAGACATAATACAAATGGACATGTATTGTAAAGTTGTTCAAGATAAATGTGGTGCACCGATTCATGTAATTGATAGATTCCTCAAATGTGACCTATATTTTACGAGCGTAAGGTTTGATTACACGCCGGTCGCAGTAGTTTCTATGTATTAGAGCGTTAGCAAGGGGAAAGTTTGCTACGCAACCTTCCCAAAAATTAACACTAATTTTTATTAATTTATTTGTTTTCTAAAATTCCATATTTTTAACTTCATTATCATACAAACATAATTTATGCTCATTAAACCTTTTGCTGCCATCAATTTATATCATTCACTATATTAATTTTAGAAAAAAAAAATTGAAGAATGTGTCCATGAATGAATAAATGAAGTCCCAAACAGGAAGTAGTTGTTCCACAGGTCTGAAAGTCGCTTAGGACGTACAATGTGCGATACTGAACCACCCTGCCACATTTCAAATTGTTCTCATGTCTGGTTTCTGAGAAAAGCTTGACGGAATTTTTCATACTAGTGTTAACACATTTTCATATCGGCGCAGTTGAAAACAGGAAGTAGTTGTCTGACAGGTCTGAAAGTCGCTTAGGACGTACAACTTGCGAAACTGAACCACCTTGCCAAATTTCAAATTGTTCTCTTGTCTGGTTTCTGAGAAAAGCTTGATGGAAATTTTCATACTCATGTTAACACATTTTTATATCGGCCCAGTCAAAAACAGGAAGTAGTTGTCCGACAGGTCTAAAAGTCGCTTAGGACATACAACTTGTGATACTGAACCACCCTGCCAAATTTCAAATTGTTCTCATGTACGGTTTCTGAGAAAAGCTTAACGGAAATTTTCATACCAGTGTTAACACGTTTTCATATCGGCCCAGTCGAAAACAGGAAGTAGTTGTTCCACAGGTCTGAAAGTCGCTTAGGGCATACAACGTGTGATACTGAACCACCCTGCCAAATTTCAAATTGTTCTCATGTACGGTTTCTGGGAAAAGCTTGACGGAAATTTTCATACTAGTGGTAACACATTTAATATCGGCCCAGTCGCAAACAGGAAGTAGTTGTCCGACAGGTCTTAAAGTCGCTTAGGACATACAACTTGTGATACTGAACCACCCTGCCAAATTTCAAATTGTTCTCATGAACAGTTTCTGAGAAAAACTTGACGGAAATTTGTCTGGACGTAGGGACGGACGGGGCGACAGACGGACGGACGGACATGAGTAAAACTTAATGCCCCCTGACATGTCGTCGCGGGGGCATAAAAATACAGGGTCATATTTGAATCACCTTTTTTTGCAACATCAATGTTACAATTTGTACTATTTTAATTTGCTTCCTTTCTCCTCACAATTTTGCAGATACCCCTTCCATTTTATTTAATTAGTCATTTACATCCATACGTTAAAAGCCCAATATTTCTCTGTAGATACATGGACACCCCTTACCCTTGATTTTGATGTTCCTCAACATTAAGTACAACTTTCTCCAATTTGGCAAGAATTTCTTTGTTACTGTCCTCACTAGGAGCTCTGAAAATACCATAGAAAGTTTTAAATCTAACACACGTAGACAGATATGATCATTGATGTAGTTTAATTTGTCATTTTGCTTTTTATAAATGCAAGTTTTAAACAGCAAATTATTTTTTTTAATTCAGTAAAAAACCTTATTTGCCATCCCAAGGATAGTACGCACAAAAAACTTTATAATTACAATATTCATGAAATTTCTTCTTATTCAAGCAAGTCACAACACATCTTTTTGATATGATTTTTGCCAACTTCCAACTTCTAAGCTTTGTTTAAAAATAAAATTTAAAAGATAAATACAAATTAAATTGTGTGCTGTCCATGACAATATAATCAACATTACTGGTTACCGTAACAACTGTATCAAGTGATTAAGAGCTTCTTGCAGTGCAGTATGTGGTGTCCATGACGACACAGTAAACACTTCCATCATGTCTTCTATTAGTTCCACAGTGTAACCATCCTCTATCATATCACAATACAACTTCTGCAACTAAAAAATCATCTGAGTTACAATACTTCCACTCTTAGGTAGAAAAAGCCTTATATAAATTAAAAAAAAAAAGATATAAAAAAAAATTACCTTCTGATTATCTCCCTTGGATAAGTCAAAATTGGCAGCATACTCAACTAGTCTGGTGTCTTCTGAAATCTGCAAAGATTTGAAACTTTCATGATTTAAAGCTTCAATATGACTTAGATATTTCTGTAACTGCTTGGCAGCATCTTCCCAAGTTATTTTGCATCTGAAAACAAAAAAGGAATTTGTTAAAAAATGTAGACATTTAAAATTAAGTTGGTAAGTACTGAAATCAGATATGTATAATACTCAACCTTTTTGCCTTCAAGATCCCCAGCCTGGGTGGGCATTATATACAAGAAGTAAAGTAGGTTTAATTTAAAAAATCTGTGAGCTAATACTCACTGTCGATACCCCCAGTTTCACAACTTTGTGTAAAAATCTAAGTATTTGGTAAACAGGAAGTAGATGACCAAGGAGCAAAAAATCACTATACACCATCTGGTATTATATGATAAAACAACAAGCAAAATATCAGACTTCTGCATCCTATAGTTTCTTAGATAACAGTAACAGAAATTATTGTTATGGACACACCAAAGGACAGATGGACAAGGGTAAAACAGTAACCCCCCTCTTCTTCGAATCGGGGGTATAATTACTTTGAATCACTTGTTGTTCGAATTTTGGATTGGTTGCATATAATACATTGCTTATACAATACTAATTCAGTCTACACTCAATTATTCAGACCAGCGTTCGACCAACAGTGCTGTCCAGAGCATCCCTAGGTGGCAGACAGGGTAGATCCTCTTGTTGGGATGTCAGATTATAATACCAAGGGCAAGACAGCAGACCGTGGGTAACTTTTTTTGAGAATTTCATGCTCCTTGCATGCACAACAAAGACCCCTTTAGTAGATTCAGAAAAAGATAAATTCTCTTTCCTTACACACTACTTCATACTTTTTCTTGTGGCAGTCTAAATTTTCATCCTGTTGGTCCAGCATTTCCATCAGTTTTTAACTGTTTGTAAACTTATTCATGTCATGGATATAGCTGAAATATTGTTTGCTGAATTTGGCAAACATTCAATCAATCATTTATTCAGTTGTAAAACTTAAATATAAAAATCCATAACAAATGACAAATACATGTATTAATGTAAGTGATCTGAAAAAATATTAAGGCAAAGGTCATTCAGGTCAGTACTGAAACTTATAAAGTTACTCAATGACTTTCTTGACTAATATAGCATATTATTTTAGGGAAATGTCCTACCCAGAGTCATCTTGTTTCTTCTTCTTTCCTCCTCCTTGCTGACGTGTAAACTTCAGCATTCTTTTGACTATCTCTTGTCTACAGTCAACTTCCAACTGTAAAATAAAGTTATCATGCTGTTTTTATGAAATCTGACTTTCACTTCACAAATTCAGAATTTATTTCTCATAACTAAGGGCTTGAATAAGTAATGTTTAATTAATGTCTCCCTTACACCACATTTTTATTAGAATTCAATCTAATTTGAAGCATATACATGTATGTAGAGAAAAAACAGTCTTTCCTGAGAATTTTTTTTATTCTCAATATCATCCAATACATTCTACAAAGGTCAGAGTTTAACATGAAGGATATGCATCATCACACATAACTTTACTAAATAACACAGTGCCTGTGACCTACCTTTGACCTTGACTGTTCTGAGAAAACAACATCATCAATGAAATTGATCACATCATTTGGCAGTAACTTCTGTATGGTTTCTCCACAACTTTCATATCTGTGCACCCATGCTGCCTGCAATTTATTAAATTTAGCTTAAAGGTTCAACAAAAACCATTATCAGCAACAAAACAGGGAAATATGATGAAAAACCAGCTTATCAATGTGTAAAGACTTTAACAAACTAGGCCGAATTTTACTGCACTAATAATCCAGTGTTACTTTGGTGATTTGTCAGATTAACAGCAGAAGTTAGTCCCATTACACGTAATGTAGCGAATAAAAAACTGGAACAGGTATATTTACAAAAAATTAAAACATGAAAGACATCTCTTTTATATCATTAAGCATGACACACTGAAAAATAGCTTTAAATGATCTGTATTAAACTAATTTTTGTTTTTGTTTGTTTGATTATTGTTTAACGCCACCATGGATAAAAGTGAAATTTGGTGAAAATCTTGAAAATTTTAGCGGGAGGTTTTGGCGGTCGCCAAATGGGTCCAGAGAGAAGTCCTGGTAGGGGTCCTTGGGGCGAAGCCCCCTGAAAAATATGGTATTTGAGGAGTTTGGAGTACTTCAGGACACTACTCTGCGGCCTCAGCTCCAGAACCATGGTTTTCATTAAGAAACCGCATGCCGGCATATCGTAATAAGATTGAATTACCCCCCCCCCCCCCCGCCCCCCCTTTAATTTTCTCAACGGATTTGCATGAATCACAAAAACGACCCAAGAGCAACCCAAAAATACCGGAAAATAAGGAAAAATCCAACCTTTCAACCATGCGCCACATTGAGCAATTTTTCAGCTATATCATGGTGTGAATCCAGCCCGCAATCCCAGTGTTGACAGACCACATGATCAATAGTAGATGAACTACCTTAACCACTCATCCACGAGGCCCCTGTATTAAAACAGTTCTCTTTTTGTCAAATAATTGTTTGTTGCCGCCATGATATGATTCACCATGGCATTTTACCATACATGGATAGTTGTGGGTGTTCCAACACAGTTGTAATCAGGCAAAGACATCTTTTGTCCAAAACACTAGCTGCTAAACTTATTTGTTTGTCCTGCTTGATATCTCATTATAAATCAGATTCACAATTTCAATCCACAACATAGTTTTAGCATTCATTTCTGTAAGAAATTCATAATAACCCCACAGTAAATTTTAACAAACTACAATGAACATTCCATACTAAAAATTCCATAAATGGAATTCAAATTCATACGACACACCTCCCTAAGAAGCAACACATCAATCAGAGTTCATGACATTTTTCAGGTAGTGAACATACCTAACCACAGGCACACATAACCCTCAGTGGGTAATTAAACACAGAGATAATTATCTTCTTGTATCAATATTAAGTGAACATGACACCAACAAAAAATGGTGACACTGTTGAATGATATCAAATTTGTACATGGCCTTACTGTAGAATCTGGTGCCTTCTTTGTTTCTGTATTCCAGAACTGTTTTAGAGCCCAGGCACAATGGACAACACTGGAGTGCAGAAATCCTCCATTCTGCAAAGATTTGAAAAAAAGTGCTTTTATAAATATATATATTTTCACCTCAATTTTATTTAATATGCAAGAATATGTTATAAAATAGATTGATGAACAATCAGTTAGCAATCAACTAATGCATATTGTTTTCAATGTCAATAAATATATGTGATGTTTTAATTTGGAAGCAAAAATTTTAATATTTACTTGTCCAAAGAGACAAGTAAAAAAAGTTAGAGGCATGTTCACTAAGGTTTGTTGACATTTACTTTAGAAAATCTCTCTATCAAAACGAAAAAAACCACCGCATTTTAAAATGCTGATTAAACAATTGTTGATTTTAATTTGCACCTTTTTGGATCTACAATAGAAGCGAAAGCTCCACCATACGCGATAAGCAGTTTTTATTTGTCACTATAAAAATCTGTGCCACAGTACACTGACTTTTACAATACATTAATCATTCAGCAAACATTTCTCTAAGTAATACAGATTTGGTGTAGAATTGTGATTTTCAAACTGAATCAACTAACAAAAGTAATCGTTAAATTTGTTTTTTCTGGTAACATATCTTTTGCTGTGCAAGTCGTCACGTTGTTTTCACAGGAAGCGTCAATGAATCTTATACTCAGACATGACTTTTAACATTACAAGTGTGGTAAAGTAAAGAAAATATAAACAACTTACTCCATCTGGTATTTTACCGGCCAGTTTAGCTATGGCTGTAACATTATTGGGGGTCAGTATAGGTACTATATATTTGACTGGGTTCGTCTGTCCTTCCATCAGCTGTTTGTAATCCAGACCTAACAATAAATTACCTTATGTAGACAACTAGACAGCTAGACTTGTTTGGCATGGATTTAGATTCTAGCTCTGTACCAATCTGGTGCTTTATGTTGGGGAAGTACACAAGGTAGGTGCTTGTTATTTAATAAATTTAAATTTATTGAATGTTCCTGTGTCCTTACATAAACTTCTTATTTCTATCCCATATATTTATTTTTCATTGGCAATTTAAAAAAATGTCCAGTTCATAATAAACACTCAATCTTGAGAATTCTAGAACAATTGGTTTTTAACTGCATAACTACCGTAACAAAAACAACATGATTTATGATGGAAACAATGGGAAAATGTCATTTAATAAAACTAATGATGACTTTAGGTTTCAGTTGACATCATTCTTCACGATATGCATCTGTCAGACGGACAAAATTAAAATTATAATGTTTGGAATAGCAAAAAATGTTGTTTATGTCTATATCTATATAATCTAGTTACAGGTAAGCTATGTCAACATCAGGTAACTATTTTGGGTCCAGCAAAAGTAACATTAAAAAAAAAATCTGCTGCGGCAAAAGCCGATTTGGTCCACTAGCATTTCTAGGGAAATTGATTTGTGTGAAGAAGACTGTGACATGAGGAGTTATTAACTTTACCAAAACTCATCAATTGTATAGTAATAAATACAGAAATAAATAATAAATATACCCTCTGCAACTCCTTGGATTTTCTTTAATAATTTAAGATGGCTGTCTGCTGTAATGCCTTCATGTTGTATGTCCTTGACCTCCGATAGCAAAGTGAAGTAATAGATCAAGGTTGTATGGTTAGTTCCATCAATGTTAGGATAAATAAATGTCCTCATTCTCTCAGCAAACTGTTTAGGCTCAGACACAAGTGTAGGCAGAATGTTCTTATTATTCACTCTTTCTTCAACTTCCTCAATGGTTATACTGAAAATCATGAGGCATTATAAAAGTCCAGAAATACTGAAGGAATATTAACAATAATATTTGACAATTTTAATGGTAAATGTCCTAGAACTATTTGAATTTTAACAGTGTAAAGATAGGTCATGTGATAAACACAAGTTACTGCATATAACCTGAGTTGCTCCATTGGAGTTTTGCCAATCATGGTTTCCATTGGAGTTTTGCCAATCATGGTTTCCATTGAAGTAGAGTGATACTCAAACCCGCAACCTCGGTGTTGACAGACCACTTGATCAATAATAGATGATCTACATTAACCACGCAGCCTGAATTGGTTGTATATAATACATCAGTGCACAATATACACAACCATTAATGTTAGATTGAACAGTAAAGAGAAATAATTACAGTTTGTTTTACTTTCTGAATCTCATCATCCATCTTGCCACAAACCACTGGCTGGTTATCAAACTTGTCCGAGATATAATGCTCATAAACATTTTCCCTAAGTTTAATGAAGATCAGACAATAACTGTTTGAGTTAAAGAGCCGACAAGGAGAATTTGCCATTTTCTGTATAATGAAGGGCCATAACTCTGAAGTGGCTGAAGCAATTCGGCTGGTTATCAATCGTCGAGATCTTATGCCCATAAACATTTTCCCCAAGTAGTATGAAGACAACAACTGTTTAAGTAAGAGAGCAGACAAGGCAAATTTGCCATATTTTGTAAAAATAAAGGGCCATAACTCTGAAGTGATTCTAGTGATTTGGCTGGTTAACAAACTTGTTGGAAATATGATGCCCATAAACATTTTCACCAAGTTTCATGAAGTTCGGACAACAACTGTTTGAGTTAATTTACGTCCAGTGAGGAGTATTTCAGCTATATTCAGTACAAGAACAAGTTAACAAACTCTAAATCAACGGGAAACATGAATGGGACATCAGGACTTCCACTGGAAAAGTATGGAATATTAGGAAGGAGCAAAGAATTAAGCCTTTAGCAGTGAAATCTACAAAAGAGTTCTTTATCATTCAAGGAGAGTGGAATTGTGCAAACACGTCTGTCTCTATGGGACTTAACCAGGATTTCTGCATTATGACCTGACAACCCCCAATAAGAGGGTCTCCCCTATCTGCCACCTGGGGACGTGCTGGGCTGCACAGTGGGTCGAGCACATTTTAGTTACCCAACTATCAAACAAGAACTCCAGATGCGATTATTTTCTCAAAGGTATATGTCAAGACTTACCCACTATCAAATAAGAACTCCAGGTGTGACATGTACAACTCCCACACAGGTATGTCATATCTTTCTGCCAAGTTGCATGCAACATTGTACATTTCATCATTACAACTCCTGAAATAATAGGTAACAATTATTTAAGAAAATAATTCAAGTAAAATAAGATCCACAAACACAAATTTAAGAACAATATTAAATTAAAATTTGTCTGCAAATTGTACATGGAGGGAAAATATATTTAAACAATGGAAATTGACCTTACATCAAACAAGGGATGGTGTCTCTATGGCACGGGATGTCCCATCCACATATTTAACAAAACTTGCAGATTTTAACACTGTTTTGAGTTCAAGTCATGGTGTACACAGTTTTATACAGATAAGACTTATGGTTTACAAGAAATCAACTTCAAAAATAGGGCATTTAATAGGACATTAAATGATACCACAAATGGTCATATACCTAAGAGATGACAGGTACAGTGGTCACATACCTAAGAGATGACAGGTACAGTGGTCACATACCTAAGAGATGACAGGTACAGTGGTCACATACCTGAGAGATGACAGGTACAGTGGTCATAAACCTAAGAGATGACAGGTACAGTGGTCATATACCTAAGAGATGACAGGTACAGTGGTCATATACCTAAGAGATGACAGGTACAGTGGTCACATACCTAAGAGATGACAGGTACAGTGGTCATATACCTAAGAGATGACAGGTACAGTGGTCATATACCTAAGAGATGACAGGTACAGTGGTCACATACCTAAGAGATGACAGGTACAGTGGTCATATACCTAAGAGATGACAGGTACAGTGGTCATATGCCTAAGAGATGACAGGTACAGTGGTCACATACCTAAAAGATGACAGGTATAGTGGTCACATACCTAAGAGATGACAGGTACAGTGGTCATATACCTAAGAGATGACAGGTACAGTGGTCACATACCTAAGAGATGACAGGTACAGTGGTCACATACCTAAGAGATGACAGGTATAGTGGTCACATACCTAAGAGATGACAGGTACAGTGGTCACATACCTAAAAGATGACAGGTATAGTGGTCACATACCTAAGAGATGACAGGTACAGTGGTCATATACCTAAGAGATGACAGGTACAGTAGTCACATACCTAAGAGATGACAGGTACAGTGGTCACATACCTAAGAGATGACAGGTACAGTGGTCATATACCTAAGAGATGACAGGTACAGTGGTCACATACCTAAGAGATGACAGGTACAGTGGTCACATACCTAAGAGATGACAGGTACAGTGGTCACATACCTGAGAGATGACAGGTACAGTGGTCATATACCTAAGAGATGACAGGTACAGTGGTCACATACCTAAGAGATGACAGGTACAGTGGTCACATACCTAAGAGATGACAGGTACAGTGGTCACATACCTAAGAGATGACAGGTACAGTGGTCACATACCTGAGAGATGACAGGTACAGTGGTCACATACCTGAGAGATGACAGGTACAGTGGTCACATACCTAAGAGATGACAGGTACAGTGGTCACATACCTAAGAGATGACAGGTACAGTGGTCACATACCTAAGAGATGACAGGTACAGTGGTCACATACCTAAGAGATGACAGGTACAGTGGTCATATACCTAAGAGATGACAGGTACAGTGGTCATATACCTAAGAGATGACAGGTACAGTGGTCATATACCTAAGAGATGACAGGTACAGTGGTCACATACCTGAGAGATGACAGGTACAGTGGTCATATACCTAAGAGATGACAGGTACAGTGGTCACATACCTAAGAGATGACAGGTACAGTGGTCACATACCTGAGAGATGACAGGTACAGTGGTCATATACCTAAGAGATGACAGGTACAGTGGTCACATACCTAAGAGATGACAGGTACAGTGGTCATATACCTAAGAGATGACAGGTACAGTGGTCACATACCTAAGAGATGACAGGTACAGTGGTCACATACCTAAGAGATGACAGGTACAGTGGTCATATACCTAAGAGATGACAGGTACAGTGGTCACATACCTAAGAGATGACAGGTACAGTGGTCACATACCTAAGAGATGACAGGTACAGTGGTCACATACCTAAGAGATGACAGGTACAGTGGTCATATACCTAAGAGATGACAGGTACAGTGGTCATATACCTAAGAGATGACAGGTACAGTGGTCATATACCTAAGAGATGACAGGTACAGTGGTCATATACCTAAGAGATGACAGGTACAGTGGTCATATACCTAAGAGATGACAGGTACAGTGGTCACATACCTAAGAGATGACAGGTACAGTGGTCACATACCTAAGAGATGACAGGTACAGTGGTCATATACCTAAGAGATGACAGGTAAAGTGGTCACATACCTAAGAGATGACAGGTATAGTGGTTATATACCTGAGAGATGACAGGTATAGTGGTCACATACCTGAGAGATGACAGGTATAGTGGTTACATACCTGAGAGATGACAGGTACAGTGGTTACATACCTGAGAGATGACAGGTACAGTGATTACCTGAGAGATGACAGGTACAGTGGTCATATACCTAAGAGATGACAGGTACAGTGGTCACATACCTGAGAGATGACAGGTATAGTGGTCATATACCTAAGAGATGACAGGTATAGTGGTTACATACCTGAGAGATGACAGGTACAGTGGTTACATACCTAAGAGATGACAGGTACAGTGGTTACAAACCTGAGAGATGACAGGTACAGTGGTCACATACCTGAGAGATGACAGGTACAGTGGTCACATACCTGAGAGATGACAGGTACAGTGGTGACATACCTGAGAGATGACAGGTACAGTGGTCACATACCTGAGAGATGACAGGTACAGTGGTCACATACCTGAGAGATGACAGGTACAGTGGTCACATACCTGAGAGATGACAGGTACAGTGGTCACATACCTGAGAGATGACAGGTACAGTGGTCACATACCTGAGAGATGACAGGTACAGTGGTCACATACCTGAGAGATGACAGGTACAGTGGTCACATACCTGAGAGATGACAGGTACAGTGGTCACATACCTGAGAGATGACAAGTGTCACATACCTGAGTGATGACAGGTATAGTGGTCACATACCTTAGAGATGACAGGTACAGTGGTCACATACCTGAGAGATGACAGGTACAGTGGTCACATACCTGAGTGATGACAGATACTGTGGTCACATACCTTAAAGATGACAGGTACAGTGATCACATACCTGAGAGATGACAGGTACAGTGGTCACATACCTGAGAGATGACAGGTACTACAGTGGTCACATACCTGAGAGATGACAGGTACAGTGGTCACATACCTGAGAGATGACAGGTACTACAGTGGTCACATACCTGAGAGATGACAGGTACAGTGGTCACATACCTGAGAGATGACAGGTACAGTGGTCACATACCTGAGAGATGACAAGTGTCACATACCTGAGTGATGACAGGTATAGTGGTCACATACCTTAGAGATGACAGGTACAGTGGTCACATACCTGAGAGATGACAGGTACAGTGGTCACATACCTGAGTGATGACAGATACTGTGGTCACATACCTTAAAGATGACAGGTACAGTGATCACATACCTGAGAGATGACAGGTACAGTGGTTAAATACCTGAGAGATTACAGGTACAGTGGTCACATACCTGAGAGATGACAGGTACAGTGGTCACATACCTGAGAGATGACAGGTACAGTGGTCACATACCTGAGAGATGACAGGTACAGTGGTCACATACCTGAGAGATGACAGGTACAGTGGTTAAATACCTGAGAGATTACAGGTACAGTGGTCACATACCTGAAAGATGACAGGTACCGTGGTCACATACTGTAAACGTATTAATTTATGCGGATTCTAATTTTCGCGTTTTTGTCAAGTTGAACATTTTCGCGGGTATTGATTTTCGCGGAATTCATCGAAGATAAAATAATTAAATATGACTATATATACAACCCTTTTTAATTTCTTTCCAAACCTACTTAAATCCTTTGAAATGACGTGTGACTTAGTGTACAGTAATATCGACTTCCTCTGAAGCAATTTAGCCCTAAAGTGTTGATTTCATACTCACTTCTGCTATTAAAATCAAAAGTGAATTTATTTTTACTCAGTTCAAAAATTAGTTTTAAAATGTTAAAACGTTGGTTAGTTCGTCCAACTTAAAACCAAAGTCCGTGAATCATTTGTGAACTGGTACAGCGATGAAATAAACAAGGAACTAAACAATTTGAAATCGTCCAAGATGTCAAAATCGATTTAAAACTTTCTTATCTTAAACCAAAAATGCAGCTTGGACGGTTAATGCATTTCAACAAATTAGACCTGAAACTTTATTTCGAGATTGGTTTAAGTCGGGGATCAAAGAAGCCGTTGAGAAATGTAGAGTTTAACTTCCCGTTATAAAAACACTCGTTAATTAATAAATCAACACTTCGTTGTACAATTGTTTATTGTAATCAGTGATCCGTACAATGACAGGTTACTAGTAATCAGGTCGTCTTAATGTACGCATTGTAAATAGATATGTATTGATTTTGTCAATAATTTGTAAAATATTCTTTGTATTTTTATTCATGCCAATTTAAGGTAAATAATATCAAACATTTGATTTCAATAATTGATTGACGAAAATATAAACAATATGTTTTTTTGTAAGATAAATGCGTACAATTTATAACAGTACTTACTCGATCAATAATTGATCTCTGATGTTCACCTTGCCTGTGTGTTTGTTTAGTATATTAAAGTTTTTCGAGGGTATCTATTTTCGCACTTTTCTTGGTACCGCGAAAATAGCGAAAATTACTACGTTTACAGTACCTTAGAGATGACAGGCACAGTGGTCACATACCTTCGAGATGACAGGTACAGTGGTCACATACCTTAGAGATGACAGGCACAGTGGTCACATACATGAGAGAAGACAGGTACAGTGGTCACATACCTGAGAGATGACGGGTACAGTGGTCACATACCTTAGAGATGGCAGGTACAGTGGTCACATACCTGAGAGAAGACAGGTACAGTGGTCACATACCTGAGAGATGACAGGTACAGTGGTCACATACCTTAGAGATGGCAGGTACAGTGGTCACATACCTTAGAGATGACAGGTACAGTGGTTACATAACTGAGAGATGACAGGTACAGTGGTCACATACCTTAGAGATGACAGGCACAGTGGTCACATACCTGAGAGATGACAGGTACATTGGTCACATACCTGAGATGACAGGTACAGTGGTCACATACCTAAGAGATGACAGGCACAGTGGTCACATACCTGAGAGATGACAGGTACAGTGGTCACATAACTGAGAGATGACAGGTTCAGTGGTCACATACCTGAGAGATGACAGGTACCTGAGAGATGACAGGTACAGTAGTCCCCCTCTTATGCGATCCCCTCGCCGACGACCACCCGCCTCATCCGGCAAAAACCCTGATGCATTAAGTGTTTCTAACGTAAAATTACCTCTCGCGAACGACCACCCCTCAAACGCGACCAGCGACCACGTTTTCTTGACACAACAACGTAAATTCCCCTCACGAACGACCATTTTCACTGACCGGATGTTTATTTTGGAATTCTCGAATGGAACGTGATTTGGTTTTATTATCGTAAACGGGTCCTACGAAACGCAGAGAAGTGCAGAGAAATGCAGAGAAGTGAAGAGAATTACATCGTATGTAAACATCGTCAAACTGCTTGAAAATTTCAATTAAATGATATTTTTAGTAAAAATATGGGCTTCTTTATGTTCATGTATACAATATAAAACATATTTATATATAATAAACCTTTATTTAATCAAATAAACCATTTTTTAATTACTTCTCTGCACTTCTCTGCGTTTAGTATGACCGTCGTAAACCAGTTCGGTAACAGTTCAACGACCGGTAAACAAAATGTCGAAATCGCGTAAAAGAAAGATGTTTAAGCTGGATTAAAGGGGAAAACAAGTAGGATATTGTAGATCAGTTTGCTTTCGGTATTACAGAAATTGGGTTTCGAACAAGATTGAAAATTTCAACAAGGAGATAATAGTACAATGTACCAACATAATCATAAATCAAAATTTACAACAAACGATGTCAAAAACTTGGGAAACTGGAAACAGAGAGAAACCTGGGTTTTTTCCAAACTAAATGGAACCTTAATACACTACGAAGTGGAACCTGGGCAGACAATAAAAGTGATAAAAATAATGATTATGCAGATGAAACAGGAACAGAAACTTTCACTGATAAGAAGACTTGGAATTCTTATATTATCATTACACATTTTAAACAGATAAAAACTGCATGAATTCTTTTTATTTTTATTTATACTGAAAAACAAAATAGAAATATTTATTATGTGTGATTCTTGATCACTTCACAGTTCTTGTTGCTAATTAATCAACCGACCAAGCTCTATAAACCTGTGTTAGTGTGTGTATATCCCCTCAAGAAAGACCACCCCCATTATAAGACCACTTTCATGACTCAGATGGGGTGGTCTTATAAGAGGGGGACTACTGTACAGTGGTCACATACCTGAGAGATGACAGGTACAGTGGTCACATACCTTAGAGATGACAGGTACAGTGGTCACATACCTGAGAGATGACAAGTACAGTGGTCACATATCTGGAGATGACAGGTACAGTGGTCACATACCTTAGAGATGACAGGTACAGTGGTCACATACCTTAGAGATGACAGGTAGAGTGGTCACATACCTTAGAGATGACAGGTACAGTGGTCACATACCTTAGAGATGACAGGTACAGTGGTCACATACCTTAGAGATGACAGGTACAGTGGTCACATACCTGAGAGATGACAGGTACAGTGGTCACATACCTTAGAGATGACAGGTACAGTGGTCACATACCTGAGAGATGACAGGTACAGTGGTCACATACCTTAGAGATGACAGGTACAGTGGTCACATACCTGAGAGATGACAGGTACAGTGGTCACATACCTGAGAGATGACAGGTACAGTGGTCACATACCTTAGAGATGACAGGTTCAGTGGTCACATACCTGAGAGATGACAGGTACAGTGGTCACATACCTGAGAGATGACAGGTACAGTGGTCACATACCTGAGAGATGACAGGTACAGTGGTCACATACCTAAGAGATGACAGGTTCAGTGGTCACATACCTTAGAGATGACAGGTTCAGTGGTCACATACCTGAGAGATGACAAGTACAGTGGTCACATACCTTAGAGATGACAGGTTCAGTGGTCACATACCTGAGAGATGACAGGTACAGTGGTCACATACCTGAGAGATGACAGGTACAGTGGTCACATTGACACACAATTTTCTGAACAAACATTATACTTACATGGTCAAACCAAGGATAGTTTCCTTTTTGTATTCTAAGTCATTTGTAAATCTGTCTATGTCCACACCTGGAAATACATGTAATACAAACACTTAACATTCTTTATGTTGTACAGAAACAGATTATTTGTGTTACTGGATTTGTTTCAAACCAGGGAAATCTTTGCTGGATTTATCAAGTTTAATATGTAGACACTAAGTTCTTGTCATTCAAAATACAGGTCAAAGGTTATTATAGTGCATGGCACTTAAATGAGAAATAAGTCAGTCCTTAAAGTGAAACAAACAAACCTTGCAGAAATGTGTGACAATTCATAAATAATATAATCTAATCCTTGTCAATAGGTTGTAAAAATAATCATTTCAAGAACATGTCATAAACTTTATCATTATTTAAAATGACAAATAGATTCCAGTCCAAACATACTTAGAGTCCAGAAACTACAATACATATATATATGAATACAGTAGAGCATAATCAGATCATGTATTTTATTTAACTATAAGAGATTTAAAATGTCTACCTGCTCAGGGTCCATAATCAGATCATTATTTTATTTAACTATAAGGGATTTAAAATGTCTACCTGCTCAGGGTCCATAATCAGATCATTATTTTATTTTAACTATAAGGGATTTAAAATGTCTACCTGCTCAGGGTCCAGCTGAAATAGTATTTTACTACAAGATATTATAGTGTACTCACCACTACCGATTCTTATTAAAGTCCTGGCCTGAATGTAGTCCTCAAAGGCCTCGTAACATTGTTTTAACTTCTTCACTAGGTCAAGGACATCCTTTGGCCAGTCAAGGTCATTCCTGCTGGTAACAAAGTTAACTACTCTCTGTATCAGTTTGACAGGATCATGTCTATAGATTGGACTTGGTTCTGGAAGTATGGTTGGCTCAACCGAGGCGTAGATTTGTAAAGCATAATAGTATAAAGTCAGCTGTTGGCTGATGGCTGTCTTTGGGAAGCTGTCGAAGAAATTTGCAACTTCTGCAGTCTACAACAAATCATCAAGACACTATTAATATTAATACTGATGTGAAAAAAACTGCCAGTAAAGGAGTTGGAGAGGTCTGAAAATGAATCCAGCAATATATAATAATCTTCCAAAGCTATTAACAAAATTTCAGTATTGTAACACATATCATTGCTGAGAAAAAAGTGACGGAAATGGTGAAGGAAAGGGTGACGGACACTCACACTCACAGACCTATGTATACTCCTTATTAGGAGATGGGTTCAACAAAACATCAATAGAAGGAAAAACTTGAAAACACTGTTAACCACTCTGTAAGACTTTAGCATATACCAAGACAAAAATTCCCTAAAGATTAAAGTGATTTAAAGAGAAAATCATTTTAAGGACTATATTAACTATGTTTCATCAGTTGAGCATGTACCTATTTCAAATTCTTTTATATGTTTTGTTGTGAAAAGATTTAATGTGTAAGTAAAGGTCTATATTATGCAGGAATAAACAAACCGCAATTACATTATTTTTAGTCTTAAGCATTTCTCATCGCTGATTAATTCAACTAAACTTGGTAAATTGTGTCAGGTTTTTATCTAGATGTGATGTGAAGAAATAAGAAAAAAGTTTTTTACACTAAATTATATGTAAACTTTCTGCTAAAAAGGTTTCTTATAGAAGATATTAGTTTCTTATAGGAGATATTAGTTTCTAATAGGAGATAGTGTTATCAAAATATACAAAATAAATTGCCACATAACTGATCAAATTTAATTTGATAATTGCTGCTAAAATTCATAATATAATAAACAATTATTTTTGCTACAGCAAGAAATAGGTGACATCAGACAGGCACATAATTTTTTTTATTTATCTTGAATATGGAACTGGCATCTATCTTATCAACTAAAGTTCTCTGTGCAGATAAATATTTAAAGAATATTTCACTCAATTGTACTATTGGTGTTTTTCTGCACAAGATAAAAAATAATCCAATTATCCCTTGAGATCTTCAGACTGCAACTAATAATTGGAGATATTTAGGTCTTTCCACCTTTCTGTGGAAAGACCTATAGTTATTGTTCTGATTATTATTATTAAGGGCTTTCCCGTCTTCCGACGGAAAGCCCTTACTGTATTTCTTCTGTTTATTATTTTTCTTATTATTATTTTACGAAAAAATTCTTCCGCCAAGTCTGGACAGCTCATTTTTTGTCGTGTCGCTTTGATATTTTCTACATGTGACCGGTCATTGAAACCGTGATCTCTGCCATGGGCAGTGTGTCGCAAACTTTGTCATTATGGAGTTATCTCCCGTAACACCGGAAAGCTTGTGTGCGCTTCTCCTCAAACACCGTAAAAGATATCGCTTCACAACCTTTTCCAATGTCTTCAGTCAAGCTGTGCGCAACTTTGTCACATGTCGCGAAAAGAATTTCACGACATCTTATAGGAGTTTTCTCCCCTTAAATATTGGTTATAAGAGAAATGCCAAGAAATCTCAGGAACTAGAAGAGATACAGACCTGGGGTCTTCACTATAGACCCTCATGACCTTTGACCTTGAACATGGTCACAAGGTCAAAGGTCAAGGTCATGTTCTAGATTTTGACCTCTGCTTGTGTTCACTACTCCTCGAAAACTATAAAAGATAGAGGAAAACCCAAATAATGAAAAATGTAGATCTCTTAAAGGCGCAACTTTGTCACATTTGTAGGAAAAGGATTTGAGGTCATCTTATAGGAGTTATCTCTCATTATATATGTAACTTATTGGTTTTTTACATGTTACTCATTAACTATTAATGATAAAGGGAAACTAAAGAGTGCAAAATGTTGATCTCTTAAAGGAGCAACTTTGTCACATTTACAGGAAAAGGATTTTAAGTCATCCAATAGGAGTTATCTCCCATTATATTTGTAATTTATTAGTTTTCTACATGTAACTAATTAACTATTATTGATAAAGGGAAAGTAAAGAGTGCAAAATGTTGGTCTCTTAAAGGAGCAACTTTGTTTTTCTATTTACAGGGAAAGGATTTGACTTCATTTTATAGGAGTTATCTCCCATTATATATGTAACTGATTGGTTTTTTACAGGTTACTCATTAACTATTAATGATAAAGGGAAACTAAAGAGTGCAAAATGTTGGTCTCTTAAAGGAGCAACTTTGTTACATTACAGGGAAAGGATTTGACTTCATTTTATAGGAGTTATCTCCCATTATATATGTAACTTATTGGTTTTTTACATGTTACTCATTAACTATTAAAGATAAAGGAAAACTAATAAGTCCAAAATGTTGGTCTCTTAAAGGAGCAACTTTGTTACATTTACAGGGAAAGGATTTGACTTCATTTTATAGGAGTTATCTCCCATTATATATGTAACTGATTGGTTTTTTACATGTTACTCATTAACTATTAATGATAAAGGGAAACTAAAGAGTGCAAAATGTTGGTCTCTTAAAGGAGCAACTTTGTCACATTTACAGGAAAATGATTTGACTTCATTTTATAGGAGTTATCTCCCATTATATATGTAACTGAGTGGTTTTTCACATGTATCTCATTAACTTTTAACGATAAAGGGAAAGTAGAGAGTGCAAAATGTTCATCTCTTAAAGGAGCAACCTTGTCACATTTACAGGAAAAGGATTTGAAGTCATCTTATAGGAGTTATCTCCCATTATACATGTAACTTAGTGGTTTTTCACATGATACTCATTAACTATTAATGATAGAGAGAAACCAAAGAGTGCAAAATGTTGGTCTCTTAAAGGAGCAACTTTGTCACATTTACAGGAAAAGGATTTGACTTCACTTTATAGGAGTTATCTCCTATTATATATGTAACTTATGGGTTTTTCACATGTTACTCATTAACTATTAATGATAGAGGGAAACCAAAGAGTGCAAAATGTTGGTCTCTTTAAGGAGCAACTTTGTCACATTTACAGGAAAAGGATTTGACTTCATTTTATAGGAGTTATCACCCATTATATATGTAACTGTGTGGTTTTTCACCTGTAACTCATTAACTATTAACGATAAAGGGAAAGTAGAGAGTGCAAAATGTTCATCTCTTAAAGGAGCAACCTTGTCACATTTACAGGAAAAGGATTTGAAGTCATCTCAAAGGAGTTATCTCCCATTATACATGTAACTTAGTGGTCTTTCACATGTTACTCATTAACTATTAATGATAGAGGGAAACCAAAGAGTGCAAAATGTTGGTCTCTTAAAGGAGCAACTTTGTCACATTACAGGAAAAGGATTTGACTTCATTTTGTAGGAGTTATCTCCCTTTATATATGTAACTGAGTGGTTTTTCACGTGTAACTCATTAACTATTAACAATAAAGGGAAAGTAGAGAGTTCAAAATGTTCATCTCATAAAGGAGCAACCTTGTCACATTTACAGGAAAAGGAACCCAAAAGTGTGGGAAAGCCCTCAATTGTTCCAAGAACAATTGAATCTTTTAATTATTATTATTATTCTTCTCCCACTTCTTGCACAAACTTATGTGGGGTTTTTTCATTTCGCGACATGTCGATTTGATATTTTATATCTGATATCGGTGACCCATTGCGCTTTCGCAGTTCACCCTGACTGACCACACCCTTTTCCTTTAAGGAGTTATCTCCTCTTTTACTAAAAAGCTTGTTCCTGCTAATCCTCCTAAACCAAAAAAGATAGCAATACCAAATCTTTACCAAAATGTGTCCTATATCCTTACGCAACTTTGGGACGGATTGATTGAAGGGTTCTGACGACATCTTATAGGAGTTGTCTCCCTTTAAATAAAAGTAGTAAGTGATATTCAAACAAATCTCAACAACTAAAGATAGAGGCCTGGGGTCTTCACAATAGATCATCTTGACCTTTGACCTTGAAAATGGACACAAGGTCAAAGGTCAAGGTCACGTTCTAAATTTTGACATTTGCTTGTGTGCGCTACTCCTCTGAAACGGTAAAAGATAGGTAAACACTTATTGAGAGTAAAATGTTTGTCTTATGAAGACGCAACTTTCCACATTAGAGCGAAGTAATTTGACTTCATTTTATAGGAGTTATCTCCCATTATATATGTAACTGATTGGTTTTTCACATGGTACTCATTAACTATTAATGATAGAGGGAAACTAAAGAGTGCAAAATGTTGGTCTCTTAAAGGAGCAACTTTGTCACATTAACAAGGGAAGGATTTGACTTCATTTTATAGGAGTTATCTCCCATTATATATGTAACTTATTGGTTTTTCACATCGTACTCATTAACTATAAATGATAGAGGGAAAGTAAAGAGTGCAAAATGTTGGTCTTTTAAAGGAGCAACTTTTTTTACATTTTCAGTAAACGGATATTACTTCATTTTATAGGAGTTATCTCCCATTGTATATGTAACTTTTTGGTTTTTCAAATGTAACTCATTAACTATTAATGATAGAGGGAAACTAAAGAGTGCAAAATGTTGATCTCTTAAAGGAGCAACTTTGTTACATTTACAGGGAAATGATTTGACTTCATTTTATAGGAGTTATCTCCCATTATATATAGGTAATTTATTGGTTTTTTCACAAGTAACTCATTGATTATTATTGATAAAGGGAAATTAAAGAGTGCAAAATGTTGCTCTCTTAAAAGAGAAAACACGGGGAATTTTATGGTATTCCGCCAGCCTGCCAAAAAGAAAGGGGGGGGGGGGGGTGTTTCTAAGGGGACCCCATAAGATTGTAGTGTGCAGATTTCATCCTAGACCACAGAGAATGGTGAAACGAAATGGACGCCAAATCGTTCGGGGATCGATGTCTTTAAATTGTCGCTACAGTAGAAATCGTTCTGACGAACGATAAAAACAATTTCCAGGTCATGAAAGTTGAAGATAGGTTTTTTATGCAAAAATCGCAATTTTCAGACGAACCATAAATCCTAGCTTTTCGAAAATGGTGCCAATCGATTTAGAATGCCGATTTTACCCCAACCAAGTATCTCGGATGTGCATAAATGTCAACAAACTCGAAAATCGGCAGAAAAAATCAAATGTCGAAACCCCCAAAAGAATATATTATACTAAGTCCGCGATAATATACCTCGATATCACGTGACAAAAGACGAGGTAACCAGTCAAATCAAAGCTTTCTATTTGTATTTCATAAATAAAAATCATAGAATTTTCTCTCTTTCTTATTTATTTCATTTGTAAATACACGAAAACATTACAAAATGTCTTCGTATTTTAAATGTCAAAAACATATTGTTAGGTATATATACGTCAAAATTTGATATTTCAACAACAGGATTCCGTGGCGCAGTGGATAGAGCGCCGGCTGGCAATACTGACATCCTGAGTTCGATACTAGGGTGAGACATGTCATTTTTGCATGGTTTTCTGCTACGTTTCACGTATATTTTATGCAGTTATGGATTTTTATATAGAAAAAAACAAAACAAAAACTGTATTTTTTTACACTGCGGGGTAAAAAATGTCGATGAAAGTGGTAAGCCATGATTTTTTGTTTTGAAGGAAGAAAAATGAACCTATATTATTATTAATAATTTTCTTCCGATAAAAAATTCAATTTCGTGAAATACGTGTATATTACAATGTTATATATATTCTACCCTCTGGGGCCTCTTGTTTGACGTTTAACGCCACTTTAAATGAAAGGTGGGAAGACCCTCAAATGTTCAACCGAACAGTTGATCTTTAATCTGAATCAAGTTTTTTCAAAACCATGCATTTGAAAAAACTGGTTTTTTTTGGTCAGTATTTAAAAGTTGTCTGTAACAAATAGATGCCAAAGATTAGTGCATAACCATGGAAACATTATGGTCTACCATTATGGCAAATAGGAGTAAGCAATGTTCATTTACCATTAGATACGATGATTGGTCCTAACAAGTAGTAGTCGGAGAGGTGTAAAAAGTAAATCTCACAATATGTTACAAAGCTACTGAGTAGTAAAAGTAGGAAAGGTCTGAAGGTAAATGGCACAATATGGCACAAAGCTACTGACAGGAAGTAGGAGTCAGAGATGTCTGAAAGTAAATCACACAATATGGCACAAAGCTATCGACAGGAAGTAGGACTGCGAGAGGTCTGAAGATAAATCCCACAAAATGACACTAAGCATGCATATTTTTTTTTCAAAACAATATTTTCATACTTTTTAAAATACAACATACTTTCTTTTTATATCTCTCGATAAGTTAACACATGAAACTGTGTAATAAAAAAGAATTATGCACATATTGCTAGATTTGACAATTTTGTGACCTTTTATAAAATGACATATTTAGTTGTCACAGAAAAGTGTTGCACTCCTGACAATTTTGGCATGGGTTTTTGGCATAACATTTTTGTTTTCTGATATATCTTTAAAGATTTTTTGCAGCCATGTTCCATACAACTAGACATACATTTTTAACTATTTCTAAATAATATATCTATTAATTTGACAAAATTAGAGGACCATAATCTGTAGGGGTCTTTTTTTTTTAAACAGCTTATATATTAATTTTGTTCTTTCTCAAATATCCTATTGAAAATGTTAAGATATATGAAATTTGTTCCCAGCAATATCACAAAATTTACCTCAGCACTTTTAAAAGAATGTATTTCCTTCTTTTATTTGTTTTAACCTGGAGTGTCAGGAGTGCAACAAAATCAGGCTAAACATAGTACTTTTTCTACAACCTATCATTTTCAAATGGTTTAACTTTATTATGATTTTTTTTTCTCCAGGGATGACTTTTAATTACAATTTAATAATTTTGTTGCCATATGCAAAAATACATACTACTTTTGACTTAATAAAAATTTTAAGAGGTAGATAACAAAAGAATTTTCAAAATTTCTTGAAAAAATTTTTTTTGTTGTTGAAAAAGTACAATTGCATATTGTTCAAAATCTTGCACAGGAAGTCATTAGTATTTGTTACATTGTTTAAGAAAACAGCAACAAGTTATATGAAGCATAACATTGTTAAACTAAAGTAAAATGTATAACTGTTAAAGGTGTTTTATATTTCAAAATTTGTTCACTAAAATATTATAAAAACTTAATTTTTTTCCTTTTTATTAATTTTTTTTTTGATTTATTAACTTCAACGTATGCACATTTGGAAAATATGAACAAAACCTTGATATGCTCATGTTAAAATTTGACATTTTTTTTACATCTTGGGGTCATTTTTTTTAAAACAGCCCATACAAAAAAACAAATTTTCTGAATCATGAATTAATGCCTTATAATTTTGGGAGTCATCAATAACCGAAGGAATTAAAAAAATGGCCCTTTAATTATAGTTCAGTCATATTACCAAGCAGATAAAACCATTGCAATTGTCTTTTTCTTGTCTTACATACCTCCGATATGGCTAATATATAACCTAAAAGAACTGTCTACAGAGAACTTTGTATTGTTTCACTTACCCAGGTATAGAAATTAGGCCTAATCAAATGTGTTGCCTTACTAAGGTATAATAAGTACTAGTAGGCCAAACCAAGAGAACTGTTTACTGTGAATTTTGGTTTGTCTGTGTCTTACACACCCAGGTATAATAAGTAGGCCATAGAAAATGAACTGGTATCTACTGGGAACTTGTCTAACTTACCTTAGGTAATGCTAATAAGCTGAACAAATAAAGAATTGTCTACTAGGAACTTTGTCTTGTCTTACATATTTAGATCAAGTTAAAAATTAGGCCAAACCAAGAGAACTGTTTACTGAGAACTTGGTCTTGTCTTACTTACCTCAGGTAACGCTAATAAGTAGGCCAAACCAAGAGATCTGTTTACTGAGAACTTGGTCTTGTCTTACTTACCTCAGGTAACGCTAATAAGTAGGCCAAACCAAGAGATCTGTTTACTGGTAACTTGGTCTTGTCTTACTTACCTCAGATAACGCTAATAAGTAGGCCAAAACAAGAGAACTGTTCACTGTGAACCTGTCTTGTCTTACTTACCCCAGGTAATGCTAATAAGTAGGCCAAAACAAGAGAACTGTCTACTGGGAACTTGGTCTTGTCTTACTTCCCCCAGGTAATGCTAATAAGTAGGCCAAAACAAGAGAACTGTTTACTGAGAACTTCGGCTTGTCTTACTTGTTCCAGATGACAACGGCTCTGTAAATGACCTTTGACTGAGGGAGAGGAAATTAGTTCTTATTTTGATATTTGGCTGCTCCGAGCTGTAGCATGGACAGTGGATTTATTATTCAATGGAATTTAGATATTAGAGATGCATTTAAAAAGCAGTTTCATACAGAATTGATAAATAAGTTTATTTATATAGTTGGTTAAATGTATTGGATATTTTTCAGCTGATTGTGCAAAGCCCATTTCTGGACTATTTTATGGGTGTTTGTGAGTTTCCTTGAATACCCTTCGGGTTTTCAAAATTTGCGAAAAATTTTATCTGACATGACACCCCAAAATTTAATGTGATATTAGTGAAATGATTTCGCTCGTTTTGAGGGGTCTCTCATTACTCAACGAAACTTGGTGCCCGAGTCAGAGCAAAAAATGTTAATAGTTTCCCCAATACGCAAATAATTAAGAGGCCGTTGTCAGATAACGCTAATAAGTAGGCCAAACCAAGAGAACTGTTTACTGGGAACTTCGTCTTGACTTACTTACCCCAGGTAACGATAATAAGTAGGCCAAACCAAGAGAACAGTCTACTAGGGAACTTGGTCTTGTCTTCCTTACCCCAGGTAACGCTAATAAGTAGGCCAAGCAAAGAGATCTGTTTACTGGGAACTTGGTCTTGTCTTACTTACCTCAGGTAACGCTAATAAGTAGGCCAAACCAAGAGAACTGTTTACTGGCAACTTGGTCTTGTCTTACTTACCCCAGGTAACACTAATAAGTACCGGTAGTCCAAACCAAGAGAACTGTCTGCTAGGGAACTTGGTCTTGTCTTCCTTACCCCAGGTAACACTAATAAGTAGGCTAAACCAAGAGAACTGTTTACTGGGAACTTGGTCTTGTCTTACTTACCCCAGGTAACGCTAATAAGTAGGCCAAACCAAGAGAACTGTCTACTGGGAACTTTGACTTGGCAAGCTCTAACAGAACTGAAATAAAGAGGACATGTATATCGTATCTTACTATGTCTAAAACATCTGTCTACTTCTGTGAAATAAAACCTTCCATTATTGTTACAGTTATTACAACTATAAGTGAAGCATGCTCAAATAGGTTCCAAACAGAATATCTAAATGTGAAGCGATAAAAGAAAACCAATATCAAGTGTATTTATAGATGAAAATCAAAGAACATTAGTGAGCATGATCACATACCCCAAACCCCCAAATACCTACCAAGTTCCAAAAATTCTGTACAGTAGTTTCAGAGAAGAAGCATTTATGAATTGTTCATACATTTCAAAGTTCAAAGGGACATAACTCCTACATTAAATATCTGATAATTTTCTGTCAAATGCACAACTTATCCTTCAATCCTACCAAGTTTGATAAAAATTCTGATCCGTAGTTTAAGAGAAAAAGCACTTACGAGTTGTTTCATACAGAAATTTTGAGAAATTTCTTAGTTTAAATGAGTATAACTCCTACAAAAAATATTGTATCATAATTTCCTGTCAATATGTACAACTACATATGGTATCCTATATACCTACCAAGGTTCATAAAATTCTTATCAGTAGTTTCAGAGGAGAGATGATTGATAGATATATTTTGAGAAATTTTGAAGTTCACAAAGGGCATAAATAATACCATCCTCACAAGTCAGGGTTTCTGTGTCCACGAAACCCTGACAAACTTAGCTAGGAAATTCCCGGGGAAGAAAATTTTCATATGACGTCAAACCTTCAAAATATCAACCAATGAAATTGCTTGAAAGAAGCAAGTATTTGGCAGTAGTCATTCTTACTCATTCTTGAGTGGGAAGAAAATGTAACGCAACTAATAAATAATGCGGTAATAACAAACTATTAACACTACTGTACAAAATACACTGGTTTTCACATGGTATATGCAACACATCCGTTTTACAATCGACATCGGGTATCCCCTAATCAAGTCGTGAATGAAAGTGAGCTTTTGATTGGCTACATTCAGGCTAATCAAAACAGTGACTTCTAGCCCGGGAATTTCCTAGCTAAGTTGGTTAGGCTTTCGTGGACACATGTGGACATAGAAACCCTGACTTGTGATGATGTAATTATACACAAAATCTTATCATAATTTCCCGTCGATATGCATAACTACACATGGTGTCCTTCATATAAAATACTGATCATAAGTTTCAGAGGAGAGATGGTTCATACATTGAGAAATTTTGAAGTTTAAAGGAGCATAACTTCTACAAAAACATGTCTGATTATTATTTCCTCTCAATATGCACAACTACATTCATATCAAGTTTAAAAATTCTGATCAGCAGTTTCAGTTGCTGTGACAAAAATGGGACTGTTTGGACACATTAAAAACATACCCTCCGCAGCTCGTTGCATGAGTATAAAAATGGCCTATTAAGACAATCCTGGGCTTGTAGTCTTCAGGTGAGTCTGCTATGTTGGGTGGTAAGGAGTTCCTGTACTGAGAAATGCTCTGCCTAACACAACAGTAATTTTAATATGCCAAAATTTGACCTGAGGTTGCCAACAGGTTTTTATGACTGCTACAGTGCACCCTACCTCCTGTAGATGTCTGAAAGTTCTCTCACTCTGTCAGTACTACTACAGTGCCCCCTACCTTCTGTAGATGTCTGCGAGTTCTCTCCCTCTGTCAGTATCTCCTCCAGCTTGGCTGTCCTCAAGATACTTTCACTAAGCTCCGTCAGATTGTGATCCGAGTTTCCTCTGATGTAATCAACAACAGACTGAAATGAACAAATCTCTGCAGTCAGTTAATAAAAATGCAGCTTTCTTTTATTAATAGGTATAATTGCTTTCTTATTAACATAAAATCAAAAATTGTCTTTACATGTGAGGATGCTGCGTGCAAAGCTTGTAAATGAAGACATATATAATGCTAAATAAAATAAAATATGTGAAAAAATTATGACAGGGAATCAGTCAAACTATCAAATTAAATTTAACATTGAAAATGAATATTTCAAAACAAATGGTAAAATACACAAAATTTAATAAATTTGCTAAAATACTTAAAAAGAATTATAGCAAATTAATCAACACTGTGAGTAGAATAATGGTCAATATTGTTAAATTCTTATAAGAAGTAATTAAAATCAATTAAATCAAAGTACAGCTGAAACACATTACAACTTATTACATCAAAATATTTGGAAAAAAAAATCAATATGCACAGGCTGCAAAAGCCAAGTTGCCATATTTTATTAACCAAAACTTTCCTTGTCTTCATTTTAAGATTTAACATAATTGGTTATTACAGGCATTACATGTAAACTGGAGACAAAGTGAGGAAGGCTTTCAGCAGGAAAAATTATAGCTTTATCAACAAATTTTCAAAGTTGCATAAAATATGAATATGTGAATCCTCTAACAGTATTGAACCATTGTGTAAAATTTCAGATATGTACTTAATGTAGTTTTTGAGTTATGGTCCGGAAACCACTAATTCAAGAAATTTTCTAACGTTTTTCTGTCTATGTGACCTTGACCTTGCACGGATTTACCCCAAAATCAATAGGGTTCCTCGTCTTATGGTATGTAACAATATCCTAAAGTTTCATTAAAATCGGTTCACAACTTTCTGAATTCTGGTCTGGAAACCAATTGTTGACGCACGACCGCCAGCCCATCCGCCCGCCATCATCAAAACAATAGCCAAGTTCAACTTCGTTGCAACTCGGCAAAAATCAGGAATAAGACAATAGCCTTTTACTTGTTCAAATATTGGCACTGTCAATTAAAATAAATAAGAAATTTTCTTAATTTTCTTGATTTTGATTCTTCATAACAAAGTAAGTATCAATGGACATTAGAAAAAATTGGGTAAAATAACTACTGTTTTGATTTAAACATTTATAACCTTCAGGATTTCCATGAAATATCTCAATTTACATACAAAAATGTTTAAAATACAAATTTACATAAATATAAAACTATTTATTTAAACTTACAATATCTGGATGGCAAGGCTGAATAAAATCTTCATAAAATGGATGACAACCTTGTTTTTCAAATTTTCCATTATCATACTCAACAGTCTCAGAAATTTGTCGTCTGGTAGGTTGCTTCAGTCGTTTTATTGTACTTTGCCACCATTTTGTGTCTGCAACTGTTGACAACACAGCCTGTGTTGTCTTGGTTGTGGATGACAGAATCTGTGTCGTCTGCTTCAAAGCAGCTGTGGCTGATAATGGTGTTCTTTCTTCTGCTTTGGTATCGACCTCCATTTCAGAATGTATAGTGCCATATAACATCTAGAAAAAACAAGTCTGGTCAAACCTGACATTAAGCTATTTTTTGTATGGAAAATTTTACATATTACTATTAAGGACAAATATAAAGTCAATCCAAACATTAGACAACTACCTCACAATCCAAAGGACAAACAAAACTAAAAATAAAGTAAACACAACACCCATGAACACCAGGACTGAAATGAACAAACTATTTAAAAAAATGTTTTGACATATTTAAAAAAAATGTCTAAACACAGACTTTGAAACCAAAATCCATAACCTTGTCAAAAAAGTAAATTTTTATTAAGGGGATTCCCGAAATGTTCATAATTTGCAACTGCCTTACGTTTTGCACATTTAAACTATAATGAAACTATCTAAGAATAAATTCCTGCAACATTGTTTAACCAATCAAAAGAGATTCTTAACCTGCTGGACAATAGGCCAATGAGATAATTAATCTGTCCTTACCTGTGTTTCTAAGACAGCTTTAGCCTGGAGTATAGGCTCTATCATATCTGCTGGACAATAGGCCAATGAGATAACAAATCTGTCCTTACCTGTGTTTCTAAGACAGCTTTAGCCTGGAGTATAGGCTCTATCATATTTGCTGGACAATAGGCCAATGAGATAATTATTCTGTCCTTACCTGTGTTTCTAAGACAGCTTTAGCCTGGAGTATAGGCTCTATCATATCTGCTGGACAATAGGCCAACGAGAAGGATAACAAATCGGCCCTTAAATTACATAAATACTTAATATTAGTGCAAAATAAGCTACAAATCTGTATACGATATCAAGCGAGCAGTTACAATTGAAATTATATAAAGTTATAAACCACTTAATCCTTAAATTTGTTTCAGGCAAAGATCATTACTTATAACAAACTTTAAAACTTTTTCATTGCTATTAAAATGATACTATTCATTGCTTTTATCTGTATATAATGATATGAAATCTTAAATGAAATCAACTTACTTTGCTGAGATGTTCTTGAAATCTTCAAAGCCAGCAAGGTCTACACAAACATCCCACACTGCACCATACATTCTCTCTATAAGCTGCTGACATATCTCATAGGCAAAGCTACAGTCATGTGACTACAATAAAAAATAATAAAATATCCCAAGAAAAATCATAGGCAAAGCTACAGTCATGTGACTACAATAAAAAATAATAAAATATATTTCGAGAAAAATCACAGGCAAAGCTACAGTCATGTTACTACAACACAAAATCACAAGTGTGAACACAGGAAAATGTCAAGCCTGCATTACACATCAGAAATGAAAAAAAAAGAGCCGTATCTGAGCTAATGCTCACTAGTGATACCACGCCCTAAAGTATTCGGTAAACAGGAAGTAGATAACCAAGGAGCATGAAATGCTATACACCATATGGCACTGTAGGATAAAGCAATATGCAAAATATCAGGCTTCTGTATGCTATATTTGCTTAGAAAACTGCGAAAGAAATGTTTATTACGTATGGATGAACAGACAAGTGTAAAACAGTATACCCCCCTCTTCTTCAAAGCAGGGGTATAATTACTTCATGAGCAACACATAAATAGCATTAAATTGTCATAGTTTAAAATACAGTATACAATGCATGGTTACATAGTAAAGATTTAATTCAAAAACTTTAGCTTAGTCACTGGACCATGAAATTGAGGTCAAGGTCAGGTGACACCTACCAGACTGTCATGTTCTATTTATCAACAACCTATATACCAAATATTGTCATCCTATCATGCATGTTTACAGAGGAACAGTCCCTGTCCAAAACTTAAGATAGTCATTGGACCGTGAAATGGAGGTCAAGGTCAATTGACTGGTGACTGACTGGCAAGTACTGATCATAAGCTAGATAATTTGATAGATCTCGGCCTTAAGCTTACAAAGATAAAAAGCAAAAAATAACAGTCAACCATGTTTAAATGTGGAAAAAACCACCAGTTTTTATACTACATTCCTGAAACATCAGACTAGCAGTAACAAGTATGTTCAATAATGGAAATAGATGTGATTTTACATGTCATTTCCAGCCATGCAAAGGGTACACATCTGGTAACAGAAAGATTTGCCATATTTTATCACCTGAACTTAGGATGAAAAATTCTATAAAAAAGAGAGTTCTACACTACAGAGTTATACCACAGTAAAATGATCTATTCCATAATCAGACAATGAAGGCTCCCATCTGACAAATTAGGACAATGATAGCTTCTGTTGATTCATTTTCCTGTGTATCAATTTTCATTTTTTTCAAAGAAAAAAGGACATTTTTCTTAAGATTCTGTAATTTTTGGTTCCTGGATAGGTAAACAAATTATAATTTTATAATTTCTGGTGTTAACAAACTGATTTATTGATCATTATTTCAATCAAGATAACAAACTTATACACTATAACAGTTTCTCAGCATTATAGATTTGTCTGGAGGTTTGTTTGTTGAATTGTCAATTTCCTGGTTTGACCTTACACATGTAAACTAGTGCCCCATAAATAACAAGTGGAAAAGTGCTACATATGCAAGTTGAAAAATTGCCATTTTTTTAAATAGATAAAGGACCATAACACTGAAGTGGCTGAAGCAATTTGGCTGGTTATCAATCTGGTTCAAGATATTATGCCAATACACATTTTCCCCAAGTTTCATGAAGATCGGACAACTCTTTGAGTTGGAAAGGCAAAGTTGCCATTTTTTGTATAATAAAGAGCCATAACTCTGAAGTGGCTGGTTTTCAAACTTGACCGAGATGTATATGCCCATAAAAATTTTCCGCAAGTTTCATGAAGATTGAACAACAACTATTTGAGTTATAGAGCGGACAAGGTGAATTTGCCATTTTTTGTATAAATAAAGGACTCAGAAGTGATTTGGCCTGTATTCGAAATTATGCCCATAAACATTTTCCCCAAAAATTGAAAATAAAAATGAAAGCACAGTACATGTTCATTAATAAGTCTGATGCTACAAATTATCTGCAATGTACTGGTCTAACATAAACAATCGTCCCATTAATAGAAGCAAAACAACCAACAAAACATGTATAATTCCTTATTTAGAGAACAAAATCTTGTAAACATCAAAAGCAATAATAAAATTCTAAAATATTTTCTAATTATAGCTATTTTCCAGTATTTTCCTTTGATCTTTGTGTGTGGTATTATCCCATCTCACTCTACTAGCATGAGATGGGCCCATCTCAGCTCATTGTAAAGATGTCGTTAAGTAAACACTGTGACGTCACAATGTTACAAAACAACTAAACAATTTATTTATATTTATGAAACTCAATGCATTTTCTCGTCATCTCATCTTAGGGCTGTCGCCCTTTGATGAGATATTGACAAAAAAAATGCTCGTTTCAAAAAACGTAAATAATCTTTAAACAGCAGCCTTAGCTAAAAGATGTAGAACTTTTCCTACAACTTTTCCTTAACAGCAGCCTTAGTTATAAGATGTAGAACGTTTCCTACAACTGTACCTTAACAGCAGCCTTAGCTATAAGATGTAGAACTTTTCCTACAACTGTACCTTAACAGCAGCCTTAGCTATAAGATGTAGAACGTTTCCTACAACTTTTCCTTAACAGCAGCCTTAGCCATAAGATGTAGAACGTTTCCTACAACTGCACCTTAACAGCAGCCTTAGCTATAAGATGTAGAACTTTTCCTACAACTGTACCTTAACAGCAGCCTTAGCTATAAGATGTAGAACTTTTCCTACAACTGTACCTTAACAGCAGCCTTAGCTATAAGATGTAGAACGTTTCCTACAACTTTTCCTTAACAGCAGCCTTAGCCATAAGATGTAGAACGTTTCCTACAACTGTACCTTAACAGCAGCCTTAGCTATAAGATGTAGAACGTTTCCTACAACTGTACCTTAACAGCAGCCTTAGCTATAAGATGTAGAACTTTTCCTACAACTGTACCTTAACAGCTGCCTTAGCTATAAGATGTAGAACGTTTCCTACAACTTTTCCTTAACAGCAGCCTTAGCCATAAGATGTAGAACGTTTCCTACAACTGTACCTTAACAGCAGCCTTAGCTATAAGATGTAGAACTTTTCCTACAACTGTACCTTAACAGCAGCCTTAGCTATAAGATGTAGAACGTTTCCTACAACTTTTCCTTAACAGCAGCCTTAGCCATAAGATGTAGAACGTTTCCTACAACTGTACCTTAACAGCAGCCTTAGCTATAAGATGTAGAACGTTTCCTACAACTGTACCTTAACAGCAGCCTTAGCTATAAGATGTAAAACGTTTCCTACAACTGTACCTTAACAGCAGCCTTAGCTATAAGATGTAGAACGTTTCCTACAACTGTACCTTAACAGCTGCCTTAGCCATAAGATGTAGAACGTTTCCTACAACTGTATCTTAACAGCAGCCTTAGCTATAAGATGTAGAACGTTTCCTACAACTGTACCTTAACAGCAGCCTTAGCTATAAGATGTAGGACGTTTCCTACAACTGTACCTTAACAGCAGCCTTAGCTATAAGATGTATGACTTTTCCTATAACTGTACCTTAACAGCAGCCTTAGCTATAAGATGTAGAACTTTTCCTACAACTGTACCTTAACAGCAGCCTTAGCTATAAGATGTAGAACTTTTCCTTCCCTAAGACTGTTATCCAATTTTTCTATTCTTAGTAAGTAGCTCAACCTCATCAACTGTGAGATATTGACAAAAAAAAATGCTCGTTTCAAAAAACGTAAATAATCTTTAAACATAGCCATAAGATGTAGAACGTTTCCTACAACTTTTCCTTAACAGCAGCCTTAGCCATAAGATGTAGAACATTTCCTACAACTGTACCTTAACAGCAGCCTTAGCTATAAGATGTAGAACGTTTCCTACAACTGTACCTTAACAGCAGCCTTAGCTATAAGATGTAGAACTTTTCCTACAACTGTACCTTAACAACAGCCTTAGCTATAAGATGTAGAACGTTTCCTACAACTTTTCCTTAACAGCAGCCTTAGCCATAAGATGTAGAACGTTTCCTACAACTGTACCTTAACAGCAGCCTTAGCTATAAGATGTAGGACGTTTCCTACAACTGTACCTTAACAGCAGCCTTAGCTATAAGATGTAGGACTTTTCCTACAACTGTACCTCAACAGCTGCCTTAGCTATAAGATGTAGAACGTTTCCTACAACTGTACCTAACAGCAGCCTTAGCTATAAGATGTAGAACGTTTCCTACAACTGTACCTTAACAGCTGCCTTAGCTATAAGATGTAGAACGTTTCCTACAACTGTACCTTAACAGCAGCCTTAGCTATAAGATGTAGAACGTTTCCTACAACTGCACCTTAACAGCAGCCTTAGCTATAAGATGTAGAACGTTTCCTACAACTGTACCTTAACAGCAGCCTTAGCTATAAGATGTAGGACGTTTCCTACAACTGTACCTTAACAGCAGCCTTAGCTATAAGATGTAGGACTTTTCCTACAACTGTACCTCAACAGCTGCCTTAGCTATAAGATGTAGAACGTTTCCTACAACTGTACCTAACAGCAGCCTTAGCTATAAGATGTAGAACGTTTCCTACAACTGTACCTTAACAGCTGCCTTAGCTATAAGATGTAGAACGTTTCCTACAACTGTACCTTAACAGCAGCCTTAGCTATAAGATGTAGAACGTTTCCTACAACTGCACCTTAACAGCAGCCTTAGCTATAAGATGTAGAACGTTTCCTACAACTGTACCTTAACAGCAGCATTAGCTATAAGATGTAGAACTTTTCCTTCCCTAAGACTGTTATCCAATTTTTCTATTCTTAGTAAGTAGCTCAACCTCATCAACTGTAAAGACATTAAAAATATTCTTTTTACACAAAAATAGTAACATTCTTTATGTTTTGTATGCATTGCAATGATTTTTATTGTAGAGTTATACTTCAAGTTAACTTTTATCAGTAAATGAAAGTCAAGAGCATGTACTTCCTGGACAATGGTCACAATATACAAACAATGTGGAGTTATTATATTTAATTTTTTTTTTTAATGATTTTCATGAAAACTATCTGTAATGAATACTAATTATTTGTGAATGGAATGATTTTAAGATTGTGCAAGTTAATGGGTATGTAAAAGCATGGGTCATGCACACATTTTGTTTGTACAAAGCTTCATACAAAATATGCTTACACACTCATAAAAATACAAAATCTTGCATTCAATTCCTAATTATTTAACTGGAAATGATCAAAATGTTGAAATTGCCAGAAAAAATTTAATTCACAGGCTTTTCCATTTCTACTCTGGATAATTTGTTATTTTGGAAGTTTGGAAGCTTTTCAACATCTTAAATTGGATTTGTAATATTTGTGTCGATCACCACTCATTAGTTTTAATTAGATGAGGTACTTTTATTGATTATTTAACTCTATCATTGATGACTTTTTATTGGTTTGGTTTCTAAATGTGTGTGTATTTGTATTAACAAAGATAAAAATAGACAATATGACAATGCACTGTTTTTTATTTTATTTATTACAAATTTTATGAAATATCTGGGTATGGGGGTTGTCAGAAATCGTTTTCTGTTGGGGGTGGGTAAAATCTGTAAGCTCTCACATTTTATGGGGCACTACATTCGTGTTTGAAGCAGAGAAGACGAGTCTATGTGACATTAATCAATTTACTACGGGTATTTTTTTGTTTGTTGTGTTACGTAAATGCGGACTATACCTGGCTTTTAACTGTAAATAAAAACAAATATGTATAGACAAGTGCATACCTTTTTCTGTTGTTTGTAGGAAGTACTCCGGACATTCAGTGCTTTCTCGATCAGTTCTATTCTGTCCACAGTCTGTCTCACTACAAGGATACATATATAAAAGTAAAATTCTTACACAGCACACATTTTCTGATGAAACACGATTACTTTGAAGAAATGATTGACGGTTAACAGGCCAGAAATTATTACCACTTATCATGAGCCTTGTTTAACAGTATCGTTTTATGAATAATAATAATAATAATTACCACATTTTTATAGCGCCCTTCTCAAAAATAAAATGTTCAAAGGCGCTTTACAATGGAATTTTAAACATATACAAAGACTTTAAAAAAATTTAAAAAAAAAAAACAAAAACAAAAACAAAAAAGTAATGCTTATAATAACACATATATATGTACATATATACATTTATAAAATATAAAATACCCTATGATTAATCTAAAATTCTGAACCTCAGTCGAACCATGCAGATACAAATACTAAAAAATGTAAATGAAGAATAATTTAGGACCGAAAAAACCTTAAAACTGTTAAAAAAGTAAAAATTAAATAAAACAATTGAAATCTAAAGCAGAATTGATAAAACAGTAATCAATAACTGAAATGTGATTAAAAAAAATAAATAAAAATGTGATATAAATCTCTCAGAACAAAAGATACTACAACAGTTCACAGTGATGATAAATACAGAACATTTAGTTACCATAAATTTTCAGAAAAAAATGTGTTTTTAAAGATTTCTTGAAAACGTCTACCGTTTTTGAGTCTCTTATACTGTCTGGAAGAGCATTCCACAGTTCCACAGTTTTGGTGCGACTGAGGAAAAACTGCGTTCAGCATATCTAACAGAATGAGATAAATAATGGGCTCTTTCTGTATTTAGTCATTTTCTATGTTTACTATGACCATAAGACCAATTTTGTATATTTCAAAAAAGAGGAGGAACATTGTAGCAACTATAAAAGACTAAATTCTCAGTCCCTACCAAACACTAAAATGGCCACACTATATATCTCTAAACTCTCAATACTGTTGAACAAGCTTTAAGAATTTCCTTTCATAGGCCCACACCATTTCCCCCTGAGTATATTTGAATCACTATTCACTTGATCTGAAGCAGCCATGCAATTCACCCAATCAAACTACTGGTACAACTCTACATGAGGTATTTTACCCCTTAAGCTGATAATAAGGGTCATCTACTTACAAAAACTAAACTAAATTCAAGGATCCATATACAGACAGGTAAAGCCATTGATAAACTTGGATAAACCTACCTTGTGCAGGTATTATTGACACTCCAAAGTCATCCAACAGAGAAAGGGAGTTAATTAGGTCTAGTTCTTCCTGTATCGAGGTAGGTGTGTCTCGTATCAAATTTAAACATACTCTGCAAATGATGATATCCAGTTAATTTTCAATAATATATTACATGTAGATGTAGGTTAACAGATGAAATTTAGGTATCCGATCCATAAATGAAGTTACAGTTAAATTATGTTTTTCACAAAGAAATACAGCTGTTTTAAGTCAATTGATTGCTAATGCCGTGTTAACAAAAAGTAGTTTTGAGTAAAAAAAAAGATAATAGTTTGCCAAACATTACAGAGGTCTGCTGTATTATAAATCAGTGGATATCCGGGACACAAGCTATGATCGTGTTGTCAAATGAGGATTGAATACCTTATAAGACAGGGAATTTTGTAGCGCTCGCCACTTTCCTCAGTGGCGAAATTATTTGAAAATTGACGATAGATTTCTAAATCAATTTTGTCACCTGATTTCCAACAAGTACTAAAATTTTTCGTTACAAATTCATTCTGCCAAGTGTAAAACGACATATTTATGACCCCGAACCTAATTAAGAGGAAATTTAATTATTTCACCTCGATAGTTTTAAACAGCAGGTGTCAATCGCCAAATCGATGTTTTTACAGGTAATCCGATTAACATGATTAAGTGGTGCTCCTGGTCAATATACGCAAACAAAAGTGTTATAAATCGTACTGATGCACATCTTTTGATTAAATATGAAATGCAAATAAAAATTGCAAAGATTTTGCGTATTAAACTCATTTTTCGTATGTTTTACTGGTTTCAAATGGATTACGCACCATTTGTGTACATCCCAGATACGTCTAATTACCGATGGCTACCACATAGAAAACGAAGAGTACAACAGGCCTTAATGAAAAATTGTAACCGATTGATATACGAACGCTTTTTAAATAAGTTTTAAAATTAAAATTCTTTGAAAATTTATAAAAATTTCGTTATAATCATTTTTTAAAACAAATTTATACACTGCAATTGAAAGAATATAGTTTTTTTATACTATGATATTCCACCAGTACAATGAATGCATGCTTCTGACCAGATGCTTATACGGCTCATCCACTTAAGTGACTAAAGCCCGCAAAATCCTAAAAAATTCACTGTAAGAGTGTTACAGGTATAAACATTAACATTTTACAAATCATTGGCTGTGTGCATTTGATTTCTCCAATTTTAGCCTTATATCAAAACTGCTTGAATAGTGATGAAAAAATTGTTCTTGTCACAAGTGTTTAAGAAAATTTTATAATAATAAGAACTAATGATGTCATATACAAAACAACTTTCATTTACTGCGTACTCAAGTCATGAATGAAAAAATGGAGTTTAGAGAATTTGTACTTCATTTCGCAAATTTACTGCTTTTTTAAATTAGAAAAACAGAATCTTACATTAGTACTCTTGTATTATCAGATTTCTAAAATCTCGATAGTTAAATTATGGAAATTCAAGTCCTGCCTCAAGGCTCTAACTTAAAATTCCATTATATAACTATCTTGATTGGGAGTAATCTGATAATCCACTGGAACCAATGTAAGATCCAATATCTCTCACAGCAATTCTGAAGGCCTCCAAAAAATAATAGTAAAGTGAATATTGACAAAATGAAGAGAAGTTGAAACTAAAGGACAATAAAAGCGATATGACTAATGTTAGGTTGAAAATGTTTATTTTAGCAGTAACTAAAACAAATTATATTGATGTATTAAGAGGAACCTCAAGAAGAAAAATATTTTTAAAATTAATTTTATACCATTTCTGGTAGCTGACTGAAAATTTATCATGATCAGCTCAGTAGGAACATATATAATGGTGGCTGTTATTTTTGTGGTCATCAATATGTATGACAATATTGATAGATAAACTTTCTCCATCAATCCAAGTTTGAGTGAAGCTCTCAATATATAAACCACCCAACACAGTATCTGTAATGTATACAAGCCAGGAAATTGAGAGAAAAGATGTTTGTTGATATAGGTTGAGACTTATATTGGTCAGGATTTGTGAACAAAATAGTTATTTTTTAATTGTTCATGCTTAAATACTGTAAATAAAGTATGTTACTCGGTGAAATGATTGACTTACTTTGGGGGGGGGAGGGGGGGGGGGGGCCATTGCAAATACCAACAAGTGTGGACTATGAGCACACTCACAAAGTGATACCCCTGCTTTGCTTTAAAGTTCAATTATCTCCCCCTAAATGATATCCGAGGTCAATAAAAATCCTTCATGCAAATCTACATATAATGTACTTCCTTTATGCTAAGTTTCATTAAATTTCATCAAGCGGTTAAGGAGGAGTTGTGCTTACAAGGGATGTGGACAGACAGACAGACAGACGGACGGACGGACATACAGAGAGACAGACAGAGGGACAGACAGACAGACAGGGTGATTCCTACATACAGTGGATTCCGCTTATTTGCATGACACATTTGTCAGAGAAAATTACCCAATAAAGCGGACGACCCTTTAAAGCGAAAGACGAGAAATTGAGCTGAATGATCATTGAAGTGGAAATTAACGATGTTTACCGATTGTGGATTGAAATGACCAAGTACCAAGTCCTATTAAAATACCATTTAATAAGTCTTTTCATATTTATATTATGTGTATGTTATTTATTTTATGTTATTTTTAAATAAAAATAAAAATTTCCATGTTTTTTTTTATTTGTTTGTGTTTCTTTGCGTAATGAAGACTTAATTGTAAAACCATGTGTTGATAGAAAATGGACTCAACCTCATTTACATATTACATATTTCTTATCATGTTCAGTTTCGTACCTTTTTTGTGTCATGTCCATTGTTAAATATTTCCAGGTGTATTATCCTTTCAAACATTGTTAGATGTTTAAGCCCGAAGTTCTTTTTGTTTTTATTCAAAATTATCTATGTAAAAGTGAACGAACTTATTTAGCTCTTCAAATTGAAGGAATGAAATTCAATTGAGAGGCTACTTAGGGACAACTGTTTACGATCTCATTACTCTAACTACCCAGCTGTTAAACCGTACGATTGTCTAAATTATCTACACCCTGGAGGCAATTAAAGTGAATCAACACATTTAATTAAGAAGCCAACAACAATCACAGGTGGGAACACTTGTCAATCAATTTGAATCAACAGGTAAGGCTCAATACACGTGATTACGTAGGTAAACAATATGGCGGCGTAAAACAAAAACAAACACACAAATTTTTTTTTCCTGAATTTTGGCAAGTCAATAAAGCGAAATCGTTGTAAAAAGCAATGCAAATAAGTGAAAAATTTAACATTGTTTGAATGGGAAATGGTTTGGTGCAGAAAAATTCAACCCAATAAAGTGAATAACCCAATAAAGCGTAAGTCGATTAAGTGGAATCCACTGTACCCCCCCCCCCCCCCCAAACTAGTTTGAAGGGGGTTATAAAAACACTTTCAGATGTAATAATTTGTACTGACTTTTTACATAGGTATTTTCAGCACATTAAGGAAGTAGCTAACTTTTGTGCTTTATAATTTATATACATATGAAACTTGGTGTTTTCTTTATTTAATGAACTAAGAAAAACTCTATATAAACATTCAGGCACAGCAGATTAACGTACCTGGATTACACAGGTTAGTCAATGTTTTTTCTTCAATACCATAGAAACATAAAAATTCTCAAGATTTGGTTGGCTAAAAAGGGGATCTAAACTCAAGCTGAACTGAAACAGGGCCAACTGATTTACTAATTGGACCAATGTATAGAACATAAGACAGGTGATCACGTCTTTATTCAAGCATACCTTGCAAGATCTATGCACGGATCCTTCATATCTGTGGACGAGTCGAAGTACTCCTGTGCTGATGAGATCACTAGCTGTACTGCTCTCTTATACGGCACTTTCAACTGATGCGTGTGAGAGTGTGATGGACGACTCTCATCACTACTTCTTTCAATGTACTGTCCAGCAAGAGTAATACTTTCTTTCCTTCCTGAACATAACAGACTCTCTGTAAAAATCTAGAAAAGGAAACAAAAAGTTTCATTGTTAACAGGCTAAATACCTTTCAGTCATAATATAATCTATTATTAGACTTTTCTGTGTTGACTGTTAAAATGAACATTAGAGTTAATTAGTTTTATTACAGACAAATCATATAAATTACTGTAATCATTATTATTTATATTAAAAATCCCTCGTGCACACTTCTACACATATGTTCCCACTGCTATACCTGCTGGTTGTAAGAAAAGCCACACAAATATAGCTAGTGGAGGTAGACAGTATATTGTTACACTTTTACTTTCTCTTTGGTGACCTCTTTAAGCTTTTATTATATACATGTACTTGTATTCTTAGAAATTGAGATCTATATTTGAAGATAAAGTTTATGTACCTCGTGACAAAGTCCTGAAGACAAACATCTGTAAACTTGGTCCTGGAGCTGTATGACATCATCATGTAACTTCCTCCAACCAATCTCAGACAATGGTTCACTTCTGAAAATAATTGACAAAAGATTTGATAATATATATATTAGCCAATGAAAATCATAATAAAAGGATATGATATTGATGTTTTTTTTTATATCTTTGTGTTAGGAAGCCTATGAATATAAAATTGATAATTTTTCCCATGATTTTTACTTTATATCAATCTCCATTAGTTATCCCCTTTAAGTCCATGATAACATAAACTTTATACAAACCATAACCACAACCACCACCTCGACATCAACTTTATACAAACCATAACCACAACCACCACCTCGACAGCAACTTTATACAAACCATAACCACAGCCACCACCTCGACATCAACTTTATACAAACCAGAACCACAACTGCCACCTTCACATCATCTTAATACAAACCATAACCACAACCACCACCTCGACATCATCTTTATACAAACCATAACCACAACCACCACCTCGACAGCAACTTTATACAAACCATAACCACAACCACCACCTCGACATCAACTTTATACAAACCATAACCACAACCACCACCTCGACATCATCTTTATACAAACCATAACCACAACCACCACCTCGACATCATCTTTATATAAACCATAACCACAACCACCACCTCGACATCTCCATAAGTTATATATATTCATTTATTTAGCTCCCTCTAGGTGACTATAAACTAGTCTGATTCCCAGTAACAACACAAAAATGTTATAATTATAAAAAGGTTGTAATACAACAACAGTGATCTTGACAGGTACAGTATTACCTTTTGCCAGCAGCTCTAGTTAGTCTTATCATCAACATTTTGGACACCTCGGGGTCTTTCTACAACAGAGATAATTCTAGTAAAGACAGGTTATGTTTTATGTGTAGTAATGTAAATGTGGAAATTTGTGCATGGGGTTTATTACCCTTATATCACTACCATGATAATGCTAACTAGATTATTCTGCAACTACCACTTCAACTATACAAATACGACCCTACGAATAAAGCAAAGCTTTATTTGTAAATAATGACGTCACTCCTTGTACCCTTGTCCTTACTTCTAACGATATTTAGTATTCTGTTCTGGTTTACAGCATGTGGTCGAATACGATATTTGTTTGTGACGTCAGGCTATCAATCGAATACACGCCGAAAATTTCAAGTAAAAATCAGCTAGAAGTGCACTTTTTCATGTTTTCCATTAGTATTAAATGTATTTTCTGGTTGCAGAATAAAAACAATATTCGTACATTGTATTTGTACTCGCCGCAAAACAGGTGTAAGCAGTGTTTTTTTACATAATGGCCAAAAGAGATCTTGACATTAATTAATCTAACATTTTGGGCAGGAATTATACATTTCTAATGTCATAAGAATAGCCCTTAGTGAAGCCATAATAATACCTCTGTCTCGAGAATGTAATGTAAAGGCTTTTTCACATCTTGTTCATTTAAAATCTTCAGTGCCCTAAAAACATTACATAACAACATTGAAGCTTAAGATTTGGTAACAAAACATTTATATTATATATATTATTTATAGACAAATCAATTATGTTCTTGTATCCTAAAAACCAATTTACTTTATAGCAAGTATCTGAATAAGACAAGCCATTACTTAATAAATTCAATAGAAAAATTTTTTATATTATTTTTTGTTTGTTTGTTTGTTTGAATGTTGTTCTAACACCACTTTCAGCAATTTTTCATAAAGTATTTTTGTGCCTTCTCCTTGTTATCAAATTTGTGTGTGTGAAAAATTGCAAATTTAATCTTGAGGTTTTATTTGTGTTATTATTTGGGGATAAAGCTACAGTAACAGGTGAGAACTAACAAACTCCAGCAGGTAATCCTTGTGAATAGAGGTTGGAGTGGAGCAGAACTTGCCCCAGGTTAGACTCTAACTCATAACCTCAGAACTGACACGTCTGTTATCAAGTCTAGTCAAGAGTGCCACCTGAGTCGAGCAGAACTTGCCCCAATTTAGACTCTTAACTCATCAACTTTGAATTGACATGTGTATAATCAAGTCTAGTCAAGAAGTGCCACCTATTTCAAACAAAACGATATCCAATGTACCTGCCCTAGTTGTAGAATAGCTAGATAATAAAACACTTAATATCTTACCCTAAATGTCTTTCAAGCTTGTCTATTTCTTTGTGAAGTTTTAATGATTCAGGTGTTTCAGTGCTAAAAATCAAAACTCAAAATGAAAGAATTACTTGTAACTAAGGTAACAGTAAGATAAAAAAATACTTTTAACAAAGATTTCTTTTTACATAGATTTGAATGAATTTTACTGAAAACTTTTCCATAATTTAAAATTCTGAGATATTTCACAAAATGTTTTGTTTGTTTGTTTGATGGTGTTTAACGCCACTTTCAGCAATTTTTCAGCTATATCATGGCGTCCACTTTTTATTGGGGGAAGAAGCCGGAGTACCCGGAGAAACAAAATGTTTTGACCATAAACCTCAAAATCTGAAAATATGAAAACTTTTAATTAACACTTCTCAATTACTGACACCCCAAGGTATCGGTTAAGCACTGACTGAGCAACTTTTAATATAAAAATCAAAAAGTTTTACAGTGGAACAAACAAGCAGTAAAAAATTAAAATTAAATTAAAATATTTCCCTACCCATATCCTTTCTGAGGTAAACACTGAAATATTTCTAATGCTAAGTCCAACTGGTCATCCCTGTTAAAAAAAATAATAAAACAATAATGTTTATTTGTATGAACAACACTGGCTGGCCTGGCTACACAAGGATTTTGTTTTGATAAATGATCTGCTAATTGTGCTATATAAATGCTTTATGAATTGACTACCAAACTAGTGTTACATAGATATTAATACAGTTTAAATACTAAATATTTGAAATATTTCAGCTAAAAATTCCATAGATTTTGTAAAACAAGTTGGTTTGTGAAGATCTTCTACAAAACAGTATATAGTAATCTGCCAGTCAAAACTGCCATCTACAGTTAGTGTTTTAGCTGCAAAACCATAGCTCTTTAAGTCTTTTGACAAAATTGTCTGCCAAGTCAAAAAATGAGCCAAAGGTTCTTCAGCTGTTAGTGTTTAGTATTTTTTACTTATAAGACTTGAATCTGTTTATATGACTTGAATTTTTCAGTACAAAATATTGGGTTTTTATTGTTTTCAGTAAGTTTTATCTTCGAAAGCCAAGAAGGTTTTCAAACTATGGCATGTTACAGGGAAAATGGTTTTCTGACAGAGACAGCAACAAGAACCCGTACCAACCTGCCACAAGCATACAAAGCTTCAGAGGCCATTGACATGAGATCTAGTTGACTGGATATAATAGGCCTTTTTTGCTGAAAAGAAATCAGAATACATACAAGCACTGTAAATAGCAACATCAATACACCCATGATATTCCCAACCTTGACAGAGCTAACATATCGAATTGATATCCTAAGGAAGGTCAGATAATAAACTTTGACCTTACACCTTGTAAAAAAAGACAAAAGTAACATTAAATCGAAACTATATTATTGACATAAAAAATTTGAAGAGATTGAATGATATATTAAACATTTGCTTTTTCTTTAAAAGTAACATTTGTATCATCTCTCCACAGACCGTAAATTTGAAACATTTATAATTCCTGACATTACAAATACCAACACAGTAACATTCTGTCAAATATGAAAAAAGAAAACTTACAGTAGCCTTTGAGGCCTCAAATATTTTTGCTGGTAGAGTGAGGTCAGTTTTTGCCTTTGTAATGATATAATCTCTGAGCAGTGATGTAAATGTTCCTGGTTGTCTCTGTTCACACTGTTGTAAGAACGGTACCATCCACTTGTGTAAACATTTACTGTACATCTCCATTGTTGCCTTAAAAATCAAATAAAGTACACCATTATTTTGTGCATTAATTTTACTGGACACACTAAGTAACTCTCTGTTTGCCCCTTATGGAGTTTTAAGTGTCCCAAAAATATTGTATGCTCCAGCTTATCTTTTCTTACATTGATTTTGTAGTTGGAAAAAAATGTTGAATCTATAGAATCTACTTAAAAAGGGATATGAAGCCTCAGATTGTTCTAAAGTCGTAAGCCCTATGTATTTCATCAAGGGTTGTTCAATCTTAACAAAATTTCTGAATCACTTTGATGATGTCTTCTTTGTGCATAGATTGACCCACACAGTCCACTTTTCACAGAATTGACCCTCATGGATTTACATGGATTTACATGTTACATGTTTTTACAGTTTTGCATTTTTTTATGTTGAACTTTATGAAATTTCATGCTGGTTTTCTACTTGTATTTCTGACAATAGTACTTCAAACTATAACATTTCCAAATTCATTTTTATAATTTTTATAAAAACCCATCAAGTTTGTGGTAAATAAGGGTCTTCTATACAGGTTCTGTTAAAACAGTGGTCTTATACAGCAGGCCTTTTACAGGTGGTCTTTTTTACAGTGTTCTTACAAAGCATTTGTTTACATTATACAGGTCTTCGCTTGAACAGGTTTGACTACAATTATTACAAAAGTTAACTAATGTTTATTCTAACCTTTGACATAATGAGTTCCAATTTGTCATAGTCTGCCATCTTCTGGAGGTCATCAAAGGTCAAACTTTCATCCATATGACAATCATACACCAACATTTCCATGGTTACCAAATTATCAAGTAACTCAGATAAACCCTAAAAACAATGACATAATACATGTAAGTACAAGAAGTATACATGATTGGTAAAATTTTAACCAGATTTCCTACCAAAGGTAGATGGTTCTCTCAGGGTACTCTGGCTTCATCCCCCAATAAAAACTGGATGCCATGATATAGCTGAAAATTTGCTGAAAGTGACATTAAACACCATTCAACAAAACACACAAACCAGGACATTACCCAATGTCTGGCCACAGATGACTTTTTAAAGTATCCAATTTAGACAAAACAAATTGGAATCATGTTTGCATACTGGTATTGATGAAAATAAAGTGCTTATAACATAATATGTGTTACAGTTGGGATCTATCAGTTAAATTTATCTGTATTTTCTCCTTTATCATCACAGAGTTTCCACTGGTGTTCATTAAAAAAAAATTGAACAACGCTGGCAACTTTACTCCAGTCAATCAACAAATAATTGAACAATGCTGGCAACTTTACTCCAGTCAATCAACAAATAATTGAACAACGCTGGCAACTTTACTACAGTCAATCAACAAAACATGTGAACAACACTGGCAACTTTACTACAGTCAATCAACAAAACATGTGAACAACGCTGGCAACTTTACTACAGTCAATCAACAAAACATGTGAACAACGCTGGCAACTTTACTACAGTCAATCAACAAAACATGTGAACAACGCTGGCAACTTTACTACAGTCAATCAACAAAACATGTGAACAATGCTGGCAACATTACTACAGTCAATCAACAAAACATGTGAACAACGCTGGCAACTTTACTACAGTCAAGCAACAAAACATTGAACAACGCTGGCAACATTACTACAGTCAATCAACAAAACACTGAACAACGCTGGCAACTTTACTCCAGTCAATCAACAAATAATTGAACAATGCTGGAAACTTTACTCCAGTCAATCAACAAATAATTGAACAACGCTGGCAACTTTACTACAGTCAATCAACAAAACATGTGAACAACGCTGGCAACATTACTACAGTCAATCAACAAAACATGTGAACAACGCTGGCAACTTTACTACAGTCAATCAACAAAACATGTGAACAACGCTGGCAACTTTACTACAGTCAATCAACAAAACATGTGAACAACGCTGGCAACATTACTACAGTCAATCAACAAAACATGTGAACAACACTGGCAACTTTACTACAGTCAATCAACAAAACATTGAACAACGCTGGCAACATTACTACAGTCAATCAACAAAACATTGAACAACGCTGGCAACTTTACTACAGTCAATCAACAAAACATGTGAACAACGCTGGCAACTTTAATACAGTTAATCAACAAAACATTGAACAATGCTGGCAACTTTACTACAGTCAATCAACAAAACATGTGAACAACGCTGGCAACTTTACTACAGTCAATCAACAAAACATTGAACAACGGTGGCAACTTTACTACAGTCAATCAACAAAACATTGAACAATGCTGGCAACTTTACTACAGTCAATCAACAAAACATTGAACAACGCTGGCAACTTTACTACAGTTAATCAACAAAACACTGAACAACGCTGGCAACTTTACTACAGTCAATCAACAAAACATTGAACAACGGTGGCAACTTTACTACAGTCAATCAACAAAACATTGAACAACGCTGGCAACTTTACTACAGTTAATCAACAAAACACTGAACAACGGTGGCAACTTTACTACAGTCAATCAACAAAACATTAAACAATGCTGGCAACTTTACTACAGTCAATCAACAAAACATTGAACAACGGTGGCAACTTTACTACAGTCCATCAACAAAACATTGAACAACGCTGGCAACTTTACTACAGTTAATCAACAAAACATTAAACAATGCTGGCAACTTTACTACAGTCAATCAACAAAACATTGAACAACTGTGGCAACTTTACTACAGTCAATCAACAAAACATTGAACAATGCTGGCAACTTTACTGCAGTCAATCAACAAAACATTGAACAACGCTGGCAACTTTACTACAGTTAATCAACAAAACACTGAACAACTGTGGCAACTTTACTACAGTCAATCAACAAAACATTGAACAATGCTGGCAACTTTACTGCAGTCAATCAACAAAACATTGAACAACGCTGGCAACTTTACTACAGTCAATCAACAAAACATTGAACAACGCTGGCAACTTTACTACAGTCAATCAACAAAACATTGAACAACGGTGGCAACTTTACTACAGTCAATCAACAAAACATGTGAACAACACTGGCAACTTTACTACAGTCAATCAACAAATAATTGAACAATGCTGGCAACTTTACTACAGTCAATCAACAAAACATTGAACAACGGTGGCAACTTTACTACAGTTAATCAACAAAACACTGAACAACGGTGGCAACTTTACTACAGTCAATCAACAAAACATTGAACAACGGTGGCAACTTTACTACAGTCAATCAACAAAACATGTGAACAACACTGGCAACTTTACTACAGTCAATCAACAAATAATTGAACAATGCTGGCAACTTTACTACAGTCAATCAACAAAACATGTGAACAACGCTGGCAACATTACTACAGTCAATCAACAAAACATTGAACAATGCTGGCAACTTTACTACAGTCAATCAACAAAACATTGAACAACGCTGGCAACTTTACTACAGTTAATCAACAAAACATTAAACAATGCTGGCAACTTTACTACAGTCAATCAACAAAACATTGAACAACGCTGGCAACATTATTACAGTCAATCAACAAAACACTGAACAACGCTGGCAACTTTACTCCAGTCAATCAACAAATAATTGAACAATGCTGGAAACTTTACTCCAGTCAATCAACAAATAATTGAACAACGCTGGCAACTTTACTACAGTCAATCAACAAAACATGTGAACAACGCTGGCAACTTTACTACAGTCAATCAACAAAACCTGTGAACAACGCTGGCAACTTTACTACAGTCAATCAACAAAACATGTGAACAACGCTGGCAACATTACTACAGTCAATCAACAAAACATGTGAACAACACTGGCAACTTTACTACAGTCAATCAACAAAACATTGAACAACGCTGGCAACATTACTACAGTCAATCAACAAAACATTGAACAACGCTGGCAACTCTACTACAGTCAATCAACAAAACATGTGAACAACGCTGGCAACTTTAATACAGTTAATCAACAAAACATTGAACAATGCTGGCAACTTGACTACAGTCAATCAACAAAACATGTGAACAACGCTGGCAACTTTACTACAGTCAATCAACAAAACATTGAACAACGGTGGCAACTTTACTACAGTCAATCAACAAAACATGTGAACAACGCTGGCAACTTTACTACAGTCAATCAACAAAACATTGAACAACGCTGGCAACTTTACTACAGTTAATCAACAAAACATTGAACAACGCTGGCAACTTTACTACAGTCAATCAACAAAACATTGAACAACGGTGGCAACTTTACTACAGTCAATCAACAAAACATTGAACAATGCTGGCAACTTTACTACAGTTAATCAACAAAACACTGAACAACGGTGGCAACTTTACTACAGTCAATCAACAAAACATTGAACAACGCTGGCAACTTTACTACAGTCAATCAACAAAACATTGAACAACGCTGGCAACTTTACTACAGTTAATCAACAAAACACTGAACAACGCTGGCAACTTTACTGCAGTCAATCAACAAAACATTGAACAACGCTGGCAACTTTACTACAGTCAATCAACAAAACATTGAACAACGCTGGCAACTTTACTACAGTTAATCAACAAAACATTAAACAATGCTGGCAACTTTACTACAGTCAATCAACAAAACATTGAACAACTGTGGCAACTTTACTACAGTCAATCAACAAAACATGTGAACAACGCTGGCAACATTACTACAGTCAATCAACAAAACATGTGAACAACACTGGCAACTTTACTACAGTCAATCAACAAAACATTGAACAACGCTGGCAACATTACTACAGTCAATCAACAAAACATTGAACAACGCTGGCAACTTTACTACAGTCAATCAACAAAACATGTGAACAACGCTGGCAACTTTAATACAGTTAATCAACAAAACATTGAACAATGCTGGCAACTTGACTACAGTCAATCAACAAAACATGTGAACAACGCTGGCAACTTTACTACAGTCAATCAACAAAACATTGAACAACGGTGGCAACTTTACTACAGTCAATCAACAAAACATGTGAACAACGCTGGCAACTTTACTACAGTCAATCAACAAAACATGTGAACAACGCTGGCAACTTTAATACAGTTAATCAACAAAACATTGAACAATGCTGGCAACTTGACTACAGTCAATCAACAAAACATGTGAACAACGCTGGCAACTTTACTACAGTCAATCAACAAAACATTGAACAACGGTGGCAACTTTACTACAGTCAATCAACAAAACATGTGAACAACGCTGGCAACTTTACTACAGTCAATCAACAAAACATTGAACAACGCTGGCAACTTTACTACAGTTAATCAACAAAACATTGAACAACGCTGGCAACTTTACTACAGTCAATCAACAAAACATTGAACAACGGTGGCAACTTTACTACAGTCAATCAACAAAACATTGAACAATGCTGGCAACTTTACTACAGTTAATCAACAAAACACTGAACAACGGTGGCAACTTTACTACAGTCAATCAACAAAACATTGAACAACGCTGGCAACTTTACTACAGTCAATCAACAAAACATTGAACAACGCTGGCAACTTTACTACAGTTAATCAACAAAACACTGAACAACGCTGGCAACTTTACTGCAGTCAATCAACAAAACATTGAACAACGCTGGCAACTTTACTACAGTCAATCAACAAAACATTGAACAACGCTGGCAACTTTACTACAGTTAATCAACAAAACATTAAACAATGCTGGCAACTTTACTACAGTCAATCAACAAAACATTGAACAACTGTGGCAACTTTACTACAGTCAATCAACAAAACATTGAACAATGCTGGCAACTTTACTGCAGTCAATCAACAAAACATTGAACAACGCTGGCAACTTTACTGCAGTCAATCAACAAAACATTGAACAACGGTGGCAACTTTACTACAGTCAATCAACAAAACATTGAACAACGCTGGCAACTTTACTACAGTTAATCAACAAAACATTAAACAATGCTGGCAACTTTACTACAGTCAATCAACAAAACATTGAACAACGCTGGCAACATTACTACAGTCAATCAACAAAACACTGAACAACGCTGGCAACTTTACTCCAGTTAATCAACAAATAATTGAACAATGCTGGAAACTTTACTCCAGTCAATCAACAAATAATTGAACAACGCGGGCAACTTTACTACAGTCAATCAACAAAACATGTGAACAACGCTGGCAACTTTACTACAGTCAATCAACAAAACCTGTGAACAACGCTGGCAACTTTACTACAGTCAATCAACAAAACATGTGAACAACGCTGGCAACATTACTACAGTCAATCAACAAAACATGTGAACAACACTGGCAACTTTACTACAGTCAATCAACAAAACATTGAACAACGCTGGCAACATTATTACAGTCAATCAACAAAACATTGAACAACGCTGGCAACTTTACTACAGTCAATCAACAAAACATGTGAACAACGCTGGCAACTTTAATACAGTTAATCAACAAAACATTGAACAATGCTGGCAACTTTACTACAGTCAATCAACAAAACATTGAACAATGCTGGCAACTTTACTACAGTCAATCAACAAAACATTGAACAACGCTGGCAACTTTACTACAGTTAATCAACAAAACACTGAACAACGGTGGCAACTTTACTACAGTCAATCAACAAAACATTGAACAACGGTGGCAACTTTACTACAGTCAATCAACAAAACATTGAACAACGCTGGCAACTTTACTACAGTTAATCAACAAAACATTAAACAATGCTGGCAACTTTACTACAGTCAATCAACAAAACATTCAACAACTGTGGCAACTTTACTACAGTCAATCAACAAAACATTGAACAATGCTGGCAACTTTACTGCAGTCAATCAACAAAACATTGAACAACGCTGGCAACTTTACTACAGTTAATCAACAAAACACTGAACAACTGTGGCAACTTTACGACAGTCAATCAACAAAACATTGAACAATGCTGGCAACTTTACTGCAGTCAATCAACAAAACATTGAAGAACGCTGGCAACTTTACTACAGTTAATCAACAAAACACTGAACAACGGTGGCAACTTTACTACAGTCAATCAACAAAACATTGAACAACGGTGGCAACTTTACTACAGTCAATCAACAAAACATGTGAACAACGCTGGCAACTTTACTACAGTCAATCAACAAAACATGTGAACAACGCTGGCAACATTACTACAGTCAATCAACAAAACATGTGAACAACGCTGGCAACTTTACTACAGTCAAGCAACAAAACATTGAACAACGCTGGCAACATTACTACAGTCAATCAACAAAACACTGAACAACGCTGGCAACTTTACTCCAGTCAATCAACAAATAATTGAACAATGCTGGAAACTTTACTCCAGTCAATCAACAAATAATTGAACAACGCTGGCAACTTTACTACAGTCAATCAACAAAACATGTGAACAACGCTGGCAACTTTACTACAGTCAATCAACAAAACATGTGAACAACGCTGGCAACTTTACTACAGTCAATCAACAAAACATGTGAACAACGCTGGCAACTTTACTACAGTCAATCAACAAAACATGTGAACAACGCTGGCAACATTACTACAGTCAATCAACAAAACATGTGAACAACACTGGCAACTTTACTACAGTCAATCAACAAAACATTGAACAACGCTGGCAACATTACTACAGTCAATCAACAAAACATTGAACAACGCTGGCAACTTTACTACAGTCAATCAACAAAACATGTGAACAACGCTGGCAACTTTAATACAGTTAATCAACAAAACATTGAACAATGCTGGCAACTTTACTACAGTCAATCAACAAAACATGTGAACAACGCTGGCAACTTTACTACAGTCAATCAACAAAACATTGAACAACGGTGGCAACTTTACTACAGTCAATCAACAAAACATTGAACAACTGTGGCAACTTTACTACAGTCAATCAACAAAACATTGAACAACGGTGGCAACTTTACTACAGTCAATCAACAAAACATTGAACAACGCTGGCAACTTTACTACAGTTAATCAACAAAACATTAAACAATGCTGGCAACTTTACTACAGTCAATCAACAAAACATTGAACAACTGTGGCAACTTTACTACAGTCAATCAACAAAACATTGAACAATGCTGGCAATTTTACTGCAGTCAATCAACAAAACATTGAACAACGCTGGCAACTTTACTACAGTTAATCAACAAAACACTGAACAACTGTGGCAACTTTACTACAGTCAATCAACAAAACATTGAACAATGCTGGCAACTTTACTGCAGTCAATCAACAAAACATTGAACAACGCTGGCAACTTTACTACAGTTAATCAACAAAACACTGAACAACGGTGGCAACTTTACTACAGTCAATCAACAAAACATTGAACAACGGTGGCAACTTTACTACAGTCAATCAACAAAACATTGAACAACGCTGGCAACTTTACTACAGTTAATCAACAAAACATTAAACAATGCTGGCAACTTTACTACAGTCAATCAACAAAACATTGAACAACGCTGGCAACATTATTACAGTCAATCAACAAAACACTGAACAACGCTGGCAACTTTACTCCAGTCAATCAACAAATAATTGAACAATGCTGGAAACTTTACTCCAGTCAATCAACAAATAATTGAACAACGCTGGCAACTTTACTACAGTCAATCAACAAAACATGTGAACAACGCTGGCAACTTTACTACAGTCAATCAACAAAACCTGTGAACAACGCTGGCAACTTTACTACAGTCAATCAACAAAACATGTGAACAACGCTGGCAACATTACTACAGTCAATCAACAAAACATGTGAACAACACTGGCAACTTTACTACAGTCAATCAACAAAACATTGAACAACGCTGGCAACATTACTACAGTCAATCAACAAAACATTGAACAACGCTGGCAACTTTACTACAGTCAATCAACAAAACATGTGAACAACGCTGGCAACTTTAATACAGTTAATCAACAAAACATTGAACAATGCTGGCAACTTGACTACAGTCAATCAACAAAACATGTGAACAACGCTGGCAACTTTACTACAGTCAATCAACAAAACATTGAACAACGGTGGCAACTTTACTACAGTCAATCAACAAAACATTGAACAATGCTGGCAACTTTACTACAGTCAATCAACAAAACATTGAACAACGCTGGCAACTTTACTACAGTTAATCAACAAAACATTGAACAACGCTGGCAACTTTACTACAGTCAATCAACAAAACATTGAACAACGCTGGCAACTTTACTACAGTCAATCAACAAAACATGTGAACAACGCTGGCAACTTTACTACAGTCAATCAACAAAACACTGAACAACGGTGGCAACTTTACTACAGTCAATCAACAAAACATTGAACAACGGTGGCAACTTTACTACAGTTAATCAACAAAACATTAAACAATGCTGGCAACTTTACTACAGTCAATCAACAAAACATTGAACAACGCTGGCAACTTTACTACAGTCAATCAACAAAACATTGAACAACGCTGGCAACTTTACTACAGTTAATCAACAAAACACTGAACAACGGTGGCAACTTTACTACAGTCAATCAACAAAACATTGAACAACGCTGGCAACTTTACTACAGTTAATCAACAAAACATTAAACAATGCTGGCAACTTTACTACAGTCAATCAACAAAACATTGAACAATGCTGGCAACATTACTACAGTCAATCAACAAAACACTGAACAACGCTGGCAACTTTACTCCAGTCAATCAACAAATAATTGAACAATGCTGGAAACTTTACTCCAGTCAATCAACAAATAATTGAACAACGCGGGCAACTTTACTACAGTCAATCAACAAAACATGTGAACAACGCTGGCAACTTTACTACAGTCAATCAACAAAACCTGTGAACAACGCTGGCAACTTTACTACAGTCAATCAACAAAACATGTGAACAACGCTGGCAACATTACTACAGTCAATCAACAAAACATGTGAACAACACTGGCAACTTTACTACAGTCAATCAACAAAACATTGAACAACGCTGGCAACATTATTACAGTCAATCAACAAAACATTGAACAACGCTGGCAACTTTACTACAGTCAATCAACAAAACATGTGAACAACGCTGGCAACTTTAATACAGTTAATCAACAAAACATTGAACAATGCTGGCAACTTTACTACAGTCAATCAACAAAACATTGAACAATGCTGGCAACTTTACTACAGTCAATCAACAAAACATTGAACAACGCTGGCAACTTTACTACAGTTAATCAACAAAACACTGAACAACGGTGGCAACTTTACTACAGTCAATCAACAAAACATTGAACAACGGTGGCAACTTTACTACAGTCAATCAACAAAACATTGAACAACGCTGGCAACTTTACTACAGTTAATCAACAAAACATTAAACAATGCTGGCAACTTTACTACAGTCAATCAACAAAACATTGAACAACTGTGGCAACTTTACTACAGTCAATCAACAAAACATTGAACAATGCTGGCAACTTTACTGCAGTCAATCAACAAAACATTGAACAACGCTGGCAACTTTACTACAGTTAATCAACAAAACACTGAACAACTGTGGCAACTTTACGACAGTCAATCAACAAAACATTGAACAATGCTGGCAACTTTACTGCAGTCAATCAACAAAACATTGAACAACGCTGGCAACTTTACTACAGTCAATCAACAAAACCTGTGAACAACGCTGGCAACTTTACTACAGTCAATCAACAAAACCTGTGAACAATGCTGGCAACTTTACTACAGTCAATCAACAAAACATTGAACAACGCTGGCAACTTTACTACAGTTAATCAACAAAACCTGTGAACAATGCTGGCAACTTTACTACAGTCAATCAACAAAACCTGTGAACAATGCTGGCAACTTTACTACAGTCAATCAACAAAACATTGAACAATGCTGGCAACTTTACTGCAGTCAATCAACAAAACATTGAACAACGCTGGCAACTTTACTCCAGTCAATCAACAAAACCTGTGAACAATGCTGGCAACTTTACTACAGTCAATCAACAAAACATTGAACAACGCTGGCAACTTTACTACAGTTAATCAACAAAACACTGAACAACGGTGGCAACTTTACTACAGTCAATCAACAAAACATTGAACAACGGTGGCAACTTTACTACAGTCAATCAACAAAACATGTGAACAACGCTGGCAACTTTACTACAGTCAATCAACAAAACATGTGAACAACGCTGGCAACATTACTACAGTCAATCAACAAAACATGTGAACAACGCTGGCAACTTTACTACAGTCAAGCAACAAAACATTGAACAACGCTGGCAACATTACTACAGTCAATCAACAAAACACTGAACAACGCTGGCAACTTTACTCCAGTCAATCAACAAATAATTGAACAATGCTGGAAACTTTACTCTAGTCAATCAACAAATAATTGAACAACGCTGGCAACTTTACTACAGTCAATCAACAAAACATGTGAACAACGCTGGCAACTTTACTACAGTCAATCAACAAAACATGTGAACAACGCTGGCAACTTTACTACAGTCAATCAACAAAACATGTGAACAACGCTGGCAACTTTACTACAGTCAATCAACAAAACATGTGAACAACGCTGGCAAGTTTACTACAGTCAATCAACAAAACATGTGAACAACGCTGGCAACATTACTACAGTCAATCAACAAAACATGTGAACAACGCTGGCAACTTTACTACAGTCAAGCAACAAAACATTGAACAACGCTGGCAACATTACTACAGTCAATCAACAAAACACTGAACAACGCTGGCAACTTTACTCCAGTCAATCAACAAATAATTGAACAATGCTGGAAACTTTACTCCAGTCAATCAACAAATAATTGAACAACGCTGGCAACTTTACTACAGTCAATCAACAAAACATGTGAACAACGCTGGCAACTTTACTACAGTCAATCAACAAAACATGTGAACAACGCTGGCAACTTTACTACAGTCAATCAACAAAACATGTGAACAACGCTGGCAACTTTACTACAGTCAATCAACAAAACATGTGAACAACGCTGGCAACATTACTACAGTCAATCAACAAAACATGTGAACAACACTGGCAACTTTACTACAGTCAATCAACAAAACATATAACAACGCTGGCAACATTACTACAGTCAATCAACAAAACATTGAACAACGGTGGCAACTTTACTACAGTCAATCAACAAAACATTGAACAACGCTGGCAACTTTACTACAGTTAATCAACAAAACATTAAACAATGCTGGCAACTTTACTACAGTCAATCAACAAAACATTGAACAACTGTGGCAACTTTACTACAGTCAATCAACAAAACATTGAACAATGCTGGCAACTTTACTGCAGTCAATCAACAAAACATTGAACAACGCTGGCAACTTTACTACAGTTAATCAACAAAACACTGAACAACTCTGGCAACTTTACTACAGTCAATCAACAAAACATTGAACAATGCTGGCAACTTTACTGCAGTCAATCAACAAAACATTGAACAACGCTGGCAACTTTACTACAGTTAATCAACAAAACACTGAACAACGGTGGCAACTTTACTACAGTCAATCAACAAAACATTGAACAACGGTGGCAACTTTACTACAGTCAATCAACAAAACATTGAACAACGCTGGCAACTTTACTACAGTTAATCAACAAAACATTAAACAATGCTGGCAACTTTACTACAGTCAATCAACAAAACATTGAACAACGCTGGCAACATTACTACAGTCAATCAACAAAACACTGAACAACGCTGGCAACTTTACTCCAGTCAATCAACAAATAATTGAACAATGCTGGAAACTTTACTCCAGTCAATCAACAAATAATTGAACAACGCTGGCAACTTTACTACAGTCAATCAACAAAACATGTGAACAACGCTGGCAACTTTACTACAGTCAATCAACAAAACATGTGAACAACACTGGCAACATTACTACAGTCAATCAACAAAACATGTGAACAACACTGGCAACTTTACTACAGTCAATCAACAAAACATTGAACAACGCTGGCAACATTACTACAGTCAATCAACAAAACATTGAACAACGCTGGCAACTTTACTACAGTCAATCAACAAAACATGTGAACAACGCTGGCAACTTTAATACAGTTAATCAACAAAACATTGAACAATGCTGGCAACTTTACTACAGTCAATCAACAAAACATGTGAACAACGCTGGCAACTTTACTACAGTCAATCAACAAAACATTGAACAACGGTGGCAACTTTACTACAGTCAATCAACAAAACATTGAACAATGCTGGCAACTTTACTACAGTCAATCAACAAAACATTGAACAACGCTGGCAACTTTACTACAGTTAATCAACAAAACATTAAACAATGCTGGCAACTTTACTACAGTCAATCAACAAAACATTGAACAACTGTGGCAACTTTACTACAGTCAATCAACAAAACATTGAACAATGCTGGCAACTTTACTGCAGTCAATCAACAAAACATTGAACAACGCTGGCAACTTTACTACAGTTAATCAACAAAACACTGAACAACTGTGGCAACTTTACTACAGTCAATCAACAAAACATTGAACAATGCTGGCAACTTTACTGCAGTCAATCAACAAAACATTGAACAACGCTGGCAACTTTACTACAGTTAATCAACAAAACATTAAACAACGCTGGCAACTTTACTACAGTTAATCAACAAAACATTAAACAATGCTGGCAACTTTACTACAGTTAATCAACAAAACATTGAACAACGCTGGCAACTTTACTACAGTTAATCAACAAAACATTAAACAATGCTGGCAACTTTACTACAGTCAATCAACAAAACATTGAACAACGCTGGCAACATTACTACAGTCAATCAACAAAACACTGAACATCGCTGGCAACTTTACTCCAGTCAATCAACAAATAATTGAACAACGCTGGCAACATTATTACAGTCAATCAACAAAACACTGAACAACGCTGGCAACTTTACTCCAGTCAATCAACAAATAATTGAACAATGCTGGAAACTTTACTCCAGTCAATCAACAAATAATTGAACAACGCTGGCAACTTTACTACAGTCAATCAACAAAACCTGTGAACAACGCTGGCAACTTTACTACAGTCAATCAACAAAACATGTGAACAACACTGGCAACATTATTACAGTCAATCAACAAAACATGTGAACAATGCTGGCAACTTTACTACAGTCAATCAACAAAACATGTGAACAACACTGGCAACTTTACTACAGTCAATCAACAAAACATTGAACAACGCTGGCAACATTATTACAGTCAATCAACAAAACATTGAACAACGGTGGCAACTTTACTACAGTCAATCAACAAAACATTGAACAATGCTGGCAACTTTACTACAGTCAATCAACAAAACATTGAACAACGCTGGCAACTTTACTACAGTTAATCAACAAAACATGTGAACAACGCTGGCAACTTTACTACAGTCAATCAACAAAACATTGAACAACGGTGGCAACTTTACTACAGTCAATCAACAAAACATGTGAACAACGCTGGCAACTTTACTACAGTCAATCAACAAAACATTGAACAACGGTGGCAACTTTACTACAGTCAATCAACAAAACATTGAACAATGCTGGCAACTTTACTACAGTCAATCAACAAAACATTGAACAACGCTGGCAACTTTACTACAGTTAATCAACAAAACACTGAACAACGGTGGCAACTTTACTACAGTCAATCAACAAAACATTGAACAACGGTGGCAACTTTACTACAGTCAATCAACAAAACATTGAACAACGCTGGCAACTTTACTACAGTTAATCAACAAAACATTAAACAATGCTGGCAACTTTACTACAGTCAATCAACAAAACATTGAACAACTGTGGCAACTTAACTACAGTCAATCAACAAAACATTGAACAATGCTGGCAACTTTACTGCAGTCAATCAACAAAACAACGCTGGCAACTTTACTACAGTTAATCAACAAAACACTGAACAACTGTGGCAACTTTACGACAGTCAATCAACAAAACATTGAACAATGCTGGCAACTTTACTGCAGTCAATCAACAAAACATTGAACAACGCTGGCAACTTTACTACAGTTAATCAACAAAACATTGAACAACTGTGGCAACTTAACTACAGTCAATCAACAAAACATTGAACAATGCTGGCAACTTTACTGCAGTCAATCAACAAAACATTAAACAATGCTGGCAACTTTACTACAGTCAATCAACAAAACATTGAACAACTGTGGCAACTTTACTACAGTCAATCAACAAAACATTGAACAACTGTGGCAACTTAACTACAGTCAATCAACAAAACATTGAACAATGCTGGCAACTTTACTGCAGTCAATCAACAAAACATTGAACAACGCTGGCAACTTTACTACAGTTAATCAACAAAACACTGAACAACTGTGGCAACTTTACGACAGTCAATCAACAAAACATTGAACAATGCTGGCAACTTTACTGCAGTCAATCAACAAAACATTGAACAACGCTGGCAACTTTACTACAGTCAATCAACAAAACATGTGAACAACGCTGGCAACTTTACTACAGTCAATCAACAAAACATTGAACAATGCTGGCAACTTTACTACAGTCAATCAACAAAACATTGAACAACGCTGGCAACTTTACTACAGTCAATCAACAAAACACTGAACAACGCTGGCAACTTTACTACAGTCAATCAACAAAACATTGAACAACGCTGGCAACTTTACTACAGTCAATCAACAAAACATGTGAACAACGCTGGCAACTTTACTACAGTTAATCAACAAAACATTGAACAACTGTGGCAACTTTACTACAGTCAATCAACAAAACATTGAACAACGCTGGCAACTTTACTACAGTCAATCAACAAAACATGTGAACAACGCTGGCAACTTTACTACAGTCAATCAACAAAACACTGAACAACGGTGGCAACTTTACTACAGTCAATCAACAAAACATGTGAACAACGGTGGCAACTTTACTACAGTCAATCAACAAAACACTGAACAACGCTGGCAACTTTACTACAGTCAATCAACAAAACATTGAACAATGCTGGCAACTTTACTACAGTCAATCAACAAAACATGTGAACAACGGTGGCAACTTTACTCCAGTCAATCAACAAAACACTGAACAACGGTGGCAACTTTACTACAGTCAATCAACAAAACATTGAACAATGCTGGCAACTTTACTCCAGTCAATCAACAAAACACTGAACAACGGTGGCAACTTTCGACAGTCAATCAACAAAACATGTGAACAACGCTGGCAACTTTACTACAGTCAATCAACAAAACATTGAACAACGCTGGCAACTTTACTCCAGTCAATCAACAAAACACTGAACAACGGTGGCAACTTTACTACAGTCAATCAACAAAACATTGAACAATGCTGGCAACTTTACTCCAGTCAATCAACAAAACATTGAACAACGCTGGCAACTTTACTCCAGTCAATCAACAAAACACTGAACAACGGTGGCAACTTTACTACAGTCAATCAACAAAACACTGAACAACTGTGGCAACTTTACTACAGTCAATCAACAAAACACTGAACAACGGTGGCAACTTTACTACAGTCAATCAACAAAACACTGAACAACGGTGGCAACTTTACTCCAGTCAATCAACAAAACACTGAACAACGGTGGCAACTTTACTACAGTCAATCAACAAAACACTGAACAACGCTGGCAACTTTACTACAGTCAATCAACAAAACACTGAACAACGGTGGCAACTTTACTACAGTCAATCAACAAAACACTGAACAACGCTGGCAACTTTACTACAGTTAATCAACAAAACATGTGAACAACGCTGGCAACTTTACTACAGTCAATCAACAAAACACTGAACAACGGTGGCAACTTTACTACAGTCAATCAACAAAACATTGAACAATGCTGGCAACTTTACTACAGTCAATCAACAAAACATTGAACAATGCTGGCAACTTTACTACAGTCAATCAACAAAACATGTGAACAACGGTGGCAACTTTACTACAGTTAATCAACAAAACATTGAACAACTGTGGCAACTTTACTACAGTCAATCAACAAAACATTGAACAACGCTGGCAACTTTACTACAGTTAATCAACAAAACATTAAACAATGCTGGCAACTTTACTACAGTCAATCAACAAAACATTGAACAATGCTGGCAACTTTACTGCAGTCAATCAACAAAACATGTGAACAACACTGGCAACTTTACTACAGTCAATCAACAAAACATGTGAACAACGCTGGCAACTTTACTACAGTCAATCAACAAAACATGTGAACAACACTGGCAACTTTACTACAGTCAATCAACAAAACATTGAACAACGCTGGCAACTTTACTACAGTTAATCAACAAAACATTAAACAATGCTGGCAACTTTACTACAGTCAATCAACAAAACATTGAACAATGCTGGCAACTTTACTGCAGTCAATCAACAAAACATGTGAACAACACTGGCAACTTTACTACAGTCAATCAACAAAACATGTGAACAACGCTGGCAACTTTACGACAGTCAATCAACAAAACATTGAACAATGCTGGCAACTTTACTGCAGTCAATCAACAAAACATTGAACAACGCTGGCAACTTTACTACAGTCAATCAACAAAACATGTGAACAACGCTGGCAACTTTACTACAGTCAATCAACAAAACATTGAACAACGGTGGCAACTTTACTACAGTCAATCAACAAAACATGTGAACAACACTGGCAACTTTACTACAGTTAATCAACAAAACATTGAACAACGCTGGCAACTTTACTACAGTTAATCAACAAAACATTAAACAATGCTGGCAACTTTACTACAGTCAATCAACAAAACATGTGAACAACACTGGCAACTTTACTACAGTCAATCAACAAAACATGTGAACAACGCTGGCAACTTTACTACAGTCAATCAACAAAACATGTGAACAACACTGGCAACTTTACTACAGTCAATCAACAAAACATGTGAACAACGCTGGCAACTTTACTACAGTCAATCAACAAAACACTGAACAACGCTGGCAACTTTACTACAGTCAATCAACAAAACACTGAACAACGCTGGCAACTTTACTACAGTCAATCAACAAAACATTGAACAATGCTGGCAACTTTACTACAGTCAATCAACAAAACATTGAACAATGCTGGCAACTTTACTACTTATATGCTGGCAACTTTACTACTTATATTGTCCGCACCCCTTACTTAGACCAAAATGTCAAAATTTGCTGAAAAATGTCTATATGTATGTATAATCCACATGTACAAATTTTCACAAAAGTCCCAATATGAAGATGTACAAGTCAGACAAAAGTTTTAACAGGAATATGTCATTTATTCTCTATTGAAATACTAATTATGTTTATAATTTAATTTATTTCTTGTGCTGGTAATAATTAAAATAATAAAATAATAACTAGTGCATTGTTATATTGTTTATTCTGACCCTTGTTAAAAAAAAGTCAACAGATCAAACATATTCTGAAATAAAATCCATTTGTCAACTTTCAGTAATCAAATATAGTAAAGAAGCAAAATGATTACACAATTTCATTTAATCCCTGAACAATTGCACTCAAAACATCGATCTTTAACGACTTTAGGTTACTCGCACAGGCTAGTACTGACGCCATTTCCTTCGGTTACTCGCACAGGCTAGTACTGACGCCATTTCCATTTTATGCAAACAGTAAAGCATCCCCTATTTTTGTACTATAGGGTTATTGCATGAATATTGGGAAATATTGTCCCAAGCAAGTGTTATATTGCACGAGCTTTGCGAGTGCAATATAGCATCTTGCTAGGGACAATATTTTCCAATATTCATGCAATAACCCTTTTATTATATAGTAATATTTTTTGTGTGCTTTTAAGTGATTATTCATTATCTTTTTTATTTTGTAATATTTTACTAGGTCCAATATTATCATATTTTCACTTGGTCAATATTACAGATATATATATTGATGTAGATTTACATATAATAAAAACAGATTTTTTTTTCAATTGTTGCTCCTTATTGTTGTGAATATATGGCCACACACTCGAATTTCGTCCATACTCGAAATTTGGCGATTACCCTTCATTCGGTAATGTCAACAATGATCCCAAGGCTAAATTACTTTTAAAATATCTTGCATTTATTGCTCAAACCAAATGACTCCTAAATAATTAAATACAATGCGTTTCAGCGAAATTAACGTCCGTTAAAGCGACACACTTTCATCGCAGAAATTCGAGTGTACTACTACTAGCATAAATTCCTGCTTTGAAACGAGCCACTTGTGCACGATATTTAAATCCCGTTTTGTTTTAGTTTACACTTGATTTTATCCTTTGTCTATGAAATTTACTTTTATCTACAATCGAATTAATTTCGATTTGTTCAGTTTAAAGTGGTTCTGCTAATTTTCTCCTCGAGAGCAGATCATGTATGTCACTTTCGGCCATGTTTGTTTACCAAACAGTAAAATATAAAAGCCGATGTTCGGAACATATCTGCACTTTTCCCGGAAATTACATAAAAGGCCGAGATTCAGAGTAAAATATGAAAATATACTGCACTTTATTGCCATATGAAATACAATGGGGAAAAAATATTACTATATAATAATCATTATTATTTTATAATCATCCCATATAATTAATATCATATTAGTAAAATATTTTTGAATAAAAATTCATATATCAATTCAAAGTATAATTATGAAGTAAAAGTTGAGTAAAACTTTTTGAACATGTTCAGGGTTCACCACTGGCTGTTTAATCGTGGAGGGCCGCCACGCTTTACGTTCAAGTGCCACTTCAAATTAATGTCCGCCATGCCTCAATGAACACTCATAATGATGATAACACTCGTTTATTGTCCTAATTGACCATTCACAGCAACATAGGCATATTGACATTAATATATGCTCTATGTTCTACATACGAATTTCAAGAAGACAAGATTGTTTATGTTTTGTATATAAAAATATATTTCATTTGATGGAGTTTTCTATTTCTTGTTATATTGTATACCATAAAGACACAAATATTATTTCTACAAAATTTTTATTTAAAAATGTTTTTATGTTGAACATTGCCATATAAAGGGAAGTAAACAAGAATTAGTATATCTGAACTTTTTAATTATATTTCATTATTTATTTTAATATTTTAATTAAATTTATTATAAAATTCAGCTTAATTTAATTGAAAAGTGATTGAAAGTATTTAAACATAATCTCTTGATCAAAAAGGTGTCGGCGATTTGACATTTGATCGGCTGTAAATACTTGGTTTCATTTTACATCATTACATTCATTAATCATAAAGAGATTTGCAACACAGAGCATTACCTCTTTCTTCAGTGCAAAAGTCCCAAGGGTAGAGGGTCAACAGCACCAAAAAGATGCTAATCCACTACATAACCAAATCACACCATCCAAATCGGCTAGTAAACACAGGGTGTAATTTTACCAACCGTGGTTACAAAAGTACTTATGGTTCGACTATGACAAGGACGAGGGCATGTTTTGTAAACTGTGATTAAAATTTTAGCAAGTGACACAAGAACAAGTGTGGACAAATGTCGGTTGTTAGTTACATAGAAGATGCCATCCAAAGTCACCAGAAAAGTGACACATCAAATTGCAGTAAACCTTGAGAGAGACCAGATCCAGTCTCATTCTAAGGGTAGAATAGTTGCAGCCATGGACACAGTTGTTACAATACAAGGACAAGCGCAATGACATGGCAAGTTCATTTCCCCCACCCTTGGTTTTTTTTCTGTGGTGAAAACCACCACAGAAGTATTCATACTCACCTCGACTCCTCTTTCTGTTGCTAGTTTGACTATCTCTACAGATAGGTCTACTTGTCTAGATAACCTCTCAATCTCACAAGCTCTGTAACTGTACCACTTAGAGAGATCCTCTGCCGTAGGGTTCGCTATCCTGTAATATTGATCAATTGTTTTAATAGGTTTAATTTGTTTAAAGCTAGTCTTATGATCATAAAAAACAGCGGATTTAATTTAATATTTAAGAAATAGATTATTGCGAGCGGGCTTTATGGGAATTAGAACATGATCAGACCTTATATTTGTCAATATTTTAGACCGAGCGATAGCGAGGTATAAAATGAAGACAAATATAAGGTCTGACCATGTTCTAATTCCCATAAAGCCCGCTCGCAATAATCTATTTCGATTCTAATATGTCTAACAAATGTTTTAAAATTTCGAAGCGGTTCTAAGAGGACGCTTTCAGTGGTAATATTGTTTTTTTTTTTAAACTAATACGATATATCCCAAAACAGTATGTTAAAGCAAATAAAATTGACATAAACATTTTCTCGTCATTTTATTGAATGTACGTACCTTTAAAACAAAAATATTGAGAAATCTTAACGAAATTGCATCGTTCCAGTTTGAAATTTTCAGTTCAGCGTAATATGACGTCGGAATTCTAATTGTGACGTCATATTAATTCGAATGTAGAATTGTTAAAAAAATAATGTATCGGGAGTAGTTTAAATCATATACATCTCAGAATTCATACTAAAAGTAACTAAATTATTAACAATAACGATAATTATGGATAACACATAACAAACGGCATTTGTAAGTCAGTTTTTACATTTACACTTAACACGCAGTTTACGCATGTGCGAACTAAACTTATTGGAATTTTGACACGGCTTTGTTTACATAGCTAAAGCAGGACGTCATATTAGAATGCACCTTAATAAGACAGCATTTAAAAAAACCTGAAATAGAAGGCAATTAATAATATAAAAGATTTCAAAATTTTTTGTTTACTTCAACAATTTTCAACATCATTATTAGCAATTTTTCAGTTACACCATGGCCTTCAAATTTTATTAGGGAAGAAGAAAGAATACAATGATAAGTCTTGATCTTTGGCATGAAAAATGCCAATCCCTGATGCAAAGCACACTAATCCCCAAGTTGGGATTAAACATTCTACCGCTTTACTGGTAGCGGAAGACTAATAACCTGTAAACTCAGCTATCCTGTTACAGCCTTTGCATGAAGTTAATTCTATATATATGTGTGTATAATCAAGATGGTGTTCAATCCCAAATAACTATAACTCCAATTATTTGTACAAATCTGAAACACTGGATTCGATTTTTATCTTGCCAACAAATAAGTAAAAATCTCACATTTGCTCTAAATAGATTAGGGATTAACAGAAATTGTTTTAGTTTATCTAAAATTTGTTCATTCTTATTACATCTCCAACAACAAACCTGAATTCCTTGAGATCAGGATTTTCTTCATACAGAAAAGCTCCTAGGTCTGGTAGAACAGGTTCTACAACTGATCTGAAATACAAATACCGTCATTATATAATCAATTAATATGTAGCAATTATTGTTTACTTTCTTTGGTTGTTCTTTTCTGCCTAAAGAAGCAAAATGTCAAACTAGCACCAAATGAAATATAACAAATCAAAGTACTTTGTCAAAACCAGACACTGCTAAAATATTCTTTGTAGCAGATAACTGTTGTTTAAGGCCAAGTGGTATTAGTTAGCTGTATCACGGACATTTGATGTGTCAACACTTTATTTAAATTGGCTTTGTAGTAGGAAGACATGCTGTGATGATTTTTTTCACAGAGCTATCCGAGTAAGGTAGCATTCTGAACCTATACACCAATCCCCACAGCCTCATTCTGACGTGGATCAATCTAGTCCTTGATCTATTTTCCGAATTAACAAGGCAATATTAATGGCTTCATTCTAGCTTGGTTTTATTCAAAGTTGTTTTTAAAAGATTTTTTACTGCATTTATGGTCTATATTAGATTAACTTAATATAAAATATATGCACAATTGCGACAAAGAATAGAAATAAATTTAGTCTGTGAAAATTTTGTTTTTTTTATGTATGTTTACAATTCTATTATGAACAACGGTTATACAGTCTACTTGCAAAATGCATTGATTCACTGAACATTCATACTGTTCATGTATTAACTAAGTTTCATGTTTTATGGTTTTCCACTTTTTGGGTTGGTTGGGTTTAGTGTATATTTTAAATTCCTAAAAATTGATTAAGAAATTAGAATTCTACAAATACTTAAACCCATACATATCCACATGTACTTAAACACAGACATATCCACATGTACTTAAACACAGACATATCCACTTGTACTTAAACCCAGACATTATATGTTATTCCGGTCTTAGACAGGGTATATAATGTCACATTCACGGCTTAGGATTTATATTCCATGAGCCGAAGGCGAATGGAGTATACGTCCTAAGCCGTGAATGTGACATTATATACCCTGTCTAAGACCGGAATAACTATTATATTATAGCTCACATCTTAAATTAGGAATATTTAATGGGAAAACACATATTTAAGAAAGAATTATGTAACATAATTTCATTTGGAAATGTGTTCAAGTTATACGTATAAAACAAAATTACACTCGGGAATTGGTCAAATTACGTTATTATTGATAACATCAAAATATAATCAATAAATATTGTCCCTTGTGGCACCCCAATCATCCTTTTATTACGCTTCGACGATCGAAGCCCATTCGGGATATATAACAAAAGTTTATACAAAAACAAACTATATTTTTGTTGAACATCAAATTAATAAAAAATAAGAAAACTTGTTTATATATTAAATTGCAGCAAAAACTTATCTTTTTTAATTTAAATCGTCTTCTGTTCAATAAATAACCCAATTGTATCCTTAAACTGGGAAGTGTCAAGGTAAAAGTTTGCGAAGCACCAAATTCAATATCGGTTAAACTGGAGCTTGTATTTGTTTTAATTGATGTGCGGATGTGGACGTTGATAAGTGAATTAAAATAAGAAAACTAGTTATTGACGGTAATGTCACTTTGATGCCATTAAAATGAATATCATTGGATTTTGGACGATGGAAATCAAAATGAATTTTGACGATGTCTTGACTGAAGAATGCATGATGATGCAGTTGGTGCAGGTACATGTTTATTAACTTTTAGTGCACTTTAGATCACGTTTCATGTTTATTGTTTTGTTTATTGACACATTTTGATAGAGGACACAACAAAATCATACAGGATTGTGACCTGTGACTGACAGACCCCCCCCCCCTTTTCCGTGCTTTCTATCGCTGATATTTTGAGTAGTTTTGTGTCTTAATTTTACTTCCCTTCTGTTATTTAAACAAATATATTACATATCATTTGATTTACGTCGTTTAAAACATGTTCGAGTTAGGCATTGTTGCACTTTGTTAGTTTTTTAATCGAAGCGGCACGAAGGCAGCCATGATGATTTGTTTTCACAGGGGCCCCATACGGGATAGATATATGCTTTATGTATACGGCTGTAGACGTATACATAGCCTGAGCTATAATATATACACTTGTACTTAAACCCAGACATATACACATGTACTTAAACCCAGACATATACACATGTACTTAAACCCAGACATATACACATGTACTTAAACCCAGACATATACACTTGTACTTAAACCCAGACATATACACTTGTACTTAAACCCAGACATATACACATCTACTTAAACCCAGACATATACACTTGTACTTAAACCCAGACATATACACATTAACTTAAACCCAGACATATACACATGTACTTAAACCCAGACATATACACATGTACTTAAACCTAGACATTTACACATGTACTTAAACCCGGACATATACACTTGTACTTAAACCCAGACATATACACATTAACTTAAACCCAGACATATACATATGTACTTAAACCTAGACATATACACATGTACTAAAACCCAGAAATATACACATTAACTTAAACCCAGAAATATATACATTAACTTAAACCCAGACATATACACATGTACTTAAACCCAGACATATACACATGTACTTAAACCTAGACATTTACACATGTCCTTAAACGCAGACATGTACACATGTAATACTTGAAACAGTACCTGCAGAAATCTTCTTCACACCAGTCCCTTTCCCTCCATCTATCATCCTCCCATGGTATCACACATCTATCATTTCTAAAGATTATAAATATCAGCAGTTTTTGTAACAGTGTTATTCACATACTGTAGCTAAGTATTTGGACAGTTTCCAGGGCGATGCATACAGAGCTGGTGAGAGACCATGTTAGGTTAAAAAACAGAAAGCCTGGCCAAGGACCACAGCAGTGGGGATTTCTTTAAAGACTCCTTTTGTAAAAGTATGTGCCATGTGGATACTACATTAAGCAAATATCTTATTTGATACCTAATCTCCATAATTTTCCAGTGGCAGCCAAGATTCCTTTTTCAATGATTTTTTTCTATTGTACACAACTGATATATTGTTTCCTTGTATTCATCTTTAATATAGCTGAAGTACTGCTCACTTGATAATAAGAACTCATTCTATAAATCTAATATGATATACAACATGGAATTATTCACCAATAAAAATTATTCAATCATCTTTATATTTATATTTGAATATCTTTTTAGCATTGATTGATGAGTTTTCAGTTTCATGAAGTTCAAAAGAAATTCTTTAATACAAACTGTAAATGTTAAAAGACTCACATACCCAATTTCAGGTAACAGTGACCTATATTCATGTGGATTGGTTGTTTCTGGAAAATTTGAAAGAATTCCTAACCTACAAAAACAATACATTTGTTCAAAGATTTTGTTACGAAAACAGTAAAATGGGTTAATATCTTAGTAATAATAATTATTATTGATTATTGTACAGATTTCTTTGATCTTCCCAATTGATACTATTATCAAGCTACAAGCTTCCCACTGATAAGTAAACAATGACAACTACCTATGGGGTTTGAGATCTTCCCAGTGGTAAATAAATAATAACTACTTACATATGGGGTCCGAGATCTTCCCAGTGGTAAGTTTTCAATGGCAACTACTTACCTTTACCTCAATTATCTGAGATCTTCCCAGTGGTAAGTAAATAATAATGACTACTTATCTATGGGGTCCGAGTTCTTACCAGTGTTAAGTAAACAATGACAACTACTTACCTATGGGATCTGAGATCCTTCCAGTGGTAAGTAAATAATAACAACTACTTACCTATGGGGTCTGAGATCCTTCCAGTGGTAAGTGAACTATCACAACTACTTACATATGGGGTCAGAGTTCTTCCCAGTGGTAAGTAACCAATGACAACTACTTACCTATAGGGTCTGAGATCTTCCCAGTGGTAAGTAAACAATGACAACTACCTACCTATGGGGTCTACTCCCCACAATTTCAATTTTGTCAACAATACCATGATTATGAAAAAGTGTTAAAATTACTTTATTAGACATTGTAGAAATGTCAGCTGAACGGCAGAGAAAGGAAAAAATATTAATTAAACAAAAGATAGTAGTTTAATTGCATAAAATATGTATAAATCCCAAGAGTGGTTTTACTCCATTATGAGTAATGGGACCTCTTTGTAGCTCGGTCCATTAAGGAGCTACATAATTGTGGCTAGGGTTTGAGATCTTCTTAGTTGCAAGTAAACTATAACAATTACCTACCTATGAGGTTGTAGATCTTCCCAGTGGTAAGTTTACAATAACAATTACTTACCTAAGTTGTCTGAGATCTTCCCAGTGGTAAGTAAACTATAACAACTACTTGCCTATGGGGTCTGAGATCTTCCCAGTGGTAAGTAAACAATGTCTCCAAGGCTGGTATATTGCTTTCCTGTAAGTAAAACTTTTGTCTACAAAACCTAGATTAAATCTAATGATACATTGAGGTTCAATTAACCAACTAGGTATAAAATGTAAATTTAACAAAAACTAATATGGTACAAATTAACTTGTTTTTGTGAAATATTCACTTGATGACTACCGTATATCTTTGCCTATAAGAAGACTTTTTAAAGACAAATTTAAGCATTCCTGAGAAGGGGGGTCGTCTTATAGGAATAGACAACTACTTGGGGGTACAATTTTGTCCATATCTCAAAAGGTAAGTCTGAAAAATTATGACCTTGCAATGGATTTTTACGATTCCCTTTCCAAGAAATACTAAAATTTCTCCAAAGTATCTCCTAATAGGCAAAAATATACTGCATTATTACATTTATATCAGTATTTGAGATGGTTTATTGTTTTTAAAAGTCGTGAAATTAAAGATTCTTTTGAAGTAAATTAACACAAATAGCTTGTTGTGATATGTTTTTAACATTGTCCTGCCGGTAATTAAAAAAAGATCAATTCAATTAATTAAAAATTAATCAATTTAATTATTAAACAATTGTTGAAAGATTTATAATTAGAATTTTATAAAGGTTGATTGTCACATGTTTGTTTACATCTTGGGACATGTTCAGTGTCAAAGATAATCCGATTATCTTTAGTATGAGTTGCTTATGTCATGTCAGAATTATAAGTATCGTCAATCACATTCACAATGAGTAGCAAATGTAAACCTACTCTTATGATACAGCTTTTAAGCTGCAGGTCACAATAACTGTGCAGCTGATCAAGAATTCGGCGTCACCGAAAAAATGCTTCAGGATCTTAGTTACAAAATGTCCAGACTTTTAAATGCAAGTAAATCAGTAAAAAAGTTACGACACACTCTTAGTCCACACGAAGACCTAGAAAATGAGGTAAATGAATATGTGCTTCTACATCATGCAGAAGGTTGCATTATAACTCTCATTTAAACAGTCGTACGAGTGCATTACAATTAGCAAAATATGTAAAATATAACGCCACTAACTTCAAAGCATCTTCTGATTAGTGCTAAAGCTTTATGAATAGATTTGGATTAACATTACAGCAAAAGATCCACACTGCACAAAAACTACCATCCGATTTAGATGAAAAGGTTGAAAGTTTCTACAAATTCCTTATAAATGAAAGAAAAATGTTCAACTATCTGATGTGTTCCATCGTAAACTTGGATTGAAACACCAATGACATTCGACCTACCTGGAAATAGAACCATCGAGGTAAAAGGTGCGATAACTATAAATGTCCGAACATCTGGTGCAGAGAAATCCCATTTCACAGTAGTTCTGTCATGTTTAGAGGATGGTACAAAATTAAAACCTATGGCCATTTTTAAGCATAAGATGATGCAAAAGGAAAAAATAATATAGGATTAAACTCCGGCGACTCACTCACAAACTAAATAGAGTCCGAAGGACTTTATGTCATGTTTGTGAGGGAGTCGCCGGAGTTTACACATTTATAATTTCCTAAAACCCAGTGTTTAATCCTTATAATTCTGTGAAATAATTGTTGCCGTTTTTTAAAACAGCAAAAACAGTTACAGAAACCTATCTAGACCTCAAAACGTATCTAGACCCGAAAACGTAGGGATATGCAAAACATAGTACCAAAGAAATCGCGGTTCTTTAGATATTGATATGAAAAAAAACCAAAATGAAACACTAAATTGTATTTATATTATATATTTATTTGAAATCTCAATCGATTTCATTGGAAATCATTGGGGCAGAGAAAAAACTGTCCCCTCTCCCAGACGATACGGTAGGAGGACGACATCTTGTTTACCTTGGATACTGAAAGTAGTCTGCTCACAGGAAATATCGATATATAAATTATCTGAGAAGATGCCATTTAAGTGTTTTTATCCAATCAAAGCACTTTAATATAAATAAATTGCAGCATGAATAGAATTATCAGCAGGTGTAATAGTAAAAGTCCATCCAACCAGAGGCTCTTTAAGAGCCTGTATCGCTCACCTGATTTTATAGGCAATGAAGATGGCATTTCCCTGATGTTAAAGCAAGTCCTGTAATTTTCAATAAACTTTAAATAGGACCATCCAAACAATACTACTAGAAAGCTTTGTTTCATTGGTTAACCCGTTGTATAGAGAAGATTTTTTTTATTTGCCATTGGGTCCTATGTTAAACTAAGTCCTGCGGTGGTGGCGGCCATTTTGAATTTCCAATTGCCATAAAAAACATAAACTTTATAAAGGACTATCCAAACAATATTGCTAGTAAGATTTTGTTTCCATTGATTAACCGGTTTAAGAGAAGAAGCCTTTAAAAGCTTTTTCCCATAGGGTCCTATGTTAAACTAAGTCCTGCGGTAGCGGCCATTTTGAATTTCCAATTGCCATAAAAAACATAAACTTTATAGAGGACCACCCAAACAATATTGCTAGTAAGTTTTTGTTTCCATTGATTAACCGGTTTAAGAGAAAAAGCCTTTAAAAGCTTTTTTCCATAGGGTCCTATGTTAAACTAAGTCCTGCGGTAGCGGCCATTTTGAATTTTCAATTGCCATAAAAAACATAAACTTTATAGAGGACCATCCAAACAATATTGCTAGTAAGTTTTTGTTTCCATTGATTAACCGGCTTCAGAGAAAAAGCCTTTAAAAACTTTTTCCCATAGGGTCCTATGTTAAACTAAGTCCTGCGGTAGCGGCCATTTTGAATTTCCAATTGCCATAAAAAACATAAACTTTATAGAGGACCATCCAAACAATATTGCTAGTAAGTTTTTGTTTCCATTGATTAACCGGTTTCAGAGAAAAAGCCTTTAAAAACTTTTTCCCATAGGGTCCTATGTTAAACTAAGTCCTGCGGTAGCGGCCATTTTGAATTTCCAATTGCCATAAAAAACATAAACTTTATAGAGGACCATCCAAACAGTATTGCCAGTAAGTTTTGTTTTGATTGGTTAAACGGTTTCAGAGAAGAAGCCCTTTTAAACTTTTTTCTCATAGGGTCGAATGTTAAACCAAGTCCTGCGGTGGCGGCCATTTTGAATTTCCGATTGGGATAAAAAAACATTTACTTTATAGAGGACCATCCAAACAATATTGCTAGTAAGTTTTCTTTCCATTGGTTGACCGGTTTCAGAAAAGAAGCCTTTCAAACTTTTCCCCATAGGGTCCTATGTTAAATTAAGTCCTGCGGTGGCAGCTATTTTGAATTTCCAATTGCCATAAAAAACACAAACTTTATAGAGGACCATCCAAACAATATTGCTAGTAAGTTTTTGTTTCCATTGATTAACCGGTTTCAGAGAAGAAGCCTTTTAAAACTTTTTCCCATAGGGTTCTGTGTTAAACTAAGTCCTGCGGTGGCCGCCATTTTGAATTTCCGATTCCCATCAAAAACACAAACTTTATAGAGGACCATCCAATCAATATTGCTAGTAAGTTTTGTTTTGATTGGTTAAACGGTTTCAGAGAAGAAGCCCTTTTTAACTTTTTTCCCATAGGGTCCTATGTTAAACTAAGTCTTGAGGTGGGGGCCATATTGGTTTACCAATCAAAATAAAAAACACAAACTTTGTAAAGGTCCATCCAATGAACATTATGGCCAAGTTAGGTTTCAATTGGCCAAGTGGTTTCAGAGAAGAAGATTAAAATGTAAAAAGTTTACAGACGACGACGACGATGACGACGACGCCGACGGGCGCAAAGTGATAACAATAGCTCACATGACCCTTTGGGTCAGGTGAGCTAAAAAGATATAATTAGTTGGAAATAGAACCATCGATGTAAAAGGTGCGAAAACTATAAATGTCCAAAGATGTGGTACAAAGAAATCCCATTTCACAGTAGTTCTGGCATGTTTAGCGGATGGTACAAAAATTAAAACTTATGGCCATTTTTAAGCATTGCATAAGACAATGCAAAAGGAAAAAATAACAGCAGGTGTAATCATAAAAGTCCGACCAAAAGTTTGGATGGACGAACAACTTGTTATTCAATGGTTAAAAGAAGTTTGGTTCAAAAAACAGAGTGTGTTAATTAACAAACATAGCGTTCTAGTCTATACATGTTTCATGCACACTTAGTAGAACCAGTGAAGAAGTTCCTTTGCAAAAATCAGGCAAGACAAGCTGGACATATGTTTAAACAAACCCTTTAACCACATGCGTGAACTGTGGAATCAGTGGATGTTGGACAGGCATAAAAAACTAACTCCTGCTGGAAATCTTCGCCTCCCATCAATTCCATTGGTATGCGAGTGTATCGCAATGGGGTGATAGCAGATTCCAAAAGAAATGGTTGTCAAATCATTCAAGAAATGTGGCATTTCAAACTGCTTAGATGGGAGTGAAGACATATAATTGTATGCCGACCTACTTCTGTCTTCCAGTAGCGAAGTTCCATCAAATACAGAAGACAAGGAAAGTGTTCAAGACTCATTTCACGATGTGTAGGATGACGTTCCACTCATGGAGAGTCAGTTTGCAGAATTGATTAGCGATGATGTGGACATTGATGAATTTTGGGATTCAAGCCAGAAGACATTTGTCAGTAAAAGTTCAAAAACATTGTTTAAAATGCTTTGTATTATTATGTTTTTCCATAGAATAGTCATAATTATATAGTGCTATGATGATCTTGTTTTAAATGATCAGTATTGTTATGTAATTCATTATTCTTGTGCTATGATAATCATTGTTTGAAAATAATAAAACAGATCTCTTTTGCACTCCTTTATTACTTTAAAGAACAAAACAAATGCTTGTTACAACAAATAATACATTTAAACACAGAAAAAAAGTCATAAACTAATATCCCATGGGCATATCAATGCGGTCGATGCTTGTAGACAAACAATCAACAATCACTTCCAGACAAATCTGCATTAATGCGTTGCAAGTTAAATGATAACACAAATAGATCAAAATATATATTCAAACCATATAAACAATGCTTAAAATGTGTATTGGTTTAAAATAGATAGAAAACATAGCGAATGACTATAGATTTAAAAGACACTTCTATTTGAACATGATTTTATTTAAACAGGAAGTGACCTTTAACCATGTAACATTTTACACATGGAAGGAAGTAGATTTAGCAGTGATAACAATATCCCGCCATTATCAATCATGATCTGCGTTAGTGTGGATTAATGCATGTTTTAAGAAATAAAGTTGTTTTTTCATGTCCATACAACTTAATGAAAGGAAACCTTTAATTAGGATACCTTATGAAACACAACCGGTAGGAAATGTAAAATATGCACATCAATGGTCTGTTAACAAACCAAAAACGTAGTTGGTGAAATTAATTTCTTATTGTTTATTTCATAGAAATTGTTTTGTTTTGAATACTATCACAGTAATCTTTCCATACTTTATTAACGGTACTGTTTTATATCATACAGAAATCTTTTCCGATTTTTTTCACATTTTTATGGTTGTCTTATAAGAGGGTCAAGATGATAGTACCAAATTTTTTCCTGAAAAAGGGGGGGGGGTGGTGTCTTATGGGTGCCATAGTCTTATGAGCAAGTATTACGGTAAATGGATATTAATTATGGTTCTATCCAAGATTAAAGTAAATTCTACTATGACCTCCCGCTTCAGCTATGTAAACAAAGCCTTTTCAAATTCCAATAAGTTTAGTTCGCACATGCGTCAGCTGTGTGTTTTGTGTAAATGTAAAAAATGACATTAAAATGCAGTTTGTTATGTGTTACCCATAATTATCGTTATTGTTAATAATGCAGTTATTTAAAGTCTGAATTTTGAGATTTATATGATTTAAACTACTCCCGATACATTATTTTTTTAACAATTCTACATTCGAATTAATATGACGCCACAATTCCGACATCATATTACGCTCAACTGAAAATTTCAAACTGGAACAATGCAATTTCGTTAATATTTCTCAATATTTTTTATTAAAATGATACGTATATTTAATAAAATGACAAAAATATATGTTAATGTCAATTTTATTTGCATTAACATACTGTTTTGGGATATATCTTATTTGTTTTCAAAAAACAGAATTAACATTGAAGGCCTCCTCTTTGAGCTGCTTTGAAATTTTAAAACAATTGTTATACATAATAGAGTCGAAATAGATTATTGCAATTGGGCTCTATGCGAATTAGAACATGGTCAGACCTTATATTTTTCCTCTTTTTATAACAAATATAAGTAAGGGTCTGACCATATTCTAATTCGCATAGAGCCTGCTTGCAATATCTATTTCTTAAATAGAATTTCTCTACACCATATACTCCACACATAATAATCTCTAACTCTATGTGCACTGACTTCAAAATCTCTAGTGAGGACACAGGTAGGAAGGATTGCTTACCCTTGCATAATTTACTGCTGTTTCCACAATATTTTCTGCTCTAAATTTTTGGAAAAATTTATCATTGAATCTCTCTGCTGCAACATGTACACCTCCCAGAATGCACTGTAAATAAACAATAACAGGTAGCTAAATTGTCGCAGGACCTACAGTTACCTACTTAAAAATGTAAACTTTTTAGTGTAAAAAGATCCAATCAACTGTTTTTTTTCATGTTGATGCAATTTAAAACTAAACTATACACAACAACATGCATAAAACGGCAAAATTGATTTTAGTATTTGATCAGTGATGTTGCAATTGTTGGAAACTTGAACTTTAAAAACCTTACTACTGAAATTAGATATATGTGAGGTGGTATCCCTCTCTGTGGGCCCTGCCAACCTTGAGCTCAAGGTCAAAGGTCATCAACTATAGTATGAGATACATTGCCTTGATATTATCTACCCACATTCCAAATATCAAAAGCTTACCTCAGAAGATAAAAAAATCACTAAATGAAGTCCCAAACAGGAAATAGTTGTCCGACAGGTCTAAAAGTCGCTTAGGATGTACAACTTGTGATACTGAGCCACTATGCCAAATTTAAAATTGTTATCATGTACCGTTTCTGAGAAAAGCTTGATGGAAATTCCTATGGACCGACAGACGAACGTATGTACAAATGAAGTCCCAAACAGGAAGTAGTTGTCTGAGAGGTCAGAAAGTCACTTAATACATACAACTTGTGATACTGAACCACCCTGCCAAATTTCAAACTGTTCTCATGTACTGTTTCTGAGAAAAGCCTGACGGAAATTCAAACGGATGTACATACGTACGTATGTACAGATGGACGGACACGAGTAAAACTTAATGACCTCGACATGTCATCATGGGGGCATATAAAAGTTACAGCCCTACATGAAAAAAGTTCAAGGTCAAAGGTGAACAACCACGGTAAGTGACACATTGCTTTGATATTATCTACCCACATTCCAAATTTTAAAAGCATACCTCAAAAGATTCAAAAAGTTACAGCCCATACATAAATTTGTCATTAAGAAAGCAATAATGTTACCTTAAGTTCAAAGTTCAAGGTCAAAGGTCAACAACAACAGAAAGCAACACACCACCTTTATATTATCTACCCACATTCCAAAAATCATATTTATTTTTAAAACTAATTGAAAGAAAGACAATTAATCATGTATGCATTGTTAAGGGGTTTAGTTAGTTTTAAATTAACTTCCATTTCAGAATAGATAATGGAAAGACTTTCTATTTTTCAAATATACACCATTATTTCCATTATATTCCTATTTAAATCGGATAGATGACACTAAGGCTACTATATACCTCATATGTCTTAAGTCTGTACAGATACTGTAGAAGTTTTCTTCTCACTCGACACATTTCTCTCTGTTCTAGATTTAAACTGCAATATACATTTACATATATCTATTGTTTAGAAAAATAATTTGATGGAAATTGTCAGATTGATTGATTGATTTTTGGTTTTTAACGCCCGAGCAGCAATATTTCAGCTATATTCAGGCGATGAACATGAAATGGATGATAAAATGAACATGAAATGATGATGAATGAAAATGGGATGGGACACAAGGAAAAATAGGGGTAACGGATTTTAGATTGCCACTGGCAAATGGGAGGATGGATATTGTCGCGGAATTTAGCCTCCTGTAGCGGGATCGAAATCCCTACTCATAGCGAATACTACAGCAGCGTTCTTTAACGTGCGAGGAACGTGGCATTTTCCCTACACGGTGCACTAATATGGTTTGCGGTCAGGTTTTCCGTATTATGGCCTGACAACCCAAGCTTGCCAGGGGTACCCCATTCAACCACCTGGGGCACACATCCCAGTCGGTCTTTAGGCAAACCGACCTGACTTGCCGGTCAGGATACTGGGCGCTATTTAGTCGCCTTTTACGACAAGCTAGCGCGACTGCGGTCTATTCTTTTAGCCACCCGGATCCCGCACGGGTCGGGAAATTGTCAGCTTGTAAAGACTTGAACAAAGATTATTATTTTTTCTAAAACTTAGCACCAGAAACATGGAATATATTTAAGATATCATCTTCATTTGCACATACTTTTTAAAGTCTACTTCCTTCAACATTTCAGCTTGTTTAGCCTTCCTTATTTCTTCTTTTTTTGTCTGTGTTTCAGGGTCAAATTCATCAAATGACATGTCCTCATAGAGACCATCTTCTGAATCACATAATATAAATCTGAAAAAAAGAAAAATATTTCGATACATACAGAATATAAGGCAATTGGTTTTTGGTAGTGGCTTTCTCACAGTGTTTCTCATGTATGCCCATTAGGGCAAACCTGAGATATCAACGTGAGAAAGTCACTACCTAAGCCAATTGCCTTATATTTAGAATATATCTGTATGAAATCCATGCAAAAGTTTGAAAAAAATACAGAATCAATCTGTTTTTCAAAACGATTTTGTCAGAGTGATCTGTGAAAAACGGTGTGCTACGTAATTGGTCGTCAATGTCATTCCACCGGAATGTGGCGTAATAAATGAAGGTTTATTTCATTGATCCCGTGTAAGGTTACAAGGTAAGTCATTTTTAATCGTTTATGTAATTGTTTGTGACTGAGAATCTTTTATTTTACTCTAAATTATAATATGGGGTGTCAAATTTGTGTTTTTAATATTTTGCACTTTGACTATCCGTATTATTTCAAATTTATGTTGCTAACGTTTCTTTCCAATGGAGTTTTAATTTCACTTTTTATTGTTTTCTATATTTTGTATTTAATATCGTTATCATTTCTGGTAGTGCTGGATTATTTGTAATTTTCAGTACTTTGCAGTGGCCAGGAAAGATACGATGTACATATCATTTGTTTAGATTCAATTTTAAGTAGAATGCATTGATGTACAGTATCTGCTGTGTTGTAGGTTCTTGTGTAGGACGAATTTTACTGCCATAATGATCCTATTACAGTTCTGTGATTTATCGCATTAACCCAAAAAAATGGCAAGGTTATTTGCAAGTTCTTCTGGTGAATGAACAGGAATTCAGGATATGTCCCTTGCTGTTGAATGTTGATGTTTGTGCAATTTGAAGAGTTTTGTTCAGATTATTTAAAGTGTGATTGTTAATGGATGGTAGCTGCGAAAACGTAGCTCTGGTGGTCGAGAACGGAGGGCAGAGAATATTGGCATTGCATGTCATGAAACTTTTAAAACAAAAGGGCTCTGTAGGGGGTCCATAATACAAGCAGACGTATTTAAACGCTATGAGGGCAAGAATGCTATATTTCTTGGAAAATGTGTACTATTTGATGTTTTGTTACCTAAACTTTGTTTGTTTTTTTCCAATTGGGATGGGGTTTAGATCGTGTTTTATTTTATCTTGCTTTGTTTATTTTTTTAAAAACATTCTGTTAGTTACTGTGACATAATAATTTTTAGATTCCTCAACCATTAGTCACGCATTAATCTGCTTTTCTGATCAAGAAGGATAATGGTTTAATTCATGAAATAAAAAAATTACTGACGTTGGTACATGGTTGCTATCAAGATTTCTTAAGACAAACTAGAGGCTCCCAGGAGCCTGTAATCGCTCACCTGGAATCCAAATGACTTCAACTATATTAACAGTTTCAGTCTAGTTATTATAGCTTTTAAGTTACTGTGCAAAAACTAAACATTTCTTCAAAAATTTTTGTTAAATACAATAACTCCTATAAGGTGCCATCAGACGATTTCTGAAAATTAAATAGTTTTTAGGCATTGTCCTTTAGGGTACTTTAGAAATTTACAGTTTTACTCTACTAATAGGTGTGTTATAGACTAATTTATAATTCAAAAACTGTTCATTTGTCCAAATTCATAATTAAAGGACAATAACTCCTATAAAGAGTTATCTTGCAATTTTGGAGTAAGCAATCATTTGTAGGGCTTCTATTGCTGATCATTTGTGCAATTTACAGTTTTAATCCAGCTGCTATAGGTTTCAAGTTACAGGACAAAAATGGAAAATTTTCATAACAAAATTGTCATTTAAGGGCAATAACTCCTATAATGAGTCATCTGAAAATTTCAGACCAATCAAGTGAATTGTAGGGCTTTTATTGCTGATCATATTTGCAATTTATTATTTCACTCTAGCTGTTATGGTTTTTAAGTTACAGGACAAAAACAGAAAATTTCATAACAAATTGTCATTTAGGCGAACATTTTTTTATTGTTTGTTTTACAGGATTTTTTTCAAACAAATTGAGTCGGGGGGGGGGGGGGGGGGGTCAAAATAAAAATAAAAATACAATCCACTTTTTGGTAGAGTCAACAAAAAAAATAAAAATAAAATTGAAAATACTTATTTTTAAGAAAATTTATTGCTATGATCACAAATATTTTTGACATAAGTTCAGTTAGTATAAACATCCATTGTTAAAATATTCATTTTATATCATATATCAAAGAATAAATCTAAATGATTTTTTTTTATTATGCAGTTCTTGTATACATCATAATATTTCTAACAAATTGTTATGAACATGTCATGTTTATCTGAGCAAAATTTTCAAAGAGAATAGATAAACTAACATAACATTAAACCCAGAAATAATTCTTCTGTTCAGCACACTTCCACTTGGACAAAGTTGTGCTGATCAAAATTGCTTCATGGGACACCCATCTACAGAACTTTTCATGATGTCAATAATTACTATACATCTGTATTCTTTCAAGTGCAGCTCATATGTTTATCAAAGAAAATTAGTAAAATACAATACACTTTGAAAGAACTGACATTTGAAACCAATTAAAAGTGTTTTTTTATCAAACAAATTTCGATTTTTCATTATGGGCCTTTGTACTTTACTTTTCTTCGTTGTTCACTTCTGGTAATTAGTCACATCCGGTAAATAAACAAATGGCGCGTAATCCAGTTGAAAGACGTAAATCCTTTGAAAAATTGTTAAATACGCATATTGTTTGCTGTTTTTATTGGAATTACACATTTACTGATAAATTGGTAGCCTGGGTGAATTATTTGGACCAGATCATATGCAAGTATCTACTGTGAACTATCGGGCGACTTTAGGGAAATAACAGGGCGACTTCGACTTCGCTTTTTGAGGCGCCGTAGGGCGACTTCAGGTCCCAGTAGGGCGACTTTGTCGCCCACTTCACCCAGTGTGGTGAGCCTTGAATTATAGTTCTCTGACAATCGTGGGTAATTTTATTTTGCAAGGGAGGGAATTCATTGGCGGAGAGAAGAAAAATAAAAGAGAATTTTGCTTCTTTTATTTTTATTTCATTTTGCCAGAAATTAGGGTCGGCGCCCCCGTAAAACATAAAATATAAAAATGTTGGCCTTATGGGCAATAACTTATTTAAGGAGTTGTCTGACAATTTCAGACCAATCAAGTGAATTGTAGGGCCTTTATTGCTGATCATTTGTGCAATTTACAGTTTCAATCTAGCTGCTATAGTTTTCAAGTTACAGGACATTTAAGGGCAATAACTCCTATAAGGAGTCATCTGACAATTTCAGACTAATACAGTGAATTGTAGGGCTTGTATTGTTGATCATTTTTGCTATTCCAATCAAGTGAATTGTAGGGCCTTTATTGCTGATCATTTGTGCAATTTACAGTTTCAATCTAGCTGCTATAGTTTTCAAGTTACAGGACATTTAAGGGCAATAACTCCTATAAGGAGTCATCTGACTATTTCAGACTAATACAGTGAATTGTAGGGCTTGTATTGTTGATCATGTTTGCTATTTACAGTTTTACTCTAGCTGTTATAGTTTTAAAGTTACAGGACAAAAACGGAAAATTTCATAAAAAATTACCATTTAAGGGCAAAAACTTATATAAGGAGTCATTTGACTATTTCAGACACATCAAGTGAATTATAGGGCTTTTATTGCTGATCATTTTTGTCATTTGCAGTTTCACTCTTCCTCATATAGTTTTCAGGTAATATTGTAAATACCAAAAATTTTGTCCAAAATAGTCAATAAAGGGCAAGAAGCCAATACACAACTTCACACTAATAGCAACTATTGTAGACCTTAATGTGCTGATCAATTTGAAGTAACGGTTTTCTCTATATCTATTATAATTTTTTAGATAATGATCAAAAACCTGTGTTGACCCCCATGTTCTATTTTTAGTAACAGCTGCCATATTTGTCTGTTGATCAACACCCTGGATACAAACTTGAAACTAGGAACCCTAAGGACGATTGTGGCCAAGTTTGAAAAAAATTGGCCCAGTGGTTTCAGAGGAGAAGATTTTTGAAAAAGTTTACGACGGACGACGGATGCCAAGTGATAGCAAAAGCTCACATGGACCTTCGGTCCAGGTGAGCTAAAAATGAATATTCACCTCCCCTAGCCGCTTTGTGAATAATCCATTTTCTACGGTTTATTTATCGTGATAGCCGACTAAGTAAGTTGGTTGGCTACATCTGTATGTACAGTTAGTTGCCCAAATCTAGCTGTACAGTTCACTGCATGGTTTGTATGCAATTAAAACTGTGTAAAACAACCTATCATTACCTTCCACCATCTTCCCCTTTAGCAATAGCTATCAGTGCCTGAAGATCTGTCCCTCTAAATCCAAACTCTAACAGTTCCTTCATAGCGTCAATATTGTATGGCATTCTTTCTAAACATTCATGAAAAACCCAAGATCTTTTCTTGATCTTACTCTGAAATAATTGAATAATAAATAACTAGCAAGCTTACATGTTACCACAATATAATGACAAAATATGCAAAAACAGAATATTGTCTATTGGCACAATCATGGTCTGTTGACATCATTAGAATACTGTATTTCATTGTTCAGTCATGACAAGTGGTTTTTTTTTTATTGGGCGTTAGTGATTGTATACAACAGTATACTGATGATGGTTAACATGTCGATGAACTTTCACTTTATACAATCAAATAAATTGAAATGTTTACACTGAACTGTTACACCAAGTTCAGTTTTCTAAATTTCATATGCACATTATGTTTAAAGGGAACAATAATTTGGGAAGCAGTGGGGACTGGTATCCCTTTGACAAGGAAGGGGGTTGGGGCTGGTATCCCTTTGATTAGGGAGGGGGTGGGGCTGGTATCCCTTTTATAAGGGAGGAGGATGGGAGTCAATATCTCTTTGATTATGGATAGGGATGGGACTGGTATCCCCTTGATGATTAAGGGGGATGGTGCTGGTATCCCTTTGATGATGAACGAGGGTGGGGCTATTATCCCTTTGATTAAGGAGGGGGATGGGAGCTGGTATCCCTTTGATTATGGATGGGGATGGACTGGTATCGCTTTGATTAGGGCAGGGGATGGGGGCTGATGAGGGAGGGGGAAGGGAGCTGGTATTTCTTTTATTATGGAAGGGGATGGGGCTGGTATCCCTTTGACCATTTCAAGAAGCACATGTTCATGTCACTGTTATAAGCCGGTAATTTGTCCTTGTATTGGTCCTTGCTGTTCTGTCTTCAATGACTTGAAGCTTAAGGTTTGAAAACTAAATAGGGAAAGTAAATTTATGCAACCCAGACTACAGTTTTAACAAATTATTTCTTGAAATACTGAAACAAGATCAACATCCACTAAGTGCATTCAAAACACGATAGACAGATTTATTGAATATTAAAACTTTAAAAACAACTATGTACATATTATTGCAAATAGATTTAAAAAGGACATTAGTATTTTTAATTCCTTCCAGAGCTCCTACACATTATTTTCAAAAATACCCTCAAAAATATGCACTCTGGAATACTAACCAGGTAGTCTTGGATGGTAGCTATGGAGACTTCAGATTTTTTCCACTGTCTTTGATACACTTTGTCTGTGTCCAGTCCATAAGTCTGAGCCAGAACCAGTGCTTCTCCATATTCCTCATGGTCAATCTAAAAATATCCATCAAAAGAATCAAGCCTCCAAAGCAAACAGTCTGTTTGAAAATTAAACATAACAACCCTTTACCCAGTGAGTAAACATTACATAAATATTTAGCTATTTCAGCTTAAAAAAACTTTTTACCAACAGAAAATCAAAGTTCTAAATCTTAATCATGTGTACGTTTGGATATTGACTTTCTATTCTAACTTGATCCCTGGTCTTGTGCCCTTGTACAGGTCACTGTAGCCTATCAGCTATCTGAATGTTTGGAGAATTTTGCCTTGCTTTATTTGGAAAAAAATCAATTTATTATACTAGATTCTTAACTAAATTCAGATGAGCGAGTCTGTGGTTTACTTGTATTAGTAGCTGACCCTAATAATGCAGGCTGAAGTAAAATAGCTGACCATTGGTTCAATAAACATAATTTCTTTGCTTTAGACCTAAACCTGCTATTATTTAGTTCATTTTTTTGTTATATTTCTATTATTACCTGATACTCTGGCTTTCTTTCCTGAAAAATGGCTGAAAATTGAGTTATAAACTCCATTTAAACAAACAAAACAATATACATGTTAAAACATACCTTTCTGGCATACAGTTCTTCAGGTGTTGTTGATTTCAAACATACAAGTCTATATGTTCTGTTTATAATCCTAAAAATAAAACATATCACTTTTACAAATCCAGGACAGGTAAAATATGGGTTCAAATATAATTTAAATACCAAGAGATGGACATACGACTTTCATTTGCAATGGCTTTTATATTAATCGCCAAAACAATAAACAATCTACTGAATAAATAGCAAGAAAATAAAAAAACTAAAAAATAAATTCTCTGTGCACATTGATCAGCCTACCAGACTTAGAATCCTTTAATAAAAAGGCATCAGAACTGAAGAAAGGGGATGTTTAATTTATTTATATCGTAATTAAATGATTTTACTGCTGTTATACTTTTCATGGATATGTTTTCTTCTTGTTAGTATAGAACGTATGTCCATTTAATGAAAAACAAGTGTGGACACAGAAAAATATCTCGACTGCATTCCACATCAGTAATGAAAGAAATTACTTTATGAGCCACACGTAAACAGCATTAAATTGTCATCATTTAAAATATACAATGCATGGTTCAAGAGGATAGACATATCCAAAAACTTTAACATAGTCACTGGAACATAACATTGAGGACTAGGTCAGGTGACACCTACCTGACAGTCGTATTATTCCTCAGCAACCTATATACCAAATATTGTCATCCTTCCATTCATGGTTACAGAAGGAAATGCCCTATTTCAAAAACTTTAACATAGTCACTGGACCGTGAAATTGAGGTCAAGGTCAGGTGACACCTACCAGACAGTTATGTACTATTCATGATAAACCTACATACCAAATATTGTCATCCTACCATTCATGGTTACAGAGGATGTGCCCTAACCTAAAAGCTTTAATGAAGTAACTGGGCCATGAAATTGTGGTCAAGGTCATGTGACAGGTGAATGACTGGCAAGTACTAATCAAAAGCTACAACTGACCAATCTTGATGGAACTAGGGCTTAAGCTTACAAAGATATTAAGCAAAATATCAAATGTTTACGCTGCCAGATTCTCATATATATATGTCCAGCCTCTAGCAATAATATCGCAGGCAAGACAAAAATTAAGATGTAAGTTGGACAAATAAATAGATGTACCATGAGTGCATAATATGCCTGTCTGAACAGATAAGGACAAGAGCTATACACTAAGTGGATAATTCTATCTACACTGATGGAGACATTGTCACATCTATTAATACTATTAATATCAACCATGCCCATGAAATTTCAAGAAAATTTATTAAAGCTTTCTTGAGTTAGAATCTGAAAACTAACCCCATCCCCTCTCTTTTTTTACAAGTCCCATACTCTATAAAAAAAGTCAGAATTTTAGCAAAAATTAAAGGAAGCTCACATCTATCAATATAAACAATTCTCCAAATGTTCAAGAAAATTACTGAAAAGTGTTTTTGAGTTATGTCTGTAAAATTAACAACTTTTCAAAGTATTCTAACTCTATAATGATAAACAGAATTATACCAAAAAAAAAGTCTGTAAACAAAATAATCACCTTTTTCAAGAACAAAGTCCTATACAAGAAAAGTCCCGAACAAGTCAAGATACAGTGTGACATGTGGACAACAGACGGACAAATGAATAAAATGTCTGTATCATGATAAAACTAGACAAATCATCATACACATACTTTGGTCTCTTCCTTGGTGGTTGGAATCTTTCACTGTCTGTAACATAATACAGCACATCTTTGGTTAGTCTGCTTGTCTTGGCAACAAAAGATGTCTCTTCGTCATCACTGTCCTCAAATTCTTCTCCAGATGTATCACCAACAAGTCTTCGTTTCTGAGGAAACTGACACTCCACCTTCATTAAGAGTATCAGAAATAAACCACAAATATTAGAAACTACATTGCACTAGTTTTCTTTTTTCTTAAAAACAATCTCCATTTAAAACAAGTGTGGAAAGTATTGCACAGGCATTACTAAGACCCTTACTGCCAAATAAAATTTCAGTCCAATGGCCATAACTGTGTTAACAAGTGTGGACTGTGAGCACGCTCACAAAGGGATACCCCCCGCTTCACTTCAAGTCTAATTATCTCCCCTGAATAATATCCGACAGCGACGAAAATTATTCATGCACATCTACATATGAGGTACTCCCTTCATGTAAAGTTTCATTAAAATCTGTCAAACGGTTTAGGAGGAGTTGCGCTTACGAGGTCCCGCACTGAATATTATATTTTAAAAGTCTAAGTCCAATTATATCCCCTGAATAATATCTGACAGTGACAAAAATCCTTTATGCACATCTACATATGATGTACTTCCTTCATGTAAAGTTTCATCAAAATCTGTCAAGCGGTTTAGGAGGAGAAGCGCTTACAAGGGATGTGGACAGACGGACAGACAGACAGACAGACAGACAGACAGGGTGATTCCTATTTACCCCCCAAACTAGTTTGCGGGGTGTATAAAAATATTCGACCTGGAACGAAATTCAAACAAGATATTTAACTCATAATAATTGACTTTCACACCAAATATTAATGGTAGCTCAATATCTGCAACCGTTTAGAAAGAAAACGGTTCTGACGATTGGACTGATGGACAGACAGAGTGCAAACTTAGTCCTTTTTGGTGATGCCCGTAGGGGACTAATAAACTTCATCTTGTTTCATTATCAGTAGTGAAAAGATACAAAATAAAACACATACAATCCACAATGTTTTGTGTTATTCTATGGCATAACAACCAATAAAAGAATAAGAAGGATAAACAAAATATATTCTCATGTATTTCTATATAACCTTTTTTATTTCTTTCATCTACAAAAGTTTTCTGTCTAGTTGTATTGTGAACAAAAGATTATAAAAACTTTTTTGAAAGCATTCAGACATTTTTACTAATTATCTTTATAATAAGTAATATGAGACAATGGTCCATAACATTTTACCTCCAATCCTAGAAATCCACCGTTATACACACCAGTTACTCTAGACGAAGGTTCAAACCATTCTGGGGATGTTCCTAACAAGTTTTTTAGAGTCTTTGTAGATGATACAGTCACAGCTCCAGTACAACGGGACAAAATCAAAGACTGAAATAAAATGATATTTCATGATTTCATCATATTTTTCTTTTTTACTTGCATATTTTTTAAGCATTTAAAAAAGCATGTTCTAAACTTAAATGGTAGGACCAACATTGCTTTTCAACCCTTTGCTATATAAAATTTGATGAATTTGACTTCTCAAGAAAAATGTACCTTTATTTTAAAATAAAGTGACACATATGTCCCAAAACAATATGCACCAGGTCTGCATTGTGTCAAAATTTCACCATATGTTCCATTATATATAAGAACGCATGCTCAACTGGAAGTTTGTATGGTCTGAAGATCTACTTTCACTTTCAATTACAGTCCAGAAACAGTGCATGTCCTTAATTGACTCTCAACATTTTTATGTTCAATTACAACAAATAAAACTATATCCTCAAGTTTCATATTCAGCTTTCCAAAAATACCAAATTTATTATGGTATCATGTGTGGTTCAAATTCTACATTAGGTTTCTCTGAACTTATCTGTTGAATAGTACTACTTTTACACACAAACTCTGGACTGGCTCCTGGTATTTAGTGGTCCTACACCTTAAAGATTGGTAACATATTTGATAAAAGATCTAGGAAGAAACTGATTGCATTAGAGTGCTTAAAACATAGTTTTTCTTATTAGTATTTTCATTAAGCATAAAGGCAGGCATTTTCCAGCATCTGCATTAACATCCATATAGCTTTTAGATTTATAATGTAAAAAATTACTTTCAAGGGCAATAATTCTCACTTTAAGACCGCTCTATTTTACCTGACTATCCCACCAATTAACATCAACCAGGTTTTTACAGGGAACTAAATCTGAAATAAAAATCTTAATAATTAAAAAAATTTGAAAATATTAAACCCTCAAATGAATGTGGGTGTTCCCAATTAATATTTAATCCTACTTTTACCTTAAAAATTAAGATTAACCAATAATTTGTTATCTCAAGTTGTAAGGCAGGATTAAAACAGACGTAAAAGAAATCGTAGATTGATTTACATGTTGAACAAGTTTTTTAAACACATGAGTAAGATCAAGAAAGAAGGTCAAATATAATGACACGAATTTTTCAGAGTTAAAAATGAATAATTTCAACAAATGTACGAACTAGTATTATTTTTTTAACAAATGATTAAGTACAGGTGTCTCTTAAAACTAGGCAGTGACAGATCACAGTAAATAAAAAACAAGGAAAGTTTTAACAAAATGGTGTGCTAATATTAAGTTATGCAGAAAAGTTACTACCATTTATACTATCGGAAAGGGGAAATAACTCATTAATATTAACCTGCAATATAATTTAATGTTATTTAAAAAAAAAAAGAATACATAATAAACTAAACAATTTCTGCTATTGTCATTTGTATGTCTATGCAAAACTGCATTAAATCATTGTTTTTTTGTCTACACTGGAACACCATGTCATATTGTTAAAATTGGCTTAATTGTGTTCTATTATTCCCTTATTAGTATGCTCCAACCATTCATTGAACAAATACATGTAGTTTAGTAAAAGAATTGTCATAATCGTAGACTAGTTACAACTGTGTTGGGATGCCAACAGAAATGTCTCCTTAACGAAGCCCCAATTTAGTTTTTTTTACAGTTGATAGCACATCTTTAGGTCAGCCCAAAATACTCACAAGTTTCATGTCGATCGGACGCCACATCTCTAAGAAAACAAGCCTTGAATATTGAATAGAAAAGAAAAAGAAGAAGAATACGAAACCAGACAAAGACAATATGTCTCCCAAAAATTTGTTTGGAAAACATAAAAATATGCCCAATGCTTAGAGCTCAACATAAGTTACCTTTCAATGTCTTCCTCCTCTGTGGATTGTCTGTAAATTCTGGACTGATTTCATTGAAGTCTGGCTGAAATAATCGTACATATTTAATTAATGTACAAATTTTGAAGGATCGTTGGAATTAAGAACAAAACTCAAATACTTTATTTTTGTGCGATTCGGTATATGCTAAAAATCTCTAGCAGTTATCAAAATTAAGTTTTCACAAACGAAAAGACACATATAAAAGATTAAATATTCATTTACAACTGTAAACATCTTGATAAACTACAGTGCAATCTCGTTTTGAAAGTCAAAATTACAATGCAGTGACCATGCAAAAGTGTCCTCTTTTGGCAGCTTGTCTTTTTATGACAAAGAAAAAAATAATACAAAAAGCTTCATAACAGCTTTCATTCAAAAACTGACTAGTTACCTGTTGTTCAAGTCCCCATCTATGGTACAGTCTGAGTGACGGAAGTCTCCAAATAGACAGCTTTCCAGAGTAGTGCAGAGCCACCACTAGTTTGTAGTCGGGAGAAATGCAGAGTTTAAATACACCATCCTAACAACAACAAAAACATAAATGTTACTAACAAAACCTTTTTTTTTTATATAAAAAGGAGGTATCATACAGATTCATATAAAACTGTTCACTATTTAAATGTGACTATTTGAATATTTTTCTAGCTACCTTTTCTCTTTCATTTCTAAATCTTTTAAATCAATCAAATATAGTAAATTAGTGTATGTAATAGGCAAAGATGTTTTTGCCCACCAAATCCAATACTTTGATTTTTTAAAACAAATGATTCGATATTGAACTTTAACCTATATGACATTTCGTGTATAATATCCAATCAGGATGAGCAAAACAAAGGTCACAAAGGTCAGTATTGCACACAACTCATTAAATTTATGGTGCATGTCAGAATAAACTAAATCATTATTCTTTTTTAGTTACCCTGATGTACAATATATCATATACGGAAGCATATTAGGGCCACATTACTTTTTTTTATTTTCATTTGTCGACTTTAATCTTGGAAATTCCAACTTTATTCTTGTAATTATCAACTTTATTCTTGGAATTACCAACTTTAATCTTGGAAATTTCAACTTTATTCTTGGAAATTCCAATTTTATTCTTGGAATAGTCAACTTTAATCTTGGAAATATTAATTTTTATCTCGGTATTCCAACTTTATTTCTGGAATAAAAAATAATAATTTCTCCCTACGTTTTAACACCGAAATTCACTAATGAGAGCCAATTTGTCTAATAAAATGATAAAAAACTGAACTATAAGAGCAAGCAAAATTATTATTTTTATTGAAACAAACAATTTAAGAACTCTCATTTCACAAAAAATATACAACACCAAATGTACAATAAAAAAGTTACACATGTTCAAATATAAGACATATTAAACGTAGGTATCAATACATACGTTACCGTAACCTTAAGTGAATGACGCTGGTTTAATAAATTGTATTTGGTTATATGAAGTTTAAATAGTATACATTAAGTGATATTCTTGAATTGAAAACAAAAAACATACACACTTATATTAATAACCATTCCTGAGAAATGTCAAACTCCGCCATTTCAGTTAGAGTAAATGAGGTCGTAGCAAACTCTATTGACTCAGCTATAAGCACGATGTTTTATTATTGTTAAGTTCTATAAACATTTAAAAACACACTATTCAAAATTTCTGTGTGCAAAAATATGCCGTTGTGTATTTCGATAATCTAAATTATAGCATCGATACATACGTGATCCAACGTAACGTAGGTATCAGCAGTTTGTAACAGTCGTGTACTGTACTAACATGAAAACAACGTCATGTCGGTATAAAAATAAATCCGTATGAATATTAAGGTATCACTTTTTCTAAAAAAACGTTGCACGTTTAATCTGCTTTCTGTGGTTTATCATATTAAACTTACTCACCTGATGCGTCACAAACCGTAGGAATATAGAAGATAATATACAATTCATACACCCAAACATGCAACTTGTTTACATTCCAAACGCTAAAATAACGTCATTTAATTAATAATTTAGCTAATTACCGATGTTTAAGTTTAAAATTTACGATGGACGGTAACGTATGTATTTGTAACGTAAGTATTTTCTTTACGCAAAATCTATGATTGGTTTAAATACAATATATGTTTATTACTAAATAAGATTCTAGTAAAAATTGTTCAACATGAAGAAGAAAATAAGACGAAAAAAACAGGTTTTTAACAAAGTATTTAAAAATATACATATGGTGTAACGTATGTATCAAAAGAAATACAACTGGAAAACTTCGTAAGGCTTAACAAGAACTAGAGATTTTTCGTTCTTAAAAGATAAATGATACAACCTTTTATGAATAGAGTTTTAATGTGGCAATATTTTATTTCAAAATAAAATCAGCATAAGTATGATTAGTTATAAAGATTAAGGGTCTGATTTTCTGCAGTTACGTATGTATCAAGTATATGGTGACCAGGTTTCCTCGGATGATAAAAAAGTGATTTTCCATACTGGAACTTATAAGACATTATAAAATGTACTACGCCAGTGAGTACTATCCAGCAAAAAGTAATAAGAATGCAGTAGTTTGGTAATATAGAATACAAATGCATTATTATGTAAAAACCTTGTGTTGGCGACAGTAATGTATGTATTTCCAGTTGGTGTTTTATGTACTGAACAAAATTTCTATTGGACGACAGCGATGTATGCACTACGCGCATAAGTAGTTGGACAAATATACTTGTTAAAAAATACTTGAGACCAAACAATCTATGATGTAAAACTAATAAAAATAGCGGCGACACTAGTTTGATCCCCATTACTGAATTTCAGTGTTAAGTCTGTGGTGTCACCTTTGTCTATGGTGTTACCATATCAACTATTCATAAAATAAAGTATAAGAAAACTGTTCTTCGCTCATATTATAATTTTGTGTTTATCTTCAAAAACCAAACGTCATTCAATATTAATGAAATTCAATTATATTTTTATAACTTTTTTTCTTTTTGATAGGTTTAAGGAGGAACTTAGACACTTTAATTGAATAATAATTTAAAAACGTTATACAAATGTCACATAAAATGTCATGAAATACCAATATTTTATGTTGATTGATAAGTTTTATTAAGTTGATAATTTAAAGATTTAAGTTGAAATTTCCCAGATTAAAGTTGATAAGACCAAGAATAAAGTTGTATTTTCCAAGATTAATGTTGATAATTCCAAGACTTAAGTTGGAATTTCCAAGATTAAAGTCGATAATTCCAAGATTAAAGTTGATAATTCCAAGAGTAAAGTTGATAATTCCAAGACTTAAGTTGGAATTTCCAAGATTAAAGTCGATAATTCCAAGATTAAAGTTGATAATTCCAAGATGAAAGTTGATAATTCCTAGAATAAAGTTGGAATTTCCAAGATTAATGTTGATAATTCCAAGACTTAAGTTGGAATTTCTAATATTAAAATCCATAATTCCAGATTTAAGTTGACAATTCCAAGAATAAAGTTGATATATTCCAAGAATTAAGTTGACAAATTAAAAAATAAAAATAAATAAATGTGGCACTAATACACTTCCGTAATCATACTATTAACCTCAGTGTATGTTTATGTTAACCTATTTACATATGTATATCTAAAACAATATCACCTGAACATGTGGTCTTCTGTTGAAAATACCATTCACTGACTTAAGTCTTTTCATTAATGTTCTTTTGCTCTGTGCCTATATAACAATAAATTGTTATGAACTATACTACAGAACCTTCTGATAATGTTCTATACATAAATAAATTGATTACAGAAGTCAAGGACTACTCATATCCATGTGGTTATTAAACTGTGATGCATAAATCAGGTCAAGGTTAAACAATTTCTAAATTCAATGTAACATATTATTTACAAATGACATAGCTCTCAATACTATTTTCTACATTAACAAATTTCAAATACAGAGTTGCTACAAACAAAACCAAACAAAACAACATGCATGTAAATACAAACAGTATTTATTGTCAAATTTAAAAAAAAAAAATTAAAAACTGATTAAAAAATTAAACTTTGACAAAAAGCATATTGGTCAGTACCTGTTTTAGATCCTGTTCATAGTCAGTCACCATCTTGTAATAAGGATGATCAGATAATATCCTCCATGCCGTTACACCCTCTTCCATCGACTGACACAGAGCATGCTCAGACTCCATTCCCAGACCTCCGACTAATAACAGTTTGGCTGGCTGGTAATATATTATAGAACTGATACCCAGAGGGTATTGCTGATTGAACAGGAAGTGATGTCGCTGCTTGAAACCTTTGTCTCGATCCACAAGGTAGCTCTTCAATCTGCCATGATAATTTACCACCAGCATTTCTGCAGACCTAAAAATATTTACCAAATTTTATATTAGCATCTTTGCACAATTTACTAATATACTTTCCAAACTGAATCACATGTATAAAGATAAATTTTCCAGTTATTTGGGTGATTTAATACACAATTGTTCAATTCAATCCATGTAACATTCATAATGCAGTGTTTTAATTTTAATGCAAATCATTGAAGCATGAAGAGAAAATATGTGACTTTATTTTTGATTTCTTGAGTTAGAAGCATCTTACTTCATGCAATATACAAAGTCATTGACATAGATAAAGTATGTTAAACTGACCAACATTCAATAAACTAACTAGATATTTATAGAGTATTTACGTTTATTTGAAACGAGATACGTTTTCTCGTCCATCTCACATCGAAGGGCGACAGCTCTGAGATGAGATGACAAGAAAATGCATCGAGTTTCATAAACATAAATAATCTGTTTATCACTGTTTTGTAACATTGTGACGTCACAGTGTTTTACTTAACAACGTCTTGACAGCGATAATGTGACCATATCAAACTGTAAAAAAATGTTTTAAAACATTGAGCAATAACAGGACAATAACAATGTTTACCGTTGCTTCAATGCTCAATTTTGACTTATCCTAAGAAGAGATGAATTTGTAATAACTTCAAAAAAAATTATCGCCTGAATATAGCTGAAATATTGCTGCTCGGGAGTTAAACACCATCAATCAATCAATCAATCAAAAAAATTAATGAAAGAGACAGTATTGAGACCAGACAAAGAAAACAAAATACCATGGTGCCTCTAACTTTAGGTCTGTAAACAACAGTCCAGATACTGCATAACTCAAATCCAGTGGTTTGCTGTCATCTTCTGGTGCATCCTAAAAAGTCAAAATATTATAAATTGGAAAAAAGTTGTTTCCACTTTGTTTAATGTGTATGCTCAATACATTTGTTTGCATTAACAACTAACCCATATAACATCAATAACTGCGTCCCCATCTAATAAATACAATGATTAACTAAAATATATGAAGGTTTTTTCCATTAAACATACATGGCTCACAAGAAAAGACTTCCAAATCACCTCTAGCAGATAAATTGAAATTATTGGTGGTCATCTTAATTTTAAAGTGCCTTCCATGGGTATGATGTACATGTATATTTAAATTGAAACAGATCTTAAAGAACAACAGAATGTAACTTTAAAAGACGTTCATTTTAGATTTACTCTATCAATTAAAGAGTTTAAGAACTGTCCTTAATACAAATACATCACTTATTATGCAACTGTAAAACTATTTGTCTTTCGTTACATTTTGAAACCAACGAGGACTTCAGAGAAAACAAAACTTGATGTTTACAATTTTTATCATTTTCATCACATGTTCATTTATGGGGTATAAGTTAATAAAATACTAAATTGTCAGACAGTCCTACTGAAAAATCCAATATTTTTTCACCTTTAGTCAGAGGCAGTGATTGGACTAGATGTCTATCTTGGATTCCAGAATTAAAAAATACTCACACATGTGCAGTTGCATTTTTCAGTATTCCATGTTTTAAAAAAGAACACCATATGGAATTATATTTCCAATAAAATACAGTATTATACTTTATAAATATTCATTTTCTGTTGGCAAGAAATCAATCCCATATCTTTTCATAAAAATAATACAATTATTGTAACGGCTGCTAAAAACCAAACTGTTGTAAAATTGAATTTGAATTGATCGGTCCAGCAAACTTGGATTTGGTTTAACAGAAGTTTTCACGGTCAGACAGAATGTCAATCTATTTTGCCAGGTCCAAAAAAATAATGACTAACAAACTACACTTACCCCATTAATGGTAAACAGAAGGGTTCCTACTATATCAAACACGTCCACAGTTCCGTTGCTCCGAGAGCATGCTACCATGGTATTATCTGGACTCCATGACACTTGCCGCCACTGTGGGTAGGGATCTCGTGGTACCACACCCTTTCCCAACACACTATCAAAGTTGTCTCTTTTAGACCTTTTCATGGGATAAAAAAATATACTTTCGATACGATATCCTACATCATTTGTGTAAGTCCTTAATGATAATTCAACAGTTTATGTAGTGTAAGTGGCTAATATTTAAGCCATATTATGGCAAGCATTAACTGAACACTGTACATGCATTGAAAATAACCATTTATTAGATTTAATATGTCATGTTTAACATTTATAAGACTAACAAGTGTGGACACAGAAAAACGTCTCGCCTGAATTCTGCATCAGTAAAGAAAATAAATTTCGTCATAAGCATTACGTTAATAGCATTAATTATGAGCAGCGGCCTGTATACCAAATATTGTCACCATACTATGCATAGTTACAGAGGAACTGTCCTAATACAAAAACTTAAAACGTAGTCGCTGGACCGTGAAATTGAGGTCAAGGTCAGGTGGAACCTACCAGACAGTCATGTACTATTAATCAGCAACCTATATACCAAATATTGTCATCCTACCATGCGTAGTTACAGAGGAACTATCGTAACCCAAAAACTTTAACGCAGTCGCTGGACCGTGAAATTGAGGTCAAGATCAGGTGACACCTACCAGACAGTCATGTACTAGTCATCAGCAACCTATACACAAAATATTGTCATCCTACCATGCGTAGTTACAGAGGAACTGTCGTAACCCCAAAACTTTAACGTAGTCGCTGGACCGTGAAATTGAGGTCAAGGTCAGGTGACACCTACCAGACAGTCATGTACTAGTCATCAGCAACCTATACACCTAATATTGTCATCCTACCATGCATAGTTATAGAGGAACTGTCGTAACCCCAAAACTTTAACGTAGTCGCTGGACCGTGAAATTGAGGTCAAGGTCAGGTGACACCTACCAGACAGTCATGTACTAGTCTTCAGCAATCTATACACCAAATATTGTCATCCTACCATGCGTAGTTACAGAGGAACTGTCGTAACCCCAAAACTTTAACGTAGTCGCTGGACCGTGAAATTGAGGTCAAGGTCAGGTGACACCTACCAGACAGTCATGTACTAGTCATCAGCAACCTATACACCAAATATTGTCATCCTACCATGCGTAGTTACAGAGGAACTGTCGTAACCCAAAAACTTTAACGTAGTCGCTGGACCGTGAAATTGAGGTCAAGGTCAGGTGACACCTACCAGACAGTCATGTACTAGTCATCAGCAACCTATACACCAAATATTGTCATCCTACCATGCGTAGTTACAGAGGAACTGTCGTAACCCCAAAACTTTAACGTAGTCGCTGGACCGTGAAATTGAGGTCAAGGTCAAGTGAAACCTACCAGACAGTCATGTACTAGTCATCAGCAACCTATACACCAAATATTGTCATCCTACCATGCGTAGTTACAGAGGAACTGTCGTAACCCAAAAACTTTAACGTAGTCACTGGACCGTGAAATTGAGGTCAAGGTCAGGTGACACCTACCAGACAGTCATGTACTAGTCATCAGCAACCTATACACCAAATATTGTCATCCTACCATGCGTAGTTACAGAGGAACTGTCGTAACCCCAAAACTTTAACGTAGTCGCTGGACCGTGAAATTGAGGTCAAGGTCAAGTGACACCTACCAGACAGTCATGTACTAGTCATCAGCAACCTATACACCAAATATTGTCATCCTACCATGCGTAGTTACAGAGGAACTGTCGTAACCCAAAAACTTTAACGTAGTCGCTGGACCGTGAAATTGAGGTCAAGGTCAGGTGACACCTACCAGACAGTCATGTACTAGTCATCAGCAACCTATACACCAAATATTGTCATCCTACCATGCGAAGTTACAGAGGAACTGTCGTAACCCAAAAACTTTAACGTAGTCACTGGACCGTGAAATTGAGGTCAAGGTCAGGTGACAGGTGACTGACTGGCAAGTACTCATCATAAGCTACCTCTGGACCAAATTTGATGGACCTAGGGCTTGGGCTTACAAAGATATGAAGCAAGATGTCCGCCGCCGGATTCCCATACATATGTCTCGCCTCCAGCGACGAAAACAGAACTTTCGTCGCAGGCGAGACAAAAACTTTACATTTTTTAAAAACTAAAAAAATATCTTTACACTGATATGTATTTTATCATTTTATTTAATTTGAATATTACTATTTTCTGCACTTTCAAGTACCAGTAGTATTTCTTGTATAAACCTTACCTGATTTCAACAAACTGGTCTTGAAGAATGGCTATGTAATTACACTCACTGTAACAGAGAAATAAAAGAAATTTATTTTTAGATGTGTAAATGTTTTGTGTTAATCAGCTTTTTCATCATACTGCAGGCTTCACTAGTCTTGACCCTTTTTCACTGGTTCCATGTGAAAAAAACACACTAGTAATAGTTTACAGTCTTATATACATGTACAGCATCACTGTATACAAAGTAAATAAACAGTTTGAACTTGTAAATGTTTGTTAAATTTGCTGTGTTTGAAAAACAGTTTTACTGTTGTTTTTTATTTTTGAAATTTGATCCAAAGTCAACTCTTACAACTATTCTTTAAAGTCCTAATCATATGTTTGTTATATACTTACATCTGAACATTTTTTCTCTTTCTGGTAATATGTAAAAACGTAGAAGCATACTGACAAGAATACTTAAAATAAAACATATTTTTGATCTATCCTCTGTTTTTTCATTCGAAGTATTTCATGTGGCATAAAGTAGCCACTGAGAATTATAAAATATCACCAAATGACCAAACAACAAATAGTATCCTTTACCTTGCTATGGCAATGTGCCAGTTTATCTGGCTGTTGACCAGCTTCAGTAAGTTCTGTGGAAGTGAACATGGACTGGCAGTTCTATAAACAGAAGAATCATATGATTAAGTCATTATAATGTCATCACAGACACCAGGGTTATAATATGCCAGACATGTATTTTGTCTAATCAAGACTTCGCAGTACTGTGGCTTATCCAAAATCGGACTACGTGATCATTAGTAGACAAACTACCTTAACCACTCTGATACCACCAAAATTGAACAAACAAATAATTTTACCACATCTGGCCAGGTCTGCTGTAAGACAGTCAGGTATCACATATAACTTAAAAAAAACAATGTTTTAGCCTGGTTTCAGCACAACTTTGTGCAATTGGAAGTGTGCTGATCAAAAGAATTATTTCAGGGTTTAATGTATTGTTATTCCATTTATCTTTTTTGGACATTTTGCCCAGATAAACATTGCATGTTCATAAAAAACTGTTAGGAATATTATGATGTATACAAGAACTTCATGTACGATGTTTATGTCTACACCTATACAAATATTTTTAGTTGATCTATTTTTATTTGTAAATACCTTATGTGGCTATAAGAACTGAAGTAGATAGAAAAATAGTTGCTATATCTGGTGCTTTTTTTCCACTGATTAATGATAAAGTTAAGGTTATTTGCTGTTTGGTGTTATTGCATACCATGAATGATAATAAAAAAGAAAAAACTGAATCCAAGTGTGTTATGGTTTCAAATCACAAAAGAAATAATCCTGGAAATCCACAATTTAAAAAAAGTTGATGTAAACAAAAGAAAAAAACTTGTAATGACTGCTAAATTAATGATTTGCATGATTCCCCTGACTTCTCCCTATTGTCTCTCTATCAAGGCCTCACTTCTCTCTGTTTGGCAGCCAGGGAGAAATCACTTCTCTCTACTTTTTTTGAGTGTGGTGACCCTTGGTAATTAAAATTATTTTGGTACAAAATAGTGTGCTTGAACTTAAGTAAGAAAAAAATCTGTTGTCCATTTAAAGTGTCTTAAATTAAACATACCTAAAAATATAGGATGCTCAAGTATTCTTAAAATTAAGTTCAATTACTCAAAGGGCAATAACTCACACAATTACTAATAAAATTTTAATTTGAACTTAATTCTGACAGAGACTACGACAACTTACTGATATTCACGATGAGACAAACACACTATTCCACATTCAAGGGAATCATTGGCATTACTCTGTTAAACAGGAAACTATCTCGGAGTTAAACTAAATGAAGTCTTTTATGTACAGCATTATGCAACTTACGTGATAGGAATTCCCAGAGTTCTTAGAAATGTCCATATGCTTCCTACAACAATACAAATCTTACTTCATCATATTTATAAATAAAAAATTGAAATAAGATGCATGTAAAGTTGTGTTTTAAAATACAAATTTGAATCCTTGTTTTCTTTCCACTTGCATCAGTATATACCAAATAGTTTGATTGAACGACCAAATACTACACGCAGAAAAGAGAATTTGCTCCATGTGAAACAAAAGTAAATCATAGATGTATTACTGTACATGTATGTCTGAGACATTTGTATCTTTAATTGATAATATTATTGTTTATTCATTTTTGTTTACAACTTCAGGTCAACACTATAATTCTTAAAAATCGGAGAAAGTTGAGAATAGGACAAGAGTTGCTGTAAAACTGCATTCAAATAAACAAACAAAATATTAATAAAGTGTTAGACAAATCTTTAGGATTGTATCATTCACTCGTACTGTAATTGTTTATTTCAGACCCATAACATATGAAAATTTCTGGTATTATTTTTAACTAACAACCACAAATTTTTAGTTTCCTATATGCAGAATTTTTTCCAAAGCCTCGCACACAAATACTTTTGAATTAGATACATAAGTACATAAAAAATACAGTATGGCAGAGCATGGGGATATTGGACAATACAGGTTCATTCCCTTATTCTTTCAAGAGTGAAAAAAATATACATCCTTAACATAGATCTATTGATTTTCCTTTCACACATGACCATTGAACTGTACCATTGGTCTTACCCACTTTACCTCTTAAGCTTTCTTATTGGATTATGTCTTACCACCACCCCCCAAAATCAATAATTACTGGATTTTGACCTGATTGATGTAACTAGTGCCCCGTCTGAAGCAGAAGTTGTCTACCCTACCAGAGAATCTGGACTCATTCGTGGTTTTAAGTGGTGTTCATGTTAATCAATTTTCTTTTGTTTTTGTATTGTGTGTCTGTTTGGTCTGTTTGTGGGACTGGCAAAACCAGATCTTCTGACACATTTTTGCATGATCTGCAGGCCCTGTCATCGAACTGTATTGACAACATGGCATTATTTTATTTGATAACTAGTCTATTCTAACAAAATAAATACTGGAAACAGTACTAGAACATAGCTGTGGCTAAATCTGATGGCAGAAGTAGAGAACTGAAACAATAGCCATTTTTGTCTGCCTGTCATAGGGATCGTCACATGGGATAAAATTACTTGACCCAGCCTTATTTTGGCTGTCAAGACTTAATTATTTTCACAGATTCTCTGTCATAATAGACCACAAAAAAGTTGTTTCCAAATTACATGTATACTTACTCTGAGTTACAGATGATAGCCTTCCAAGCAAGGAAACATGTCCTTTATCTCTGGCACCCCTGGTCTGTCAAATTAAAAATGTTATAACATTAGCAGCATTTAAAAAAATATATCTAAGAATGCTAATCAAATTTCTCATGCATATGCTTAAGTTTTTATTCCCACTTCTGTTTATAATTTGCAATTCAAATATTTAACTAGTTTAAAAATTAAGATTATTTCTTTTTCTTTCACAACAATGCAAATCTAAATAAAATTAAATCTTGCACTTGCTTCCTCTTTTTGGTATTGTCCTGCTGTAATCAGGACAAAAACCAAAAGGTGAGCATGCAAGATTTAATTTTAATTAGACATTAATGTGTACTGCCCAATAATTCTGACAGATTGATGGTTAACATTTCAGCGATTCATATTTCAGTTATATTCATGACAAAAACATCTGTCAAAAGGGATTAAAAAATAACTGTTTCAGAACCGGGGAATTTTGACTGTGACTGCTCCAGGAAATGGAAGATCCGCTATATAGGATAAGAAAATTTGCCCTTCCGTCCAGCCATCCCCCATGCACCATCCAAAAAGACTTTGCAAAATAGTTTTTTTTCATTCAAAATGGGAGAAATTCAATATCTTTCATTTATCATCCAGATTTAATGGATGTTTGATTTGGTTGTGTACATTATGCATAACAACAGATATCATGTAGTGTCTATAATATGACACATAAGCTACATTTGCTCCATCTGGTATGATTCCAGGCTCACAATATCAACAATACAACATCCTTATTAACACTATAGTGATGCTCAGCTTTCTCGTCCTAGTACTTAACTTTTTGTTTTTTTCAGTGTCTAGTTCTAGTTATAGCGCATAGCTTTTGTTTCAATGCCTAACACTGTAGTACTTTTTTTTCATATTTGTTTGTTAGGTTTTTATATACATGTACACTGTGGCCAAGATGGATTTCGCAAGTCCTCAAAAAAAAAACGGCCGAAGGCAACCCAGCAATCAATTTTTTTAGTGATAATTGTCCACAAACATTCCATGACCAAAATGACTGCATAATCGTCTATTCATGGACTTCGTGGTATTGACGCAATAAACAGGACACTTGTATAAGGCATACGCCGTAACTGCAGAAATTCGTAATGAAAGTATTTGTTGCAGAAAGGCAGAAACATCTTTTAAACCTCGTTAATCAGACATCTCAATTTTATGTTCGTTTTACATAATTGTTCATTCAACAGATTCTATTGTTGTGTAAATTCTATAACAATCGAACATGCACGGAGTGAAAAATCAAGTGTCAATTATTGGTCTCTTTGAAGACCTGATGAGATTATAATGGACAGATAGGTGTGCCAAAATTAACACACCTATAACTAAAAAATTGAAGAATGTGTCCGTGGGACATGGATGCCCCCGCTAAAGTAAGTCCCAAACAGGAAGTAGTTGTCCAACAGGTCTGAAAGTCGCTTAGGACCTACAACTTGTGATACTGAACCACCCTGCCAAATTTCAAATTGTTCTAATGTACGGTTTCTGAGAAAAGCTTGACGGAAATTTTCATACTCGTGTTAACACATTTTCATATCGGCCCAGTCGCAACAGGATGTAGTTGCCCGACAGGTCTGAAAGTCGCTTAGGACATACAACTTGTGATACTGAACCACAATGCCAAATTTCAAATTGTTCTCATGTACGGTTTCTGAGAAAAGCTTGACGGAAATTTTTTTACTCATGTTAACACATTTTCATATCGGCCCAATCGCAAACAGGAAGTAGTTGTCCGACAGGTCTGAAAGTCGCTTAGGACATACAACTTGTGATATCGAACCACCCTGCCAAATTTCATATTGTTCTCATGTACGGTTACTGAGAAAAGCTTGACGGAAATTTTCATACTCGTGTTGACACATTTTCATATTGGCCCAATCGCAAACAGGAAGTAGTTGTCCGACAGGTCTGAAAGTCGCTTAGGACGTACAACTTGTGATACTAAACCACCCTGCCAAATTTCAAATTGTTCTCGTGTAAGGTTTTTGAGAAAAGCTTGACGGAAATTTGTACATACAGACGGACGCATTTACGTACAAATGAAGTCCCAAACAGGAAGTAGTTGTCCGACAGGTCTGAAATTCGCTTAGGACGTACAACTTGTGATACTGAACCACTCTGCCAAATTTAAAATTGTTCTCATGTACGGTTTCTGAGAAAAGCTTGACGGAAATTTGTTCGGACGTACGTACGGACATGAGTAAAACTTAATGCCCCGACATGTCGTCGCGGGGGGCATAAAAATCAATAGGTGAGGCGGGAATCACTCAATGAATGGGAAGAGCAAAAAACTATAAGTGACACGAGTCTCCAACTGAGGACATCAAAATTCAAGGTTGCAACTAATTGTACAGAATTCCTTAAAAAAAAGGAGAAAACTTACAAAGTAAATATGTGTTTTTAATAACCACTAAACCTATGACTGCCAAATGTTTGAAAACGTGTGTGAGAAAATATTGTTCCAATGCGTTTGAGACAACAAAACTTTCCGGTCAGCATAGTATTTTAATTACACAGAAAGTCAATGTGTTGGTTACCTTCACCAGTCACCTGAACAGGAAGCCAGCTGGACAATTTTTTATTATAAGTATGAAATTTACTGTAATTCATACCTTTCAACTCTTAGACACATTTATACTCGTGTATATTAGTTGACCCCACAAATAAATTGCAGGTGTTCCTTGATCAATGGACCGTTCTATTTTGCATCCGGTGGACGACAGGTATCCTAATTCCTTGGGGCACCATAAGGAAAGGTGTTTTACGACAGCGTTTTATTAACACCTACTATTTATATTATGGGTTTAAACACACCTTTATTGTATAAAAGTTTACTATATCCGTTTTTTGTTACCACTTTTTTACAAATTAATATGAAAATATTTATATTATGTAAAACAATTAATAAAGTACCCTTCTTGAGCGTGTTTTTACTGACCATCTGGAATGAATTTATACATAACTGAATGGTTTAATGACATGATTAAAATACACTATCTTCAAATAAAGTATTTATCAAATTCAGTCCATGACAATTACGTTTACGTTCGCTGACATGTTTAAGAATTTGCGGATCCATTGGGGACATTATATCTGAACTTCTGTCCATCAGGAATGTCTGTGTACTACAATCGGTGTCCATCATGGACTCACGGACTTGGCGTAATCCGTTTTGGCTGTAGTATATGTACTTTTACTCTCATATATGAATAATTTTTAATTTGATTACCTGTCTTAACCTACTATTATTATTATAAGTAGTATCCCCCTTCACTCCATGACCTGTAACTACTTAAGGCTGTAGCTTGGGTGTTAAAATGTAGCCAAGGTGTAATTTTGCATTGTTTTTCTATTGTTTGTATATGCTAATTAAATTTTCATCTAATTAACCTCATTAGTAGAGGTCACTATAGCCATAGGCAACAGTCGAGTTGGAATACAACACAATGTCACTGTTAAGCTTGTTTATTTAAGCTATAACATAGCTGGGGTTCTACCTCCAATTAGCATCAGGTAAATAGGGTAATAATCATCGGTTAATTAATGTACGATCATGTTTACATAGCGGGCGGTTTAAATAACCTTTCCCACTAAGATATTCACACCTGTCATTCAACTGAAGCGTGAAAATTGATGATCAAAGACAATTGTCCATTTCAAAAGGTTTCAACAGGATAAACTGCGGCTGCCACAGATTTTAGTACCGGAAGTGGACACTAGGTGGCATTTTTTAAATTGGAGATATTGTTGGCGTCTGGATAAATCGGCCCATAACAAAATCGGCCCATGTCAAAATCGGCCCAATATAATATAAAATAATATAAAATGTAAAAGTAAGATATATTACTGAAATAAATAAAATGTAAAATATATTTTTTATTTAATGATTTTACTGTCAAAGAATTTCTTAATAGTAATTGTGATCATTTAATTATATTGTTGTTTAACAATCATTCCATAACGAGTTATCGTTGATTAATGTTATTAATAGTCTTGTTGTTTTTTTAATTAGCAATAATTTTTTATATTTGTTTAATCATTTAAGATCAAAAGATTGATCTTTTTGTCTTTACGCACATAAAAAGCACACACAAGCTATAGCATGGTTGATACAAACATGAATTGGCAAAAAATTACAGAAAAATACAAAGCTTAGCTTTCGTGACCAAATGTACTGAGAAATTGAGAAATTGTTAAAAAAATGAACATTGTCTTTGATTTTTTACCAAAAAAAATTATAAAAAGACGGTAAAATAATTATGGGTCCTCATTCTAACCATGGATCCCGATCGATGTGTTGAATGTACCCGTAAAGTTACCACAAGACAGCATGCACTCCAATGTGACATGTGTAACCTGTGGCAGCACAGAATCTGCAATACAGGCATCACTCAGAAAGAGTATAGAGAGATGGTCCGGAATGGTACCCTAGCATTTACGTGTAGTAAATGCATAGAAGCGCAAGAGGAAACAATGAGGCAAGACATGCTTTTAATTTTTTTCCCTTTTTTTATAAATATAAAATGTGACTTAAATATAATTTAAATATATATAAGATAGTTCACTTATAACATGTACACATTATAATGTATATATATAAGTTTATATAATTGAATCCTTAATACCTAAAACTTTATTTATAAAATGTTTTTGTTATATTTCAGTGGTCCTGCTGAATCCACTCATATATCCGACCAACCCACACCAGAGCTAGGTTGCTTCAGTCTATCCATTTCATCCATGTCAGACCTGAATGCAACATATGTTGTTCAGAGACCCCAACCCCAGAGGAGCAGATTCTCAGAAACCAGAGACAGAGATACAAGGAACTGGAAGGTCGTCTTCATGAGGTATGGGGCCGCTACGAAGATGATGAGATCTCTGCGTCCCAGTTGCTAAGAGAGTGCGGACAGATATACGGCCCCAACAACGATTAACTGAACTTTTCATATTGTTGCTTCATTTTGTGAGATGAGATATATATAAAATATTGTTACTTAAAAATAATGATGCAGTTATTATTATTATACTTATTGTTTTTTGTTTTTCAGTGATATTCATGTAATAAAAACTAAGAAACCATATTTTTTAGTGTTTTATTTAAAACAACATATATTGTTAGAAAATAAAAAAAACACAAACAAAGAAAAATAAAGTCCATAATACAATTAAATATATACATTTTCCACAATTCTTTACTTCAAATAACATATTGTGGGCCGATTTTGTCATGGGCCGATTTTGTTATGTGCCGATTTTGTTATGGGCCGAAATGTCAGGCATTCATATTGTTTATTATAAAAGAAAAAGTACAGTAGTCGTTAAGCCGTATGTCAAAGGATTATCTCTCAAAAAAAATCATCACAAGCAATTATGCTATGGCATGACTAGTTTACAGGGACTTAACCTCTGTCGATAAATAAAAATAAATCCACACTTGCAATATGCCATTTATTTATTATGGACTTATAAACTTATAGGAAAGTGAAACCTCAACTTCTGAGACATGTTCAAAGCTTTTGAATTGGCGTTGTACATATATAAGTACTATTTGAAAGTACACAATACACTTAAATCATACAAAGACTTCTGATTCCTGTGGCCATTCTGCCTGTATTGTCAAATCATACAAAATGTTTTCTTCTGTCTGTTCCACGTCGTCTTCATCCCCCGCCATTCTGCTATTGTAGACTCTAGAAACATTCCGAAATATACATAATTTCTACCAACCGTGCTAGCGGCCCACGTGCTAGTGTCAGTGACATATTTTCATCCAAAAGATAAAAAATATATGAACTCGGACATTTTCTCCTTTAAAATATGTTACTTTTAAACATAATAAAAATGGAAAATTATTGAGATATTGTTCAAATTGTCTCCCTTTGCCGTTTGGATTTTCTCTAGAGTTTACATCATAACAATGGCATCAGAATCCTCTGCTTGAGCTTGTGGTTAAATATGGATAAAAACAATTGTGGTCCGACTGTTAAAGGAAGAAAGGTTCTAATAGGCTGTACAGGGAGTGTGGCAGCTATTAAAGTTCCCATTTTAGTACAGGAACTTGTCAATATTGATGACCAGGTATCTCCACCCATTTGCAGACCAAATGTATTTTTTATAGACTGGCTATCTTTGATATAATATTGGTTAATGCATCAATTTCAGTCTTATACAGTGTCAATTCATACAGATGGAAATAAAGGGAAGGCATTTTTATTTGCATTTTTTTTTTCGGATTATACAGTTCTCAGATTAATTTTATTATAAATGTTATTTATTTCTTTGAAAAATGTGGGCACAGTCGATACCGGCCAGCTGAATAAAAAATAAATTACATGTATGATGTATACTGGTATGATGGACTTGTAGATGAGTTTTGTTTGTTTGTTTGAATGGAGTTATAATGCCACTTTCAGATTTTTTTAGCTATATCATGGCATCTATCTTTTATTGGATAGAGGGAAAAGGGGGTTGGGGATGTAATCACTACTGTCGTCAGATAATATGCAATTATGGCATTTAATATGATGGATATATCTATAAAATCCAAAAAGGGGTTATTTTTACGAGGTCAGCAGGTTTTATAATTAGGATATTACCTGATGTCAATTAAAGACCATAACATATTTTTATACTGAACTAAACACATGAACAAGATCAAGGCCTTAGGGGACTGTGTAGTCATAACTGAGTAACTCTTAAATTTCTCACACTTTTGCACTTTGAAAAAATAACTAGTGAATTCTGCTTTTCAAATTTGGTTCGCTTTGGCCTGTAGTACAAAACTAAAATCCCATCTAGTAAATTCATGCTGGATTCTTGCTACAACAGTATACATGAATGTATACCGGCCCATGTGTACTATATCCTGCTAAATACACACTAATTGTTTGCTAAAACATGCTGGTTAGCTAATTTGCATATATAAGTACCTACTAATCAGACAGGCTGATTTTTTTATCTAATTTACATAATTGAAACATTAAAAATATGCTACAAATTGCTCTAATTTTATACTAGTACAACTACATTTAAAAACATTACCGCTAGCATGATTTGGAATGGTCTGGAGTAGTTGAGATGGTATAATTTAGTGTTGCTAATTACATGCTATCAAATATGGTAATTCCAGCTTATTGGTCTCAATTATATATACTAAAAGTTGACTAGATAACAGCTAAAAGGATGTTACATTTGGTCTGGAAGTCCTTTATTTTACAAGAGTAAACTCAGTTAGCTAGACTAAGGCCCTCAGATTACACAAAAAAAATATGTTACAATGAGAAAATAGAATAAATTCATCAAAATGTAAGCAAATACAAACATAGATAGAAAATAACATACAAATAGATATAAAGTTAAACATTGTCCTGATCTGGCCCCAGTGCCATAAAACCCCTTTAAGTAAAAATATTTTGCTGAGCATGAGAATTTACTCAATTACTATGACAACAGAGAAGATCAAACGTTTTGATTGGGTGAAATCGAGAATGAAAAAATTCTCAGCAAAGAATTTGTTTATGGCACCCAGGCCAGGTTTGATTAATTTAATAAGTAGCTTTTTATAATTGTCTTGAACCCATTGGTGCTAATTATAGATTCACACACTGAAGGTGGTAAGTTATTCCATATTAAGGGGCTGAATATGCAAAGGATTTTTGAATTATTCAGTTTTTGGTTTAGAGACTTTTATGGCATTTCTGAGAGGGTATGGGTTTGTTTCAGAAACATACTAAAATTTCATACTGAGGTTATCTGGAGCCTCATGTTTTAAACATTTGAATGTAAGTACAATGTAGATATTTGTGATATTTAATTCTTTCTTCAATTTTCATCTAGCCAAGATATTTAAGTAAAGGCTCTGAAGGTGCTAATGGTAGTAATGGATTAGCATATATCCAGAATAAGTTGGCGTCTCTATTTTGCAGTTTCCATGAACTAGTTGCCAGCTGTCACCTGCACATTTGTTGTGTTGTTTATTAGAGCCCTGCCACATAGTGGTAGACACCTTTTAGTGAGCAGTCTGTCCATTCTGAATCTGTTGAGGCTATAATTATTTTTTAGGAAGGCTTTGATATTTGGTATGTTGGTAGATAATATCGTGGTTGATGTGTCTTATATCATGGTTGATGACCTTTGACAATGTTCTTTGACCAACAATGTCAGCTGGGCTCACAGAGGTGGATACAATCTCACTGATATCTATTTTTTCTTAATCAACACATGTTTATTTAAAACAATTTAACTGACTGATATTTGTCACTTTTATACCTACTATTTAGTTTTTAAAATGACCAGACTGATTGATTTTCTGTAGGAGTGGATTAGAACATATTAAGTCAGAAAGTTGCATGTATCCAATTTACATATCCAACATTGTAATCATCAACTATAACAAAAATTGTGGCTTCTTTTATTCCTTTTTTTCAATAATTCATGTTTATTCTGGCATCAGCTCAAAATTAAAGTATTTTATATCAGTATACCAAAGGTTGATGGAGTTAGGACACTACAGAATTAATGCTGGGTTTTCAGGAATGTATCTAACTTTAATCTCCAACTTTTTAAGAGCTGCTCAGCTCAGTTAGGGAGGGTTGTCAGGTTCTAATGTGGAAAGCAAAACTGCAGACAATAGTGGGAAAATTGTTTGGAGAATGTTATGCTCCTTCATAGTTGTAGAAACCATTAGGCACATTGTTACAGCTGCAAAAATTTTCAGTCAATACCCAATACCCCATACTTTTCTACTGGCAGTCTTCCCATTGGTTCAACCAATTTACCAAATAAATTTTTTGTTTGTTAACTTGTATTTATTCTAAATATAGCTTAAATATAGCTTGCTACATGTTAAGCAACCTTTCAACCTACTACCAACCATTACTTGTAGAAGACACATGTGAATTATTGCTTTCCTTGGCATGACATACAGAGTAATTATTTCTCTGTCAGCCTTGTGCAATTTTAATGATAATACATTTGGTAATTATGAGTTACATATATTTTTTAGCTGGAAATAAAGGTGGTAGCAACAGAAAAAGCTCTACATTTCTTTGATCACAAATATCTACAGATTCCAGTTTTAACAGAAATAGATGAATGGAAGGTAAAGTAATGATAAATAATATATTTGGGATTTAATTAGACTTTTGCATTTTTTCACCTACAGGTATATCATGTGTCTGGTTTTTTAGCTCACCTGGACCGAAGGTCCATGTGAGCTTTTGCTATCACTTGGTATCATCCGTCGTAAACTTTTTCAAAAATCTTCTCCTCTGAAACCACTGGGCCAATTTTTTTCAAACTTGGCCACAATCATCCTTAGGGTTCCTAGTTTCAAGTTTATACCCAGAGTGTTGATCAACAGACAAATATGGCCACTGTTACTAAAAATAGAACATGGGGGGGTCAACACAGGTTTTTGATCATTATCTAAAAAAAAATAATAGCTATAGAGAAAACCGTTACTTCAAATTGATCAGCACATTAAAGTCTACAATAGTTGCTTTTAGTGTGAAGTTGTGTATTGGCTTCTTGTAGGAGTTATTGCCCCTTATTGACGATTTTTGACAAAATTTTTGGTATTTACAATATAACCTGAAAACTATACGAGGTAGAGTGAAACTGTAAATGGCAAAAATGATCAGCAATAAAAGCCCTACAATTCACTTGATGTGTCTGAAATTGTCAGATGACTCCATATATGAGTTATTGCCCTTAAATGGTAATTTTTTATGAAATTTTCCGTTTTTGTCCTGTAACTTTAAAATTATAGAACTATAACAGCTAGAGTAAAACTGTAAATAGCAAAAATGATCAAAAATACAAGCACTACAATTCACTATATAAGTCTGAAATTGTCAGATGACTCCTTATAGGAGTTATTGCCCTTAAATGGCAATTTTTTATGAAATTTTCCGTTTTTGTCCTGTAACTTGAAAACTATAGCAGCTAGATTGAAACTGTAAATTGCACAAATGATCAGCAATAAAGGCCCTACAATTCACTTGATTGGTCTGAAATTGTCAGACAACTCCTTAAATAAGTTATTGCCTGTAAATGACAATTTTTTATGAAATTTTCTGTTTTTGTCCTGTAACTTAAAAACTGTAACAGCTAGAGTGAAACTGTTAATAGCAAAAATGATCAGCAATACAAGCCCTACAAATTACTATATAAGTCTGAAATTGTCAGATGACTCCTTATAGGAGTTATTGCCCTTAAATTGCAATTTTTTATGAAATTTTCCATTTTTGTCCTGTAACTTAAAAACCATAACAGCTAGAGTGAAATAATAAATTGCAAAAATGATCAGCAATAAAAGCCCTACAATTCACTTAATTGGTCTGAAATTGTCAGATGACTCCTTATAGGGGTTATTGCCCTTAAATGACAATTTTGTTATGAAATTTTCCATTTTTGTCCTGTAACTTGAAAACTATAGTAGCTAGATTAAAACTGTAAATTGCACAAATGATCAGCAATAGAAGCCCTATGATTGCTTAGTCCAAAATTGCAAGATGACTCTTTATAGGAGTCATTGCCCTTTCATTATTTTTTAATTATAAATTAGTCTATAACACACCTATTAGTACAGTAAAACTGTAAATTTCTAAAGTACCCTAAAGGACAATGCCTAAAAACCATTTAATTTTCAGAAATTATAGGAGTTATTGTATTTAACAAAAAATTTTGAAGAAATGTTTAGTTTTTGCACAGTAACTTAAAAGCTATAACAACTAGACTGAAACTGTTAATTTCAAAAATTTTAATATAGTTTAAGCCATTTGGATTCCAGGTGAGCGATTACAGGCTCCTGGGAGCCTCTAGTATTGGGGTTGGAAACTATCTAATACTTGGTTAAAACCCCAGACATTCCACAATTTTATTATGTACAACCCTCTTTACAACGACCATGTTAGTTTCCTGCAAGCATTGACGTTAAACTGAATTTGCTGTTATAATGAATTTTTATTTTTATGCTTTGATTATCTCCCTTTTTAGTCTTTTTCAGGGTAAGATGACTTCTAAGAAACAAAAAATAAAATGCTTGTTTTCCTTTGCCGATATTTAATTAAAAACCTTTATTTTTAAATTTTTTGTTAACAAAAAAAATTAATTGTAAATTATGATTATTTACACTTCATTATACAGATTTTTGGTAATTATGCTATTTCTGATGTGCCACTTCTATCTTAACACATGCGTTAATGTAGTTAATTGGACAATAGCAACAGGTGTTCACCTGTGCAATCAACCATTAGAAAAATCAATTCTCTAGACAAAGATTATATTTCACAGGTAAATCTTGATAATTTGTTCTAAGAAATTATTTTATGCTTGCATTGGTATATTTCTTACCAACATACCTAGTCTGAGTCGGAAACTGAATATTCCGTTGTATTGAGCATAAACCATATGTTGACATGTTTGTTACCACTGAAATCCTTCCGATATAGATTATTCCATCAAATCGAATGTCGTTGTAACAAGGGTTCAATGTAGTAAATATGATAATGAAATATGATATGCAGTGCAATGCAAATAATATAGTTAAAAAACATTAATTAAGGATTTACAACAAAAAATATTTATCCATCGAGGTATAACAAAATTCCTGTTTTGCACATTGTATAATCAAATTTGTTTTCATTCTCTGATAGAAAATATTTTTTAGCCAATCAAAAGTCAGTATTCTCGCAAAATTTGTTTATTTTTGTTTATTTATTTATTTCAGGACTGGAAAAGTGTAAATGAAATATGATATGCAGTGCAATGCAAATAATATAGTTAAAAAACATTAATTAAGGATTTACAACAAAAAATATTTATCCATCGAGGGATAACAAAATTCCTGTTTTGCACATTGTATAATCAAATTTGTTTTCATTCTCTGATAGAAAATATTTTTTAGCCAATCAAAAGTCAGTATTCTCGCAAAATTTGTTTATTTTTGTTTATTTATTTATTTCAGGACTGGAAAAGTGTAAATGACCCAATATTACATATAGAACTAAGAAGATGGGCAGATCTCATGGTTATAGCCCCTTTAGATGCCAATACACTGGCTAAAATTGCAAACGGAATCTGTGATAACTTATTGGTAAGTAATCTTTTATTCATTCACAAAGCAGCTAACACTGGGAACTCCATCTTGCACAAGTGCAAAGAATATATGACAATTATCTTATGAAAGCTTCTGCAATCCATTTCTTGGATTTCCTGTAGATACATTCTTGTGGTATACAGTTACCAAGGGTTTATCTTCTGATAGAAAGACACTGTACTGGTATTTTTATACCCCCGCTCGACAGAGTCGGGGGTATATAGTGGTCCTCATGTCCGTCCGTCCGTCCGTCCGTTCGTCCGTCCACATTTGGTTTCCGGATGATAATTCAAAAAGTTTACATCCGATTTGAATGAAACTTTGGGATATTGTTATATATCAGGTTGGTAAGAAGCCTATCGATTTTGGGGGAAATCCGTCAAATTTCAAGGTCACAGTCCACGAAAAACGTTAGAAATTTTAACAAAAAAGTTGTTTCCGGACAATAACTCAAAAAGTTTACATCCGATTTGAATGAAACTTTGGGATATTGTCATATATCAGGTTGGTAAGAAGCCTATCGATTTTGGGGGAAATCTGTCAAATTTCAAGGTCACAGTCCACGAAAAACGTTAAAAATTTTAACATAAAAGTTGTTTCCGGACAATAACTCAAAAAGTTTGCATCCGATTTGAATGAAACTTTGGGATATTGTTATATATCAGGTTGGTAAGAAGCCTATCGATTTTGGGGGAAATCAGTCAAATTTCAAGGTCACAGTCCACGAAAAACGTTAGAAATTTTAACAAAAAAGTTGTTTCCGGACAATAACTCAAAAAGTTTACATCTGATTTGAATGAAACTTTGGGATATTGTCATATATCAGGTTGGTAAGAAGCCTATCGATTTTGGGGGAAATCCGTCAAATTTCAAGGTCACAGTCCACGAAAAACGTTAGAAATTTTAACATAAAAGTTGTTTCTGGACAATAACTCAAAAAGTTTGCATCCGATTTGAATGAAACTTTGGGATATTGTTATATATAAGGTTGGTAAAAAGCCTTTTGATTTTGGGGGAAATCCATCAAATTTCAATGTCGCAGTCCACGAAAAACGTTAGAAATTTTCACAAAAGCGGGGGTATCAGCGATCGCTAGATCGACTTTGTCTAGTTTATTTTGACATCAGCAGTCGGTGATTACAGAATACTTCATGTTGATAATGGCAACAATTGTGTTTTAGTTTATTTCTTTGAAGAATCATAAATCCTTTGATAAATTTGTGCATACAATTTTTTTTTTCTGTAGGTTTTTTTTTGTGAATAAATATTGGTTTTTTCTTCATTGATGATTTTCTGTGTAGTGTTTTGATTTTTTACTAGCCATTCTATTGCAAAAAGAAAATGGAAGGGAAATAAATCTCAAATTGTATTCCATAGCTAGCTGTCCAATTTTCTGATATGGACTGTTAGCTATCAGTACGTATTAGAAAATTGGACCACTGGCTTTTTTATCTTGTATTTCTTTATGTCAGGTGATTGGTTGTTAGCCAATAAAATGTACTAATTTATTACCGATATGCAATAATTTTGTTTGTTTGTTTAGACTAGAACCCAGTCAATAATTAAAATTTGACAAACATTTAAGAAAGCTGTGGACATATCCACTATTTTATTAAAAAATTTTGGATTGGATTTCACATTATGCAATAAAAAAAATTCACTATTCAACCCTATTCATAACCTAATGTTTATTTTATATTAATGTGTAAAAAATACTTCTCAGTGGATAATACCATACATCATTCACTATGCATGATTATCCTGTTTATTACATTGACAAATATTTAATAGGTTGTTGAACAATTAGAGGAACTTTGTTTTGAATGTTCTGGCAGGTCAGTGTTTTCTAGTGACAGTGTTAATTGAATACATTGAGATGTAACTTTCAGGGGGTAAAACAACTGAATTCATTTCACATGTGAATTACTTGAATTTATTTCACTGGGAAAATATATAAATTGCTGTTGTTTGATGGTGTTTAACGCCACTTTCAGCAATTTTTTAGCTATAGCATGGCGTCCAGTTTTTATTGGGGGAGGAAGCCGGAGTACCCAGAGAAAACCCCCAACCTGCGGTAGGAAAACTGGCAATGCTTGTCAATTAAGATTGGAGTCAAGTACACCCTGCCTGCTGTCTATGTAATAAACAATACAAAGCAGACCTGAAAACTATGATACACACTCTGACACAAGACTTGTTTTTGCATTTATAGAGGTAAAACTTCTTTAAATTCTGATTCTATGTGAGAGACATAAAGAAATATGTATACTTATTTTTATCTGAAACTAAAACAGCTTGGTCCTTTTTAGACTTGTGTTGTAAGAGCCTGGAATTTGAAGAGGCCGTTGTTATTTGCCCCTGCAATGAATACCTACATGTGGGAGCATCCATTGACCAGTAAACAGATAGACACATTAAAAAACTTTGGTTACAAGGAGATTCCATGTATAAGGAAGAAGTTAGCTTGTGGGGATGATGGTAATGTCAATCAGACTTTTAAGAAAATAGATTTAGTTTGTTGTTGTTAAAACACTATTTATTACGTTACTATAAACTTCAATCGTTTTTTTACCTACTCTTAGATCCCCATAAGTACTGATGAAACATAGTAATCTATCAGTTATTTTTTTTCATAGGCAGTTGCAATATGTCCTGCTAGCCGTTAAAATTGTCATGAGACTATTCCACCGGCTAGCTGGGAAAATAGCTATGACAATATTCGTCCGTAGGCTATTTGTACGGATATATATGATTTTAACAATAACTTCTGATTTATTTGTCAGATGAGCTTATTTAATGTTGATGAATTCAGGACTCATGCTTTATTATGTTAGGATCTTACTTGTTCAAAGAATGCCCCTTTTCCGTGCCGAAAAAATAGTGCAAGAATCTCTTTTCTAAAATTCTACATTTTTGCTAATTTCAAATTGACGGATTCTTAATTGTAATTCTACATAAGAAGAAAATTTATCGCCGATATGAAGTTCACCACTTTCAGCCATAGCAAGGGAGATAAGAGATGGATGCGGGCTCTTGCTGCTGCTGGACACTCGTGACATGCGCATATCTAATGGCCGGACAAATAGCATGAGAATTAGACAGACAAATAGCCACACGTTTTCGTTAAGTGTTATTTCCAAAGGTCTGTTAACATAAACAATTTTCATGTCATCCTTTGTTAAATTTTGTTCTTACAATTTAAATCCCCTGAGCTTAATCAAGAATAATATCTGATCCCAAGATTGAATTTTTTAACTTTCCTTAATTAAGACTAATAGTAATAATAAATATAAAAAAGTACTTATTTGCTTAGTGCATTGTAGTTTTCCTAGCCAAGGTCCTGTGTTTTCTCTGGGTAGTCCAGCTTCTCCCCCAATAAAAACTGGATGCCATGATATAGCTGAAAAAATGCTGAGAGTTGCATTAAACACCATTCAAACAAACAAACAAAATAATTCATTGTACAATACTGGTACATATCAAACTATCAAACAAAAATATGTTTATATAGAGAAAACTTTAGACTAATATACATTTTAAACTAATCATATTATTTTGCAGGATTTGGTGCAATGGCTGAAGTTTCAACAATTGTCACAAAGATCATGGACATTTTGAATTCCCAAGTACCGCTAACGTAATCCTAATTTTTTAAAACAAACGTTTTCTAGTCTTGCGATTATATCATATTTGTTGATTATTATTGTCATTGTATTTATATCTATTTATCATTGTAATGAAACACATTTTTTTGTTTCGTGAATTAAATGTCCTATTTTACAATTTAAGTTGACTTTTAAATTGCCTTATATACAATCCATATTGCCGTTGCCACATTTTCATTTTATGTGTTAGTGTTTATCACTGTGCTATGCATGTCTTGATTTATATCAAATCCTACATCTCTGTAAACAAGTTTTAAAATATTTCACTGGAGTGCCAAAGATTTTAGATCTCTTTATGACATTGCCTTGGGGAAGTATTTCCCAATTTGCTTTGAACTAATTGCACATGGTCAGATTGTCTCCAAGTCGATTCATGCTGTGATCAGTATTGGCACAAAGCCTGTCTTGACAAAGTCTGAAGATTGTGTGGGATGGCCCATATCTTACATTTACTTTTATGAGCTATAGCTACTTTAAAGTCCAGTTTATTACACAGATAAATTTTTGTGTAACTCACAAGTTAAGATCTGTACATAATTAAAAAACTATTTCTAATAAACACGAGTTCTCATGTGCTTTCCATATTAAACTTTTTTCATCTAGTTTAATGCATTTTATCAGGAAAAATCGTAACATATTCAAATACTTCCTGTCTTGTAATGGCCTCTTAACAGACTACTTCACCTAACATTTAGTAAAAAAGGACAATTTCAATAGGCCACAATATGTGTAAATAGGGGTGGCCTCCTAAGAGAGCTGCTACTTTAATTAAACATGATTTATAATGTATTTGTATTTCTGTAATCATTTGTATTGTTGACAAGTTGCATTGTGAGTAGCATTTTTTTTTACATGTTCCTGTAACAAAATCAAATTTCTTTTACAATGATAGATCAACTAGCAAGGGTTAGCTATTTTCGTCTCTTTTTAGTCGTCATCAATTTTTCACTTTAATTTTACAATTTTTTAAATGTAAAGAATTATAGTTCATTCAACACACAAACATCTCAACATCTTATATGCAATTTGTACTGAACTTATGGATTAATTATCTACCAGATCTATAGCCCTGAACTCAAATCCTAATTGCTGCAATTACCATAATATATCCTGCATTATTTTTGTCTTATTTTCTGTTGCACTATTGTGAGTTTAGCTGACTTTTACTCCTGAGCCTGTTTGGATAAAAAAAATTGGCATTTATGATGATATAAGTCATTGTATTGAAGGTTCCATCATGTCAAACTAGTTCTTGTGTAGATAATGAAACTTACTTCGACCATCTAGTCTTTGTTTTCTAATCTTAGTAAATAATGATTGGAAAAACTATATAATGTCATAATAAAGTTAGACAAAAGTTGATACAATGCAGAAATTTTAAAATGTATTTCTTTTCTAACAGAAATCAGCTGAATATGATAGCAATGTCATAAAATTAAAACAACATGTATCATAAACTTGTTTTTCCATTTGAATGATGTTACTTTTATTTTTTATCCTTAGTTACTTTCCATTCACTCATGATAACATAAACATTTTAAGAACAAGTACATAGGTAAAACATTTAAGCAAACAGTTCTGAATCCTAAAAATAATAAATCAAGTTTTTCGTAATGAAATTTCTTTATATGAAAATCTACAGCAATTGTATTTATTGTAAAAGCACAAGACAAAAAGATTAGTGGGCTACTTGCATTTAGTTTTTTTTATTATAAAATCTGGTGCTTTTCTCCCTTAGCAACACTTTTTTAATAGTTTCCCTACTTTAAAGGGAGATAATTTGTTTTGTTTCCTGTTTAGTTACAGTTTTCACTGCTGTTGCTGCAATTCTTTTGTGTTGTTCTTACAGTACAGCTATTTAATAAACTGTCCTCTAAAGAGAGGGAAACCCAAGGGGATCCGCAAGGGGTATCACTATAATCTAATATTGAATCAGTGGGCGTGTTGTCCCAAACCAATCTGGAGGATGTGGTGTCTTCTGTTGCCATGTGATGAGTTTTCGATCTACAAAATAATATAACCATGCTAAAAACATAACTTTCTAGTAAACCACAAAAGGCTCCTTCTTTTTAAATCTTTATATTTGCTTTGTAGGGAAGTAATCAGTTTAGTAAGCCACTCCTGTGGGCTTTGTTCGGTTTGGAGGGGAGGGGGGGGGGGTCAGTTTTGTAAGCTACTATTGATCTCCTGCACATCAACATTAATTTTGCAATTTTAAGACTTGTTACAAGCTGGGTGTTTTTGACACCAATCCTAATTTCCAGTTTTCTTATTGTAGGTAGGGGGTTTTCACTCGGTACTCCATTTTCATCCCCCTTCCCAAAAACTATTATATAGCTAAAACCTTGCTGAAAGCAGCGTTAAACCTTTCAAGCAAACAAACGATCTGCTTTGACCATATATCTTTGATAGGGGTCAGATGTTGCTTACCTTTTCAGAGTGCATGACTTATTCCCAGATTTTTAGTGTGGTTTGCCAATTAGTTTTTTGTTTTTGTGTTGTGTGTCTGTTATTTTGTTGTTGTTTCCTTTTTTTGTTTAACCGTGTTTTTTTCTGTCCCTGACTTATTTTCTATTGACTATCTTGGGTATTTTCAATTATTGTTTGCTTATAACTATATGATGATTTCATCATTTATTGTATCTCCCTACTAAAGTTATTTTTTGTAACATTGTCTCAAATTAGATAAGTACAATATATTTTTCTATAAAATTCCTAAGTTAACACAACAATATTTAGATGTTCATGCCTCAAAATTATAAAATGTAGAAAACACACAGTTTGTGTCAGTCACATGGCTTAACCGCTCTGCTAGATTTTATAAAGCATATTTACCTCCACCTCTATCTAAAGTCACTAGCACCAGAAGAAACGCCATGGGAAAAAAGAAGAAACCCTGTAGAAAACAATTTTACCCATTGATAAAGTTATGATTATATTTGCGGACACGTTCTCTCGGGAAATGTAAAAGGAACGTCCTCAAACATTTTGCCATTCCAGCTTGGTATTTGAAATCAACTGTGGTTTACTGTAATGCTGAAGTTCCAACCAGATCTACTGTTGCATGTTTAATTGCTTCGCTCGATTTTTGATTTCTGAACGTGTTCTCGTATTAACCATAATCCTAGCTATTCTTCCGTAAATGGCCGATTTCTTGTGCAGATGACCCAGTACAGATGAGCACACGAGCACACATCTGTACTTGCTGCGTCATCCAATCAAAACGCCAGAAACAAGAACGTTGTTATGGAAGCATAACAACGCTCTTGTTTGACGTTCTTGTTTCCGGCGTTCTGATTGGACGTCAGAGACAATGGAGTCTAAAACAATGCAGAGTCTATAGGTTATAGCGATGTGAAAGTTGTTGGTTTACGGAAGAAATATGTACTTTCATACGTTTTTGGGAAAGTCCGTGTGATCTTTCACTCGTGATAGAAAATTTTATGTCTTTTTGCTCCGTTACGCTGCGCTCCACTCGCAAAAGACATAAAATTTCTATCACGAGTGAAAGATCTACCGGTCTTTCCCCAAAACACATGAAAGAATTATAGGTTATTTACGTTTTTTGAAACGAGATGCGTTTTCTCGTTCATATCTCATCGAAGGGCGTCAGCCCTGAGATGAGATGACGAGAAAATGCATTGAGTTTCATAAAACGTAAATAATCTGTTTATCGCTGTTTTGTAACATTGTGACGTCATAATGTTACTTAACGACGTCTTGACAGCGAGCTGAGATGGGCCCATCTCAAGCTAGTAGAGTGATATGGAATAATATCGCACACAAAGATCAAAGGAAAATACTACAAAATAGCGATAACCTATTATTCTTAGGACGTCAATCTAACATTTCCTGACATCTTTTAGAATAATTTATTATAGAATGTTACCTTTATTTCTTACCTCTTAAGAGGGATCGGAGAGTTTGGTGGACTCTCGGAAGCGGTTGGTGTAGTTGATCCATCGGATGGTACAATCCTTGATTTCCGCCAAATATTGCTATCCTAGGAAAAAATCATATTTAAGTGAAATATGTCGAAGAGTAAACAAAATTTTATCTATTATCAATTAGTATTTTCAGAGAAATTATCAACAGACACTGCTACATAGAACCTTTTTCAGCAGGAAAATAAGTAAGGATCGGGTGGTATCCTACCCCTCGTATCTTTATACGAGTCCAATGTCGAGTAAACCCAACCCCCGGAAAGTTTACCAATATTAAATACAGAACACATAAATTTTGCGAAAATTAAAACCCATTAATGGGAGGAGGCACAAAGGTGTTATGTTATGCATTACATTGTATTAATGGTTATATATAGACTGTAGTATAATGCTTACCTCAGCAGAAATTATAGTATTCGATAAATTACATATAAGTATTCTGTACGCACTAGATGGCCTGTTCAATCCTACATGAAATTGGTACCGACACCTTTCCCACTGAGACTACACAGACATCTATCAATCAACTTATACTCTTATGCAAGGCTCTATTATGTTTTTGTTTATGTACGTATTACTTGTCGTGTATTGGCTTTGAAATATCTTGCTGGTATTTATGTTATATTATTTCATATCAGTAAAATTATGTTTGTTTTAATTGGATAAAACAATGTCAGCTGGTATTAATTAATCTGTAGTAATTTGACGTGAGGGCATTATCACGCCGTGAAAACGCCCGTGGGCGTTATCACGTCGTGTTAATGCCCTCTCCAGTAACAAGCAACATAAACTGTTTTTTAATATATAAATAGATATATGTAAATTTGCAACATAAATAAAGAAAAAAATGTCATTCAGTTTAGAAAACTGACTATGTATATTGTGAAAATGCCGAATGATGATATATCATCAGGCCAACATCCAAATCATACAGCTACAAATAAAATAATACAGTGTATACTAGATAGTATCTTAATTCTTCAATGAAATAAATACAATACTATAGTTGCTTATATAGCTGGCATTGTCATGATAATTGACAGCACTCGGGACAGTGGTATTGCCTGAAACATTTATAGTGACCTCGCCTTTGGCTCGGGCATTTTCAATGTTTCAGGCAATACCACTCTCCCTTGTGCAGTCAAGATATCATGACAATGCCCTCTATATAAGAAACTATTGTATAAGTAACTTGTGTAGGGCCGTATCCAGAACTATGGACTGATGAAGGACCCGATACGTACCGCTTATCATGTTTCACCATGAACCATTGGCGAGGGCTGTAACCAGATAAAAGGTCCGTGTCGGGTCCTTCAGAAGTCCCTAATTCTTATACGGCCATACACACAAGTTACTATTACTTTAATTTAACGCATTAGAAAACAAACAAGTTCTATAGTGTACAAGACAAAATGCCCTTATCTGTACATGTACATGCATATGTTTTGTGGCACATGGAAATTCAAATAATCTTTTTGATCAGGCTGAATCACAGTCACAGTTTGGTCTGTATCAAACTCTCGGCTGTAACGATAGATTGGATAGCCTGTTTGTTAATACCGACTGATTCTCTAGTGGTATAGAATGTTGTTTGATGGAAAATGAGAGAAAAATGATGAAATGGATGAAGTTAGAACTTTTCCTCACCACTGACCACAAAAGAATCTCAGAATGAGCTTTTATTTCACATGCAGGGAGCTTTGCATTCTGCCCCATAGAACGTCTAATATTTGTTTCCCCACCCGACATACGTTGGTTGTATATATAGACCGTCCTCAAAGCAACGAACTCCAGCACAATACCACAGGGTTCACTCGTGAGGGAATATAACAATACAAGGTGACTTTGACCAGGAACCTATAAATCATCGGGACTGGAATCTACCGATATCGTATACTTTTCCTCGTCGCGCCACTACTCTAATTAGCGAAGAAGTGTCGACACGGATATGACCGTATATACGGCTTTTGTACGATACAATCCGTTCGAGACTCAGGTTATAGTTGTCCCAGCTTTGACTAAAACAGCCTGCACTTAAACTCTAAATATTTAAATTTTATTATCAGAAATGCACAATTATACCCTTATGAGGTCATATACAACAAACAAATAATAAATTAACTTTAATTTGTGCAATCATATTACAATCCATTTACCTCAGTAATGAAGATTTTTTAATGAATGGATCAACACACTGCAAATGATCGGATTTTGATATAAGTTGAATGCATTTTTCTATATCATTTAGATGTTTATTATTTTTAAGTGAGTTTAATTCTAAATCTATTCTTATATCTTTATATTTTGGACAATGAAAACAAAATGAATTTCGTCTTCAATTTTACTCATATTTTACCCACATTTTAAAAAGCCTATTTTTCTGTTTTTTTTTTAATATCTACTTTTTTCTTTTTCTAGACATTAATCACTAATTCTCACTTTACACACATTTCTTCTATTTTTAAAACTAGAATTTAATAATGTACAATACCAAAATGTCATACCTCGCTATTCCAGGCTAAATTTGAAATTGTGTTCGGTCCGGAAAAATCGCTGGAAATTATCTGCCACGGCGAAACATTGGACGTAGCATCCCCGCTCGTTTCTTTGAAGTTCTGATTATTTATATTGTCAGATTTAATTGGCTTAAAGCTGTGACTCAATACAATGAAATTACGAAGCTTATTTTCCATGGAATCATCATATCGAACATTGAATTGGTTTCCGGCTGACGGGGATATCAAACGACGCTTATTTTTACGTCGGAACATTTCTGGTCCATTAGCATTTTCTTCTATGTTTTTTATGTTTGTTATGCAGCCTTTTATGGTCGATTTGGCTTCATTTTCTTCAGTTTGAAGAAATGTTTTTAAAACAGACACGTTTTGCCGATAATCTGTTCCATTACAGCTGTCACTAGCCTCAGTGGTATCCACGGCTTTCATTGAAGATTCTATAATGCTCGAAAAATCATCACATTTCATGTTCTTTTTGTCCGTTGATTTATGAAGCCATTTCCGAGAATCTTTCTTGAACCGTTGCCCATTTGAAATAATAGGATATTTTTCACTTTCACACACCGGTATATCTTTAATCCCAAATCCAGACTCATCTGAAACACTTTGGTCTGTAAGTGTGAAATTGAAGGTTGCAAGCATCTCGTTGTTTGTGGATGCGACGATTCTGGTTGGAATATCACTATGGACGTAGCTGACGTCACAAATGAATTTGGTCATTTTGTGAACGCCTTTGATAGAATTGATAAAAGTTGAAATTAATATTAACTCAAACATTAGATAATTTGTTTGTTTAAGTGGTGTTTAACGCCCCTTAAAGCAATTGTTTAGCTATATCGTGGCGTCCAGTTTTTATTGGGAAGGATCCGGAGTTCACGGAGAAAAAACTAGCAATACTTGTTAATTAAGATTCTAGTTAGAGGATATCTTGACCGCAGTGAGCATTCGAGCAAGCAACCTCAATGCTGACAGGCACGTGATCAGTTATAGATGCCAACTAACTACCTTAACAACACGGCCACCTTTTCAAACGAGGTTGAGGGATTCAAACTGACTTGATTAGCGGTACTTTCAAAATTACGTCCATGCCCTATTGTTTAGATTCTTTTATTTTAACAGCATTTAACTACATTTCTATATATAATGCTCTGAAATATTAAAAAAATACAAATGAATTTAAATCTTTGAATGGCGACTGTGCTGCTGATTTATGACACAAGAACTAACACATGCATTTTTTTTGTGAAGTAAACCCGGCAGTTTTTTATTTAATATTTCTTGGGGTGTTGTTCTGAAGGAAGCAAGCAGTCTTTTTTTAATTTAACCTATTGACGTCATTAGTTACCATTGTATTCAAGTAAATAAGATCTCTTGAACAGGTGGTTTTTATAGTTATATTAACTCACTCGTCGCATCAGTTTGTTAGCGACAAACAACTTTAAAAAACTTAACGAAATTGTTTCAACGCTATGACTAGTTACCAACATTTTTCAGCTGTTTCTTATTCAAATGATAATTTCCTTGGCTCATGGAGGCTTCATAAACCTGTAACGGGATTATCTACGACGGTGACACGTGATGCTCCCCGCTCGTTTTCTGAGTTCGCTGTAATGTTATAATAGAATCTATTGAAACGATTTTCTAATTTACTGCCTTTATTAACTATTTAAGATCTTTTCACATTCATTAGAAGGTATAATATATTAATTGTTGTAGGTCAAGAATACATTTTGTGTCTTACTTAAATTGTAAGGCTTTCTAAAGTAATGTTTCTGAAAGAAATCTTTTTATCGTCTCGTCAGGTCGTGAACTCGTCTGACTTTAGTATAAATCACATAATGTACCCGACGGGACAGCGGTAAACGAGCCTAGGTCACGAATGTCGACTTGACTTGAATGGCAACCGGGTATACCCTCAATTTACACCCAAAGAGCTGACTATATATATTAATTAATTAATTAAAAAGTCCGCAAAATAAAATAACACGTATTAACAAATGATTCTCATTACCTACACAGGAAAGTGTAATATCTGGGTGCCACATGTTAGATATGAATTGCATTGTTGGGTTCTTTGACATAAATGAAGTTGTCATTCAATGTTAAGGACACAAAAATAATTATTTCCGAAAAAAAAGGAGTACATATGTTTTGAGTTTATTCCAATGCTCGACGTCATAGACGTTTGACGACATAATTAAAAAAATAACGAAGTTTAGACAAATCCTACTAATGTTTCTGTTCATTTTGATTTTAAACGTTTATTATTTCGTAATTGGTTTATGACGTCGTCGTCAAAATTCCGCGAAATTTCCATTTCAGTTACCGTACACTTTATGGATCAACTAAAATGTTATTTTATAAGTAAAAAAACGACACAGCCTTTTAGAATTTGGGGAAATAAAACAAAATTAATCACTCTGCAATAGCAAACATAAAAAAAAAGAACTATTGTACTTTCGTGATTGTATTCTGCGCTAAAAATCTAGAAAAGATATTGCAGTTTGTACGAAGAAAAACGCGTCTTGTCCTTCCCGCTGATTCGGTGACCATATTGTTTTATTTCTTCAAGTTGGAAAATAAGTTATTCTCTATTTTTTGTGAAAATATAGTTTTATATCATAGGTCAATTTTTGCGATCTGCGATTTTATGTATTCCGAGTCCATAACAAAAATGGCGAGAACGTATGAATTCAACATTTATGCTCGAAACTAACGTATTTTTAAATATATTATGGCATAGTTGTCTTCTACCAGCCATGGAGCCTTAAAAAATATCTAATTTGATTCTAACTGGAAGCTATTGGTTAATTATAAGTAAAATAACACATACTCCTTGTACCCTAAATCAGGTAACATAGATGACGCCATAACTTTTGAATACGGTCGGTGACTACTAATTTTTTTAGCTTTATTAAAAGGTTTTGTAATATGGAAAGTTAAGACAAAATATTAAAAAAAAATCATTTGAAGATCGAATAGTAAGATATATCCTTAACACTAAGACATCCATGCAACATTTTGAGCAGTAAAAACACAAAATGAGTTTAGATATACTTAGCATACATTGAATACAGTTTTGCACGAAAATACTAAAAATAGTAAAATCGACCAAAAACATAATTTTATTATAGGACCAATATAAAATACCACTTTCAGCAATTTTTTCAGCTTTACCATAGCGTCCAGTTTTTATTGGCAGAGGAAACCGGAGTACCCGGAGAGAACCTCCGACCTTTTGGTAGGCAATCCTTGACCATTAAAAATGGAGTCGAGCGTAGTGTGCCCGCAACGAGACTCCTGCAACCCGCAACCTCAGTGTTTACAGACCACGTGATCAAACGTAGACGAACTACCTTAACCACTCGACCAAAGAAGCCCTTAATTTATTATAAATTAAAATAATGAATAAAAGTAATTAAAAGTAACCCTTCACTCTGTTTAAATAATAATCTGACACAAATTTGCTTTGTCCAAATAATAATGTGAACATTTAAACAGATAGTAAAATTAATCACCGATTTCATCTGTATTGCACTGAGAACACTTTGTCTAATTTAAGGGTATTTTTCCGTCTTCCAGTTTCAACAGAAATATGCAAGTTTGATAATCTACGTTTTACAATCCACATTCTACTTTCTGGTAAACCGATTAGATCATTTTTTTAACCAAATGCCTTTTTAAGTGACCCATAAAACTGTCCACTTGCAGAGTTTGAAATTTCAGGGTTCCAATGTGGAATAAATTGGTCATCAAAAATTTTTCGTAAAACATATAAAAAACAAATTCTGACCTATTCAGAAAAAACATACCACAAACCAACGTTATTCAGAACTAATACAACAAAACTAACCCATTTAAAACTGCACTGATCGTTTTCTATTCTTAATAATTTTATCATTTTATGTTTAACGCAACTTTCAAGAGGAAACCTTCACAACTCACCAGAAATAATGAAATTTGAAGTAGTAGTTTCTCACTTGTAAAATTCTTTTGCAAAATATCATATATGAACCACCTCAGTTACTTTCAAATCTTAGTAACCGTAAACATCACAACCATACATTGTAGATTAATTGGGATACTTTCGTTTCTTATAAACTTACACATAAAATCTTTGACTAGTATACGTCAAGTCAGAAGAGTAAAACATAATAAAACTTTGTAAATGTTTAGAAATATATTTGTATATAGTTTAAAATAGCTGTAAAATGCATTTTTTTCTGTACATTTATAACGCATGCGCACTATCTTTCTTAAACAATGGCTGGAGTTCTGAGAAATCTGTGGAAGTCTTTATTTCTGTAAAAAGAAAGAATCATTAAGAATATTATCAAATGATATAAATTCGGTTATTTTTTAATAAAAGCTTTTCGGCATAATAATAGACACTGCCGCCAAAATTTAGATGTACCAACTTGTATTCAAATTAAACTCGCACTGATGCCATGATGGTTCGATTTCAACTCGTACTAGTATATCACATGGAAAGATAACTTTAAACAAATCCCACATTATTGACTGTATTTTCTCTCCAGACAATCGAACTTTTTGACATGATCTAAAATTATTCAACCATAGTTTACAAACGAACAATCTTGGTTTTTTTCCTAAAAGTTATAATAATTTAAAATGTTTCACAACAATCTATTTACCATGACCCTTATTCAGATGGTCTGTCGCAGATTCCATAGATATAGTCAGAATAATAAGATCCGCACCCTTTGGAGCTCCCCTCTGACAGTAAACCAAATTTGCTAGGCATGGGTGTTGTGCTCTGCAATACTAACGTCTGACTGTTATCTTCAGAGGGATTGCCATTTAGTGTGGTTTCCTGTTGGTTGCAGGAAGGCGACCTCGTTCTCTTCTTTTGACAAGGAAACATTTCTTGACAGTTACATTTACCAGATTCTTCTAAGACACGAATACTGACTGGGCTGCTTTCCATACCCACCATTTTGGTTTCTTCCTTTGGCTTCAAATAAAACAAAGTTTTCAAAATTGATGGCGGGTTTCTATAATATATACCATTACAACTGTCCAATGCGCTTGACATATCAGCTTCATCTTGGGAGTGCACATGACCGGAACCTATTTTCAGACGCTTAACACTGGTAAACAGTTGGTATGGCGAAACGAACTTGTCCATTTCTGCGTTTTCGGCTGCAAAATTGATTCCTGCCATGTTTAAAATTTAAACCAACAAACTATTGAAATACGGGTTGCTCAGGGAAACAAGGACGTCATAAACGCATGCACTTCCGTATGCCTTTATTGAGCTTGTAATCTGTATAATTATTGAAGATTCAGTATTGCCTTGTTAATTTTGCATTCTTTGGAAAATGTTCACGAATGTACGCACATGATACATTAATAAATACAAATAAAATGATTAATTCGGCATTTCTAGGAGCAGATCTTTTTATATTTCACTTTTGCTCTAATACATGTACTTGAATTTCATCGTCGGAAAGGACATACTCAATTTTTGATCGCTGAACATACAGACCTTTTATTGAAATCAACTAAAGTTAGGTAACTGTTTAATATGTAACACTGTAATTATTAACGATCTTCAATAATTATACAGATTACAAGCTCAATAAAGGCATACGGTAGTGCATGCGTTTATGACGTCCTTATTATTCTGACTATATCTATGGAATCAGCGACAGACCATCTGAATAAGGATCATGGTAAATAAATTGTTGTCAAACATTTTAAATTATAACTTTCAGGAAAAAACCAAGATTGTTCGTTTGTATACTATGGTTGAATAATTTTGGATCATGTCAAAAAGTTCGTCATGTTGGTTATCCGATACTTAGTAAGTGTGCTGGTTTGTAGATATATATATATATAATAGTATATCATTTTACTAAATTGTATCAAATTATAAATAATTACAATATATTCGGACCTGCCCTTTATCTACTTTTTAATTATATATATAAATCCAGGAAATCCAAATGTATAGGTAGGATCACTCTCCACTGTACCCTGTTTTTTAACATACATACTGTAAATAATAATAATAATAATAATAATAATAATAATAATAATAATAATAATAATAATAATAATAATAATAAATATAATAAACATTGCAACAGAACAAACCTTAAAAAAAGCATAAAATCTAGTGAGAGGTGGAATAACATACCATGAAGGAGCATTACTGTGGTGTGAAGAATCAAAGGGTATACAGATGTAACTGCTCATCGACCAGAGAGTAACCTCTGTAGTAAAAATGGAAACATTTGGTCAATGGTCCTGTATAACTACACGTGGTGACAAAATGTATAAAACAGACTATTACAATGATACCGTCACTTGCTTCACTACAACAGGAGATAAATTGTGGGAATATAAAGACGAATCTGTTATGATACGTCCATACGGAGTTGCTGTCGATAGTAACTATAACGTGTATATTTCGTCGGACGATACCAACACTGTAGTGGTCTTATCACCTGACGGTCAGCAGTGTCAGAAGCTGCTCGGACAGGAACATGGATTATTCCTACCAGGGGCAATACACTATGACATCAGACAAAACAAATTGCTGGTTTGCAATGCAAGGGTTGTGCATTTTTAACGATATTTCATGTTAAATATTTAACAGTTCAATAACCCAAAAATGCAACTAAAAATTAACAGTATTTTAAATTAACTCTAAGGCAGAGATATCCATCATTGTTACAATTTTGTTACAGCTTTGTGTTTACATGCACTAAGCAATACTTGTCTTTATATGCTCTGTAGACTTTACATATTAGCGAAAATTTCCATATGCACTGCAGACTTTAATATTCATTTGCAACTATAACGGTCATAATTAGGTTCGATAACTCTAATACTTCATATGCACCACAAAGGGAACACTCAGTTTTTAATAGTTAAACATTCATTTACAGCTTGTTTGTTTTGAAACAAAAATAAATCTACTATATGTTATGTTTAATTAATAACGGGATCAAAGATTGCACTGGGTTCGATATTACATATTCAATATTTTAATATTGAATTTCCCTCTAGCAGTGGCTTCGCTATTCAGACGTACAAATAAATAAATAAAGCGCCTGTAGAACACAGAGAGTTGCATGGGAGTTAACTATACAAAGCCGAGATTAATTGGTTGTTTGTTTGATTTGTGTTTAACGCCAATTTCCGCATTTTTTCTGTTATACCAGGCGTAATTTTTGTCTTGGGAGAAAAAATCGATACATTAATATGCTGAATTGTGATTCATGTTTAGATTTAAGTAAGACGTATGTTTGTTTTACGTCTAGCCAGCAGTATTGCAAGTCAACAAACAATTAATCACTTTGAAAAAGATGGACCAAACGGCAATAATTTTGACTGTCACTGCAAAACTACCTGATGTCAAATTTAGACTTTTATAGCGGCTACAACGGTCATACTCTTATTGACATCTACAAAAGATGACTTTGTCTTTCAAGGCTCGTAGCACTATCCAAACACACTGTGGTCCGCGGGCAGGGTTTCCTGACAACCCCAACAAAAAGGCATCCCTATCCACCACACCGCTGGACAGGTCAATTACTTGTCACCAATATTGTTTAGATGGTCCTTTATAAATTTTGTGTTGTTCTAAAATTCAAAATGGGCGACATCGCAGACAAAACTTGATAAGAATATTGTTTGAATGGTCCTATATAAAGTTAAATGGCTTCTTCTATGAAACCGGTTAAACAATGGAAACAAAACCTACTAGCAATATTGTTTGGATGGTCTTCTATAAAGTGTTGTTTTTGTGCCAATCGAAAATTCAAAATGTCCGCCAACGCAGGACTAAGTTTAAAACAGGAAACTAAGAGAAAAGGCTTCTTGTATAAACCAGTTAACAAATGGAAACAAAATTTGTCACCGGTATTCATTTAATGATCCTCTATATAGTTTATGTTTCTTTGCCTATCAGCAATCTAAAATGGCTGCCAACGCAGGACATAAGTTGAACATAGGACAGTATGGGGAAATTTTTTTAAAAAAGGATTCTTCTCTGAAACACATTAACCAATTAAAAATGAAAACTTATCACCAATATTTGTCGGTCGGTCCTCTATAATGTATATTATGTTTATTGCCAATCGCAAATTTAAAATGGTCACCAACACAGGACTTATTTTAAACTAGTTAACGGATAAAAAGGCAATATTAATCGGATAGTCCTCTACTAATGTTTTCACACCAGTAAGAAAGGACAAATGGCTACAATTAAAATTTCAGACTTAGTTTAAATTATGACCATTTTCAAATGCCATTTTTTTTAAACTGCAAAGCTGATTCAAACCATATTGTATGTGCATGTTTATCGGATGGTTCTTTGCTTAGTTGATAAAAAATCTACGATGGATGCAATTGAAGGAATCATTAAACACAGAAACCTAGAGGAATTTTAAAATAGATTTATATCTAAAACTATTTAACCAGTTAAAACCAAACAAAAAGATTCATTGTATGGTCTTAACAAAGATAATGTTATTGATGCAAGTAGAAAATTGAAAATTACAGACTTAGTTAACGTCAGGGAAATGCCATCTTCATGGCCTAATAAATTATATGAGCGATACAGGCTTTTGAGAGCCTCTGGTTAATTTATGTTAGCGAGGCATAATCATAGATACTGTTTGCCTTCCGTTTACTAGCGAAATCTTACATTGTAACCGAATTTTGGATGTGTAACTATAGATGCTAGTCCTCTTACCGTAGACCTTACAACAGAAAAAGAGAAACAGTCACAGATAAAAACCGCCATACAACAACCAACTCTAAAGTCCATCAGTGATATCATTATCACTTTAAACTCTACACTCAATATTAGAAAGGGAAAAATAAAAAATGCTATATTTGGAAATACTGTTTGTCCAAACGGAAAAATGGTGTTTGTTGTGAATGGCAGACTGATTATTCTGAATATAAATGGCACAGTAAACAAGGACATATTCTGCTGTGGCGCACACACTGCATCTTTAGGTGTCACTACCGACTATAGACGACATGATTGGTGCTATAACGAGTATCTCTGTTATGTAGTTATTTAACATTTAACATACCAAAGTTACCTCTTTAATAAAGCAAGATACATTAGGTCAATGGTCCTGTATAATTGGGGTGACATATCAAATAGACTATTTAAATGATATCGTACCTGCTTTCCCAACAAAGGGAGATAAGTTGTGAAAGTATAAAGACGAATCTGTTATGATACATCCATTCGGATTTTCGTCGATAATTACTATATCGTATATATTTCGCCGTATGATAGCTTCAGAGTAGTAATTCTTTCATCCGGGCAGCAGAATCGGAAGCTGCTCGGACATGAACATGTAGAGAGAGAGAGAGAGAGAGAGAGAGAGAGAGAGAGTTATATGTATGGATTAAATTTTATCAGCCATTTTTCAATCTAATATATGCGCGCGCGTGCATGAATCTGTAAATCAGTTTGTCAACATTTCAAATAAATATCTCCATAAGTTTAACCAATTGAATTGGAGCAGCTAATAACGGCGATCTCGTGTCCCACACAAACGCTATGTGTGCACCTAGTGGCTTCGTACTCCTCTCGTGTACCAAGGAGGATTAAAAATTAATTATAATCACATTGTTTATTATCACGCTAGTTGTACTATTTATACAATTTATTTCATCTGTGGACAATCATAAAAATTCCTTATATTTTATCTGGACAGTGGTGATCACCCAGTGGTATTCCATCTGATAGTGGACACTCCATCCCGGCTACACTACCTATACCCTATGTTCTAATCTAAAGCATTTCATTTAAATACACATACTATCAAAAGACCACAAGACTGGCAGTGAAAAATGACCTTATCAGCAGCGCTCACCAACCACTCACGAAACTTTTTACTGACCCCGCCTCGTTCACTGTTGTTTTTCTGTCTAAGAAAACGTTTTGATAGCCCTTTCAAACAGCCATATACGCGTCACTACTTGTGTTATATGTACCTTTATCCTGTGCAATCATGAACTCATTTGGTTGATTACTCTAAACAACATTAGTCTATTCGGTGTAAATACATTGTTCGGTTAACGGATGATGTAAGGGCTCCACAGAGTTGCAGTATGTAACAGTTCCTGTTAGCATGTGAGGCATCAACATAACATCTCACATACCATTTTTCTATCCACTAAGCTATTAGCGAAGTTCTGTATGGCGCTGTCCTTGCTTGTTTATATTTAGTACAAAGCATACTGACAAACAAAGATCTTTAAAAAACAAACTCCTGCAAATATCCAAATCTAGCGAAGAAGTTAATTACTGGGACTCTTTCTGTCACTTCAGCTGTTTGTAAAGTAAAAGGAATAAGCTCTAACAACTTCATCTACTTATCTACCATTGTCTAGATGTATTTGTTCAAATTTTTGGTTTAAAGTAAAGGTTTGGTTTTTAAATGTTGTTTAACGCCACTTTCAGTAATTTTTCAGCTATCATGTGGCGTCCAGATACTATTTAGACATTCTATATACTTGTTTCAATTCCCCTTCGAGCGCTTTGTCGGACACATCCGTGTCGAGGATGAAATTATCTTTGGTTAGCAATGCCATAACTGTTACTGATGTAAATTTGAGTCAAATCTGGTCAAATAATGACGTTCGGTGTATTCAAAAGGTCGTTTTCGGATGATATGGAACGGTTCTTATGTTTATTAGTAGTCATATTGATGAAACTAAAATGACGAAACCCAAATCTGTTAAAATTTGTACGTGCTTTGACTCGTACATTAGTTTTACGAACTCGCATGGTCAAAGAGCTTTGACTCGTACAGTATACAGTTTTACACACTCGCCTGCTAAGACGAGCGTTGACTCGTACAGTGTATAGTTTCACAGACTCGCATGCTCAGGGGAGCATTGACTCTCACAGTGTACAGTTTAACGCACTCTAATGGTCAGATGAGCTTGAACTCGTACACTGTACAGTTTTAAGTGCTTACATACTCAGACAAGTCTTTACTGTTATATATGTAAGGGTATATGTAGTAAATAAATTATTAAAGAAAAAATTGTTGGATACGCAGAGTAGTTCTGATAATGTCGACACTTGTTTGGTTTATACTATGGCACTCGTGTCCAGAATATCAATGTGCATGAATGAGGTTTCTTCAGAACATTTTTTGTAGTTTGAAGTGACTTCTAGACAACTTTACTAAAAAATCTTGCTTGAGATAGTTTTGTTAGATTTTGTTGCTATTTCATCTCTTTTGTGTGTAAACAATGTTTTATAGAGCGGCTTTGTAGTATGCTTCGAGTATGTCAAGTTACATGCAGTATTAAGCTGACAGTAATCTAACATCATTTTGTATATTTTATATATTGTATGACAAAGTAACTTATCATAAGTAACAGCTGATTCCTGAAGCATCAGAAATTCAGGGTTAATATCAAATATTTATTACCTCTACAAATTAAGTTCAACACTATTGGATTTAATGTTTTTATACTGTCAAATGTTTTGCTTACCCTCAGCGGTATTCGAACTCACACTTTGGCACCCATTCGCTTGCATTATGTCCAGCGCTCTATACCACTCGGCCAAATCGGCAACAATATAGCTTCATTAACGGAGGTGAAATATATAGGCATAGGACATAGCGTGTGACGATGAAATTTTCGTAACCTTACGTATTAATCTGACAGTAATCTAAGTCAGAATTGTTTTTATATATATCATACAGGATGACAAAGTTACTTTTCATACAGCCACAGTAAGTAAATTTTATACATTCTTCTAATTATTATGAAAATCATATACTATATTTATCCAGCGAAATTCTCAAGCTTTTTGTAGACATATATAAACATTTGGTATTGGCCCTGTATTTCTGGTGCTTCAAAAATCCTATGGATATTTTTATAAGGAATATTTCAAATTTCTGAACAGGTTATACGCTATAACATGGTTTGGGTCTGTTTGTGAATAATAAACCGCGGCTATATACACACATATTTATTTTAGGACATAGACCTTTCTTTACTTTTAATGCTTATATAATCCCTGATCATTTTAATGTGTAGGAGGAATCACTGTACCTTATCTGTATCATAAATACACAAGTGTTACTATATATTTCAAGCGAAAACATTAGACGACATCAAATTTAACGCATAAAGGAATTCTAAAGGCATTCTACGATGATCTACACTTTGCGAATTCAAAATTGTGTGTTCTTATACTTCAATAAATCCGACGCATTAAATATCTGTACACAATTAAGCAATTCTTTTTATAAACATCAGTTTATGTCGTATTTAAAACTTAAGTTTGAAAAATAGATCATAAGGTCTCGTCACGCTTCGACTTATCCACTTCCTAGATCGTCATTTAAGACATTGCTGGTTACCTGACAGGTCAGTTATAATGTTAATTCGTTTTTCACTTACACTTAAAATGTCACAAACACCAGCTAGCAATTTTTAAGAATATATTACTGTATTTTAAGGGTAAAAAGCACAACCTTGACAACCACGTGAAATGATGTCAAAGTAAATGTATGTCCGAATTTTTTCTCCAAAATTTTGCGTAATACACCGGTGCCCACAACCACGTTAAAGGCGAAACTTTCAGTACAATCACTTCTATCTGTCTACAGCATCAACCACACGCAGAGAATTGCATAAGAATGGACAAATACAAAAGCAAAATCGATTGTTTGTTTGTTTGGTGTTTAACGCCACTTTGAGAATTTTTTCAGCCAAATATGACGTTAGTTTCTATTGGCGGACGAAAACAAAATCGATATGAATACTAAAACGATGACCTAAATGGGTGACACGTTCTATATATATTTTAGATATATTATATTTTATTTGGCAGTTTTGAATGAATGAATTATTTTCTTTTAAATTTATGATAACAAGGCATAATCCTGTCGTCTGCTCTCGTTAAACTCCCTATATATAACCATATATTATAGATTAATTGTGACTTTTGCGTACCATAGAGTGCAAATAAGTTCCGAAAATAGTTAATTATTATTTTGACAGGTATTTATTATGGCTGCCTCAAATGACGTTGTATGTGGTGTATGTGACGCTCTTCAAGTCACCAAATCTGCATCCTATTGGTGTCCCGAATGTGAGGAAGGGTTGTGTTCCGAGTGTCTGCCCCATCACATGTTTTCTAAAGCCTCAAGACATCATGAAGTGATCCCAATTGAAAGTTATAAGAAGTTGCCACCGTCAATTTCAGAAATCATTCAGTACTGCCGAGAACATGAATTAAAGTACACAAACTTCTGTCAACAACATAGTGCTCTCTGTTGTCCAGGTTGCATTTCGTCTTCGCATAAGAACTGCGTTGGGAGAATGGTCTTACTTCAAGAAATTATAAAAGTCTCTAAGACGTCATCAACGCTAGAGAACATAGAAAAATACTGTAAAGACCTAGAGCAAAATATTGGTAATGTTGAGAAGGATTGGAAACAAAACTTGTCCAAAATACAGGAACAACGGCAAATGATACAGACAGAAATTCAACAGCTGCGTGTAAAAATTAACTCTTATTTTGACAGACTGGAAAAAGACATCACCACAAAACTTCTTAATGCTGCAGATGAAATCAGGTTGAAAATAGAAACATTATTAACTCAGCTTTCTGCAGAATCCAAGAGCTTGAATAAGTTACACAGTAATATCCTGGCCGTTAAGGACTATGCTTCAGATCTCCAAACATTTCTTTGTTTCAAAACATTCGAAGAGGAAGTAGAAAAGAAGGAAATGGTCCTGAAGTCTTTGCTGAAGGATGGACAGTTGAACTTAACATTTCAAATTAATGACATGATATCTCAAATGTTGTCTACTGTGACCGAATTTGGATCCGTATATATCATGTCTATAGACACTAGTTCTCCTACAGAAATAACAGAAAAAGAGAAACAGTCACAGATAATGGCCGCCATACTACAACCAACACCGAAGTCCATCAGTGACATCAAGATTACTTTAAATTCTACACTTAATATTAGAAAGGGAAAAAGAAACAAAAATGATATAGTTGGATGCACTGTTTGTCCAAACGGAAAAATGGTGTTTGCAGACAAAGTAAATGGCAGACTTGTTATTCTAAATATAAATGGCACATTAAACGAGGACATATTATGCTGTGGCGCACATACTGGACCTTTAGGTGTCACTAGTATAGATGACAGGACTGTGGCTATAACGAATACCTCTGGAATACAGATAATTAACATTGAAACACAACAAACCGAAAGAACCATAAAATCTAGTTATAGGTGTTATGGAATAACATACCATGAAGGAGCATTACTGTGGTGTGAAGAATCAAAGGGTATACAGATGTTACGGCTCATTGACCTGAGAGTTACCTCTGTAGTAAAACCGGAAACATTGGGTCAATGGTCCTGTATAACTACACGTGGTGACAAAATGTATAAAACAGACTATTACAATAATACTGTCTCTTGCTTCACTACAACCGGAGATAAATTGTGGGAATATAAAGACGAATCTGTTATGATATATCCATACGGAGTTGCTGTCGATAGTAACTATAACGTATATATTTCGTCGGACTATACCAACACTGTAGTGGTCTTATCACCTGACGGTCAGCAGTGTCAGAATCTGCTCGGACAGGAACATGGATTATTCCTACCAGGGGCATTACACTATGACATCAGGCAAAACAAATTGCTGGTTTGCAATGCAAGCGGTTGTTCATTTTTATACGATATTTCATGTTAAATAATTGACAGTTCAATAACCACAAACTGCAACTAATAATTAACAGTATTTTAAATAAACTCTAAGGCAAAAATATTCATCATTGCTATAATTTTGGGATAAAACAGCTTTGTGTTTGCATGCACTAAGCAATACTTGTTACATTAATTATCTAATACACTGCAGACTTTACATATTACTGTAGTTATCTAAATGTAATGCAGAATTAACATCGCACTGTTTGTGTCTAAATGCACTGCAGACTTTACATTTTATCGTAGTTGTCTAAATGCACTGCAGATTTTACATATTACCGTTTGTGTCTAAATGCACTGCAGACTTTACATATTGCCGTAGATTTATAAATGCACTGCAGACTATAAATATTACCATAGATGTCTAAATGCACTGTAGACTTTAAAAATTTCCGTAAATTTCCATATGCACTGCAAACTATAATATTCATATGCAACTATTACCGTCATAATTAGGTTCGATAACTCTATTGTGATACTTCATATGCACCACAAAGGGAACACTCAGTTTTTAATCGTTTGACATTGATTTACAGCCTGTTTGTTTTGAAACAACAATAAATCTACTATATGTTATGTTAGTTCACATTTCTATGTGAAAAAGTTTAATTAATAACGGCATCAGAGTTTGCACTGGGTTCGATATTACATATTAAATATTTTAATATTGAACTCCCCTCTAGCAGTGGCTTCGCTATTCAGACGTACAAATAAATAAAATAAAGCACCTGCAGAACACAGAGAATTGCATGGGAGTAAACTATACAAAGCCGAGATCAATTGATTGTTTGTTTGATTTGTGTGTAACGCCAATTTCGGCATTTTTCTGCTATACCAGGCGTAATTTTTGTCTTGGGAGAACAAAATCGATACATAAATATGGCCAGCAGTATTTCAGCTATATTAAGAACGAGAAGAAGTCAACAAACAATAAATCACTTTGAAAACGATGGACCAAAGGGAAAAAATTTTGACTGTCACTGGAAAATTACCGGATATCAAATTTAGACGTTTATAGCGGCTACAACAGTCCTACTCTTATCGACATCTACAAAAGATGTCTTTGTCTTTCAAGGCACGTAGCATTAGCCAAACACGTTACACACTGTGGTCAGAGGTCAGGGTTTCTTGACAACCCACAACAAAAATGCATCCCTTTCCACCACCACACTGGACAGGTTATGCAATACAAAACTTGTCACCAATTCTTCTCTAGAACCCTTTTACCAATCGAAACAAAACTTGCTAAGAATATTGTTTAAATGGTCCTATATAAAGTTAAATGGCTCCTTCTCTGAAACCGGTAAAACAATGGAAACAAAACTTACTAGCACTATTGTTTGGATGGTCTTTTATAAAGTGTATTTTTTTGTGCCAATCGAAAATTCAAAATGTCCGCCAACGCAGGACTTAGTTCAAAATAGGAAACTTAGAGGAAAGGCTTCTTGTCTAAACCAGTTAACAAATGGAAACAAAATTTGTCACCGGTATTTATTTAATGATCCTCTATATAGTTTATGTTTCTTTGCCAATCAGCAATCCAAAATGGCTGCCAACGCAGGACATAAGTTGAACATAGGACAGTATGGGGACATTTAAAAAAAAAGGATTCTTCTCTGAAACACATTAACCAATTAAAAACGAAACTTATCACCAAAATTTGTCAGTCGGTCCTCTATAATGTTTATTATTTATGCCAATCGGAAATTTAAAATGGTCACCACCACAGGACTTAGTTTAAACCATTTAACTGATTAAAAAGCAATATTAATCGGATGGTCCATTACTAATGTTTTCACACCAGTAAGACAGGACAAATGGCTACAATTAAAATTTCAGACTTAGTTTAAAAGATGACCATTTTCAAATGCCATTTTTCTTAAAATGCAAAGCTGATTCAAACCATATTGTATGTGCATGTTTATCGGATGGTTCTCTTAAAGTTTATGCTTGCTTAGTTAATAAAAAATCTACGATGGCTTAAATTGAAGGAATTAATTAAACACAAAAACCTAGAGGAATGTTAAAATAGATTCATAACTAAACCCATTGAACGAGTTTAAACCAAACAACACGATTCATTGTATGGTCTTAACAAAGATAATGTTATTGATGAAAGTAGAAAATTGAAAATTACGGACCTAGTTTCACGTCAGGGAAATGCCATCTTCATTGCATAAATAAATTATATAAGCGATACCGACTTTTGAGAGCCTCTGGTTAATTTATGTTAACGAGGCATAATCATAGATAGTGTTTGCCTTCCGTTATCTAGCCGTAATCTTATATTATAACCGAATTTGGATGTGTAACTATAGACACTAGTCCTCTTACCGTAGACCTCACAACAGAAAAAGAGAAACAGTCACAGATAAAAGACCGCCATACAACAACCAACCCCAAAGTCAATCAGCGATATCAAGATTACTTTAAATTCTACACTCAATATTAGAAAGAGGAAAATAAAAAATGCAATATTTGGATGTACTGTTTGTCCAAACGGGAAAATGATGTTTGCAGAATATGTAAATGGCAGACTGATTATTCTGAATATAAATGGAACAGTAAACGATGACATATTCTGCTGTGGCGCACATACGTATCTTTAGGTGTCACTACCGACTATATATGACATGATTGGTGCTATAACGAGTATCTCTGGTATGCAGATAATTAACATTGAAACATAATAAATCGAAAAAATCTAGTCATAGGTATTTTAGAAGACTTACCATGAAGGAGCATTACTGTGGTTTGAAGAATCAAAGGGTGTAAATATGTTTCGGCTCGGTGACCAGAGAGTTACCTCTTTAATAAAGCAAGATACATTAGGTCAATGGTCCTGTATAACAGGGGGTGACAGAATATATCAAATAGACTATTAAAATGATACCGTACCTGCTTTCACTACAAAGGGAGATAAGTTGTGGAAGTATAAAGACGAATCTGTTATGATACATCCATCCGGATGAGAGAGAGAGAGAGAAAGAGAAAGAGATACAATTATATGTATAGGTTAAATTTTATCAGCCATTTTAAAAATATAATACATGCGCTCGCGTGCATGAATCTGAAAATCCCTTTGTCAACATTTCAAATAAATATCTCCATAAGTTTAACCAATTGAATTGAAGCAGCTAAGGACAAACGGAGGGACGCATCTCTGAAATTACCGCGATCCCGTGTCCCCCACAAACGCTCTGTGTGCACCTAGTGGTTTCGAACTTCTTTCGTATACCAAGGAGGATTAAAATAAATTATTCGAATCACATTGTTTATAATCACGCCAGTGGTATTCCATCTGATAGTCCCTCCCTCCCGGCTACACTTCTTATACCCTATGTTCTAATCTAAACCATTTCATTTAAATACACGTACTATCTAAAGACCACAAGACTGCCAGTGAAAACTGACCTTATCAGCAGCGCTCACCAATCACTGTCTATCTAATAAAACGTTTTGATAGCCCTTTTCAAAGAAGCTATATACGCGTCACTACCTGTGTTATATATACCTTTATCCTGTGCAATCATGAACTCATTTGGTCGATTTCTCTACGCAACTTTAGTCTATTCGGTGTAAATACATTGTTCGGTTAACGGATGATGTGAGGGCTCCACAGAGCTGCGGTATGTAACCGTTCCAGTTTGCATGTGAGACATCAACATAACATCTCACATACCATTTTTCTATCCATTAAGCCATTGGCGGATGTTCTGTAAGGCGCTGTCCTTGCTTGTTTACTTTTAGTAGATCGCATACTTTCAAACAAAGAACTTTAAAAACAAACTCCTGCAAACATCAAAATCTAGCGAAGAAGTCAATTACTGGGACTCTTTCTTTCACTTCAGCTGTTTGAAAAGTAAAAGGAATACTACTTAACTACCATTGTCTAGATGTATTTGTTCAAGTTCTTGGTTTTAAGTAAAGGTTTGGATTTTTAAATGTTGTTAAAATCCATTTTCAGTAATTTTTCAGCTATCATGTGGCGTCCGGATACTATTTTTTCGCTATGTCGGACACATCCGTGTCGAGGATGAAATTATCTTTGGTTAGCAACGCCATAACTTTTACTGATGTTAATTTGAGTCAAATCTGGTCAAATAATGACGTTCTGTGTATTCAAAAAGTCGTTTTCGGATGATATGGAACGGTTCTTATGTTTATTAGTAGTCCTTGATGAAACTAAGATGACGAAACCCAAATCTGTTAAACTTTGTACGAGCTTTGACTCGTACATTAGTTTTACGGACTCGCATGGTCAAAGAGCTTTGACTCGTACATTTTACAGTTTTACACACTCGCCTGCTAAGACGAGCGTTGACTCGTACAGTTTTACAGGCTCTCATGCTCAGGCGAGCATGGACTCTCACAGTGTACAGTTTAACGCACTCATGGTCAGACGAGCTTGAACTCGTACACTTTACAGTTTTAAGTGCTTACATACTCAGACGAGTTTTTAATGTTATATTTGTAAGGGTATATGTAGTAAATTATTAAAGAAAAAATTGTTGGATATGAGTTGTTCTGATAATGTCGACACTTGTTTGGTTTATACTATGGCACTCGTGTCCAGCATATCAATGTGCATGAATGAGGTTTCTTCAGAACATTTTTTGTAGTTTGTAGTTACTTCTAGAAAGCAATTTTACTAAAAAATCTTGCTGTAGATTGTTTTGTTAGATTTTGTTGCTATTGCATCTCTTTTGTGTGTAAACAATGTTTTATACAGCGGCTTTGAGTATGTCAAGTTACATGCAGTATTAAGCTGACAGTAATCTAACAGCATTTTGTATATTTTATATATAGTATGACAAAGTAACTTGTCATAAGTAACAGTAAGTAAAATATATACATACCTCAAAGTATTGGGGGGCCTCGGTGGCCGAGTGGTCAAGGTAGTTCGTATACTATTGATCACGTGGTCTGTCAACACTGAGATTGCGGTTTCGATTCCCACTGCAGGCAGGGTGTACTCGACCCCAATCTTAATTGACAAGGATTGCCAGTTTTCCTACCGCAGGTCGGGGGATTTCTCCGGGTACTCCGGCTTCCTCCCCCAATAAAAACTGGACGCCATGATATAGCTGAAAAATTGCTGAAAGTGGCGTTAAACACCATCAAACAAACAAACAAATCAAAGTATTGGGACAACCGTACAATATATCTATACAGCGGATTTCTGACGCATCAGAAATGCAGGGTTAATATCAAATATATATTACCTCTACAAATTAAGTTCAACACTGTTGGATTTAATGCTTTTAAACTGTCAAATGTTTTGCTTACCCTCAGCGGTATTCGAACTCACACTTTGGCACCCATTCGCTTGCATTATGTCCAGCGCTCTATACCACTCGGCCAAATCTGCTTTATAACAATATAGCTTCATTAACCGAAGTAAAATATGTAGACGTAGGACATGTGTGACGATGGAATTTTCGTAACCTTACGTATTAATCTGACAGTAATCTAAGTCAGCTTTTTTGTATATATCATACAGGATGACAAAGTTACTTTTCATACAGCCACAGTAAGTAAATTTTATACATCCGTCTAATTATTATGAAAATCATATACTATATTTATCCAACGAAATTCTCAAGCTTTTGTAGACTATATAAACATTTGGTATTGACCCTTTATTTCTAATGCTTTAAAAATCCTATGGATATTTTAGTAAAGACTATTTCACATTTCTGAACAGGTTATACGATGTTTATATAATCCCTGATCATTTTAATGTATAGGAGGAATCACTGTACCTTATCTGTATAATAAATACACAGGTGTAACTATATATTTCATTCGACGACATCAAATTTAACGCATAAAGGAATTCTAAAGGCATTCTACGATGATCTACACTTTGCGAATTCGAAATTGTGTGTTCTTATATTTCAACAAATCCGACGCATTACATATCTGTACCAAAATTAAGCAATTCTTTTTATAAATATCAGTGTCTGTCGTATTTAAAACTAAAGTTTGAAAAATAGATCATAAGGTATGAAGGTCTCGTTACGCTTAGACTTTTCCACTTCCTAGTTCGTCATTTAATACATTGCTGGTTACCTGACAGGTAAGTTATAATGTTCATTCGTTTTTCACTTACACTAAAAATGTCACAAACACCAGCTGGCAATTTTTAAGAATATATTACTATATTTTAAGGGTATTAAGCAGCAATGTAAGTTCAAGTTTAAAGCACAACCTTGACAACCACGTGAAAATGATGTCAAAGTGAATGTTTGTCCGAATTTTTTCTCCAAAATTTTGCGTAATACACTGGTGCCCACAACCACGTTAAAGGCGAAACTTTCTGTAAAATCACTTCTATCTGTCTACAGCATCCACGACACGCGGAGAATTGCATAAGAATGGACAAATACAAAAGCGAAATCGATTGTTTGCTTGTTTGTTTGGTGTTTAACGCCACTTTGAGAAATTTTTTCAGCCATATATGACGCCAGTTTTTATTGGCGGACGAAAACAAAATCGATATAAATACTAAAACGATGACCTAAATGGGTGACACGTTCTATACATATTATAGATATATCATATTTTATTTGGCAGTTTTGAATGAATGAATTATTTTCTTTTAAATTTATGATAACAAGGCATAATCCTATCGTCTGCTCTCGTTAAACTCCCTATATTTAACCATATATTATAGATTAATTGTGACTTTTGCGTACCATAGAGTGCAAATAAGTTCCGAAAATAGTTAATTATTATTTTGACAGGTATTTATTATGGCTGCCTCAAATGACGTTGTATGTGGTGTATGTGACGCTCTTCAAGTCACCAAATCTGCATCCTATTGGTGCCCCGAATGTGAGGAAGGGTTGTGTTCCGAGTGTCAGCCCCATCACATGGTTTCTAAAGCCTCAAGACATCATGAAGTGATCCCAATTGAAAGTTATAAGAAGTTGCCACCGTCAATTTCAGAAATCATTCAGTACTGCCGAGAACATGAATTAAAGTACACAAACTTCTGTCAACAACATAGTGCTCTCTGTTGTCCAGGTTGCATTTCGTCTTCGCATAAGAACTGCGTTGGGAGAATGGTCTTACTTCAAGAAATTATAAGAGTCTCTAAGACGTCATCAACGCTAGAGAACATAGAAAAATACTGTAAAGACCTAGAGCAAAATATTGGTAATGTTGAGGAGGATTGGAAAGAAAACTTGTCCAAAATACAGGAACAACGGCAAATGATACAGAAAGAAATAGAACAGCTGCGTGTAAAAATTAACTCTTATTTTGACAGACTGGAAAAAGACATCACCACAAAACTTCTTAATGCTGAAGATGAGATCAGGTTGAAAATAGAAACATTATTAACTCAGCTTTCTGCAGAATCCAAGAGCTTGAATAAGTTACACAGTAATATCCTGGCTGTTAAGAACTATGCTTCAGATCTCCAAACATTTCTTGGTATAAAGACGCTCGAAGAGGAAGTAGAGAAGAAGGAAATGGTCCTGAAGTCTTTGCTGAAGGATGGACAATTGAACTTAACATTTCAAATTAATGACATGATATCTCAAATGTTGTCTACTGTGACCGAATTTGGATCCATATCTATCATGTCTATAGACACTAGTCCTCTTACCGCAGACCTCTCTACAAATAAAGAGACGCAATCACAGATAATGGCCGCTATACAACAACCAATTTCAAAGTCCATCAGTGATATCATGATTACTTTAAATTCTACATTCAAAATTAGAAGGGGAAAAAACAAAACTGCTATAGTTGGATGCACTGTTTGTCCAAACGGAAAAATGGTGTTTGCGGACTATCTAAATGGCAGACTGGTTATCCTAAATATAAATGGCACATTAAACGAGGACATAACCATCTGTGGAGCATACACTGGACCTTTAGGTGTCACAAGTATAGACGACAAAACTGTTGCTATAACGAATATCTCTGGTATACAGACAATTAACATTGAAACACACCAAACCGAAAAAACAATAAAATCTAGTTATAGGTGTTATGGAATAACATACCACCAAGGGACATTTCTGTGGTGTGAAGAATCAGATGGTGTACAGATGTTACAACTCAGTGACCAAAGAGTTACCTCTGTAGTAAAACCGAATACATTGGGTCATTGGTCTTGTATAACTACACGTGGTGATAAAATATATCAAACAGACTATTACAATGATACCGTCACTTGCTTCACTACAAAGGGAGACAAATTGTGGGAATATGAAGATGAATCCGTTATGATACATCCATTTGGAGTCGCCGTCGATTTTAACTCTAACGTATATGTTTCGTCGTACGGTACCAATAGTGTTGTAATTCTATCACCCGACGGACAACAGAGTCGGAAGCTGCTTGGCCAGGAACATGGATTAAACCAACCAGGGGCATTACACTATGACATCAGACAAAACAAATTGTTAGTTTGCAATTCTAGCAGTTTCGTATTTGTATACGATATTTCATGTTAAATAATTGGAAATTCAAGAATCTAAAACTAATAATTAACAGTATTAAAAATGAAAGCTGAAGAGGAGACATCCGTCATCTTTAAATGTTGGCATAACAAAGTTTATGTTTACTTTACATATGACCGTAGTTGTTTAAGGCACTGCACACTTTGCATATTTTCGTTGTTCTCTATGGTAATATGTAAAGTCTGCAGTACATTTCGACAAATGCAAATCTCAACTATTTATAATGTATGTTTTTATTTAAAGCTGAAGATCACTACCACTTTTCTTTTGTTCTTTCTCTCTTTCTCTCTCTCTTTACGGAACGCTGGACATAATGCAGGCTAATGGGCCACGGTGTCACAACGGTGTGAGTTCAAATTGCACTAAGGGACAGCAAAAATGTGACAGTATTCAATATCTAATATCTCATTCTAACAGTGGTGGGCTTAATCTGTAGACGTATATAATTATTTGATGTTAACCCTTTATTTCTTAGGATTCAAAAATCCGCCAGATAGATATATTATATGGTTGTTACAATACAGAAATATTTTATATTTGTTACAATACAGATATTGTATATAGTTGTTACAATACTTAGACGTTTGTATACATAATTTTATTGAATATATTTTTAACAACTTGTATCAAATTAAAATTAACTATATACTTTTGACGACAAACAATTTAACTTAAAAATGGGTGCTAAAGGCACTCTACAATTATCTACATTTTTAGTCCAGGAATGGTCGAACGCTTTTTTAAAGACTTTGATTGAAGCGTGGGAAGTTAGAGATCTCTCCGTAGACAAATCAGCGGATTTTGAGACACATTTCACAATCTCCTCATGTTATAAAAATGTTCGTGTGGTTCAACTACCCCTATTTTCCGACATTATGCTTTCATTTTAAACAAGAAACTTTTGATCCAGAGCACGAATTCGACGACCGATTTATTTTGCATTTCTGCACGTGTTTGTCTTTGATTATGTATGACAATAATTTTACGAGACGCATTTTAAAGCATGTATGTGTCTATGTTACAAGGGTTATTTGTTTCATTTTCTGTGTACTTATAATATATAATGTTGTAATGCGTCAAAGAAGTGTTCAAATTAATATTGTGGTGTACTTCTCATGTATGGCTTACGGCTTTATTATAATAAAACGTTTCGAAAGTTAAATATGTTTTTTTCTTTTTATAAAGGCTTCAATGCAAAATACAGATCTTGACAACATGGAAGCTATAAGAGACAAATAATTTGATATAAAAATACATATAAAATTGACTTTTCAATTTTAGATTAGCTTAAAAAACTATGTGTATAGAGGACCAATCACAATAGGTTTTAACATACATGAAACATAAAGGCTTGCCTTTGCAAGCATCTCTGATTTTAGATCCAAATAAAAACACACAATTGGTATGGCTTGTCTAATAAGCATTCGCTTAGAATGATCATTGCAATTTCTAAAATTAACTTGTTCCCTATAAGGTTCACTATATTCTGCAGTGGGGGCAAGTTTCAATTACCAATTTCTAAATCTACGCACATGTAATCTTTTGTCATATATTAAATCAAAAATATATCTGAATTAAATCTCATGTTCATGCGTGTCAATTAAAAATATAATTTACATGAGAACATTTTATTTATTACATCTTATAAAAGTCTTCACACATTTTATTCTGGTTTTTAATTTTTTAATCTACCCTCATCAATAGCGCGATCACAGAACGATACAGTACAAGGATAACATGGTCAATTCTTTTCGCAAAATTCGGTTCATTCGTGGAAACTAAGTATACGTCAAAATATTTTCTCCTTTGCCCATCCTTAGCAACAAAATTGAGTGCAAATAAATCGGCGCCCTGCGACATAAAGTATTACATGATATGCGATTTTCCTTCTGCCGCAATGAATCCTGGTAGCTAATTTATTCATTTACCTTAGAGGATACCCATCTCTTATGTGCAACTTCTCCTACACCACTGCATGGAATTTGATGAAACTTACTACACAGAATCCTTGTCACATAGTGCCATTGTGAGGGGGATATTTAGCATTTTGATCGGAATAATATTTGGGGTTTCCCATAGAAAACATGGACTTTGTCATTGACCTGAGGGGATACCCATCTCTTATGTGCAACTCCTCCTACACCACTGAATGGAATTTGATGAAACTTACAAAGAATCCTTGTCACATAGTGCCATTGTGCAGGAGATATTTACCAGTTTGATCGGAAATATATTTGGGGTTTCCCATGGAATAACATTGACATTGTCATTGACATATAGGATACCCATCTCTTATGTGCAACTCCTCCTACACCACTGAATGGAATTCGATGAAACTTAAACATAATCTTTGTCACATAGCGCTATTGTGCACCTGATATTTAACATTTTGATCGGAATGATATTTGGGTTTTCCCACAGAAAAAATGGACATTGCTATTCTTTGAGGTGGGGGAGGGATGGGGGTTCCCATGTTTTATCTGCAACTCTTCCTACACTAGATTAAGTTTCAAGTTCATAAGTAAGAACACGTGCATTTTTGACGAAATCATGAAGCGGGGGCATAAATGGCGAGCATTGCTCACAGTTTTTTAATACAGTTATTATTATTATTATTATTATTATTATTATTATTATTATTATTATTATTATTATTATTTACTTCTTCAATGTGACCGCTAGCTGTCCAATTTCCTTCTCTTTGAAAGCTAGAGACAATTTTTTTCAAAACATTCTAAACAATGCAAAAAAAAAGAAAAGAAAATTATTCATTAATAATTTATATGATAAACTTACAAAATTTAGAGTTTCAGATCCTAAACAATATTGGAAAATATTAAAATCACTTAAATATGAAGATACTAATAAATCTATTGAACTTCAAGCTGGCTTTCCTGAAATTGTTGAACACTTTAAACAACAGGGACAACCTTTAAATTATGATAAAGAATTTTAAAAAAGTGGAAGATGGAGTTTTTTTCCACTGAATTAGATGATATCTCATATAATGAGATAACAGATAAATCTTTCACTATTAGGGAGATTATTAATAAGTGTATCAAAATACTTAAAACTGGAAAGAGTGCTGGTCCCGATCAAATCGCGAATGAAGTTATTAAATACAGTGGAGTAGTAACATGTAAAGCAATAACTAAACTTTTTAACTTAATACTTGATTCAGGTAAATATACATCCAACTGGAGGATATCTTTTATACTTATCCACAAATCTGGAGACAAATTAGATATAAACAATTAGAGATGAATATCTCTTAAAAACTGCATAGCTAAGGTATTAAGTGCAGTTGTTAATTATAGAATAGTTAATTTATATGAGGAGAAATTTGTTATACAACAATTCGGATTTAGAAAAAAATCACAGGATAGTATTTTCATTCTAAAATCATTGATGTTAAAATATCTCACAAAAAATAAGAGCACAATTTATTCCTGTTTTGTTGATTTAGCAAAGCATTCGACACAGTCTTGTATGGAGGTTTACTATATAAATTAACTAAGGAAAAAGTAGGAAAAAAGCTATTTGAAGTGATAAAAGATATGTATGATAAATTGAGTCCTCTGTAAAAATAGAAAATGAACACTCTGAGTTCTTTCAGGTAAATACAGGAGTGAAAAAGGGAGATAGCTTAAGTCCAACTCTATTTTTAAAATAGTAAATCTCTAGGATCACCTGTTTTATAAAAAATGGAGTGAAGATCATTTATAAAGCAGTTAATAGTTTTGATCCTGTCCATTTAAACCAGTTTTCAATTAATAATCTAAGCTTTGCTGATGATATTATTTTTTGTACTAACGGCAAAAAATATATCACGTTTTTGTAAGTTAAAGATTTTTTAAATCGGTGTTATATATTTTGTTTATATATAATTTATTATTATATTTTCAGAATCTCAAAGAGGCCTTCAGATAGCTTTAAATAAACTTGAAAATTACTGTCATAAATGGCAATTAACTGTTAATAAAACTAAAGCTAAACTTATGATATGTTATGGTGAAAATAGCGTATGTCAATCAAACTTTTTCTATCAGAACTCACCTCTTACAGAAGTACAAGAATATACCTTTCTAGGCAATACTATTGACAGAAAGGGTAGATTTAAAAGATCTATACAAGAACTTGCAAAGAAATGCTAAAGGCCTTCTTTTCTTTGAAAAAAATATATGTGTAATTTCCAACATGTTCTAGTTGGTTATCTTGTCATCTTTTTGATTCTTTAATTAGACCTATAATTCTTTATAATAGTTAAATTTGGTATATGGAAGAATATTTTCCTAAATATATAGAGCAAAAAAAAAACAGAGCTAGAACCAATGAAATTAGATGTGACACTATCATTGACTGACAGATCTAGTACGGAAAAACTTCATCATAAGTTTAGTAAATCTGTTCTTGGAATCAAGAAAACATCCAGCAATATTGCTGCAAAATCAGAGTTGGGTAGACTGCCCCTTGACTCATTTATTAATACACAAGTTTTAATATATTATGCTCGCATTAACTGTAATAAAATTAACCCACTCGTAAACGATGCAAATCTGAACAAAAAGGCATTTATTCTTGGTATACTTTTGTTAATGAAGTACTTGATGAATTTGATGTTAATGAAGATGAACTTAAGGAAGAAGACAAGCACTTTAATCTTATTAAAAACCTTATTAAAAATCCGTAAAACTGACCGTAAAACAACAACATAATAAAATTAAAATAGAAAAACTTAAAAAATAGATGAAAATTCGAAACATTTATTTATAGCAAATTTAAAAATGAAATGAAGATGGAGGATTATTTGACAAATTAAAAAAATTTTAACAGTCGCAAAGTGCTTACTAAATTTCGCCATTAGTGACCACAATCTAGAAATAGAAGTGGGTTGTTATTAAAAAGATCCAAGAGAACAAAGAGTTTGTAAAATTTGTAAAACACTAGAAGATGAAAATCACTTCTTATTTGCCTGTAAAACAAGTAAAGAGATACGAAATATTTTTTTACATAAAATCGATAGGTTTTATCCCAATTTGAACCAGCTTAGTTCAATAGAGAGACTTAAAATTGTTCTTGACCCTATACCGGATATCTCGCCCAGCGTTGTTGACTACATAAAGCAATCTATTCAGTTGTGAAAATAAGGTTCACACTGGTCACTAGTATGTTATAACTATATATAATTCATTACATGTTCAATCATTTTGTTCTCTATATGTGTTTTCTGTTTGTTAGTTCTTTCTTTTATATTTGCTGAACCCGTCAGTGTTTTTATGTTTTGCAAATAAATTAATCTTTACTTAATTTTTTACTTAAAATACTAACCTGTCATTTCCACGAGGCGACTGATTCTCTTACTTGATATTCACGTATTTATTATGCATACCTTCTACAAGTATATCATTTAAAAGCATGAATCGGGCGTGTAAACAATGTTGTATTATGTTTCTTTAGTGTTTGCAAACGCAACAATATTAGATTATTTTCCACTTTCATTTTCCGTATCTAAGTCACGTTTGATTCTGCCTAGGAAGCTTCTCAAGAAAAACTGACTCAACACTTTATTTTATGGGCAGACGATTGTTATTCATGAAGCACGTGTTTCTAATAGATCAGTGGCGTGGTCTTTTGACAAACTTACAGTGAAGGATATTGTTGGCTTTCCTTCGTAACCGCACACCGATTTAAAAAATCTTTAACTTACCAATACTTGAGATACCTGTACAAAATTATTTATGGAAAAATCAGTCTCAGTCAGCAACCCATTCAATCTTGATAATTATGTAGCCTCAACATTTATTAAAAAGAACATTCTAGGAACATCTCTGTCAGATTTGATTTCATGTTTTCACTTTTTAGAAGACTAAATACGTACAATTGTATATAGGCGTTAGCTGACCTCTTTTCTTATAAATATTGCATTTTGCACTGACGACTGAAATAAAATTTCCTTTAGCGTAAACAAATTTGAAGTGTAATACAAATTTATCTGAAAACAGCTTTTAAAAATACAAGGAAAAAGGATGACATTAGATAACTCCCATTTAGCATAATGAATAATAATTGCACTAGTAGTTTAGGAAATCCGCTAATGCACTTTTGTTAACTAGGTGGGTGTACCGATTTATGTTTATATTTTTCTAATTTAAATATATTTTTGTAAAGGTTTTTATTTTCTAGAAATTCCCATATAACATCATGCTTAATATCATGCAGATGTACAGCTATATTTGCATAACAACTTTATCATATATAAATGTACATTTTGTTACTATCATACAACATGTACAACTTTCCTGTCTCCAATTATATTGCACACCAGCATCAAAAACCTCATACCCGTAACACGCCCATATATCCTACCTAACTATTACCCAGAAGAAATAAAGAATTAATTGTTATTGATATTATAGTCCATTATATTCAAAACTAAAATCAATTATAATAAAGTGCCTTACCAATTAGAGGCAGCAGAATGAGCTCGAGGTATAAAATTAATCAAGGGGTAATGTGGCATGTGATACTTTGCCAGGGTCAATTCTCTATTCGATCATCTTCAATAAGATCACTCTAGTCGATTTTGCTTCATAAGACGGGTGCAGGTATGTTACGTAGTGTAAGGGAAATAATGTGCAGTTGTACTGTTTGATTGATTGGATGTCTGCTTTACGTCCAGCGAGCAGTATTTCAGCTATATTCAGGACGGGAACAAGTTAACAAACAATAAATCAACGGAAAATGGGGGTGGGATGGGTCACAGGTAATACAATTTTGACTGCCACTGGAAAAGTATGGAGTTTTGGGTAGAGGCGGAAAATTTAGCCTTTTGTAGCGACCACAATGAGCTTACTTTTTTTCGAAATCTACAATAAATCAACGGAAAATGGGGGTGGGATGGGTCACAGGGAAAACAATTTTGACTGCCACTGGAAAAGTATGGAGTTTTGGGTAGAGGCGGAATATTTAGCCTTTTGTAGCGGCTACAATGAGCCTACTCTTTTTCGAAATCTACAAAAGGGGTCTTTATCGTGCAAGGAGCGTGGCACTCTCCAAACACGTTATCCACTACGGTCCGCGGTCAGGCTTTCCGTATTATGACCTTACAACCCCCCAACGAGTGGGTCTCCCCTATCCGCCACACGGGGACGCACTGGGCTGCTCTGTGGGTCGAGCACTGGGAACCCTCCCAGTGTAGTTGTAATGAAAATCTGCTACCGACTAATAACATGTTTGGATTATCTCCCTTCGACTATGTATGAAAGTTATAGTATTGTATCAACAAAACTAATCAGCTGATCGTTACTTTATGAAAAATTTGAACATTAATTCATATATATTCAATAAAGGAAATTTATTTAGTTCAATAATACAGTATAGATGCGACGTCCCCCTCTTATAATTGCTTAAGGTACATGTATAGAACTTGAAACCCGATACAGGTTTTCGGATTATGTAAGTCATCATCGTATAAATTATGCTAATTTATTTTAACAGTGTTCTAACAAGACCCTTGCTTTTCAAAACTTTTAAATACTCATAAAAAATTACATTTGGTGAAAAGATAGATAGAGACTGGTTTGCCCCTGTTTCGTAACCAACTTTAAAAGTTTGTTAAGTTGCGGGTTCTGGCCTGAAGTATTAAAACATAGTATGCTCGACTCCAACCTTATAATTGACACCGGATACTCTGGCTTCCTCCCCAACAAAAACTGTACGCCATGAAAAAGCTTTACAATGATGCAACAAAAATGTTAAATTTACGCACCTATAACACTTCATACTACTTGTATTTCAGTGGAAGTCAAAAATTTGGTCCATCCCTTTTCCCGTTATTTATTCGCCTTTAATCAATCAATCAATCAATCAATCAATCAATCAATCAATCAATCAATCAAATTGTTTTCAAACTGGTCATCCTATTTTGTTGATATTTCGTTCTGTTATGTCAATTTGTTTGTATCTATAAATAAAATATAAAATATCTGAAATTTTTTAGTTTCTTTTTCGTAATTACCTACATATCAGACAATTGTTGTAACAACAATAGGTCTTAAAACACATTAAACATTTTCCAATTGTCCAACATTTAAATTTACCGATTGTTAATCATTGTTCATCACTATTTCTACCTTTTGACCTGTAATCAAAGTGGGAAAATCGAAACGACACCATTCTGAAATGTATAATCTGAATCAAGACAAATAATCTCAGAACATTCAGAACGTATGTACGAAACCAGTGCTACATAGTTGGAAAGGAAGCCGAACTAAGCACTGGAATTTGTTAAATACAGGAATGTAATCTTTTAATGATGCTTTTCAATATATCTAGAATTCGTTCTCTCGTGGGATAAAGGATAGATTGCAGGATAAACATAATATTAGTCTATTGACTTGACATAAACACAGTATAGGGACTCGGCACGAAATGGCCATGGGAAAAGGCTAGACAGAACCTCGCCTTTATACCCCGCTTTTAATCCTTATCCTTATAATGTATTTATATCAAGTCAATATACTAATATTATATATACAGTGACACATAGTATACAATAATACCTTAACCACTCAACCCCGTCCAAGACACAAATAAATGATCTTTTAAAATTTTGGAATACTGCTTCGATCTCACTTGTCCAATTCAGAATAATCTTGTCTGAACACAACTTTAAATGTTATATCTCTTACTTATTCCACTGCCTTTTTGGAAAAAATGAGCGACACAAAAAAATTAATAAAAGTGAGAAGGAAATTGGACAGATAGCGGTCACATTGAAGGAAGTAAATAATAATAATAATAATAATAATAACTATATTAAAAAAACTGTGAGCAATGCTCGCCATTTACGCACCGCATCATGATTTCGTCAAAAATGAACGTGTTTTTACTTATGAACTTGAACCTTAATCTTGTGTAGGAAGAGTTGCAGATAAAACATGGGAACCCCCATCCCTCCCCCACCTCAAAGAATAACAATGTCCATTTTTTTCTGTGGGAAAACCCAAATATCATTCCGATCAAAATGTTAAATATCAGGTGCACAATAGCGCTATGTGACAAAGATTATGTTTAAGTTTCATCGTATTCCATCAAGTGGTGTAGGAGGAGTTGCACATAAGAGATGGTTATCCTATATGTCAATGACAATGTAAATGTTATTCCATGGGAAACCCCAAATATAATTCCGATCAAAATGGTAAAAATCTCCTGCACAATGGCACTATGTGACAAGGATTCTGTGTAAGTTTCATCAAATTCCATTCAGTGGTGTAGGAGGAGTTGCACATAAGAGATGGGTATCCTCTTAGGTCAATGACAAAGTCCATGTTTTTCTATGGGAAACCTCAAATATCATTCTGATCAAAATGTTAAAAATATCATGCACAATGGCGCTATGTGATAAGGATTCTTTGTAAGTTTCATTAAATTCCATTCAGTGTTGTAGGAGGAGTTGCACATAAGAGATGGGTATCTCCTTAAGTCAATGACAAAGTCCATGTTTTTCTATGGGAAACCCCAAATATCATTTTGATCAAAATGTTGAATATCTCCTGTACAATGGCACTATGTGACAAGGATTCTGTGTAAGTTTCATTAAATTCCATTCAAAGGTGTAGGAGGAGTTGCAAATAGGTGAAAGTGTAACGGACGGACAGAAACCCCCACCACTATATAGCCCCCGCTTTTCAAGCGGGGGTATAATAAAAATTTTCATGTTCGAAATAAACAGCAATTTTACGAAACCTACAACATAACTATTTAATACCATTTCGCTGTGCATTTCTATTTAAAACACACCTAACCCAAACTGGGCTCAGATTCAGAGGCTACCATCATGTTGACACACCAAGAGGTCTGTAATATCTTACCCCAAACTGGGCTCAGCTTCCCTGGCTACCCTGATGTTGACACACCAAGAGGTCTGACTAATATCTTAGCCCAAACTGGGCTCAGATTCACTGGCTACCATCATGAAGACACTCCGATATAAGTCTGACTAACTAACTTGATTATTCGGACACCGATGCCCTTTTATCTTTTAATGTTAGTATACATGACTTCAGTATTCCTATTATTCGTCTTGTAAGGACAATGGCAAGTCTGCATTGATTCAATGTTTGTTGTTGAACGTTCAGCAGGCAAAGTTTTAGCAATATTTAGGACGTAACGTGCCTCGATCACATTACTGTGTTCTACAATGCAACGTGTTCACATCTTCAAGGAAATCATATGTTTGGAATAAATATGAAGTGGTCAATACATGTTTGATTGTTGGTTCTTGGGACCATTCAATATTCGAGGAGAACACTTTCTTTACTCAGAATGTTCAATATTCAAATGTTTCTTAAAGATCTAGAAGAAAAGGAACCAACACAAGTAATTAAAGATATTAAAGAAATAGAGTTACTTGTAATAAATACAAAAGAAAAACTTACGAAATGTCAAACAAATTGTCAGCCAGATTTTACCAATCCGAGGAACCAAAAACTCTCACAGGAATATGAAGAAAAACGAAGGAAATGTAATCTGCTATTACAAGAACTATGTCAACATTATAAAGCTCAGCACTTCAAACATAAGAATCTAAACCAAAGACACTTTTATGATGGTATTCAACTGATTCAAAATGGGGGAATAGGTACCTATGATCACACTCAATTTGAAGAAAATTGTTAACCCTCTTCTTGGTGTTAATCAAGATTTTAATGTACACTGCAACTACAGAGGTATACAAATGGTGTGTAAATCATTTTATTCCTAAATTCAACGGAATCAATGGAATAGTTGAAACTTTTAGAACAATCCGGAATACCAAAGCGGAGGTTTTTATAGATACAATCAAGATGGAGGAATTCAGTAAAGTGATATCAAAATCATAACTTTGTTTCTCCCTTTATGAATAATGAGTTATGAGCAATTTTTTGAACTTTTAACTTGTCACTTAATCATTATAAGAATGTACAAATATTTCAGTTTTGATAAGGAAAACATTTACATGATATAGATTAGATAAATTAAATAAAAAAGAAGTTTTGAAGCAAAAACTTTAAAAAATTTTATTTTTATTTTAAAATTATCAAAAAATAATTTTTATTGTTCATCTTGATTAATAAAATAAAAGCAAATTGTGAAGACAAAGATAAATATAAATTTATGTGAAAGAAGTTTTTGTTTATGTAGACCTGATACAACATATTAATTTGTTATAAAGTTAACGATATATGGATTATGTATATGTATTACCTGTAATTTTATCTTGATTTCATTGTGAGTTATATACTGCAATATGTTTAACACTATGCATTATTATATCATTGATGCGCATAAAGGACTGTTTTTGTTTTTCATTGTTATTTACAAAATATTGTTGACTCACATAACTATGTCTTTTCATACATTAGTCTTTGTCAATTACATTCAAAATAGAAATGATACAGCTATTGTTTTATAAGAAGGAAAATTTAAAATTTTTTTACTCAAAAAACAAAGATAACTTTATAATGTATAAGCAAATACTTAAACACATAGGAACAGAATGGCCATTGTGAAATCAATTCTTAAACTTTCATATTGAACTAAATTATATTATTGAAATAGAGTTATCCTTCTTTGCACACTTATTTATTTGTTTTACATAAATACAAATTCACTGCAGCCAGGGTGTACTCGACTCCAATCTTAATTGACAAGGATTGCCAGTTTTCCTACCGCAGGTCGGGGGTTCTTTCCGGGTACTCCGGCTTCCTCCCCCAATAAAAGCTGGTCGCCATGATATAGCTTAAAAATTGCTGAAAGTGGCGTTAAAACACCATTCAAACAAAAAACAAAAACAAATACAAATTAGCACCATGATTTCATTATGTATATATGAATATGATTAATAACCTAACAATGAACTGGGAGGTAAATACAGAGATAATTTGTTCTTGTCTTGTTTAAAATATGACCTAAATATTCTTCTTGAAACTTGGAAGGGAGAAGATACTGATTTTAACATTCCATATTATCAGATTATTTAAAAAAGTAGAAAAAAGAACAGACGCTCCAAGAGATATAGTGAAGGTATTATAATTATTTATAAATCCATTCTACATAATGGAATTACTGAAGTAAAGGATATAACAACATCAAAAAAACTTATTTGGATTAAATTAAATAAAGATTTTTTTTTGTCTAGTAAAAGATATATACTTATGTGCCTGTTATGTACTACCTTTAAGCTCCCCCCATTATGACGATGGTTTCCTGAAGTTGGAAACAGAAATTACCCAAGTATCTGATAAAAGCAATATTGTTATTATAAGAGATTTAAACGCAAGAATCAGAAATCAACTTGACTTAATACAAAATGTAAATGTTCATAATACTTTACAGGATATGCTGCCTGATGATTATGTTCAAGATTCTAACTTAAGTAGAAATTCTTAAGATAAAATATTTAATTCACAAGGTCAGCAGCTGTTAGATCACTGTATTGCCTCTCAATTACGGGTATTGAATGGTAGATTTATTGGTGATTCACTGGGAAATATGACTTGTTATAAACGTTGTTGAAGTAGTGTTATTGATTATGCTCTGCCCAGTGTGGGCCTTATCAACCCAGTTAACTTTTTCCAAGTTTTAGAACCAACTTATTTATCTGATCATGCTCAACTTGTTGTACATTTAAATAGTAATATAAAAATTTCTAATATAAGAAAAAATATTTAAGCAAATGAAACCTATAAATGGGAGCAAAATATCTCTAGGAATACATTATATATAGCCCTATAAGATAAGAATATTACAGATGGAATACTTAATTATGAGTCGACTCTGGTTGAAAAGAATATTTCAGGGGTAGAAAAAGCTGAATCTCAATTAAATAAAATATTTAAAACTTTAACTTTACATTCTTGTAAAGTTATTAAACCTAAACCAAAAAAACACAACAAAACAAAACGAAACAAAACAAAACAAAAAAGAAAAAGCCATGGCATGACCAAGAATTAATTGATTTGAAAAACGACTATAGTCTCTATAGCTTAAATATTAAGAAAACAACCTTACAATCTAGCTTTGAGACAACAATTTTTAAAACATTCTAAACAATGTAAAAAACTAATAAAAAAGAAAAGAAAATAATTCATTATTAATTTATTTGATAAACTTACAAAACTAAGAGATTCAGATCCTAAACAATATTGGAAAATATTAAAATCACTTAAATATGAAGATACTAAGAAATCTATTGAACTTCAAGCTGGTTTTCCTGAAATTGTTGAACACTTTAAACAACAGGGACAACCTATGATAAAGAATTAAAAAAAAACAGTGCAGGATGGAGTTTTCTCCACTGAATTAGATGATATCTCATATATTGAGATAACAGATAAACCTTTCACTATTAGTGAGATTAATAAGTGTATCAAAAAACTTAAAACTGGTAAGAGTGCTGGCCTTGATAAAATCGCTAATGAAATTATTAAATACAGTGGAGTAGTAACATGTAAAGCAATAACTAAACTTTTTAACTTACTACTTGATTCAGGTAAATATCCATCCAACTGGAGGAAATCTTTTATTATACTTATCCACAAATCTGGAGACGAATTAGATATAAACAATTATAGAGGAATATCTCTTCAAAACTGCATAGCTAGATATTAAGTGCAGTTGTTAATTCTAGAATAGTAAATTTATATGAGGAGAAATTTGTTATGCAACAATTTGGATTGAGAAAAAATCACAGGACAACAGACAGTATTTTCATTCTAAAACCATTCATGTTAAAATATCTCACAAAAAATAAGAGCAAAATTTATTCCTGTTTTGTTGATTTAGCAAAGCATTGGACACAATCTGGCATGGAGGTTTAATATATAAATTAAAAAAGGAAAAAGTAGGAAACTATTTGAAGTGATTAAAGATATGTATGATAAATGTGAGTCCTCCATAAAAATAGAAAATGAACACTCTGAGTTCTTTGAGGTAAATATAGGAGTGAAACAGGGAGATAGCTTAAGTCCAACCCTATTTTTAATATAGTTAATCTCCAAGATCACCTGTTTTATCAAAAATGGAGTGAACATCATTTATAAGCAGTTAATAGTTGATAAAACAGGTGGTCCTGTCCATCTAAACGAGTTTTCAATAAAAAATCTAAGCTTGGCTGATGATCTGATTATATTTTCAGAATATCAAATAGACCTTCAGATAGCTTTAAATAAACTTGAAAATTACTGGCATAAATGGAAATTAACTGTTAATAAAACTAAAACTAAAGTAATGATATGTCAATCAAACTTTTTCTTTCAGACCTCACCTTTTACAGAAGTACAAGAATATACCTTTCTAGGCAATACTATTGACAGAAATGGTAGATTTAAAAGATCTATACAAGAACTTGCAAAGAAAGGGCTAAATGCCTTCGTTTCTTTGAAAAAAATATATGTGTAATTTCCAACATGTTCTAGTTTCGTTATTGTTTAAGCTTTTTGATTCTTTAATAAGACCTATAATTCTTTATAATAGTTAAATTTGGTATATGGAAGAATATTTTCCTATATATAAAGAAAAAACAGAGCTAGAACCAATTAAATTAGATGTGGCACTTTATCATTACTGACAGATCTAGCATGGAAAAACTTCAACAAGTTTTGTAAATCTGTTCTTGGAATCAAGAAAACATACAGCAATATTGCTTCAAAATCAGATTGGGTAGACTGCCCCTTGACACATTTTTAATACACAAGTTTTAATATATTATACACGCATTAACTGTAATGAAATTAGCCCACTAGTTAAAGATGCACTTCTGAACAAGACTGTCACAAGAAGGCGTTTATTCTTGGTATACGTTTGCTAATGAAGTACTTGATGAATTTGATATTAATGAAGATGAACTAAAGATAAACTTAAGGAAGAAGACAAGCACTTTAATCTTATTAAAAACCTTACTAAAAATCCATAAAACTGACCGTAAAATAACATTATAAAATTATAATAAAAAAATAGATGAAAATTATAAACATTTTTTATAGTGAAATAAAAAATAAAATAAAGATGAAGGATTATTTATCAAATTTAAAAATTTGTAATAGTCGCAAAGTGCTTACTAAATTTCGCATTAGTGACCACAATCTAGAAATAGAAGTGGGTCGTTATTAAAAAGTTTGAAGAGAACAAAGAGTGTAAAATTTGTAAAACACTAGATGATACATAAAATCAATAGGTTTTATCCCAATTTTAACCAGCTTAGTTCAATAGAGAGACTTAAAATTGTTCTTAACCCAATACCAGATATCTTGCCCAGCGTTGCTGACTACATAAAGCAATCTATTGAATTGCAAATATAAGGTGCACCCTGGTCACTAGTATCTGTTATAACTATATATAATTCATTTACATGTTGAATCATTTTGTTCTCTATATGTGTTTTCTGTTTGTAAGCTCTTTCTTTTGTATTTGCAGAAAACCGTCAGGTTTTTATGTTTTGCAAATAAATTAATCTTAACTTTTTACTGAAAATAATAAATTGTCATTTCCACGAGGCGACTGATTCTGTAACTTGATATGCATGTATTTATAATGCATAACTTCTACAAGTATATCATTTTAAAAACATGATTCGGACGTCTAAACACTGTTGTTTTATGTTTCTTTAGTGTTTGCAAACGCAACAATAGATTATTTTCCACTTTCATTTTCCGTATCTAAGTCACGTTTGATTCTGCCTAGGAAGCTTCTCAAGAAAATTTGACTCAACACTTTATTTTATGGGCAGACGATTGTTATTCATGAGCACGTGTTTCTAATAGATCAGTGGTGTGGTCTTTTGACAAACTTACAGTGAAGGATAATTGTTGGCAAACTTTCCGGTTTCATCTTTCCTTCCTAACCGCACACCGATTTAAAAAATCTTTAACTTACAAAAACTTGAGATACTTTTTGCCGTTAGTATAAAAAATTAAATTACACGGAAGAATGAACTGTAATGATACATAACGATGTACTTTGCAAGATATAGTACATTTACAAATTACATGTACTTGTCATGTAGTAAAACAAATAAAACTAGCTGAAACCGAGAAGTTTTTATTTGCTGAGTTTTTTTCTGCAAACTTTTTCTTAAATTAAAGTCTCCTAAATGGAAGCAGAAAATTTGTCAGAGTCTTGTTAGCACTTCCATTCAACAATACACACAACATACAATTTTATATCTATACTATTTATACCAACTGGTTCACCAGCGGCTATTCAAACTGTCACCTAGCAGGTTTTACGATTGGCCGGAAGTAAAACAAAAGTTAGTTAACACGAAGATTGCCAGTATTCTTAACGAAGATCGGGACTTTCTCTGTGTTCTCCAGCTTCCTCTCCCAATAATATAGCTGAAAATATGCTGAATTGTAAAATGTAAAGCTTCCAATTACTCGCCTGAATTTCCCTTACCTCCTATCTGGCAAATAGAACATGTTTGCTAATTGTTCGTCTCACAGATATAATATCATCAAGTATCACTTTAATTTAGCTAAGGTGGATGCTTATTTTTCCCATGTCCACTTAAATATAACCTGTTTATTTGTAAAATTATGTGTACATAAAAGCTTATCTGATTTCTTCTATAGATTATACCTGTAAGAACATAACAACAGATCTGCTACAATAGTGGGGAGGGATTTCTTCTTTAAATTACTTGGAACATAACAGCAGATCTGCTACAATAGTGGGCAGGGATTTCTTCCATAGTCTTCTCAGTGCTGATGTTTTTTAATCCACAGCTAACCTCGATGTGATTGATTCTCAGTGCTGATGTTTGCTTTAATCCACAGCTAACCTCGATGTGATTGATTCTCAGTGCTGATGTATTAACCCACTGCTTACCTCGATGTGAATGATTCTCTGTGCTGATGTTTGCATTAACCCGCAACTAACCTCGATGTGATTGATTCTCAGTGCTGATGTTTGCTTTATTCCACAGCTAATCTCGATGTGATTGATTCTCAGTGCTGATGTATTAACCCACTGCTAACCTCGATGTGATTGACTCTCAGTGCTGATGTTTGATTTAACCCACTGCTACCATCGATGTGAATGATTCTCAGTGCTGATGTTTGCATTACCCGCAACTAACCTCGATGTGATTGATTCTCAGTGCTGATACTTGCATTTACCCACGGCTAACCTCGATGTGGTTTGCTTCTAAGTGCTGATGTTTGCATTAACCCATTGCTAACCTTGATGGGATTGATTCTCAAAACTGATGTATTAACCCACTACTAACCTCGATGTGGTTGATTCTCAGGGCTGATGCTTGCATTAACCCGCTGCTAACCTCAATGTGATTGATTCTCAGTGCTGATGTTTGCATTAACCCACTACTTACCTCGATGTGATTGATTCTCTGTGCTGATGCTTGCATTAACCCACTGCTATCCTCGATGTGATTGATACTCAGTGCTGATGTTTGCATTAAACCACTGCTAACCTCGATGTGATTGATTCTCAGTGCTGATGTTTGATTTAACCCACTGCTAACCTCGATGTGATTGATTCTCAGGGCTGATGTTTGCATTAACCCGCAGCTAACCTCAATGTGATTGATTCTCAGTGCTGATGCTTGCATTAACCAGCTGCTAACCTCAATGTGATTGATTCTCAGTGCTGATGTTTGCATTAAACCACTCCTAACCTCGATGTGATTGATTCTCAGTGCTGATGTTTGATTTAACCTACTGCTTACCTCGATGTGATTGATTATCAGTGCTGATGTATTAATCCACTGCTAACCTCGATGTGATTGACTCTCAGTGCTGATGTTTGATTTAACCCACTGCTACCATCGATGTGAATGATTCTCAGTGCTGATGTTTGCATTACCCGCAACTAACCTCGATGTGATTGATTCTCAGTGCTGATACTTGCATTTACCCACGGCTAACCTCGATGTGGTTTGCTTCTAAGTGCTGATGCTTGCATTAACCCATTGCTAACCTTGATGGGATTGATTCTCAGAACTGATGTATTAACCCACTACTAACCTCGATGTGGTTGATTCTCAGGGCTGATGCTTGCATTAACCCGCTGCTAACCTCAATGTGATTGATTCTCAGTGCTGATGTTTGCATTAACCCACTACTTACCTCGTTGTGATTGATTCTCTATGCTGATGCTTGCATTAACCCACTGCTATCCTCGATGTGATTGATACTCAGTGCTGATGTTTGCATTAAACCACTGCTAACCTCGATGTGATTGATTCTCAGTGCTGATGTTTGATTTAACCCACTGCTAACCTCGATGTGATTGATTCTCAGGGCTGATGTTTGCATTAACCCGCAGCTAACCTCAATGTGATTGATTCTCAGTGCTGATGCTTGCATTAACAAGCTGCTAACCTCAATGTGATTGATTCTCAGTGCTGATGTTTGCATTAAACCACTGCTAACCTCGATGTGATTGATTCTCAGTGCTGATGTTTGATTTAACCTACTGCTTACCTCGATGTGATTGATTCTCAGTGCTGATGTTTGATTTAACCCACTGCTAACCTCGATGTGACTGATTCTCAGTGCTGATGTTTGCATTAACCCGCAGCTAACATCAATGTGACTGATTCTCATTGCTGATGCTTGCATTGACCAGCTGCTAACCTCAATGTGATGATTGTCAGTGCTGATGTTTGCATTAACCCACTACTTACCTCGATGTGATTGATTCTCAGTGCTGATGCTTGCATTAACCCGTTGCTAACCTAAATGTGATTGATTTTTGTTTACAATATTCCTGTACAAATCAATAAGGAAGCATCAGTCAGTAATAGATTTGTAACAGTCCCAAACGTGTCCGATCCGCCCAAATGTGTTTACATTACGCCGAAAGGTGTCTAGAGCGGTAACACGACGAAACGTGTCCGATTTCAACAACGCCAAAACAACTTCATTTATTGTGACGTAAATGGCATTTTACAAACTCTATGACGTCATCAAACAGACAGAGTGTAATGGTACGAATGAAGACACCGGTTTATAAATATCCTGACTGAAGAAAGTAATAGATCGAAGCCATTGTCTAAGGATTTCAATGATGAGGTATTGTGGTCTCAAATGCCGGACATCAAACAAGCTACAAAACTTAAAGAAGAAAATCCAGAGGAAAATAGCAGTATATTTAAAAGAATGTTTCTGAGAGAATGATAACAAAATATCTGCTGCTGTATTTCTTAGAAAAAGAAACTAAAAAAATGTTCCGAAAAGTGCACGTTCGGCACAGGAGATGCGTGGAAATGGAAAATCTATTGGATTAGAGTTGATAAAGACAAACGACGCCGCGAACCATAGAAATGTGACACCATATACGAGAGCATACGGCATGTAGTGTTTCCGGTTGAAAGAGAACACATAAAAATCCTTTTTGTAGGAAGAAGTAGATGAAACCAGCCGCAGGTTTGGGTATTTATACTTGCAAATTTAATTATAACCGAAATTTAAGAAATTGGGTTTTAATGCGACCTTAGTATATCCTGAAGAGATGCTTGGAGAAAAACACGGAGAGCCAAAGGTGACTTATTATCACATAGACCGGGAAATTGCAATTAGCGAAGGAACAGTTGTATTTTGCAGTGGTTTCTTGAGAATAGGAAATGTGATAAGAACGGAACAATGCTAAACAAATGAGAAACATTGTACATAATTAAAGATAATAGATTTGAAATATATAGGTTATTTAATACAAATGATTAAATTTCAGTGTATCGTTTAATCCGATGTATATGTTAGGTTCTTTATAGTACGGAAGATATAATTGTTCTTGTTTTTTTACTACACATAAACCCATGCACAAAAGAAAAGGTTAATACAGAAAACAATCCAGAATAGAATTTGTTATGTATAGTTCTTATGTTACAACTTAAGTAGGAACCTATACAGAAACCAGTTGACCTATACATAAATTACCGCATAGTGAAATAAATGTTTTTTAAATGGTGTTTAACTCCACTTTCAACAATTTTTCAGCTATATCTGTGGCGCTCAGTTTTTAGTCAGGGAGGAAACTGGAATACTATACTAAATGCCACCCCCCCTTGGAAAAAATTGTTTGCTAGCATTTTTTCATTATTTTATGTTTTACCTTGTTATTACGAAAATTCAGTAGAAAAAACGTTGATACAACAACCTGTCCATGTTTTATAGTATGCCTCTGTATTTAAGTTGTTACAAATCGTCCTTGACTTTTGCTACGGAAATTTCACATAATAAGTCAGCCATTTTTGTTTCTTAAGGGACCTTACGATGTTTACAAATGTTCGTCTGCTTTCGTGACGTTCAATGGTATTCGGACAAACCGCGAGACTTTTCCCGCCTAAACTGCAGACGACATGACCCGAAGGATTTCGAGTAGACAACAATCGATTGTTCCTAAAGTACAGTTCCGTTCTAATTAAGGTCAAATTTTAGTATGAAAAATCGCCCGTTCAAAACTAAAAAACCGCTTTATTTCAAAACGCTGAATATCTCGGGGAAATAATTATTGATTTCAAAAAGGTCCCTTCTTGATCTAAAAAAGGAGCATAAGCTGAACCATACGCGGTAAGCAGTTTTCATTTGTAACGCAAAAAACACTATACAACCTACGTCAACACTTACTATAGAAGAAAACCCCAACCTAACGGTAGGAAAACTGCCAATCCTTGTGAATTAAGATTGGAGTCGAGTACACCTGACTGCAGTTAGACTAAACTCACACCCTCAGTGAAATAAATGAGAATGTGACAAGTAAGAATGAAGAATAGCCAAACTATTATACACAAATCAAACCAATAAACCTTGTCACGTGGCCAGGTTCGAACAGCACCATTGGCAGTTAAGGTTAAGACAAACTGGACATGTTTGGGCATACAAGGGAGAATAGACACATCTATAGACGTTAAGCGTTAGGAACCTTTTGGCGTAAAGGAGTCGAACGGACACGATTGTGTACAACAGAGAATAGACACGTCTTTATATGATACGAATCGGACACGTTTCGGCGTGCAGAAGTTGAACGGACGATTGGGCGAGGACTGGCGTCCATCGGACACCTTTGGGCGAATCGGACACGTTCAGGGGGAAGGACACGTTTGGGAGTCTTACAGATTTAATCTGTATAATTGTATTGTATTGATAAAAAAGAAGTATTTTGCAACATCATTTTTTAGAAGGCTAAATAAGTACATTTTAAAAGGCACTAGCTCACCGCTACTTGTTAAATATGCATAATGCTTTTTGCACTGACGGCTGAAATGAAATTTCTTAAGTGTGAACAAGTTTGAAGTGCAATCCAAAAAATATATGAAAACAGCGATAAAAACAGGGAAAATACGACGAAAAAGATAATCTGATACTGATGCTGAGATAACTCCCATTTCACATTATGAATAATAAGGACACTACAAGCAGATTAGGAAAAAGTGTACCAGGAAAAAGATGACAAGAAGATAATCTGGTATTGATTTAACATGAGATAACTCACGTTTAACATCATAAATAATAATAACATTTCAAGTAGTTAGAAAATGCGATGCAGTTATGTTAAATAGTTATTACAGATTGAATTTCCATAATCTAAATACATGCAAAAAATCTTCACCTCTTAGAAATTCTTACACCAATTTATGCATAATAACACGCAGATGTACATTTATGTTTGCATCACATGTATATGTACATTTATTTCATATCAATAATCTAACAAACCTTTCCATTGGATAATTTGCAGTCTGTATTTTAAGCTACAGTTAATGTGTTTAAGAATAAAAGACTCAGCAGGGCTGTATCAGCAAACGGGCTGTATCCAATCTATTGTTACAGTTTTAAGTTTGATACAGCCTTGGCTGTAACGGTGATACAGCCCGATCAAAGAAGATGAATCGAATTTCCAATTTTCATGTGCCACAAATAAATATAAATAGATTGCTTCACAGATAGCAATCACACGTTGGGCCAACGTTGGGTAATGATGGCGACTTCGTTGGGCCAACGTTGGCGGACTACGTTGGCCCAACGTAATTTTGCTCATCGGCCCTACGTTTCGCCAACTGGTTGGGCCAACGTTGGCCCAATGAGACATAGCCAACTTAGACTGCACACTGCCAACATCTTGCCAACATGCTTGTGTGTGATTTTAGGTTGGGCCAACGTTGGCCCAACTTGATTTAGCCTGCTAAGTAGGCAGTTTGCCAACATCTTACCAACAAGTTTGTGTGGGATTTTCTCAGTCAATAGCTCAAAATTGCTTGTTTTGTACTTATTATCTTTTAAACAAGTCAAAGTATCAGTGATCTCCGCTATAAAACACAGAAATTTGTGTTGGTATATACAATGTATATTTTGGTTGCTTGTCAATTACAAGAACATTAAATTTATTATCAACTTTATTCCAATTCACCTTTATCAGCAGCTTCTCTTCTCTTTTTTACGAAAGACTTTTTTCTAACCACTCTACATGTATATCTCTTCCGAATTTTAACCAGTCCTTTAGTACATTGTCAATATGACTGTCACTAGCTGAACACTTAGTCCCTTCTTCCTCACATACCCTGAAAAAAAATGGAATATAGAATGTAAAATATATTTTTTTCATAAAAATACCTTCAATATTGTATTTTCATTTGTCATTTTGTTTTTGTTATTATTGTAATTTTTAATTTAAACGATTCATCAACAAGGCACATAAAAACAAAGATATAGTCTAAAAACGTACATGAACTTACGTGTTACTGGACATTCCGATCGAAGGATCTTTTATCCCTTGCCCTTACATGTATTGTCTGTACATAACTCTCCGTTGTGCGCCTATCATATTCTCTAACATGGGCCTCGATGATTTATTCAGGAATAGTAGTACACTGTAGTATATAAATAAAACAAATGTGTTCTTCCATGTATATTTTCTAGAATATTTTGTACAAGACTTATATGTAAACACAAGTTGAAAACAAACAAAATAAGCCTGTGGAAAAGTAGGATGCAGTTAAATAACATACATTGTTCATTAATACAAAAAACTGAATATTTTATATATCTTTACTCTTTGATTCTTTGTATAACAGATATAGTAAGATAAAATTCGCAAGAAATACAATTGGTAATTTATTTTATACAAAACATGAATGTGCTAAAGGTTCTGTTAAGTACAGTCTTTGATAAAATAAATGATTTTCAAAAATTGTCTTTTTAAAGCACAATTTCAGGGAGATTACTGTTAAGCATTATCTCCGCTATCAGGAAAACTCGATATGAAGCATCGTATTCTCCTATAAGGTGTAAAGCGATGCCATAAAATTGCAGTGCAGTCCGTTGTGAGTTTGCATCTCATAAAAAATCAATGTCAGTGATAGCAAGTTTCAAATCCCGGAGAGAGTTATAACATTGTCTGACATCACTATGATGGTAATGACACAAAAAACAAAGGAAATGTGCGTATGCTACAGTAGGCAAACAGCAGTAGTTGTCGAAAATGTCTCTTAATAAAATTTTAGCTCATTTGGAACAAGGGAAGATTGAAGATAATTATCATTATCATTTTCATAAAGACCCACCTTCATACAAGCACATAGAACTCCAATTTCCTTCAATTATTTTAACTGTAAATGCCGTAACTGACGGCGTTCGATTGATACATATATTTTACCCCTTATTGCTCTCCCCTTGCCCTTCCTAAAATCTTAATTGCTTCTCCTGTCCTTTTGCTCCATATTGTTTTTTCTGCCGAACATTTTGACAACGCAAATGAAAGAACATAACGTGCTTTGTGCTTTGTGTGAGTGTTTCATTGTGTAGAAGAACGAGGCTAAAATAAGCCAGCCTGACACGGCATCGTGGTATAAACTCTGTAAAATGTAGCATTGAGATTTTTTATATTGTTGATACAGTGCTTTGTTTCCATCTTTGTCAAAAAGGTGAAATCTTGTAACTCTTTTGTTATTCTGAACAGAAATCCAAAACAGAAAGACCTGCTTAAGTCGTGATGACTTCAGAAAAGATGTATTTTGAATGCTTCTATGAACGGCGTTATTTAAAATCATTCCATCAAATAGTAGTATCTGATGTATCTTATACGACAAAACATTTTCAACGGTATCTGCAAATGACAATGGACTGTAAACGTGGAATTGATGTAATTGTTCTGAAATCAAAATACAGCGCCATTCCAAGCTACTTAAAGTGTTTAAATTATCAAGCAAATGTGCACGGGTTTCACCTTCAATTTTGCTTTCAAACAAGTTTCTGTCCTGAATGAAATAATGAGGACACAGAGAATATTTTACGCAATAAAACAATCTTTTAACGCATTGCATGAAACATAGAATAAGATTTTCTGGCATCCACAGTGATACTGGTAACTCCTCTGATACCCAAAATATAATAGTTTTAATGAAATATGAACAAAGCACATCTTTACATATGTTATCTGTGTTGATGACGTCTTTTAAAAGAATTTTCATCAGAGCATAACAAAGTAACTGGGTATGCGTGAAAGAGTATATCAAGAGCTTTTCCCCAACAGAGAATGAAATTCTCCATTGTACGTCTTCGTTTGGAGAGCCTTTACATCCCACGGGAACAAATAATACACCATGATCAATAATTTTTGTCATGACATCAACAGTAGGCCACATCCCACGGTTTCTTGTTATCCATTCATTTGCTGAGCTTATCCATGATTTACAATGTAAACAGTATGCGTGGTCTGTCTTTCCGTAACTGTCGGATAAACAAGGACCGTGAATAACATAATCCGCACACCCTTGAGCTAATTTGATAAGCAAATTGGACAGATACAAAACGCCATTAACTTCTGTGCAAATTTTAAAACATTCACGTGCAGAAGTGTGTAATAATCTTAACTTAGTAAATCCAGCTTTGGTATCTTCCATAATAAACACACTGTGCGTATCAGCAGGGTCAAACTGTATTGTGTTTATATCCTCAAACACATGCATTCTTTTCTTTACATACATAAAGTCAAAATCACTACCATCCATATCAAGTCCCTCCCCCAAGCTACCGCTTACGATTTTCATTTCACAACAACCGCTTCTAATGATGTCGTAAGCTGTAGTCAACAGTCTCTTCATTTTCACTGCTTCTTCCGTCCCCACGATGTGTTCACACAGGTAGTTAAACAAAGCTAAGGATATTTGATTGGTTGATGCTGTAAAAATAAAATCGCAAACGTAAACGAAACGAAATCTTTTGTAAAATAACACAGAAAATTAAAAATATATATATAAATCTAGATATGTGTGTTGTTTGACATTGTGACATTGACGTTTTTTGATAAAAAAAATTGTCCAGAGAGACAGAGAGAGAGAGAGAGAGAGAGAGAGAGAGAGAGAGAGAGAGAGAGAGAGAGAGAGAAGAGAGAGAGAGAGTGAGAGTGAGAGAGCACCAGCACAAAATAACATCAAATAAGATACGTGATTGTCACAAGTGATGCCGTCTGATTTGTTAATAGTGTTTAACACCACTTTGTTATGAGAGTTTAACGCCCCATTGCTATAAGAGGAAGCCGGACTTTTTGGCAAAACCCCCCGACCTTCAACAGAAAAACTGCAGAATTTCGTCCATTAAGACTTATGTCAAAGACACCCTGTCGCGTAACCTCAGTGCTGACACTCCAGATATCAATGGTACATGTTGTATATGACTAACTAACTTGAGCACTTGGCCACCGAATCCTCCTGGAGTCGTCTGAAGGTTCTTATTTGAGGATAAAGAAACCTTTGAGCTTTTATGTACTGATTATATATATTATATTATATATACTTCATGGTTGTTATCATTGTCATGACATCTTTTGTATGTTTATGTACATAGTTGATATTTACAAACAAATAAACATATCTTTATTTCTGTCTAGACTTGCATTAGAATTTTGCATTTCTAGTGAGCAACGAGGCGAGCATAAATGTATTTATGCATTGTTTTGTTAGTATGGTTGTAAATACGGTACAAAACTAAATTTCGGTTAAACTAAGAAATAATTTAAAATTAACAAGTTTTATTTGTGGTTTGGTTCATATGAGTTACAAAAACTGATAAAAATATAACAAGACATCAGATTACATATTAGTTAAGTTTTCAGGCGATTTCATACTGTTGAACGTGGATGGTTACAAAAGAAAAACTAAAATTATGCAATATGTGATATGTTTTAATTTGTATCTTTCCCCTCGTGAAAATTAATTTGACACTTATTACGTTTTGACAGTTTTGTGAACCACCGCGTGTAACTTGTTTGTCAATACCGACGTCTCTTAAGAACATGTGATATATACAAACAAGAAGATCTGAGTAAATTCTTAAAAACATACCTGCCATTTTTGTTCAGAATAGCAATTTATATGACAGCAGACAGGTCCTTTAATATAGATCTATTCGAAGCGACGAGGTGATTGATTCTCAACATTGATATACATGTATATTACGACAAGTAAATCATCAGACAAAATCTGGAAGCGGACGTGAAAACTTTTCCAATAGATAAATAGATGGTGTCCACTTTTAATTTCCGTATATCCAAGTCACCTTCATTCAAAAAAGGAAGCTTGTAAAATGAAAAAAAATGTTTTAAACAAACTGGCACAATCATGTAATTTTCATTGTCGCTATATAACATTTTAAAAAGTGCTTGGTATTAATATCTGTAAATCGAGGACGGAGGCAGTTTAAAGTGAAAAATTACATTCCACTTACAATATTGCTTATAAAATATTCTCTGGTCTGTGATTCCTACAGAGATTTTCTGAACAGGTCTGTGATTCCTACAGAGATTTTCTGATCTGTGATTCCTACAGAGATTTTCTGGTCTGTGATTCCCAAAGAGATTTTCTGGTCTGTGATTCCCAAAGAGATTTTCTGGTCTGTGATTCCCACAGAGATTTTCTGGTCTGTTATTCCTACAGAGATTTTCTGGTCTGTGATTCCTACAGAGATTTTCCGGACAGGTCTGTGATTCCTACAGAGATTTTCCGGACAGGTCTGTGATTACTACAGAGATTTTCCAGACAGGCCTGAGATTCCTATATAGATTTTCTGGTCTGTTATTCCTACAGAGATTTTCCGGCCTGTGATTTCTACAGAGATTTTCCGGACAAGTCTGTGATTCCTACAGAGATTATCCGGACAGGCCTGTGATTCCTACAGAGATTATCCGGACAGGCCTGTGATTCCTACAGAGATTATCCGGAAAGGTCTGTGATTCCTACAAAGATTTTCTGGTCTGTGATCCCTACAGATATTTTCTGGTCTGTGATTCCTACAGAGATTTTCTGGCCTGTGATTCCTACAGAGATTTTTTGGACAGGTCTGTGATTCCTAGAGATTTTCTGGCCTGTGATTCCTACAGAGATTTTCCAGACAGGCATGTGATTCCTACAGAGATTATCCGGACAGGCCTCTGATTCCTACAGAGATTTTCTGGTCTGTGATTCCTACAGAGAATTTGTGGTTTGTCATTCCTACAGAGATTTTCCGGACAGGTTTGTGATTCCTACAGAGATTTTTCAGACAGGCCTGTGATTCCTATATAGATTTTCTGGTCTGTAATTCCTACAGAGATGTTCCGGACAGGTCTATGATTCCCACAGACATTTTCTGGTCTGTGATTCCAACAGAGATTTTCTGGTCAGGTCTGTGCTTTCTACAGAGATTTTCTGGTCTGTGATTCCTATTGAGATTTTCTGGTCTGTGATTCCTGCAGAGATGTTCCGGACAAGTCTGTGATTCCTACAGAGATTTTCCAGACATGCCTGTGATTCCTATATAGATTTTCTGGTCTGTTATTCCTACAGAGATTTTCCGGACAGGTCTGTGATTCCTACAGAGATTTTTCAGACAGGTCTGTGATTCCTATATAGATTTTCTGGTCTGTGATTCATACAGAGATTATCCGGACAGGTCTGTGATCCCTACAAAGATGTTCTGGTCTGTGATTCCTACAGAGATTTTTCGGACCGGTCTGTGCTTTCTACGGAGATTTTCTGGTCTGTGATTCCTACAGAGATTTTCTGGTCTGTGATTCCTACAGAGATTTTCTGGTCAGGTCTGTGCTTTCTACAGAGATTTTCTGGTATGTGATTCCAACAGAGATTTTCTGGTCAGGTCTGTGCTTTCTACAGAGATTTTCTGGTCAGGTCTGTGCTTTCTACAGAGATTTTCTGGTCTGTGATTCCTACAGAGATTTTCAGGTCTGTGATTCCTACAGAGATTTTCCGGACAGGTCTGTGATTCCTACAGAGATTTTCCAGACAGGCCTGTGATTCCTATATAGATTTTCTGGTCTGTGATTCCTACAGAGATTTTCCGGACAGGTCTGTGATTCCTACAGAGATTTTCTGGTCAGGTCTGTGCTTTCTGCAGAGATTTTCTGTGGTTCCTACAGAGATTTTCCATACAGGCATGTGATTCCTACAGAGATTTTCTGGTCTGTGATTCATACAGAGAATTTCTGGTTTGTGATTCCTACAGAGATTTTCCGGACAGGTCTATGATTCCCACAGACATTTTCTGGTCTGTGATTCCTACACAGATTTTCTGGTCAGGTCTGTGCTTTCTACAGAGATTTTCTGGTATGTGATTCCTACAGAGATTTTCTGGTCTCTGATTCCTACAGAGATTTTCTGGTCTGTGATTCCTACAGAGATTTTCCGGACAGGTCTGTGATTTCTACAGAGATTTTTCGGACAGGTCTGTGATTACTACAGAGATTTTCCAGACAGGCCTGAGATTCCTATTTAGATTTTCTGGTCTGTTATTCCTACAGAGATTTTCCGGACAGGTCTGTGATTCCTACAGAGATTTTTCAGACAATCCTGTGATTCCTATATAGATTTTCTGGTCTGTGATTCCTACAGAGATTTTCTGGCCTGTGATTTCTACAGAGATTTTCCGGACAAGTCTGTGATTCCTACAGAGATTATCCGGACAGGCCTGTGATTCCTACAGAGAATTTGTGGTTTGTCATTCCTACAGAGATGTTCCGGACAGGTCTATGATTCCCACAGACATTTTCTGGTCTGTGATTCCAACAGAGATTTTCTGGTCAGGTCTGTGCTTTCTACAGAGATTTTCTGGTCTGTGATTCCTATTGAGATTTTCTGGTCTGTGATTCCTGCAGAGATGTTCCGGACAGGTCTGTGATTCCTACAGAGATTTTCCAGACATGCCTGTGATTCCTATATAGATTTTCTGGTCTGTTATTCCTACAGAGATTTTCCGGACAGGTCTGTGATTCCTACAGAGATTTTTCAGACAGGTCTGTGATTCATATATAGATTTTCTGGTCTGTGATTCATACAGAGATTATTCGGACAGGTCTGTGGTTCCTACAAAGATGTTCTGATCTGTGATTCCTACAGAGATTTTTCGGACCGGTCTGTGCTTTCTACGGAGATTTTCTGGTCTGTGATTCCTACAGAGATTTTCTGGTCAGGTCTGTGCTTTCTACAGAGATTTTCTGGTATGTGATTCCAACAGAGATTTTCCGAACAGGCCTGTGTTTCCTACAGTGATTTTCCGGACAGGCCTGTGATTCCTACAGAGATTTTCCTGACAGATGATTATTTAGCCACTTCCACTATGATAAATGAAGTAGGCATGGGAAAAGAAAATGTTGAATCTTGACATCCTAAACAAGCCAACGAAATTTCGTCGAATTTGGATTATTATTAGCAGTTTATAAACAATTTCAACTTAAGTGTGCTATTCCATAAAAAAGAAATTTGTTTTAAAAGGGGGGGGGGAAAGAGTCTCACAATTCATTTTACTCGTATATCTAAATGAATAAAACATCTCATTTTTTATTATATCAGTAGAAAAAGTTAAGTTTTGACACTATGAGAAAGCTGACCAATTACAGTGGCTCCAACAAACAAAATAACACAAATAATTTTTTTGTTGAATTTGAAAACCATGTTACATGTAATAGTAAAATGATTCTAATAACCAGGTTCTTAATTATTTTCAAGAAATGAAATGAACTTTACCAGTAGTTGTCCAACTGTACGCACATATCCCCATGTTAATCCTATAGGAAAAATGTATCCTCCCAGTGCCTCGGAGGATACACCTTAATGACTTTTTTTTAAATTAATTAGGTCAATTAAGAAACTTAAATAAGTGTTGTAATATTTCATCGTGTCTATCTGTTAAATTCTATAATTTAATTAACCTTAATTAGATGTATTTAAAATTAGATTAATTAATATTTAGATGTTCTATAAATGGACAACTGAGTCTGAATCTATAAATAGAAATATAGAGAATGTCAACATTGTCTTGCCGTGTATAACTATTCGTGTTTCTTTTATGATTTTGATTTAAATATGAAGATAGTATATATAAATTGTACCACAAAGACATTAATTAGAAATAATACGATTCTAAATATATATACTGACAAGTTACCCCCCCTTTCCCCCTTTATGTATAACATCAGACTACATCAGAATATTGTGTTATATTTTTTTTTTTAAATTTTTTTTTTCTTAGGGAAAAATTATAAGGAACGTCATAAAAAGCGTTAAATCTAAAAGTTATCAAAAATTTAAAAAAAAAAAAATATTTGAATGTATTTTTAAATACCCCACCAAAAACATTGACCTCTTGACAAGTTCACGTTGACCTAACGTTAGACGTTTATTTCATTCTTTAGTCCTTGATTAATAAAATAATATAGAAATTAAATGTAAACAATTTGATAGAAATGAAAACCTCATAATATCTTTTAATCTATGTTTAATATTATCTGCTATTTATATAAATCGATGTATCAAAACATTTGCATGCAATTTTAAATATCCAAAAGACATTGTTGACCTTTTGACAAGTTCACAAATCCCCTAACATTAGCTATTAATTTCATTGTTAAGTTTTCATGAAATAAAACAATACAGATATAAGGAAAACGTAACTAATTTAATGAACACCGCATAATATCGTTGAAAACGTAAACAATTTATAAAAATACGATTTAAAAACCAAAAAATAAAATTAAACAGTATCTTACTCCTTTTTATGTGTTGATTCAATATCCCGACATCCTCCCCCATTTTCTTTCTTATCGTTGGCATAACTTAAAGGGGTATATTTATGGAACACATCATTTAACTGTTGCTTCATCATATGATATGCTAATTAATAGTCGGTTCCTTAATAAGTTTTGTATAAAAGTAGAATACTCCCTTGTATAAATTGTATTATGTCGTTTTATAACAATCTCACCTACCCCCCCCCCCCCCCCACTTTTTTTTGTGTGTAAGGGTGTCAATTTATAAGCGTTAAGTTATAACTATAGCATGATATATACACTTAGTTTAATATTAATTTTCCCAAACTGTTTTTCGGATGAGTTAACCCTTACGTAATGGGTAGGAAAAACTAACTTTAAGACTGCTTCTCCCTATTGTTTTAGACTCTGTCTTGAGAATAGCAAAGATGAGGTTGATTGGTGTACACCAGTGTATGTCTTGACGGGAATAGGAAATTCCACTTTTATTTTAATTTTACCATTATTATTATTAAAGAAGAAGAGGTGAACCAACACTGTATAAGTTGATCTTTAGTGGACGCTCCTTATTATTATTATTATTATTATTATTATTATTATTATTATTATTATTATTATTATTTGAAAAAGGGAATTTAGAACAGCAGGGTCAGAACCATCCTAATTTGTCTTTAAATTCAAATAAAATTTATCATTTTTAACATCTATATAAAGAAACCTTTCGGACAGTCTTCTCAAATATGATGTACATAACGAGCAGAAGTATAAGATTTAAATAACCTGTTAACCCGCTATGTTTCAATCGATCCCGTTGGATCAAATACCATTAAAGTAAATGATGTTGTAAAACTACATAGTAAGGTACTAGTGAGGAGGCAGATAAGGAGGAAAAGGCAGAGGAGGGAGGAGGAGGGAGGAGGAGGAGGAGGAGGAGGAGGCGGAGGCGGCCGCGGCGGAGGCGGCGGCGGAGGAGGCGGCGGAGGCGGCGGCGGCGGATACGCTTCATTGCTCGGTGGATTCTAACATAATGTTCTTTTCCCATAACGTTTTGAAAAAAATCACATAAAAAAATAATATGATTAACTTACATTGCTATTGAAGATGGTTCATTTTCTGATAAAGACACTCACAAAGAACAACCAATTATCATTCATACCTGGAGATCTTATCGCCGCCGGTACTCGCCTACGGGTCGTAAAATAGCTCTCGAATCTACCGACCGTACGGGTTACCAGCATTGATACAAATTTGAATAACATATTGATTGATATTCAAGAACGTTTGATTAAGGCCTTAGCCAAAGTAGCCACCGCCCATCAACATTTCCATCACTGGAAACGGAGCTGCCCTCGAAAACGAGGCTGCAAAGGCTTTGGTCGGAGAGGTCTTCCTGACTATAGCGGGGCGTACCACATGACACTTCCTCTCCATTGTAAGCTACGTGGTATTGCCCTAAGTCAGTACACCTTGCCAATTCAGGAGTCTACTTCAAACTTTCTAGAACTTTATGGAAATATACATTTTAACTGCAATAACATTTATAGGTACACCCATACACATAAATACACCCCCCTTTCAATACCATGTTGTAACTACCCGCATCTATTTAAATAAACTACATAGTATCAACTATGTAAAGAGCAATAACGTTTAAATTAGTGTCAATGAAGCGCCCTTATTTAAGCTCGGTCAGTAAGCTTAAATCTATTGTGGAGACATAGCGATCATCGAGCTGACAAACGCCCTCGTCTTCCACAACGGAGCCACTCTTCAAGACAGAAACTTAAACGCTTCCCGGAAGCTACCAGGTGACGTCCATATGAGACATTACTCCCCCTTAATCTCATATAGTCGAGAGAGTCACGCAGTCGGTCCCAGTAGCCGATGCTAATGTATATTTTGTTAATTTAGTCTAAAATATTTCACATTCATTACAAATATGATGTTAACATAATTTTTATAAATACTTCACTATAATTCCAGCTTAAAGTCTAATAAGCCTCACAGGTAGACTGTCGATTCATAATTAAAACTCCACTCGATTTTCTCGCTTATATAGGTGCCGCGAGCTATACCATACAACAGGAAATGTCAGGACAATGCCATGATTAAAATATATAGAAATTTGGAATAACAATACTCCAAAGATCTAGCTGTTAATTAATTTTATATTAAACTAGACATATCTGATGAATAAATTTATGATATATGATTTTTACAAATAATCTGTAAGTCGTTTTATGCTTCTCATCCCTTTCACTTAGACTCGTCTATTTAAAGCGTCAGTTGGGAAATGTCGCCATTTTGAACAGATGTGTTTTTTATCATTCCGATTAAAGTCTATATATTTGACTATGCATCGGGTAAAACACTAATATTATCTACTTATTGTGTTGATTTTTTTTTATATTTTCTTGTAGATATATCATTTTAATTTACAACTTTATTGTAAATCTATTGGATTTATCGCATAAACAACGGTAGGAAAAAGGGGGATTGGTACAACGAATCGTCATACTATATTATTGCATTATTTTATTTTAAAGTCAATTTTTGAGACAATAATTTTGTTTTATAATAATTTGTTTATTTTTTTTTTTAATCAAAGTTCTAAACGCCTACGATATATACAATTTTCAAACATTTGTGATGATCTTGATTGAACCTGTTATACACACATGTCATAACACGATAAGGTCAGTGAACTACAGATTTAAATGTTTATAAATAGCAGACGATACATGATTGTTTTCATATGTTCGATCTCTTCTTATTATCTCTTAATGATATATAATTGTTTTCGGGTAAATTGAGCAAAAAGGTAAAAACCATACTCTACAATATAGTTCATGTTGTAAGTGATAAAAAGACAAATTTAATATTAACGAAAATATTTCAATTACAGTTTTTCGTATTTGTTAAATCCTTCAAGCTTTAAAATACGTTTTTTGTTGTCCTGATCTAATAAGAAGAAGTAAAGATGTACATGATTGCATATTAATGCGCGCTTGACCAGTATCTCGGTAGAATGAATAGATCCGCTTCAATTTTTATTTTTGGATTATTTTACTATCTTTAGGGTAAGCCTAGGATTTTTATTAATGCATTCTATTCTTGAAATAATAAAATGTATATACTTGAGTTTCTTTTATTAATTAGTTATTTAATTTGATAAGAAAAAGGCATTTAAAAATTTTGTTATGTTATATTACGTAATGTATTTCATCGCTTCAATTGTATTTCTTGGATTATTTTTTTATGCATTCTTATTTTAACATGATAAAGTGTAAATTTTTCGGTTTCTTTATTAGTTACTTAGATAATTTGACAATAAAAGTGCATTTTTAGATTTTGTTTAACGCGCTTGTGACCACTCATCCAGAAAACTTATTTCTGGATTATTTCATAATTTATAAGGTAGAAAATGGAACTTTTACGCAGAAAATTAGTCATCTTGAACATTAAATTTATTTCCCTGGGTTTTGTTTATTGACGGTTTCGAAATTCCAAACTCTCGTGAACGATTCGTGTGTGGTTGTGGTGGTTTTAGGGAGGGGGCAGAGACATTTCTGTGATGTAATTGTATATTAGATGTGCCTTGTTTATTTGCTAATTGATTATTTATTACCCGACACTGAACTTTGATGAAAGGTAAAAATGAAAGACCAATCAGACTCGCATAATAAGCCTCTAAAATGGCTAATTTAGATTATGATTTTGATATATATATTGTATATAGCCTGTTGTTTTGTTTGTTTATTTGTTACTTTCTCTGTACCAATTGTATTATTGGCTGTGTGAGAAGAAACTATATATACAAAATTAGATTTTCAAACAGTCATGTTATTTTAAAAAAATTGATGTCTGAATTAGTGAAAAATGTGGTAGAAATTAGTAGGGAAAAGAAATTTCTCAATAATAAAAAAGCACAAAAGATGTAGATTGTTTATTTAATTCAAGATTTAAAAATTTTGATGTTAAGATATTTAAACGAAGCAAGGTATATATATATAATACAACAGAAAAAAAAATCAGTTACGTTCGAATAAAGGTCATCAACAGTTTATATTGTTGAAAATAATTGTAGAAGTTAATAATCTCATCAATTGTTTTGCAAAATAAGACTCTTCTTCTAATTGTTTTTTTTTTATATTTTAAATTCTGAAAATTTTATAAAGTTCTTAGCAATGTTTATGCACATGAATGCTAGTTTGACGTTTGAAATACATTTAATTGCAAATCTTTTGAAACAATTTAAAAAATTAAATCAATAAAAATTGTAACTTGTCGGTATGTTTTCTTTGATTTTCCGAGGACGCGATAACTGCCGATCTTACATTCACATTTTCCCCCACAGAACCACTTGACTATGGTCAATGTATTTTTATTGGTAAACATATATTTGTCCTTCCAAAACTTGCTTTTTTTATTACAGTACTCTTCTCAAAGTTGAGATATTATAATCAAGATGATTATTTCTTGCCTTTCACAATCGTCTATATTTGCATCCCTTTACAGCATATGATGAAATTTTAAAAATAAAATAAATTTAAAAAAAAACATTTAAACCAAATGGGATACACCTATAACATATAAATCGAACATCTCTGGATATGGGTTTAACCCATATCTTTTCTTGTTACAAGGGAGATTAGGACAGCCGTCATTCTATCAATACATGCATTATTTTATCTTAAAAGCCAATTCTTAAAAAAAAATGTCTACAATTTTATTATTAATTTTCGTTTACCTTTTACATTATTTCTACCTTCAATATCTTTTTCTAATTTTCAAACATGACGCCGGTAATCTATATTTAAATGAAAACTTAACAATGAAATTAATAGCTAATGTTAGGGGATTTGTGAACTTGTCAAAAGGTCAACAATGTCTTTTGGATATTTAAAATTGCATGCAAATGTTTTGATACATCGATTTATATAAATAGCAGATAATATTAAACATAGATTAAAAGATATTATGAGGTTTTCATTTCTATCAAATTGTTTACATTTAATTTCTATATTATTTTATTAATCAAGGACTAAAGAATGAAATAAACGTCTAACGTTAGGTCAACGTGAACTTGTCAAGAGGTCAATGTTTTTGGTGGGGTATTTAAAAATACATTCAAATATTTTTATTTTTTTTTTTAAATTTTTGATAACTTTTAGATTTAACGCTTTTTATGACGTTCCTTATAATTTTTCCCTAAGAAAAAAAAAATATAACACAATATTCTGATGTAGTCTGATGTTATACATAAAGGGGGAAAGGGGGGGGGGGTAACTTGTCAGTATATATATTTAGAATCGTATTATTTCTAATTAATGTCTTTGTGGTACAATTTATATATACTATCTTCATATTTAAATCAAAATCATAAAAGAAACACGAATAGTTATACACGGCAAGACAATGTTGACATTCTCTATATTTCTATTTATAGATTCAGACTCAGTTGTCCATTTATAGAACATCTAAATATTAATTAATCTAATTTTAAATACATCTAATTAAGGTTAATTAAATTATAGAATTTAACAGATAGACACGATGAAATATTACAACACTTATTTAAGTTTCTTAATTGACCTAATTAATTAAAAAAAAAGTCATTAAGGTGCATCCTCCGAGGCACTGGGAGGATACATTTTTCCTATAGGATTAACATGGGGATATGTGCGCCAGAACATACAGTTGGACAACTACTTTTACCAAATCCCTTTTCTATAGCTCTACTTTAGTCCTGTACTACCAATAGACCGTTCTTCCATCGATTTATGCCAGTCTTCCTACCGCAGGTCGGGGGTTTTCTCCGGGTACTCCGGCTTCCTCCCCCCATAAAAACTGGACGCCCTGATATAGCTGAAAAGTTGCTGAAAGTGGCGTTAAACATCATCAAACAAACAAACCATCGATTTATTACTTCTACTTCATCCATTTCCTACCGCTACACCCTTTCCAATCGAGTAATACAATTTATACTACAACAATATTTGAATTTACTACTCTATCAATCCTTTCCCCACACGCCATTAAGAAGATATGTATGAACCGTTTTAATACTCATCTAAAATGACACGGCACCGGAAACAAGTTTCGATAGACTTAGTCCGGATTGTTAAGTTATCGCATAAATTAATGAACCGCAGCATATACATGTAATGACGGAATAACAGCACATTCATCTACGTCCGTCCATGGAGTGGGGTGTTCCAGTAAACTGAAGGATGCATTAACAGGTAAAGTTTATAAAACAATATACGTAATAAAACCATTTAAAACTTTTGGGGCCCTAAACGAAAACTTCAAATACAAATTTGTCAGGGTTAATATGAATCCCAAACTGTACAACAAATGTATACCATTTATATACTTTGTTTTGTACATTTTTTTGACGAAAATTTACTTTCTCATCGAGTTAAGTCGTAAGATATTTGTCTACTTCCCGCCGTTGAAATATCCCAAACGTTAAAGAAGACTCAACACACATATACCGTATTTGTCCACAACTTGCTTTTAATACCAATAATGCTAATAAATAGATATGTATAGAAATATGTCATCGATCGTAGATAGTTATATATAAATGGTAACTGCGGATTGGCAACCAAATCATCACTAGGAAAGATGATCTGCATACATTGTGGCCAACTAAATATCAGAATTAGAACATTTAGACAATCGCCGTCGGCTACACAGGTGAAGAAACGTGGGATACACAGGTGAAAATAATGGTAGGAAATCACCGTGCGATACACAGGTGAAAGAATGTGTGGAAATCACCTTGGGATACAGAGGTGAAAGTAGTTAGTAAACATGTGAAAGTAAAGGGAGGAAAACACCGTGGGATATGAAGGTGAAAGTAAAAAGTAGGAAATCGCCGTGGGATACAGAGTTGAAAGTAAAAGGAGAAAACCACTGTGCGATACAAAGGTGAAAGTAAAAGGAGGAAACCACCCTGGATACACAAGTGAAAGTTAAAGATAGTAAATCATCGTAGGATACACGTGTAAAAATATAGGTTGGAACCTACTTACCGAGGTGAAAGTAAACGGCGGAAATCACTGTGGAAGACACAGGATAAAGAGAAGGGAGAAATCAATGTGAATAAACAGGTGAAAGTAATGATAGGGAACCACCGTGTGATACAGATGTAAAAGTAATGATAGTAAATCACCGTGGTATACAGAGGTGATAGTAAAAGGTAGGAAAAATAGCAAAGAAACCCGACCGAACAACAGGAGACAAAAGTCAAGGGACAGTTACAAATCCGGATATAGACAAACACAACACAAAAAACAAAAACAGAAAGAGAGTAACCCGAACCCAATAAAAACCATGGGAGCACTTCAGTGCTCAGGACGAGTAAGCAGTGCCTGCCTCTAATTAGACACCCGTCGAGTTACTTATTGTCATGTCTAGGGAAAAGTCAAATCTAGAAATAGGAAACACTACCTATGACTCAGCGAAAATGTCCGATTGTATTTGAGAGATTAATTTGCCATAACGATCAATTAAATCACCGTGGGATACAGAGATGAAAGTAAAAGGAATAAACCACAGTTGGATACACAGGTGGAAAAAAGAAGGAAATCACCGTGGGGTACACAGGTGAAAGCAAAGTTAGGAAATCACCGTGGGATACAGAGGTGAAAGTAAAAGGAATAAACCACCGTTGGATACACAGGTGGAAAAAAGAAGGAAATCACCGTGGGGTACACAGGTGAAAGCAAAGTTAGGAAATCACCGTGGGATACAGAGGTGAAAGTAAAAGGAATAAACCACCGTTGGATACACAGGTGGAAAAAAGAAGGAAATCACCGTGGGGTACACAGGTGAAAGCAAAGTTAGGAAATCACCGTGGGATACAGAGGTGAAAGTAAAAGGAATAAACCACCGTTGGATACACAGGTGGAAAAAAGAAGGAAATCACCGTGGGGTACACAGGTGAAAGCAAAGTTAGGAAATCACCGTGGGATACAGAGGTGAAAGTAAAAGGAATAAACCACCGTTGGATACACAGGTGGAAAAAAGAAGGAAATCACCGTGGGGTACACAGGTGAAAGCAAAGTTAGGAAATCACCATGGGATACAGAGGTAAAAGTAAAGGTAGAAAATCAACGTGGGATACAGAGGTGAAAGTTAAAGGTAGGGAATCGCCGTGAGATACTCATGTGAAAGAAAAGGTAGGAAACTTCCGTTGAATACAGAGGTGAAAGTAAAAAGATGAAACCACAGTGGGATACACGCGTGAAAGTAAAAGGAGTAAACCACCGTGGAATACAGAGTTGAAAGTTAAAGATAGGAAATCATCATGGGATACACATGTGAAAGTAAAGGTAGGAAAATTCTGTTGGATATGGAGATGAAAGTAAAAGGAGGAAACCACCGTGGGATACATAGCTAAAAGTAAAGGTAGGAAATCACCGTGTATACACAGGCGAAAGTTTAAGGAGGAAATCACCGTGGGATACATATGTAAAAGTAAAAGGAAGAAATCATAGTGGATACACAGGCGAAAGTTAAAGGTAGGAGATAACCGTGGGATACACAGGTGAAGGAAAAGGATAGGAAACTTCCGTTGGATACAGAGGTGAAAGTAAAAGGAGTAGACCACTTAGGATACACAGGTAAAAGTAAAAGTAAGAAATAACCGTGGGATATAGAGGTGAAAGTAAAATGAGGAAATCATCGTGGATACACAGGTGAAAGTATAGGTAGGAAACTTCGTTGGAAACAGATGTGAAAATAAAAGGAGGAAACCACCGTGGGATACATAGGTAAAAGTAAAGGTAAAAAATCACCGTGGGATATACAGTTGAAAGAAAAAGTAGAAAATAACCGTGAGGATAGACATGTGAAAGTAAAGGTTTGAACCTACCGTGGTATACAGAGGGAAAAGTAAAAGGAGGAAACCACCGTGGGATACACAGTTGAAAGTAAAGGTAGGAAACTTCCGTTGGAAACAGGTGTGAAAATAAAAGGAGGAAACCACCGTGGGATACATAGGTAAAAGTAAAGGTAAAAAATCACCGTGGGATATACAGGTGAAAGAAAAGGTAGGAAATCACCGTGGGATACACATGTGAAAGTAAAGGTTGGAACCTACAAGGGGATACACAGGTGAAAGTAAAAGGAGGAAATCATAGTGGGATACACAGATGAAAGTAAAAGGAGGAAATCACAGTGGGATACACAGGCGAAAGTTAAAGGTAGGAAATCACAGTGGGATACAGAGGCGAAAGTAAAGGTTGAAACCTACTTACATAGGTGAAAGTAAATAGAGGAAAAAACATTGGGATACACAGGTAAAAGTAAAGGTAGGAAATCACCTAGGGATATACAGGTGAAAGAAAAGGTAGGAAATCACCGTGGGATACACATGTGAAAGTAAAGGTTGGAACCTACAAGGGGATATAGAGGTAAAAGTAAAGGAGGAAATCATCGCGGGATACACACTTGAATGTAAAATGAGTAACCACCGTTGGATAAACATGTAAAATTAAAGGTAGGAAATCACCGTGGGATATAGAGGTGAAAGTAAAAGAAGGAAATCACGATGGATACACAGGCGAACGTTAAAGATAGGAAATCTCTGTGGGATACATATGTGAAAGTAAAGGTAGGAAATCACCGTGGATAGACAGGTGAAAGTGAAGGTAGGAAATCTCCGTTGGATACAGACGTGAAAGAAAAAGGAGGAAACCAACGTGGGATACATAGGTAAATTAAAGGTAGGAAATCACCCTGGGATATACAGGTGAAAGAAAAGGTAGGAAATCACCGTGGGATACACATGTGAAATTAAGGTTGGATCCTACAGGGGGATACAGAGGTGACAGTAAAAGGAGGAAACCGCCGTGGGATACACACGTGAAAGTAAAGGTAGGAAATCTCCGTGGGATATAAAGATGAAAGTAAAAGGAGGAAATCACCGTGGATACACAGGTGAAAGTTAACGGTAGGAAATCACCGTGAGATACACATGTGAAAGTTAAGGTAGGAAACCTCCGTTGGACACAGAGATGAAAGTAAAAGGAGGAAATCACCGTGGATACACAGGTGAAAGTAAAAGGTAGAAAATCACCGTGGGATACATAGGTAAAAGTAAAAGGAGGAAATCACCGTGGGATATAGAGGTGAAAGTAGTTAGTAAACAGGTGAATTAAAAGTAGGAAATCACCGTGAGATACATACATGTAGGTCAAAGTAAAAGGAGGAAATCACCGTGGGATATAGAGGTGAAAGTAGTTAGTAAACAGGTGAATTAAAAGTAGGAAATCACCGTGAGATACAGAGGTAAAAAATAAAAGTAGGAAATCACCGTGGGATATACAGGTGAAAGAAAAGGTAGGACATCACCGTGGGCTACACATGAGAAAGTAAAGGTTGGAACCTACAAGGGGATACACAGGTGAAAGTTAAAGGAGGAAACCGCCGTAGGATACACACGTGAAAGTAAAAGAAGTAAACCACCGTGGGATACACAGGTAAAAGTAAAGGTAGGAAATCTCCATGGGATATAGAGGTGAAAGCATAAGGAGGAAATCCGGTGGATACACAGGTGAAAGTTAAAGGTAGAGAATCACCGTGGGATACACGTATGAAAGTAAAGGTAGGAAATCTCCGTTTGATATAGAGGTGAAAGTAAAAGGAGGAAACCACCGTGGGGCTCAGAGGTGAAAGTAAAATGATTTGTTTGTTTGTTGTTGTTTGATGGTGTTTAACGCCACTTTCAGCAATTTTTCAGCTATATCATGGCGTCCAGTTTTTATTGGGGGAGAAAGCCGGAGTACCCGGAGAAAATCCCCGACCTGTGGTAGAAGTAAAAGGAGGAAATCACTGTGGGATACACAGGCGAAAGTTAAAGGTAGGAAATCTCCGTGGGATACAGAGGTGAAAGTAATTGTAGGAAACCACCGTAGGATACATAGGTAAAAGTAATGGGAGGAAAACTGTGTCGTACAGAGTGGGATATACAGGAGATGGTGTAAAATCCCGACAGTGTTAATATCCACATGAAAACACTATATTGACAAGTATTTAATGCAGCAAATTATGGAAATGTTCTTAAGATTGTCAGTCCAAATATATCCTAGTCACACTCTGATGGATGGTCATCGACCCAGCGACTGAAATCATTTACAAAAACCCAAAACACTGATGAACATGTACATGTATCTGTAAAAAACTGAGGGCGGGGAGGTTTTCTTAACACGAAGTCCAACCTTATGATAAATTATCCGGAATATGCATGGATTTATTATTATGTCATTGGGGTTGCGTCCCTTTAAGATAACCCGTGATGACTAGAACTGTAAAAAAAGCTTTTTAATTACTATTATTGAAATATTATTTCATTCAAATAGAAAAGTAATATAATATATTTTAACGTGTTCAAACAATTTTGAAAAACCTTTTCCGAAAATTTTCTTGTTAGGTACGACTTTGTGTTTTACGTTAGTTTATTTACGACGAGATAGCTGCAGGGGTGTCAGGAAGAAACGGAGTTGCAAAATTATCAATGCATTAAAAGAAGCGATGCAATAGTTTTAAAGAATAATTGTCGGCGAGTACGTAAAACGCCCGCAGGTGTGCTGACAGTTATAAATTACCCGTGGAAACGTTTCAACAAGAGTATACTAAAAGTAACATCTTCGTGGAGTGGCTTTTTTCTTGCATTTGTATAATTCCATAGTGTATCTACGTAAATCCAGTAGAAAAATTTATCCATGATGAGTTGTCCATATTAATACTATGCCTCTGTTGTTTGCATGTCACAAATCGTCCTTGACTTTAGCCATATTTGTTGCTTATTATGGCTCCCAAACGAAAGTTTTAGAGATATATTGTTTTTGCTCTGTTTCTTCTTATTATTTTTTTTCTTCCGCTTTCCTCCAAAATGTTGTCCGACCATTTTCTCAGAGACCGTGAATTGGATCGACATGAAACTACACCCAAAAATAGTTTCAAAATGCTCCGATTTGCAGGAAACTTGGTTTTTAGGTAGATTTAGATGTTGCGATTGGATGTTGATCATAAAAATTTGAATTTTTATTATGGCGGCCATCTTTAAATTGCCACACTTTTCAAAATGAAAAAAAATCCTTAAAAATCCAAATGAAATTTGGTATATAAGTGGAGTATGTTATACCGCACCATATGACGCACACGTTGACTTTCTACGGCGGCCATTTTGAGTCCAAGATGGCCACCGAAAATTCAAAATGCTCCGATTTTAACGAAACTTGGTATTCAGATAGATAAAAATGTTGCGAATGGATGCTAGTCATAAAAATGTGAATTTGGTCATGGCGGCCATCTTAAAATGGTGGCCATTTTGAGTATGGCTTACGAATTGAAAAATGCTCAGATTTGCACGAAAATTGGTTTCTTGGTAAATAAAGTTGCTGTGAATGGATGTCTGAACTCGGCTGTCCACAGGAGTCGTTTGGGAGCCCGTGCATGATCCATAAGATCATAATCGTGTTTAATTTTATTTAATATTGTTTACAAACGTTCGTCTGCTTTTGTGACGAATAGTGGTATACGGACAAACCGCGAGACTTTTCCCGCGTCAACCGAAAACGACAAAGCACGAAAGGTTTAGAACAGACAAAATTTGCTGCATATAGATTACACTTCCGTGCTAATTTAGGTCAAAATTTACTAATGAAAATCGCCCTATCAAAACGTAAAAACTGCTGCATTTCAAAACGCTGATTTAATGTGGACAATGATTGTGATTTGAATTTGCTGCTTTCGGATCTACATAAGGAGCATAAGTTAGACCATACGCGGGTAAGCAGTTTTTATTTGTCACTTAAAAACCTCTGCCAAAGAACGCTGACTTTTACTATAGGGGGTCTATAAAATGATAAACTGCTTTTGTGACTATAGGGGGTCTATAAACATGATAAACTTCTTCGCTCACTTCGTTCACGACAATTTGTTTTCGTTTTATGGCTTTATTTCGCCAAATGATATAATTAAAAATTCCTTGTTCGAACGCTGGAAACCCAAACGGAAGTGCACGGCCGGTGATACCAATTAATCAATGACTAAGGTAATACTAATGACCGAACGATTAAACAAAGCAAAGTAACACTGTGATCGCCGAATTTAATTTTATTACTTAAATTTCATTATATTCTTCATTCCAAGGTAACAATATGTTTATTTAATTACAGCGAAAAAAAACATGTATAATGCTTTGACTGTAACATGTGTAATATCTGCTTGTGTGACGATACTGTACGTCAATATCAAACACCTTTGTTCAACATACCTACACAACGCACATTGTTTATCACTTAAATTCTGTAAAAGCCGGAACGTCACCCTATTATTGGTTTTCCATATAAAACAACAATGTTATCGTTCATCACGACAAACAAAGTGATTATTCATCTTGATCAGACCTTTCTGGGTTTTTTCGTAAAGATTTATAAAGAAGTATGTGTTTCATTGAAACATATTTTTATTGATTCTACTATATGGCATTAAATCGTTAAAACTTGAGTACATAGTTAACTAAAGTCTACATGTCCTTATTTCGACTCAAAACTTTAAATAGAAACAATTAATTTTCTTATGCTATTTTACATTTTATATTTACAATTTTCATTAAGAACAAGAATTTAATTAAAAATTACATGTATATGTATACACTGTAAATGATTTTTACATGTAATTGAAAGTTAGGAGACAAACCCCAAAAAACTGAATACTTTCTTTTCTTTAATTATGATAGAGGAATGAGCAGCATCGAACGTCCTGTGTATGTGTAAAGGATGTCGTTTAACTTCAATGTTATAGTTATACTCTTTTCAAACGTCGGCTAGCATACATGATTTCAAGCTTATAAATTTAAAGGTAAAGTTCACATGACTTACCAGTCTTACCCTTGGGCAATACAGTGTAAACTCTCGCTGATAAAAATATGTTAGATGCGTTACCTTAACAATCCGGGATCAATCCCTATTTCATCCCCCCACAAACACCCCAAAAACCAACACAGTATAACTCTAACAATGCTGAAAGTTAATTTTACGTGTACTACTAGTCTTTTGTAATTGTTATATTCGACATAAACAGCAATTTCTCGAAACCAACAACTTAACTATTTGATATGATATCGCTATATATATACGTATTTTAGACTCACCTAACCCCAAAATGGGCTTCGATTCACTGGCTACAATCATGTTGACTCTCCGATAGGTCTGACGGACTTGCTAGACTATTTGGCCACCGATGGCTTATTAATTTTTAACTTACTTTTGAATATTCTTATTATTAGTCTTTAATGGACAATGTCAAGTCTCCATTGATTGAGTGTTTGTTGTTTAGCGTAAGGAAAGCAATATTTCAGCTATATTCAGGACGTAACAAGTTTCGATCACAATACTATATTCTATAATTAAACATGTTTACATCTTTAAGTGACAAACGAGCATTAATCGTATTAAGTCAAGTCATATTTTTGGGACAAACATATAGTGCCCAATTTATGTTTGATTTTAAGTTCTTGGGACCGCTCGATATTCGCGGCTTCAATTTCCCGAAGAAGACTTTCATGAAACCTAATGGTCACTATTAAGACGTTTCATCAATTCGAAGTTTTAATTCAACGGTTTATAATGCCGAGAATCCTTGGTACTATAAAGGTCCAGTGTTCAAAATGTTCAGTACGAATATATATAATTGTTTTATATGTCCGAACACCACAGTTTTATATATTTTCTTATACAACACTTTAATGTTTGATAATGAATTTAAGGCGGCTAAATCCACAGTTTACCATAAAATATTGAAATACATTCAACACCATCTGTAGTAGATTATAATTGCCAAGTTGACTAAGCGAAAATAAAATTGTATTGGTTGTATTGCTATAACACATGAAAAAATATTAACCGGATTGTGCGTAAACTGAATGATTAACTGTCACAAATATTCTTTTCCTATTATATTCGATGATTGTATGTTCTACGCAATTCCTCGTTTTGAAATAATATGCAAAAGATATATTAACTTTTGATGCAAACGTCAAAAATATTCTTTTTCTATTACATGTATATCCGATGACTGAAATAATCTGCACAAGATGTATTAACTTTGATGCAAATGTATAAAACGTAATTTATATTCGCGAAGAATGATTTACCATGAGGCAAACCAATTAGTACTTTACTGAAAATAAATGATCATTTTTTTTACTTTGTTTTTATATAATTTAATAAATTTTATTAATTATTCTAGCGTAAAGCAACGAATTCAATGAGATGCAAAGGGACGCAACTCCTGTTTCGTGGAGATTAAATATGCGGGTCAGAATAAAGGTGGGCAGTACATGTCATCCTGAAAATAAATCAAATTGCAGTATATTTCCTCTCATATCTTGATGATTAATGATTGTGTTACATAAACGTCCATTGGAACTATACGCACAGAAAGATAAATGTAGTTTATTTCTGAATTTTGATCTTGAAGGATTAAAAAAATCATTTAAGTTCTCAACAAGAAGATCGTAATTGTGATTCTTCAGAACAGTGAACGTTTAAATCATTAATCATAGGAATAATGAACCTTCGAAATATGAACCTTAGGAACGATGAACTTTTGAACTATGAACCATAGGAATAATGAACCTTCGAAAATGAACCTTAGGAACAATGAACTTTTGAACTATGAACCATAGGAATAATGAACCTTCGAAATATGAACCTTAGGAATAATGAACCTTCGAAATATGAACCTTAGGAACGATGAACTTTTGAACTATGAACCATAGGAATAATGAACCTTCGAAAATGAACTTTAGGAACAATGAACTTTTGAACTATGAACCACAGGAATAATGAACCTGCGAAATATGAACCTTAGGAACAATGAACATTTGAATTACGAACCATAGGAATAATGAACCTTCGAAATATGAACTTTAGGAACAATGAACTTTTGAACTATGAACCATAGGAATAATGAACCTTCGAAATATGAGCCTTAGGAACAATGAACTTTTGAACTATGAACCATAGAAATAATGAACCTGCGAAAAATGAACCTAAGGAACAATGAACTTTTGAATTACGAACCATAGGAATAATGAACCTTAGGAACAATGAACTTTTGAACTATGAACCATAGGAATAATGAACCTTCGAAATATGAACCTTAGGAACAATGAACTTTTGAATTACGAACCATAGGAATAATGAACCTTAGGAACAATGAACTTTTGAATTATGAACCATAGGAATAATGAACCTTAGGAACAATGAACTTTTGAACTATGAACCATAGGAATAATGAACCTTCGAAATATGAACCTTAGGAACAATGAACTTTTGAACTATGAACCATAGAAATAATGAACCTGCGAAAAATGAACCTAAGGAACAATGAACTTTTGAATTACGAACCATAGGAATAATGAACCTTCGAAATATGAACCTTAGGAACAATGAACTTTTGAACTATGAACCACAGGAATAATGAACCTGCGAAATATGAACCTTAGGAGCAATGAACTGTTGAATTACGAACCATAGGAATAATGAACCTTAGGAACAATGAACTTTTGAATTACGAACCATAGGAATAATGAACCTTAGGAACAATGAACTTTTGAACTATGAACCATAGGAATAATGAACCTTCGAAATATTAACCTTAGGAACAATGAACTTTTGAACTATTAACCATAGAAATAATGAACATTCGAAATATGAATCTTAGGAACAATGAACTTTAGAACTATGAACCATAGGAATAATGAACCATCGAAATATGAACTTTAGGAACAATGAACTTTTGAACTATGAACTATAGAAATAATGAATCGAACCTGCGAAAAATGAACCTAAGGAACAATGAACTTTTGAATTACGAACCATAGGAATAATGAACCTTCGAAATATGAACCTTAGGAACAATGAACTTTTGAACTATTAACCATAGGAATAATGAACCTTCGAAATATGAACCTTAGGAACAATGAACTTTTGAACTATGAACCATAGAAATAATGAACCTGCGAAAAATGAACCTAAGGAACAATGAACTTTTGAACTATGAACCATAGGAATAATGAACCTTCGAAATATGAACCTTAGGAACAATGAACTTTTGAACTATGAACCACAGGAATAATGAACCTGCGAAATATGAACCTTAGGAACAATGAACTTTTGAATTACGAACCATAGGAATAATGAACCTTAGGAACAATGAACTTTTGAACTATGAACCATAGGAATAATGAACCTTCGAAATATTAACCTTAGGAACAATGAACGTTTGAACTATGAACCATAGAAATAATGAACATTCGAAATATGAATCTTAGGAACAATGAACTTTAGAACTATGAACCATAGGAATAATGAACCATCGAAATATGAACTTTAGGAACAATGAACTTTTGAACTATGAACCATAGGAATAATGAGCCTGCGAAATATGAACCTTAGGAACAATGAACCTTAGGAACAATGAACTTTTAAACCATGAATCATAGGAATAATGAACGTTCGAAATATGAACCCTAGGAACAATAAACCGTTGGAATAGACGAATCTGCGGAAAACCGCAAAAAACCTTGAACATATTGATTTCAGTTTTATTATTTAATAAACCTGAATTATCTACTTATTGATTTTTTGTAATTTGTTACATGGACAATTCATAGCTTTACATCACAAATTAAATCGCATCCGAGTTCGAGCCACTGTTTGGCACAGTGCATGGACAGTGTGCTCGACTCTGTCCTTAATTGACGTGGATTGCCAGTTTTTTATGCATGCCTAAGTTCAGAGCTTTCCAGTGGGAACATCACCACTATAAATAAATAACGGAGGCTATGATATTTACAAAAATTTCTTAAAGAGTTAAAACCTAAAATTATACTTATAAAGAATGTTCACAGCACAAATAAGTAATCGCTCCGGAGGGTTTAAACAACTGACATTTGTATCACCCACGTATTAATGGGTACTAAAGTGTTTATGACTTTAACATTAACTTAGATATTGAATGTTTTCTTGTGTAAGGTTTGGGGTTCTTTGTGATCCCGGTCTGCTTCTCTGCATAAAAACCTCATGCCAACTAGTAGCTGAAAATTGCTGAAAGTAGTGTAAAGTTTTATTCGCTAAAACAGTTAGTTTGTTTACGACGCATGGAAACTATATGATGCTTAAATAACAGACGTAAATAAAGACTGGCATGAACATGTTCTAATTTATAACATATACACGTGAATAATAGAGTAGTTAGACACGTGATTAAACGTGTGATAAAATTCTTTAATTGTATAACCAAACCGTTCTCAAGATAACGAATGTAACAATAAATCACAAGACATTGATGGCAACACAGGTATGTTATTATACCAACGGAAAATGTTTTTTAGTCATTTTATTTTTAAATATATCTGGCTATATCTTTTTAATTGTCTCTTCTAAAAGTTGTTTTTGACATATTACGGGCGATATATTTTTATGTTAGAGAATTGATTATGTCTTCGTTTTTGTGTTTCCGTAAACACTGGTAAACAGTGCCGAAACAACGTGTTTTGTGTGTCCACCGCTAGCTTTGGTGGCTATTTACGTACGCCTTATAATTGACCCCTTTTTTGCTTGTTTACTGTTCTTTCGGGATATTGACCAACTCTTGAAGAAGGACGAGACAAGTAAACCGATTCAGCTGTTTAGTTCATACCAGAAATATTTGATTAGGGTCAAAACTTAACTCTATGGTGACCAATCAAGAAGAGTGACGCTGTGTTGATAAAAAAGTTTAATTATAATGAGTTTATGCATTCATTCATCTAACCCTGTTTCTAGCAAAAGTATGGTAAAATAAAATAATCACTTGTCTTCAGTTTTCGATCGATTTTCAATTCTCACATGCGTAATGAAACACAATAGATTTGTGGACAAATACTAGAAAACTATAATACGTTGACCGTGAACCATAGTGGGTAACCCTTGTCAAAGATAATAAAAGAATATGCAAATTGTAGCCGTTATTAAAGTCAAAATCGTATGTATAAACTCTCTAATTTTTCTTACGAGCACTAAACAACACTTGCCAATCAAGTTTGGCGTATAACACACACTGCCTGAAGTCAGGGTCGAACTTACAACCCTAGTGTTGACACGCCAGTTATTTGACGGTAGATGCCTTAGCAAACTATACCACTAGTCCGCCAAAGCGCAAAAAGAAGATGATAGATTTCGTATTATAAGCATGCAAATACATAGCTACCAATGCACTATATCTTGTCAGTACTATTTTCCAGGCAACCATGTGGCAGCTATTGTTTGTTCTGTTTGGTCTGGTATCTACTATGCCAAGTAAGCCTCCAGTATTGCCACCGTCATATTCTGTTGATTTCCAGGAAGAACTAAACGCGTTTGGGAAAACATTTAAAAACAACGGCACGTGGTACTACGACTTTCCCAACGGTAGGGCTCGATACGACCATTTACGTGGACAAAGAGATAATTTTTGCTTCGGTCAAAATTTAAGTGACAGCGACCCCTTTGCTCCTTGCAGTCTTCTATTCACAAACCACAGCAACATGTATGTCTTTTATCCGGAAGCAAAGACATGCTGCTTTTTATGTGGAGAAAAAGATGGATGCGAAGTACTAAAGCCCACGTGGTTATCAAACGGAACATATATAGGAGATAAAGTTATTCAGGGATCTACCTGTCACGGATGGATGACACCAGGATTTGATTTTTCCGACGAGTTATACGTCACTGATAAAACTATACCTTGTCAATACTACGAAAAGTCATACGAAGGGGACATCTCACATACTCTAACCTTCAATCAAGCCACATACAAAATAGGACAACCAGACACAAAAGTATTTGAACTCCCTAGTTACTGCAAAAATATTTGTCCAAATCCATTTCCTGGATTTCGTAGCAAATACCATACCGCGTTTTTAAAGTCACTCTAATATGTTAATACATAACAGTAGATTTTGCCATGAGATCCATAGTAAGATTATTAATAAAAAACAGTAAATTAATGTATTCGCCTTGAATTCTTACAATATGTGCTACTGTTTGTGAATACTTTAGGTTGCTATGTGCTTAATTTTTAAAGATTCTTTAGGCTCTATAAAAAACTCTAGATTTTGATCCCCGCATCACCAATTTTATAAATTTATAAAATATAGCCGACTTAAATTCTGGAAATATCCAATGTCGTGTTCGTTTGCGATTTTGTGATTTTCAATTTTCAGGTAACAATTTTTGGTTTCAATCAAAGCAAAGAGATCAGAGCCGATGGAGGTCATATTAGATCTGTTCCATACTGCGTAACACTACGCTAAGGATATGATCTCATTATCCTATTGCACGGCTACAAATCGACCCAATCACAGCCGAATGCTGTGACGAAAAAATCCTTAGAGGAACTTCCGGTTGTGATGGAGAGGAACAAAAATCGCTATTTCGGAAGGTATGTACTTTTATTGTGGTCCCGTGTGCTTCGTGAGAAGAAAAAATGAAAAAATCTAAGAATGTCATCATACCCTTTGATGATCCCACTGTCACCTATTAAAAGCTCTTTCTCATCTGTTGCGCAATGACGGCTCTAGAACTTTTGGCAGTGATAAGGGGGTGGGTCGGCAATCATTCAGACGGATTAATATCTCAGAATTATAGACTTAGGTTAGGGTTACTGTGGTTGTTTGCTGATTAAAATATTAGTATTAACTGGAAATACCATAGCATTAACTCTTGTACCACCAGCGTTTTATTAAATTAATTGTGGACGACAAAAATGACTGTGCTGTGATTTTGAGAAGCAGGTTATGATTTGGAGGAATAATAATTTATAAACTTTGTTGTCATAATTATCGACGTCTAAAATAAGCAACGTCTATTCAACAATTGTGAATGCCTTGATAACCTAACGTTAATTTAAATAGTCGTATAGATGTACTCTTGTCCGTCCTTCATTTCCAGTCTACACGTATGTTAGTTATTTTAGGTAAGTTCTATGTCTCAAGATCTACATGTATGGTGCGTGTATGATTCCTGTTGCCTTGTCTGTTAGTCATAAGAAGTGGTCGATATTAAAAACACGGATGCACTATTTAGGGATCGACCATTGATTTTTTTTCATGGGGGAGGGGGGAAAGGAGGAAGGATGTAGTGTTTGGCTGAAAAATTTATGGTAAATTTAAAAATAAAAAATCGAAGGGTCCGATGTTTCCGAAAATAAAAAGGCAGGATGAATAAAAAATATCCATAGCCCCCCCCCCCCCCCGCATAAAAATCAAATGGTTGCTCCCTTAGTAAATAGAGAACTCGAATTCTTACAGTTTGCACATTAGCGACTTTAATTTGTTGATATTTTGACATTTGTTTGTCACATAGACACAGTCTGTGTTTAAATTTGTAAGTATCAATTAAATACTGCACTTTAGCACAGACATGTATAGTAGAATATTTAGTTCTATATGAATTTGGTATTGTCGTATGTCCTTTTGTTTACGACATGATTGTCCATTTGTATGCCCCCGCTTAAGATGTATAAAGTATTCGGGCGTGTCTGTCCGTTTGTTCGTCCCTCAAATGGGCTTTTCCTTAGGTTTAAGTTACTTTTCTATAAAGAAAGTAAATTGCACGGAAGGACGCCATGCCTTTTGCAAATTTTTGGCATCCTGCATTTCAATTTAAAGGACAAGGTAGGGTAAGGGCCATTTTAGGCCCCCTCTTGAAAATAACTCATCTCTGGAATAAAATGAGCATAAAGACATAGCATTTAAAATATGGTCTTATTTTTGTGCTATCATGCGCATGCGCGATACACTTCACGTGCTTCCATGCTTGCCAAATCTATAGGCTATTTTCAATTGAGCTTTAATTTGAAGATGGTTTCAGTAAATTAACTTATGTTCTGCTCATCAAATATTCACCAAATGTTAACACAAGATGTATAGATACCTGTAACAGGCAGGTTCTGGTTTAAATAAATATAGAAAAACTTTATCTCGCAAAAAGAATGCTTTTCTCATGCAAAAATCTTTGCTTTTAAGAATTACAAGCTTTTAAACATAACTTGGTAATCACTATTTCTTCGTCAAATTTTATCACAATATACAAATTGATAGAAGATACAGGCAGAATGTAATTTTAAATAAGAACTGCCTGGGTTAAAAGTTTTTTTTTCTGTTGATAAAAAAAAAAGTTAAACAAGTAATAAAAATATAGATTTGTCAGAATTACCTCCCTTGTTAAGATTGAATTTTCATTATGTTTGCCAATACCGAACTCGTTATATCAACAACTTTGTGGTTAAACAATTAATAAGGAGATTTGATATTAGGTTATAAGTCTGTCGTAGTATTTAATAATTTTATTGAAATTATGAGCTAATAATGACAGATATTAATGTTAATTTTACCATCAGTGCAATATCTATTCTGAGATTTCCAGAAAAAAAACGGAGGATGGTGTCCTGCATCCCATCAAGTCAAACAAATTATTTTTGTGTGACCTTATTGGTAAGACAAGTTGTTAAACAATTATATAATAGAGAACAAAATATCTATTTTTGCAAAAACCAATATTTAAATCTAATTTGTATTAAGTAAAACCCAAACATAATTACTTTTAGGAAGATATATAGATCCATTTCAAAGGTGCGCTTAAATTCTGTTTAGATGTCCTACCATGCATAGTTACAGCAGAACTGACATATTCCAAAAACTTTAACATAGTCACTGGACCGTGGTCAATATCAGAAGACACCTGTCATATATTATTCAACAGGAACCTAAATTCCAAGTATTACAAAAAATTGTTAACGTATTCACTGGACTATGAAATGGAAGGTCATGGTCAGGCGAAACTTGTACTATTCAACAGGAACCTATATGCCATGCCACTCATTCATCCTACCATGCAGAGTTACAACAGAAGTAACCTTATCCACAAACATTAGCGTAGTGCTATGAATTCTAGTCAAGGTCAGATGACACCTACCAAACTTGCATGTACTATTTGTACTAATTTTAACGTAGTCCCCTAACTGTGAAATTGATATTTAAACTTGACATTTGTATATTACGATTCATGAAGCGGGAGATTGGGCATGCATAAAACTTGGTTTAACCCATCATTTCTTTTGAAATGCCTGTACCAAGTCAGGGCCATTGCAGGGTAATTACTACATTTTTTGGTTGTTGGTTGGACTTCGATTTGTGACAGTTTCTATGATACTATGATACCCATTTCTTTGGCGGGATAACGTACCACTGGCCTGCTAAAGCTCGAAAATCTAAATCGGATTGCACTATGTTCAAGGTAACATTGTGTCCAAATCCGCAAAAAATCGGTCAACATTCAAAACATAATTAACTTGAAATAGACCGCCACAGCAGCAGTAAAAAGTACTGAAATTATTGTATCTTGTTTGCATGGTTAGGAGAAAATTATATAGATCCAAAGCGTAGTGTTTAATTAAAAAGTATTAAATATTCACATATGTATTACGATAGTTTATGTTATCCATAAAAGATTATCTCAAGTGGTTTCCTTGATGTGAACTGCTAAAAAAACAAGCACGAGTAAAAAAATGCTAGCGTTTAACTTAACGGGCAAATAATTTTACAGTATAAAGTAGAAAATAAAAAATAAATTTGTTTTCATTTATGACACAAATATCCCTCGTTATCATGTAAATTATTATTTTATCACATGTAATGATATATATTTAGGGACCGGTCAATATTTTATGGGGTGGTGGGACATGTGCAAAATGCAATAGGACACATACTTTTTTCTGCTGTATATGGGACTCCAAATTTTGTTATTTTCAGCACTGATAGGACAGCTTGTTTTTTTTTCATAACAATATCATCAATGAAAAAAAAAAATTCTGACGTTTTAATTCAAAACCAATATACTGTAATCGCACAACTTTAAAAAAAAATATAAATACTGAATTGTAACCATAAAATTATTCACTAGATAGGACACAAATTTTTATAATACATCTGATGTAGGACGGCAACTTTTAGTATTTTAGGGAGATCTGACATAGCCCTTTTTACACCTGATAATTTGAAATGCACCGGTCCCAAACCCCTAACTAATATTGACCGGTCCATTATCTACTTTTACACAGCCTTGTAAAAGTCATCGTCGGAAACCCACGTCCGGTCGCGTTCTCGCTGTGCTACTACTTACCAAGTGGTAGCAAAGCGAGAACGCGACCGGACGGGTGGTGGTAGCAAAGCGAGAACGCGACCGGACAAGTGGTAGCAAAGCGAGAACGCGACCGGACAAGTGGTAGCAAAGCGAGAACGCGACCGGACGGGTGGTGGTAGCAAAGCGAGAACGCGACCGGACGTGGGTTTCCGACGATGACTTTTACAAGGTTAAAGAATATGCTCGCGCTGGCATTCGATGTTGTTACACCAATATATGTTTAAAACGTTTCCTGTAAATAAAAGCAAGCAAAATAGAAAATAAACATAGACCATCGGGATTCGAACCATCGATTCGCGGTGTATAATATTCACAAGCTACGGGTTAAGCAAAACACCACATACAGACAGACATTTTTATTCAAAAGCAACTTATTTATGCGTCATACAAGGCCGTAAACAAAAGGGGTGCACTGACTGCACGTGTGCTCCTAGTCCGAGAATCCTCTGCTGCTTACGGCACTGTCATTTTGCAGACGTTATATATTTGTTAATAGATTAGTAGTTTTTATACCATCTTTAATTATTGCGTATAAAAAATAATGGTGTAAATTAACATTTATTGAGACATACCGAGATGTAATCGCTGAAGATTTTTTACTTCAATAAAAATGACTTCTAGAACAGTCTTATCAGTTTGTTGTTCGAGTGAATACAAACGAAACAATATTAAATTCTTTTAAATTCTTACGTTTTCTTCGTCGGAACCTGTGTTTCGCGCATGTCATACGTTTCGTCCATTTTCGGTATTAGTTTAGAAACATAATTTTATCAACCTTTACGTACCAATTGTGATCTTTAAAATATTATATATTTTTGGACACTTCACTATCTTTTATCTTACAAACTTTCTTAAATATGTGACAAATGAAAGTAGACTTAAAAAAACAACAAAAAAGAAAAACGTCGGGACTCGAACCAGCGTTTCGCGATCTATAATGCGTATAATCTGCGAGCTAACCAATTACGCCATATACGCACAAACGTTTTCTTACGAAAATAAGACCTATTTATGCGTCAAATTGCTGACGTGATATATTTGATGATAGATTACACCAGTTTTTATACCATTTATAATTATTACGTAAAAAAAAATTAAAAAGGTGTAACTTTAACATCTATTTAGACATATTAAGGTGTTATCTCTGGAGATTTTTTCATGAATAACAATGTCTGGAACAGTCTTTTCATTTTGTTTTTACGCGTGTATATTCAAACCAGTTAAACAAAGCGAAAATTCTTTACATTACTTCTAACTGTCTCTGATGTTTGTCAGTCCGGTGATTCCGCGCATAATACGTATCTTCCACATTCGCTTAATATTATTGTGGTAATTTTATTTATTTCAATCTGTGAACTAATTGCGTTCTTTAAATACTCCATTTACGGACGATTAATGCAACTTAATTTTTTCACAGCTTTGCATCTTTAAATATGATTAAAAAAGGCTACGCTTTGAAAGACACGATCTTTCATGACTTAAATAATCAATCTGGAATAGAAATTATATCAATGCCTGATAGATGTATTTTGTTATCAAAATTTAGCTGTTTCATCACTGTTAAACGTTTAAATTGTTACATATTAAAACATTTACTTAATTTATCCCTATATTGATTTTTTTACACATTTCTATCTAAGTTTGTCAACAATGTTTAACAATTACCAGCATAAATGGATGTATATGCAGATTCGGAAATGCAAGTCCGGTCCGGTTGTAGGCTTACATACTATGCTGAACAATACAAAATCACGCGAATTTGGGGACAAAATATTAATTTTTTAATATTAGCGGACGCGTGTACCACAAATATATTTTAAATATTAACACCGTTTTTGCAACAAATAATACAGTCAAATATCTTCGTGGTACACGCGTCCGCTCATATTTAAAATGGTGTTCGAAATCACGAAAACGTACCGATTTTCACAGGCCACAACAATTGGCCTATTTTAGTAAGGTGCATATAATAATTTTACATGATAAGAAAAGAAAGTTATATTGAATTTTTGTAAGAAGGGATAATGTACCTTTGAAAAAACATTTTGATCTAAAGATTGTAGTAATTTCATTTTTAGCGAAAATAGGGGGCCAGTGACAGTAGGTAATCCTACCTTGTCCTTTCCCCATAGCCCCCTCACCCATAAAAATCAATGGTCGCTCCATAAATAGTGCATCCGTGTTTACCATCGACCACTTCTTATGACCAACCGACAAGGCAACAAGAATCATACACGTACCATACATGTAGATATAGAACTTAACTAAAATAACTAACATACATGTAGACTGGAAACGACGGAAATGAAGGACATACAAGTGTACATCTATACGACTATTTAAATTAACGTTAGGTTATCAAGGCATTCAAAATTGGCGAATTGACGTTGCTTATTTTAGACGTCGATAATTATGACAAAAAAGTTAAAATTAATATTTCTCCAAATCATAACTAGTTCCTCCAAATCACAACCTGCTTCTCAAAATCACAGCACAGTCATTTTTGTCGTCCACAATTAATTTAATAAAACGCTGGTGGTACAAGAGTTAATGCTATGGTATTTCCAGTTAATACTAATATTTTAATCAGCAAACAACCACAGTAACCCTAACCTAAGTCTTTTATTCAGAGATAGTAATCCGTCTGAATGATTGCCGACCCACCCCCCTTATCACTGCCAAAAGTTCTAGAGCCGTCATTACGCAACAGATGAGAAAGAGCTTTTAATAGGTGACAGAGGGATCATAAAAGGGAATGATGACATTCTTAGATTTTTCATGTTTTCTTTTCACGAAGCACACGGGACCACAATAAAAATACATACCTTTCCGAAATAGCGATTTTGGTTCCTCTCCATCACAACCGGAAGTTCCTCTAACGAGTTTTTCGTCACAGCATTCGGCTGTGATTGGGATCGATTGGTAGCCGTGTATTGGATGGCCAGTGCAATTGTAACTGAATGGGCAAGACATATACATGTTTTATTTAACAATATCTTTCTTTCCCTTGAAATTTCATTTATGGAGCATTACACAATTACACAATTTATGCTAAATTTCATAAACATTGGTAGGAGGAGGAAAGTATGAAAAAATTTAACCTTTATGTCTAAGAATGATTTTTCTACTTTCATTTCAAATGTTGTGGTCACATTATACCACATTACACACTTTAAGATTTGCTTCCACCATACAAAGATTGACTGGAACAAATTCTTGTTCTACAGTACCTTTCAAAATATCACACTTTTAAACAATAGCAGTTAAAAGCAAAAGCGGAAAAAAAGTGAAAATTGGGTCTTGGTCATTCTGCCACGACGTTTAAAGCACGTCATATTAGAATACTTAATAAATAATTTGCAAAAATTAACAATTCAATTACAAGTCTTGTAACTGAATGGGTGTGTTCGTTTGTATGGCTGGTGTTAAACGCCACTTATAGCAACTTTTTCAGCTATATCGTGGCGTCCAGTTTTTATTGGGCTAGTCGTAGTACCCGGCGTAAAACCCCGGCCTGCGATAGGGTATGGAGAAGAAGATTTCCTGATTGTAAAAAGTTACATAATGGGGTATTATAAAATAGTTCTCGTGCATACAAAGCCCAAGTACTAATGTTATTACTAAGGATATCTCTAGACGTGCATAAAAGGAATTTATTGGTATTAATTCTACAAGAATTATGCAGTGTCCATGTGCAGTTTTACAAAGTTGGATTTGACATATATAAACATTATAAAAATTTTGAAGACGACAAGGTTAACAGATTATTGAAAATCAAACAAATCTTGAAACAATTCGTTTTGTTATAGTCCAGCAGCTGACACAAACTATTCCAAATTATTGTCCAGGGATTTATTTCCTTCGTTTCCGGTATAACTGGAATAAAACATATATGTGCATGTAATCTGAAATTATTTCGAATGCAAATACCACTTGTTTGCTTCATTATACAACGATTTACCTGTTTAAATGCAGGGCTGTTCTAGAAAAACTGCGTTATCCTCTATTATACCAACTGGATGCAATGATAATTATCTAGAACGAAAACATGTAGTGGCTAGTTATCAAATTTGAGGATTGGAAAAGAACCTAATAATCTGTTACTCTATACCTCTCATATATGTTGTAAGGTGTTTTATCCTGCTATCTCTAAATTTGTCCACAGAAAATGTAGATTTTACTAAAAACACGAAGATATGGCGGAGCCTAAAATGTTTGACAAATTAATACTTGTTTTACGTGTATCACATTAAAAAGTCTATAGAAAACAGTGGCTAAAAATTCTTTCATCAAACATTATCAAATGTGCTGCCTACATTTATAATAAAGAGGCAGAGCGAAAAATGTAAAGGTTAATTAGCGTACAAATGAGAGTTAAATCTCAAAAATGAATACATCATATTTAACTGTAACACGGATACTTCCTATGTCTAATAATTTTTAACATTATCGGTTTCAAGTGTTATGAGAATTCCACAGTTATATTTTACATAAAAACAGAAAATGAAAACGTGTAAGATATGTAGCTACTAAGGACAATAATATTATATCATTGGAACAGACCGCGAGATTGGTCTTAATTGACCGTATTATACACAATTTTCATCGCGTATTACACATGTAGACACCAAAATACACAGAAATAAAGAATCTACGAATCTGGAAAGAGAATATTTACACACATGTACACCGTTTTATTACAAAATTATTTATATTTATGGTTTAATCACCCGTTTTCTTTCATTGTTAATTCTAATAAATGTATAATAAGTAATAATAAACAATAAAAAAAAAAAAACAAACAAACAAAAACAAAAAAAAAAAACAACCCAAATTTTAACGATGTCATATAATATTGTCTTCATTTTTATGTTAACCCCCCAAATGCGAAGGCCACATATCTCCCATTTATCTTCGTTTGGTATACATAATAAAATAAGAGTTGCATACAAATACAAAGTATAGTTTGAAAGCTTTTCTGCAAATGTTATTTGCGTGTGTCGCAATTTGTTCATTGCATATTAAATGCACAGTAATCAAAATTAATTTTCCACATCCTCCTCTTCATGCTTCATTTTTACAAGAAAATCAAAACTCTTCATATATTATTACGTTACGAACTCTTAAAGTGCATATTTATTCAATCGGTTAGCAGAATTTAATAGCTTATACAAAGTCATATTTCTTTTTTTAATCGTATAATCGAACTGATATATATATATATATCGTATCGTGCTTTCTCTGACTGTGCAATTAAAATCAAATTGATATTGTTAATGCATATTGTTAAAGATACTTTTTGGCACCAAACGAAAGCTAAAGGAATATTCTTTATATTTAAACGGCCGATTTGAAATAATATTATATCATAAAAGATCATTTTAGCATATCTGCAATTTTTCGTTTATTTTATAAGATAAGTTGGACAAAAATAAAAGCAAGAGATTAAAGAACTAAATATATATCTATTGCCAAATCAATGCTAAATCGTGTTTTAATATATTTTATTTGCTACAGTAAATTAAAAACATAAAAAATAGGAAAAACTTACCTATGTTTTCATCGCTTCTAACTTGTTTTATATCTTTTTTTCATCGTGTCATACTACGTGTCACCAAAATGATAAAAGTCGGTTGATCGGTGTGTTATAATTTGATTCAACATCTGGCTGGTTTACTTTGATCATTATAGCTTCATAATTGGGGTAGACACCTAGCTGGTTTTCTTTGATGATTCTACCTTTATAATTGGTTAAATTTACTTTGATGTTTGTACCTTTAAAATTGGGTAGACATCTGCCTAGTTTACTTTGATGGCTGTACCCTTATTTGGATCACGCATCTTGCTGGTTAACTTTGATTCCAGTACCTTTACAAGTTTCGGTTTCCTAAAAAGCTAACAGTCTCTTAGCTGCATGCCCCATTTTAGTGGTATTTTCAAAGTATCTGTTGTTTGCAATTTATATTAAGGAAGGCAAGCATTGTACTTTGAACGACATTGTTTACGCTAAACTATTAACCAATGGTGCATGAGAGATCTAAATACCTGTCGTCACTACACACGCGCTATTTGAAAAATAATTTTAAAAAATTGACTCCATTAACAAATGTTCAAAATTGAGCGGTAAAAATATGTGTTGTTCTATTTGCATCAATATCAGAACAAAAATAAAGATATAGAAATATTTTTTTCCTCAAACAGCTTTCAAAAGTAGGGAAATTTTAGTGCAAAATTTATTTTTTAATTGTTCACTGTTTTTCTCCCAAACAGCTTTTAAAAGTAAGGAGATTTTAGTATTGTTAACTGACCAATGAATTGAATGAAATAGAAGTGGAGATGTGGAACGTAACATTACTACACAAAAATACTGATTACAATCCCGACCCAACCCAAGAATATATCGAAATTTTAGTGCACGTACTAGTGCGATCCTGACGTAAACCGATGCTATGACAAAGATATTTACAGATTTAGTGAGCCACCCAATCAAATAACAGATAGGCATTTACTCCGTATACTGTTCATCATTTGAGTATGTATACCGTCTCCCATGGGACGGTAACATGGGAGACGGTAATAATTGGGTTAGACATCTGGCTAGTTTACTATGATCAAATTTATAAATGTCATTAAAAATTGGTGTGGCTTTCTTGATCATTGTACATTTATAACTGGCTTGGTTAGTAGGTTACTTTTATCATTGTACCTGTATAGATGTTAGACACCTGTCTGGCTTACTTTGCACCTTTATAATTGCGTTCGACACATTGTTGTTCTGATTTTATAAAGATCAACCAATGAGTTTGAATTTTATTTAGGTTGCCGAAGCTTGAACGGTAACTTATTCAGCTTGCACAAGCTTTAAGGGGGGGGGGGGGGTGATTTTATTTAGTTTGTCAATACACATTTCATATTTTGCTATGCATACAAAAGTAAGCATGTTAATTACTAAATTAAATGTTTTACGTATTTGCTGTTTTTATGATTAATAACTACAGACATATAAATCAAAAATACAACAGAGTTCCAGGCAATAAATTTTGCTACGCCTGACTCGCGTTTCGTCTATTCAAGTCTCATCAGAGGCGCTCAACCCAAAATATTGAAAATACTATATGAATATGAAGAGCATATAACAATAAAACCAAAATATGCCGAACTGCGATCCAAATTATGACTAAGATCATCCTTTATCTGAGGTATAAAATTATGACTGATCCAAACTAGTAAACAAAACGACCTCTAAAAAATCACAACGTCTGAATTTAACTATTTCCGTCAAATATTGATACAAGTTTATCACTTTTCAAAATTGGTTAACCACAATATTCATATAAATTCCTATAAATGCCAATGCTTTTGGCCAGACTAAATAAAAAAACCCAAACAAATAAGTTTTAATCATGAGAGTTTGACTCTTCGATTAAATTGCGGTGTAAAGCGGAAATATCTTTAAAAAATACTATAATACACTTTAGACGTTAGTTGTTGAGGTTTCTATGTCTATACGGTCTTGGCAAGAAATCGAGTAATGCATATCTAAATTTAATGTCACAGCAATGAACAATGAAGCAAAAACAAAGCCAGGTTTGACTAAAACAAAAAAAAAAAAAAGAAAAAAAGAAAAAAAAAAAAACGCCACAAGTTAACCAAACACATGTAGACAGAGCTCTATATGAATGTAATATTAATCTAGCATGAAAGTTATAGATGACCTATATAAGCCGTCTTTTGGTTATTTGATAAGAAAAGCAATTGACTTTTTTGGATTTTATATTTTTGGGGTTTGATCGCCACTGATCTCTTGATTAGATGAAACGCACATCTGGAATAGTTATTTGTATAACATAGGTAGATATCTTTCAGGACATTCAAATTTTAACCCAAATAGTCGAAACCTCTGCTGGTGGACTGTTAGTCCCCGAGGGTATCACAAGCCAAATAGTCATACTTTGTTGATGACAAAAATATCATTGATTCATTAAGTCATATAATCATTGTCTAAAATATTTTCCCAAAATTAAAAAATATAATAATGTCTAAGGCACTTCTTCGTGGATGGCTTTACCCGGATTTGGTCTAACGTTTTAGAATTTTGACAATGAAATTTCTATAGTATGTTGATTTGTTTTGGATTTTAAGTTGTGTTTATGGGTTGACTACTGATAAGTCTCTTCATATAATAAACGCGCGTCTGGAGTTGTACATCGTATAGGTAGAATAGTATTAAATGTTTTGGCTATAGTTGTAAATACTAAGATTTCTGTGATTTGCAGACCTTTCTAACATTGATCAGCATTTAACTGTACTAGGAAATTAGTAAACTTTCCAAAAAAACATAAAAAACTATATGCCATATATATCCTTTTTTCGCTAGTTAGAAAATTTTGAGACGTTCCCACTTTAACATGCACTTTCTAATGCAGTGAACGTAAAAATACTAAATTGTTTAAACAATTACCAAAATTTTATCTTGCAAGATCCGAGAAAAAGTTTACCACTTTTTAAAACTTAATTTATACAGAAGCTTACAGACAAATAAGTGTACAAATGTACCCACTAATGACCAAATCAGAACACAACATAGTATTCACTGTTGTTCTTAATGTAGACTAGACTACACAATCTGGCAACCTTTTACTGGTGCACATTTACTACTGTTATACCTATACCAAGTTTGCAAGAGAACCAATTAGACAAGATTCCTACAGCAAGTACAAAGGTCATATTTGAATTAAAAAACAATAAAATATATATTGTTTTTCAAAGTGTTTTTGAAAAAATCTTCTATTCTTTAGCCCTTCCCAAGGAGAAAAATTGCATTTGTATTTAACATCTGTTTGCGGACCTCTTCGGAATGAAAATTTGAATATTTGTAACTGCACCTGCACTTTTAAATAAGAAAATAATATTGTGTAACATACTTTATAACTTTTAAATGCAATTTGCCTTACATTATACTATTGGCCAGCCAAATCTATTCTGGAACACTATGATCTTGAGGTAGCACAGTAGTAAATGTTTTGGCTATAGTCGAAAACACTAACATTACTGTGATTTGCATACCTTTCTAACATTGATCAGCATTTACCTGGACTAGGAAATTAATAAACTTTCATTTACCATTTAAAAAATATATGCCATATATATCCGTGACCAATTCCTTTTTTCGCTAGTTACAACATTTTGAGACGCTCCCACTTTTACATGCAATTTCTAATGCAGTGAATGTAAAAATACTACATTGTTTAAACAATTACCAAAATTTTATCTTGCAAGATCTGAGAAAAATTTTACCACTTTTTAAAACTTAATTTATGCAGGAGCTTACAGCTAAAAAATTGTACACATCTAACCACTATTTACCAAATCAGAACACAACGAAGTATTCAGTACTGTACTTAATGTAGGGTACACAATCTGGTAACTTGTTACTGGTACACATTTACTACTGTTATGCCTATACCAAGTTTGCAAGAGAACCAATTTAGCCAATATTTCTACATCAAGTACATAGGTCATATTTGAATTAAAATCAATAAAAGATATATTGGTATTCAAAGTGTTCTTGAAAAATTCTTCTATTCTTTAGCCCTACCCAAGGAGAAAAATTGCATATGTATCTAACATGTGTTTGAAGACATCTTCAGAATAAAAATTTGCTTTACTGTCACTGCCCCTGCACTTTTAAATAAGAAAATAATATCAAAGTTCTATAACAGATACATTTTAAATGCACTAGCCTTATATTATACTATTGGCCAGCCCAATCTATGCTGGCCCACTAAGATATGGTGGCTTTCAATAGCTGACTACTCCATCTTTTACACTATGCCATATTGACCCCTAAATTGTTTCAAAGTGGCTTCAAATTAACAGGATGGTGCTTGTAGACAAGAAACCTATTAAACAAGTACAAATAAATGAACAAATTTTAATTTAACCTGTTTTATACCTTCAATTAGTGCGAAATAAAAGTACCAATATTTCACTCAAAGGCGGTTGATAAAACTAAATTCCACAAAAAATGCTACTTAAGTAAAGGAAATCTGTTTTCTCTTTTAAGTTAGATATTTTGACCCTAATTATGCCTTTACAAACTATCTGTTGAACAGGTTTTGTTAAATCATGTGCACAATAATCACTTTTATAGACAATACACTACCATTTTTGGCTAATTTTTGCTTATTTTGGACTAACATTTTTTAAAAATTTGAACTTGTTCCTATTAATTTGCTTTATTGTGGCCCTAAATTCAGCAATTGGGGACAAAATCTAGTTTTCAGCCAAAGGTTTTCATTGTCATATCAAAACTTTGGGAGAAATTGATCCAAAGTTCCAACTGATCAGTACGGTTTAAAATTTACACTATTTTTGGCCTAATTGTTTTATCGCAATATAATTTTATGCACATGAATATGCCCAATTCATTGCGAAAAGTTAAGATGACCATACAGAAAGAAAGTTTATATGGAATAAAGACAGGAGAACACTTTACTGTGATTGTGTGTGGTTTTTTAATATGTGTATATAGAAAAATGCAAAAAGTGCTGACTTAGCAGTTTTTATAGTGTCCATTAGACAATACCTTCTTTTTGAGTACTGCCTTCAGTTAGTTTCAACAAGATATACCACAATCTATGCAAAAAATAACCTTGATGTACTCTCAGAAATAAAATCCACAAAACATCATCTGACATATAGGTAGCACAGTAGTAAATGTTTTGGCTATAGTCGAAAACACTAACATTACTGTGATTTGCATACCTTTCTAACATTGATCAGCATTTACCTGGACTAGGAAATTAATAAACTTTCATTTACCATTTAAAAAATATATGCCATATATATCCGTGACCAATTCCTTTTTTCGCTAGTTACAGCTAAAAAATTGTACACATCTAACCACTATTTACCAAATCAGAACACAACGAAGTATTCAGTACTGTACTTAATGTAGGGTACACAATCTGGTAACTTGTTACTGGTACACATTTACTACTGTTATGCCTTGAGGCTTTGACTAGCTGACCACTCTTTCTTCCGTAAAAGTCCGATTTCTGGTACAGATGACCCAGTACAGATGAGCTCACGCACACACATCCGTACTTGCTGCGTCATCCAATCAAAACGCCAGAAACAAGAACGTTGCAATGAAAGCATAACAACGTTCTTGTCTGACGTTTTTGTTTCCGGCGTTCTGATTGGAAGTCAGAGACGATGGAGTATAAAACAATGGTGAGTCTATAGGATATAGCGATGTGAAAGTTGTTGGTTTACGTAAGAAATTGGTACTTTCATACGTTTTTCGGAAAGTCCGTGTGACCTTTCACTCGTGATAGAAATTTTTATGTTTTTTGCTCCTTCCGCTGCACTCCACTCGCGAAATGACATAAAATTGTTATCACTCTTGAAAGATCAACCGGTCTTCCCCAAAAACGTATGAAAGAACCTATTAATCTTTTAAACTATGCCATGTTGTCCCTTTAATTGTTTAAATGTGGCTTTAAATTAACAGGATTGTGCTTTAAGCCAAGAAATCTATCAAACGATTACAAATAAGTGAACACATTTCAGTTTAACCTGTTTTATACCTGCACTTGGTGCAAAATAAAAGTACCGATATTTCTGTCACAGGCTGTCGATAGCACTAAATTCTACAAAAATCTTACTTCAGTAATGGAAATCAGTTCTCTCTTTTGCGTTGGTTTTTTTGAACCTAATTATACACTTACAAACCATCTGTTGAACACATTTGGTCAAATCATGTGCACAATAATCACTTTTATAGAAAATACATTAATATTTTAGGCTAATGTTTGCATATATTGGAATAACATTTAAAAACATTTGAACTTATTATTTATTATTTATACTTAATTGTGGCCCTAAACTCATCAATTTGGGACAAAATCTAGCTCCCAGCCAAAGGGTTTCATTGTGATGCAAAAACTGTGGGAGAAATTGATGCAAAGTTCAAACTTTTTACGGTTTAAAATTTACCTTATTTTTGCCCTAATATTTTTATCGCAATTTAATTTTATGCACATGGATATGCACAGTTCGTTGCAGAAAGTAAAGATGACCATACAGAAATAAAGTTAAAATTAAATAAAGCCAAAAGAACACTTGCTTGTAATTTTGTGTGGTTTTTATATGTGTATGTAGAAAAGATGCAAAAAGTGCTAAGCAGTTTCTATAGTGTACATTAGACAATCCCTTTTTTAAATACTACCTTCAGTTAGTTTAAATAGGAGATACCCCAATCTAAGCAAATAATCTTGATCTACTCTCAGAAATGAAAATCCACAAACATCATCAAACATATAGGTAGAACAGTAGTAAATGTTTTGGCTATAGTCGAAAATACCAACATTTCTGTGATTCGCATACCTTTCTAACATTGATCATCATTTACCTGTGCTAGGAAATTAATAAACTTTCATACAACATCAAAACAATTTTGCCAAATATATCCGTGACCAATTCGTTTTTTTCGCTAGTTAGAACATTTTGAGACGCTCCCACTTTCATATGCACTTTCTAATGCAGTGAATGTATCAATGCTAAATTGTTTAAAAAAAACACCACAATTTTATCTTGGAAGATCTGAGATAATTTTTACCACTTTTTAAAACTTAATTTATGCAGGAGCTAACAGCCAAAAAATTGTACACATGTAACCCCTATTGACCCAATCAGAACACAACGTAGGTATTCACCATTGACCCAATCAGAACACAGCGTAGGTATTCACTGTTGTACTGAATGTAACCTTTTACTGGTACACATATACTACTGTTATACCTGATAGATGACGTTTCATTATAATGCATGGCCGAGATTGTGTCTAATGGTGATAACTGGAAACGATCTGACTAGTAAAAGCACAAGTTTCAATATTTCAGAATTACTTTATTCTTTGCACGACTGTCAAAATATTAATATCAGCGTTGCAATAGTGTTTTGTTTTTTTTTCTTCTCGCAAAAATATCTCTCCTGTCATCTTCAAATAAATAAAAGCAGGTTATCTTTTGATTATTTTTTGTCTTTGGACCTTTTAAAGCCCAATGTATAAATGATAGGATCCGCGGATTATATTGTTAGACGAAATTCAATTTTGTTTTGTCGACGATATTTTTAAAACATTTTTTCTTTCTCTCTGTGATAAATTCTGTTCATTTTTGTCCAGTGAACATTAAATAAGGTACTGTTAAATGGCGATTTGTATTATTGAACCGATAATAATTTACATTTTTCAGAAATATGTGTAAATCCAAATTGGGTTACCGCCTATTACAATTAATACAGATGTTTTACAGTTTATGATAGTACTTTATCAGTTTGATATGCCTATAGAGCTTTACGAAAAATAACTATGACAACAAATTGTTAGAATTATGTTGAAAATAGTTTAGTTCTAAACGACAGTGTAACAAGTTACATTCTTGGTGAGCCGACATGCAGACATTCTAGTGTTTGCATTATATTGTACGTTTAAATGTGTTAAATTTTTCATCGTTGTATTTGTATGTTCACTCGCCAATCATTTTAGAAATCAAAACGTCAAATGATAAATATTGTAGGATGTTCAGAAAAGTAATAACGTTTGAAAAATTATGAAATCGGGATGAAATAAAGAACACTGATCTATGCTATTTATATTCATATAGTGTTTGGCATTTTCAATTTTCACATCAAACTATCGAATCTTGGAAAATATACATAAAACTTTCGGAATGTCAAAAACATATTTTTTCCACTTGTAGAATTTACCGATTGAATCTAGCAGATGAAGAAATAAAAACAGAAATTATTGCTTATCATTTTAGTTAATGGCACAGACATTCGAGACGAATTCATTATAATTTTGTCAGCACCTCATTTAAAAATGGCAGACAAATGCATTTGTAATCACAATACAGGTTTCAACCAAATACTCGAAAGCTGAAAGATCTCTTTCAGTCCACAAATGTCGTTGATATGAGTAATTATTTAAATTTTTTGAAACAATAAGTAAACATTTTCTTTCCTCTTCAGGGTAAACACATTCACTTATATTCACATATGGTATTTGTTTTGTTTTTTCAGAGAACATATTGATACCCTTTAATGTTCTACAGCACAATTGGGTGCCAATAGTTTTAGTAATTCCTTACTTTTTATGGTACTCATATTGTATTGTATTTTGTCTCTATACCACACGAAAATGGTTTGTGAGAATAAAGATATATACATATACTTCACAAGAGGACTACCCTATTAGTCACAAAGGGACGCTCTGGGTACCGCTTTGGGTCGATCACTGGGGAACTTTCTAGTTTTTTCTTAGTATTTATTTGAGACATACACACAAACACACACAAAATAAAAAAACCCAAATAATACCATTTTTGTATTTTAAATACATGCCCATTTCCCGCATACATTGTTTTTGCAAAAGAAATTAAAACACAGCAGACAATGCAGTATTGTTCAAACCAACGTCAAACGTAAAGAATGTGTTCATGAATTATTTTATTTTTAAATATTTTAAATACTTTACAATGATATTAATAGTTTATTGCACGTTAGTGGTGTCCAGCAATTCATAAGTACCAATTATAATCAATATTGATAAACTTGGCTAAATATTGTTTTCTTATTTAAGAAAATTATTCTACTTTTATCTATTTTAAATTCAATAGTGAAGATAAAATATCAGTAAAAGTATCAACATATGTTATAAAATTTATTACGTCAAATGCAGATGTCGTCTTCTTAAGAATTATCAGGGGAGCTTCAACTTAAAATATTGAAAATTTCAATTTCAACGTGCCCTGGATCATAATGTAATTTTACTACACTTTGTCAGAGTTTTTAAAATACTGCTAAATCTCGAATTTTTATCACTGTTAGCTGAATTATTAATGTGTCAAAACTTTCTGCGTTTACAAATAAATCTATTGTTATTTGTCAAGTTTTGACATGTTGTTTTTACATCGTTAACAAGCAAGAAAATTGTACTACAACAGCTAATTTGTTTTATTTACTGAACGTTCAATCAATCTGTCGGAATTAATATGAAATTTTTCTATTACAGGAAATACCACAATGTCAATTTTATAACATGACATTATTGACAAGTTTATTACATTTTACTGTTATCAAGCCATTATAACAGCTGTATATCAATTATTTAATTTAAAAAGCGTACAGATATATGTATTTGTTTGTTTGTTTGTTTGAATGGTGTTTTAACGCCACTTTCAGCAATTTTTCAGCTATTTCATGGCGTCCAGTTTTTATTGGGGGAGGAAGCCGGAGTACCCGGAGAGAACCCGGAGAGAACCCCCGACCTGCGGTAGGAAAACTGGCAATCCTTGTCAATTAAGATTGGAGTCGAGTACACCCTGCCTGCAGTGAGAATCGAACCCGCAATCTCAGTGTTGACAGACCACGTGATCATTGGTAGACGAACTACCTAGACCACTCGGCCACCGAGGCCCCCAGATATATGTATATAATATATCTAACGGAATTATAATTCTACACAAACATATAAATATCCCTTTCAACTAAGTGTCTTTCACATAGCTATATGTTATGCCAGAAATTCAATCTCAAACGTTAGGCTGAATTTTTGTACGGTGGATGTACAAACCCGCTATTTAGCTGGATCATTATTTTTGCAAGCTAGAGATGGGAAACTTTATTAAAAACAACAATGGCTGAAATGATCGATTACCAAGGTACACTTATATCAGACCAAACAAAGGTACTTTACGAAAAGCATAAACATTTTCATAGGAATTTATATTCAGAAAGAAACTTTGATGGTTCAGATGAGTCGTTTTTTACACATGACAACTGTCTTATTTAGGAACAAAGTGCCTAGTACCAAAGCAACCTAACACTTAATTGCTCAACTGCTCGGAAAATATGGATAACGGGAAAAGCCCAGGATCCGATGGATTCACTGTCGATTCACTGAAGTTCATTTGGAGAGATCTCGGACCATTTGTATATCGTTCATTCTCTTTCGCTTACTTTTCAAACTACAAATATCAAAGTATAATTACATGCATACCAAAAGAGGGTCAAGATGCAGGCTCGTTAACAATTGGCGACAGCTTATAAAATACTACTATCAAAATAGCATCAGCTGCCGTAGCTAATAGGATCAAATCGGTATTACTTTATTTTATAAGTGACATTCAAAAAGGTTTCATAAAGAAACGGGTTATTGGCGAAAATACAGACTTTTATCTGATTTAAAACAGTATCTAGAAAATCACATTAAAACAGGTTTACCTTTCATGATCGATGTTGAAAAAAACATTTGTCTCTATAGATTGGGCTTTTTGAAGAAACCATTAGAAAGCTTCACTTTTGGTCCCTCAGTATGCAGATGGTTTGATACTCTCTATTCCGTTGCCAAAAATTGTGTTATTAACTATGGCCACCTTTCAAGTTTCTTCGATCCTTGGCGAGGTTGTAGACAAGGGGACCAACTCTTAGTCCCCTTATCTTTTTATTATTGAAGCAGAACAGATTAAGGGTATCATGATTGACAAAAAGGAAATACTTTTGATACTTATCTTATTTTAGATAGCAGTAAGGAATCCCTAAAGGAATGCCTCAAATGTCTCGATTCTTTCCATTCCATATCTAGGCTGAAAATGAATAAATTCAAGAACGTGCTCTTTGGATTTTGACAAAAAATATTCAGTTCATATTCTTTGTCCTGAATATAAATTGTTGTGGTCCAACGCACATTTCCGACTTCTTGATCTATAATTTTCTTTTAATTTGAATAACATTCTTGACATAAACTTTAAAAATATATAACAAAATCTAAGGGTACACTCCAAAGTTGGCAACATACAAATTTAACTTTAATAGGTAAAATTGCTGTGCTCAAAACTCTGGCACTGTCAAAACTGATTCATTTGTTCATTTCTGTACAAAGCATTCCACAAGCTCAGTAAAAATAGGTTAGTACTATGTTTTTCAACTTCATTTGGGATGGAAAGGTTGACAAGATTAAACATAACACTATTATTGGAGATATTTTACAGGGCGGCTAAACATTGTACTTTTAGAATCGTTCAACATTTATCTAAAAATATCTTGGGTCAAAAAGTTTCTGGCTCACCAAAAAGGGGACTGGCAATCCATCCTACAAGTTAAATCAGTTTTGTGGTGAAATGGCATTTACCTTGCAAAAGGAAAAACTTCACAAAATTTACTGATACATAAATAATCCTCTTTGGAAAGATATACTTGTGTTCAATGTGGACATTGTAGATTGTCAAAAATAGCATTTATATATGTTTGAACAAATCAAGGAAAAACTAAACTAAACTTTCTTGAGATACACATTGGTATCAAGTATTCCCAAACATATAAGGGAAATAATTAAACAACAATATAATAATGTCAATGTAAACAACCTTATAACAGAAGATTACTTTGTCAGAAAATTATATCAAGTGTTAAACTCAAGTTTGTATATAAACATGCATATGCTTTGGTATATCCTCATCAAACTTTTTCAAAGTAGAGAGTAGAAACAGAGAGATCAAAATATTTCATTATTCTAAAAAGACGCTTTACGGATTCTGATTTACGAAAATTTCTATACAAATTGCTACATAGTATTTTGTCTACAAATTCCTTTTTGCACAAAATCTAACTTATTTGAAGCAAATTATGCTCTTTTTGCACAACCAATGAGGAAATTTAAGAGCATTTGTTCTGTGATTGTGCTGTTACTTACCACCTTTTGCAAGCTTTGGCGAAAAGTTCATGATAAAGACTATAATTGTTGCAAAAAAATCTTGTTAAGATTTACATCAGAAAGTTTATTTGTAAGAGTATTCTTAATTATTGCTGTATTATTTATTATTTATTATTGTCAGTTGCCGTGTGTATAAAAAAAACCGAAATAGTATCAAAAAAGAGTTTGTCTGCTGTTTTTGTCTCAGTTCCCGTCTGTCTACATTATTGTATTTTGCTGTAAATCGTTTAGTTTGAACTTATAATAAGTGTTATTTAGTAATTTAATCAGTCTATTATATATACAAGAAACCAAATTATAAACACTAAAATAACCATGAAAACTAGGTACGAGGAGGAAAACCAGAGCTGGAACCACAGATCTGATAAGGTGGGAGAAATATTTGGGGGTCGAAATGATAGGTTAATTTAAGGAAGAATTGTCATCGGAATTATACATAATGGAATATAAGAATGAATGGTAATGTCTATTTAGGTATTTTAGAGAATAATTTATTAAAGTAAGACACATGTTCAGTCATATACGGTTACGAGAGCTGATGGTTGGCGACACTATTATATCGCTAAATTATAGTAATTGTTGAAATAATGCGTGGCCATAATGTATTTGTTGAACACTATTCAGCAGCTTGTTAACATATACAGGTAATAATGGAACTATTTCCTATTTGCGTGGTGTCTTTTATATTTCCACTGTGTAATGTTTTATTACAGCATTGTTTGACGGACGGGGCAATCCTTTAAATAGTATGTTGTGTTCACCCTTAAGAGAAACCTGGGGTGTTTTTGTTTGGTGTTTTGATTCATTATCTCTTAACATGCGGACAGTTTATGGAAATTTAACACATAAATTATAAGCATCGTAAATTAGAAAACGATGCGCTACTAATGTAAATTCTTGATTATCTACGAAAAGAATCGTATTAAGTTTTAAGGCGACGTGAGGAATTTTAAAGCTATGATGCTATGACAAGAAAACGACTTAATTTTATGTGTACAGATTATTAACTGCGAATTTCGTTCCAATGTGAAATTGAAAATGGTTGAAATTTGTCATAGGAGACAATAACGTTTTATTTATTGAAATAAATTTTTATCATCTTTTTTGTATAATACACCTTGATGAATATGCAAATTATGGCGGTTATTTTTAAGGTGTAAGTTAATTGTCATAAAATGACAGACAAATATTTATTTGTTTCTATTGTTTTCCTAAACATTACAGTACAAAAGTAAGTCTTATGTGACATGTAAAATTACAAACAGAACAGGACTGAACTATGCTCTTATAAGAAAACTGTGACACTTGTCAGGAAGAATGAATTTTATGCATAAACTATAGTATCAACTTTCATAAGCAAATATAATTTAATAAGACTGACTGTATATATTATTGGTCTATGTGTATAAAGATAAAAATAATATTGTATATGTGTATAACGATAAAAATAATATCGTCTATGTCTATAACGATAAATAATAATATCATCAAACATTACGATTATGAAAAAAATAAGTCATTCAATCGGTATTTATGTTATTATTATGAGAAGTTATCTTACATACACTTTCAGCAATTGCAGATATATCCATGTTCGTGTTTAAATGGCTTACCTGTCAATGAAGATAATAACAAAATACCGAAAACATAACAAAATCCACTAATCAAATTCCGAGAAACCGGCAAACTTTAGAACGATCAACCTAAAATATAGCAATGGTTCTGACTTGGTACATGCATTTCATTTCAAAAGAAATGGTGGAATAAAACCAAACTTCGCGCTTCCATTATTGTAGTGCGTGATAGTGTGTTGATGAAAAGGGTTGGATATCATAGACTGCTAGTCAGTAACACGTGTATTCAATTATCATTGCAGCACAATCACTCTGTCATAAATTTAGAATTTGAGAAATTATCTACAATCATAATTTTACACAAGATAGAAAGTGCATCAACAAACAAATGCTATCAATAGTAAAACGTATTTAAGGCGCGTATAGGTCGTTTTTCTTGTAACTATATCCGAAGAAATTTGCAATTTGCAAACGTCATTATGCACATGCAAGCTCTCGCATACCTGGTCTAATGAGAAATATAGACACCGTATGCAGAAACTCGTATATTGCTGCACAATTGTGAACAATATATATTTTTGAAATTTAAATAGGTCCTTTTGTGGTAAATTATTGAGATGACCATTGGCGTCGTATTCAAGGTTTAATTCTAATTCTGATGTAGATGAAGCTGAAGTATATTTTGAAGGAAGCCAGCCACCCAGCAAATTTGAGGTATAAGTAAAATTAAAGGACCAAGTTTCTGCTATCCTGTTGTCTTTATAAAGAGTTGACACATCAAAGGTTCTAATTGATGAAATTTTAGATAACGATCTTGGTTTTTAATTGTCTGAAGCTCTTTAGAATTATTTAGATTCAACATCTAATTGATAAGTCTTTTCTAATAAACAGTTTCGATGTATTGGCGACAATATCTTAGTTAAACGTATTTGCAGATTCATATGTTTGAGACTAAATTTAATAATGCAAACACTTCGGTCAATGAAATGCGAGTTTTCAAACGGTACAGAACAGTGGCCCGAGGGTATGTGTTGATGTAAAAAGACAATTTGAATTTTTAGTGCAAAAACCTACCTATCATTATGCATATATTTAAAAAGTGCATTAAACTTAACAAAAATTTTAGTAGTTTTATAATACTTTTTTGCTTTTATTTCAGTACATCAGATAATAAAAGACGCACGTTCCATCACGACAATTTTAATATTAGATTTTGTGGCGAAACTTAAAGAAACACAATGTTTATGATGCTTTTTTTGTCGTCTCGGTTTTGTAACCGATATTTTAGTTGCCTTGATTCTGACAGATAATGATATAAATCTACAATAAAGTATTTAATTGGGTGAGTAAGAGTTTGTTATTTTGTCTTTGTTTTGGATGTCTGAATCGTGACAAAGGAAGAAACGATGACCGATACAAACAATTACACATAAAAATCAACTGATTCTGGATACAACAGTTTGGGGTGGGGTTAAGAATTACAATCGTTGTTTAAAATATATTTCTGTGGTATTTAGTTCATGTTGGTCATTCAGCTGTTTTCTTTCAAAATGGTTGACATTTATTGTTAAATCTTGCAAACCATTTCAAACTGGTTAACTATTGTTTACAAAGATCAAGTTTTCAGTTAATATATAAGGTGGCTGATAAATTTCATTTCGGTGTTTTATCTTACAAAGAATATGGTAAGGGTCTAGTAACTGTTACTTCAAAACCCTAAGGCTCTTCCTACCCCAGGTATAAGTGGATCTTAGTCATAATTTGGTTTCCAGTTCAGCATATTTTGGTTTTATTGTTCTACGCTCTTCATTGTCATATAGTGTTTGTCATTTCCACTTTTGGGTAGGGCGAATCTGATGAATCTTGAATAGACGAAATGCGCGTCAGACGTAGCAAAATTTATCGCCTGGAACTTTGTTGTATTTTTGATTTTTTTAACTTTAGCGATGGTTAGCGCTGCTGGTGGAGTTTTAATTCACCGAGGCTGGCCCGCTCCGTCATCAACACTTTTGTGTTAAAAACACATCGAAGAAACATAATTGTCCGTGTAAATTTCAAAATGTCAAAACTCTAGGGCTCTTCCTACCCCAGGTATAGGTTGATCTTAGTCATAATTTGGTTTCCATTTCGGCATATTTTGGTTTTATTGTTCTATGCTCTTCATTGTCATATAGTGTTTGGCATTTTCCATTTTTTTGGGTAAGGCGCCTCTTGAATAGACGAAACGCGCGTCAGGCGTAGCAAATTATTTTTCTTATTTTAACTACATCACTTCGATGCCCTGCAAATGATCGAATGTATACTATTTGTCATTAAAAAAAATGTGTTTTATATTGTTTCTATTTGAATATTATGCATATTTCGAATTCATAGTATAATTCTAAATAAGTAAAGTGTTTAGAATTTAGGCAATGTCCACCATTTTTATAAAACACATTTTAAAATACACTTAAAGGGAATTCAAAAAAGGAAACAACAAAAAGTACAATTTTCCCTATCCGTGATATAAAACTTTTTGTAGGTTTTAAAAGTTTAAAATATAACCTGTATACATCGATCAGTATAAAAATATTTCTTACTTCTGCATTAATATAAACAAAATATTATCATCTATCATCGAGTTTGTGGTCATTATGATAGATCGTAATCAGAAATAATTGGTACTTGGAACTGATCAGTATAAAAGAGCGCGAATTTCTACCGACTATCACCAGTTTGCAAGCATCACCATATCAAGTAAGTCTATCTATTGATATAACGTTAAGTTCTTAGTAATAGTATGAATTATTATTACTTCTATTAATTATTTTATAAAACATAATTGCTTTTATATATATATATATATAAAACTTTCAAGAAAATTCATCATATCTTAAAATTTTCTTTAAAAATAGGATATATAATGTCGAGTATAAACACAACATTATTGGAAATTAAATTTTACTAAACAGATTAGAGACAAATTATATAAATAGAATAACAAATGCGTCCAAATACTGTCGAAAACAAATATAGTTTGTTCTAACATGTCAATGTCAATGTTAGAAATGATACACAAATATTTTTTACATTATTAAAGTAATTCAAAGAATTGTAATTTTGCTGACAATTTTGAGAATTTTACTGTGCCATAAATACGTAAAGAACTGATGTGAATACTGTGAAATAATGAATTATTTAGTTAATAACTGTAAGCACCTATATTTTTGACTATTTTAAAATATATTTAGAGCACCTTTGCAATTTCTATTATATAGTAAAACATTTAGTGGATATCTGAATGTAAATATAAATGTCTTTTAAAACTTGTAAATTTACACTCCGTATCATAAAAAAATTACATGCATAAAAACTAGGTCCTTTGCACGATATATGCGTTTGAGAACTAAGGAACAAACATAAATATAAATTCTTCTTATGTGCAGCATGAGGAGCAGCATATGTATTCTTCTTGCCCTCTTTGGGCTATCCTATGCTTATTATAGCAAAGGATACGGAGGATATGGCGGCGGTGGATATGGCGGCTATGGTGGATATGGTGGCGGTGGATGGGGAGGCGGAGGATGGGGAGGAGGTGGATGGGGAGGCGGCGGATGGGGAGGACATGGCGGAATTGGCAAAGCTGTAATCATTGGAATCGGCCACGGAGGTGGTGGATGGGGAGGCGGAGGATGGGGAGGCGGTGGATGGGGAGGTGGCGGATGGGGAGGCGGAGGATGGGGCGGTGGCGGAAGACATGGTGGATATGGAGGTCATCATCATCATCATCATGGTGGCTACGGTAATGATTATTTTATTCACTGGTTCAACTAGGTTTAGGACTAACAATTCTTGAAATGATAAAAATTACTTTATTAATTTGATAACATCAGTATACTTTATCAACTGTTACGTCTTGAATCACCAATATTAATTTTCATGTTTATATTTAGCTCAATCTATTCTTTAACTGACTTTTATGTATATTCTCATTCGCTCGTATGACAATATGTATATAAATATTTTAAAAATTACTGAGCTTTTAACATTTGCCTTATAATTTCAATCCTTTTTTGTAGGAAAATACTAAAAGACCAAATATTTCAGATGCCTGAAGAAGATTTACCTTGCATAGTTCACTTTATAATATAATCTGTTGCATTTAATTTTGTATTTTCTGTTTTCTATCTTTATTCTGTTATACCTTCATATGCACAGTGCAATCAATGACAATAATTAATCACATAAATAATAACAAAAATATGTATAACAAGTAAAACTAGATAAAAAAATATGGCGGCTATTTTGAAAATACAAAAATCATAAAAATGTTTTATGAAAAATGATATTAAGTTAAGTATTTTATATGATGCACATGTTTACAGTCTATGGTGGTAATTTTCAATCCAAATTCAATGGCCTCCAAAAATGAAAACGTATGACTTGCACACAACAAGGTTTTTAGGTAGTGTAGGATCGCACCCATTTTGATAATGAAACAAATCACAGTTAATTCTCTAATAAATGCAAAAGTTTAAAAATTTTGAGGAAAATAATATGAGTAAATTAGGATCCGCTGCACCTGTTGATTTTTGAATACAAGATGAAAGCAAAAAATAGAAAAAAATATCCGTTTTGATCGAAAGTTTGCTTTCTTGTAAAATAATAAAATGTGAATAGATGTTAGTCATAAAAATTTGAATTTAATAATGGTTACAATCATGTAGGAGCAATTCATGATGAAGGCATCCTCACAAGTCAGGGTTTCTGTGTCAACATGTGTACACGAAACCCTGACAAACTAAGCTAGGAAATTCCCGGGCTAGAAGATTTTCATATGACGTCAAACCTTAAAAATATCAACTATGAAATTGCTTGAAAGAAGCAAGTGTTTGGCAGTAGTCATTCTTACTCATTCTTGAGTGGGAAGAAAACGTAACGCAAATAATTAATAACGCGGTAATAACAAACTATTAACACTACTGTACAAAATACACACGGTCAATGCAACACATCCATTTGGTTTATTTGCAATCGACAACGGGATTTCCCCTTACCAAGACATAAATGAAAGCGAGCTTTTGATTGGCTACATTCAGGTATGATGTAGTTAATCAAAATAGTGACTTCTAGTCCGGAAATTTCCTAGCTACGTTTGTCAGGGTTTCGTGGACACATGTAGACACAGAAACAGTGACTTGTGAGGATGTGATAAAGGTTGTAAAAATTAAATTTTAAAGTGTTTTTTTGTTATAATGAGTTGTCTCCTGCTGTTTGAAAATTAATTATAATAAGGTCCTTGGTAGTGATAAGCTGCCAAGTGAATTTTATGACACCTTTTTTGAACGTCTTTGGAAAAGATATTCACGGGGTGTTTTGAAGAACACTAACTTCCACTTCCATGTAAAAGAGCCGTTCTGACGATGATTCCAACGAAATGTGATACAAGTTATTGCAAAACCGGAGACCGGAGTCTTTTCTCTGCTTTGACTTCAAAATATTGACCAGAGCTTTCTCGTTTAGACCCGTACCGTTCTACCAGATATATTACGTATTGAACAAAACTATTTTGATACCGGTCGTCATAGAATTGACACTACTCGTTTTATATTTGATGTTACATTTTATGCTATTAATATTGTCCTCTTGCATTTATTATCATCGACCAAGAGAAAATTGTTGCTTCATATTCATCGCGGCTGTTTGATCAAACACAAGAAGCCTTCGGTTTTGGAGATTTTTTAATATATTTTGTATAAAAAAATTATACATATTTACTTAATAATTTATAATCGTCCCCTTTTAATTTAAAAGAGGTATACGACAAGGATGGCCCTTGTTTGACGGCTATACGCTGTCTGCCTTGAACCTCTTTTACATAAACTAACGTCAAAGGACGTTCTATCACGTCTTGAGAACTTTCATTGTGATAAAAAAGTTGTCTTTCTGGTTATGCGGACGACTTGGGTACTCTTTTAACAAAAGATTCTAATTTCAAAAGCTTGTCGTACTGGGTAGATATCTATCAATTTGCTACTTACTCAAAAGAAAACTTACAAAAATCAAAGGTTGGGACAAAAATGATTTGCCCGTAAGTGGAACAAAAAAGGCTTATAATTGTGGGCACTCTTCTAGAAAACAATAGGGAATTTTACAGTCAAAACTGGGAAGACACGGAAGAAGATATTACCGTCAAACTAGGTAAGGGGAAAACGTTTGCTCGTGATTTTTCACTGAGAGGACGAACGCTGATAAAAAAAGAAAAAAGGAAAAAAGAGGAAGAAACATAATAATTAGAAACATCACAAAAACATTATTTCTCGCAAAATTTCGTTTGGGAGATATAATAAAATAACCAAGGCAAATTGAAGAACTATTTAGTTAGCCATTATAAAACTGACAATTTCTAACACGCGGGTATAACCGGGTAGAATGCAACGTAGACGAAAAGTGCTTTGACTGCAACGACAGCTGAAACATTGCGGAAAAAGATGTAAAGTTTTATAAGCTAAAATATTTAGATTTTGATGACATGGAAACCATGTAATGTTAAAGAAGGAATGTTCAGAAAGACTTTTGATTGGAGTTGTTCTAAATGTTCTAATTTATTATTGAAAACAATATTTATCGATACACGTTAACTAGAAAAATATGACATATTACGAGCGACATATTTATTTGTTTAATGCATTAGATTATGTCTTCATGTTCAATTCCTTAGCACGCGCACAAAATCAATTTTTTATTCGATATTGTACGTGTCGTCTGTCAGCTTTAGTAGCTAATCACACACATTTTACAATTGAATTGAACTCATTAGTACCAAAAATACTCAATTAGGGACGAATCTGAACTGTATGGTGAACATGTCTGGATAAAAAGTGTAAATTAAAGTTATTTATGCGTGTTTCTGAATTTAATGCATGTTATGTTTTAAACAGCGAACGTACTGACGTCGAGGGTTTAGCTGAAACTCTGTAATCAATGTTTACTCGTCCTTAAAACTATTGCTAACCATTCGTACGATCAATATCCCTTCCTGTCTTTGAGGCTGTGGCGACGACATGACTACACGCAGTGCAGTCCTGTGTTCTGTGGTTTGGCACACATAAATGTTCAGTTCTTGTAGTTATGTCGTCGTGGTAAAACATCTCCTTGTACTCTATTAAACAAAGCTAAAAGTATGTCAGGATTATAATATCATATTTATATCTCATTCAATATACTGCAATATATTTAAAAGTCAAACACTTCAGGTTATGACACGAAAAGTTAACCATGAACCATAAAAAGTTGCCGCTTTTATAGTTTTCTTTGAGCCCAATCAACCGTAGGCATTTGAGGTTGAAGTAGTACACACCTTGAATGAAGTTAGACTTAAACTCACAACCCTATTGTTGACACGCCAGGGATTGAAGGTGGATGTCAAACTAGACCACTTCTCTACCACGATCTATGAGAGAAAATAGTTTATTTTGTATATTACAGAAGTAAATACAGAAGTAAAAGTTCAAGAAACTATCCAACTTGAAAAAAAACACCTAAAAATATAGCAAGTACAGCAATGGTCCTAACATGGTACAGACAGACATTACAAAGATATGGTGGGTACAACCAGGTTTTATGTCATGCCAAACCTCCCGCTTCCATTACTGTGACGTTTGAGTTGGTGTATTGAGGAAAAAGTTGGATACTAAAAGATAATATACCACTAGTCCGTAATAGGCACATAATTAGTTATGAAACAGTATTAGATTCATAAAAGATATATACATTTTTAAACATTTATTGTTTTTACGCTTTTCTGGATAAATAAAGTCTACTTTGCAGCTGGACGGTAGGTGTAATGCGGTATATGTTGTTAACAATATTGATTTCTTTAATTTGAAATATCTATATAACTATTTAACATTTAACATAAATTTAACATACCAGAATACAGTGGTAAGAAATCTAACGGTGAATTGAATCAAAATTTGTGTAATAATATATTGTTTTAATTATTATAAGTAAAAAAAACGCTGACATCGCTTGAAAACGATTACAATTCCGTAGTTTTATAATGCATATGGCTCATAAACACTTCCACGTCACTTGTTCTGTAGCATGGCCTGAGCAGCTACCTAATGGATTTCCAGTAACGTAAACGTCGGTGATTTATTATGTAGAAAAAGCTGTCTTTTTCCGTCAATCCCACAATATATTAGGCAAGAGATTACATGACCCTTGTGACAGGATTATCGTTACATCTCTAAAGTGCCAGATTTCGTTACATAGCTATGTAGATTGTATCTTGAAATTGCACTACACCAATTTGTTAAGCCTCATATTTATACAACAAGCTTATGTAATTATGTAATAGCTTGCTTAGTCTTTAAAAATATGTTGGGAAGAAAAGATCAATACGCTTTTGTCCGCGGAATGATAAATTCATATCCAGTTGCTATTTAGTTATTCCAATGAGCTAAAAATTTCATAGAAGCCTAGGTTAAAAACGGTTATATGCATTAATCTTATCAGTCGTCGAATAGCTTTTGATGTAAAAGTTTTTGTTTATTTTACAGTAAATTTCTATGAAAGCAAAAATCAGCCGCCGAGTGAGAACGATATGTGGACATGTTCACATTTTGCTTAATTTACTAGTACAAAGTTTTGACTGTATAACACAACGAAAACCTCCTGCCAGTTTAAAATAGATAAAAAATAGTCACGACGTAATTCTTATTTTGTCAAATCAACGCATGAGAAGAAAAGGAACTCACGTTGGTTTTTTTTACTCACGTTGAGTATTATTTTTTTCTTAAATTTAGTCGATATTAGTGAAATATACATGTACTCTGTAAGAGGGTACAAAATATTGCTACATCTAAATGGGAAATTTATTATTTGGAAGTAAAAGTCTCCCCAATTGTCGTATATTTTAGAATTAAGTCGACCTTAGTTGAAGATTTCAGATATAGAAATATTTTGTTATACTCGAAGCGCACTGCGATACATACGACTCAAAACGTGACCATTACATAAATGGTCAATGATAGATAATCTTTATACCGAAATCAGAATTTTACGACTGTGCCAGTTGTTTGGTCAGTCGTAAAAGACTGATAATATCTGCCTCGTATAAAATCCGAATGCACAGTTAATAGCCATCGGATCTGCCATTTGTGTCTGTCTGGAAAACGCAAAACAAACTAAACCAAAAGACAAAGATAAGCAAGCTAACAATCGAAAGTCAGCAAAAGTTCAAACATGCTTAAGAATTACTTTCGTATTATTAAACACAGAAGAACATTGAAGAAAATTGTCATTGAAAAACAATGTTTACATGAATATTACAAAGGTAATGATCAAAACTGGTCTCGGCTGGAGCAAGTTCTAGCTGAGATAAAATAATCGGTTGGTGCAATTAACTTTAAAGCGAATTCATTTCAATTCAAAAATATTTGCCTTAAAATAAAATAATCCGTTAAATTTACACGATCTTCAGGACATAAGGTCATTGTTATCATTTAGGTTGAAAATTATTACACTTTACAATTAGGATTTTTTTATTTTAGTTGTTAAAAAAGACCAACAGAAGGATATATATATATATATTTATGTGACCATTTCTCAATCATAAATTCTCAACCCGACTCTATTTGAATAGTAGTCATCAACTGGATACATTTCAATTAGCAGACCTCTTCAATAACACGGTGTAATAAAAATTTTTTTAAGACCATCAAATAAATTGATTAATTGCAAATATTAATGCAAAATGCATCTCATGCTCTATGCAGTCTGACATATCTGCAAGGAGAAAACAATACAGTCTCATAATTTTTTTCCCAATTTTTATCTAGATACATTATATATCTAGATTAGTACTGATTCGATCAAATTTCTTATTCTCCCGTATACATGCAGTTATTTGGGTTTTGTTGTTTAGTCGCTATGTACCAAGAACATCTAAGTAGCATTATTTAATCAAACAAGGTCTTATATATATTTGTAAACTCGTTAAATAACGGTGATATGGTTGTTCAACAATATAACACATAATGTAATAAAGTGAATTTATTATCTAGCTGTCCCTGTTTTGTTCAAAAGACCTCACTGAGATGGCTGGGCTTTGCGGATATGTTTTCTTTTATCAACATTGAAACGGTGCTATTTTTGCACGGGTCTCTTCTGACATTTGTGACCTCAATCAAATTTTACCAATGGGTAACTTGAATGATTAGTCGTATTTGGTTTTGCTTGTACAAGATTTACGACCGGTTGTGCATATGGTTTCGTGCACTTTTTGTGTGTCTGTGATTTCTACAAAATATTTAAAAAGTTTTTAGTTGGGCATGGATAGGTAATTTCGTTTACAAAGTACTTTTAATTACGCATCTTATTTATTTTGATTTAGTTTGGCATGCCATAAAACCTGATTTAATCCGCCATTTCTTTTGAAACGCCTTTTCCAAGTCAGGACCATTTCTGTAGTACTATATTTTTAGTTGCTGGTTCTAGAGTTTGTTAATTTCTTGGACTTTGTGTATTATCCTTTTTGACTGTTTCCTTGGTGTTCGGTATTTTGTTTTTACCTTCATTATTATTTTAAATAAATTAAATATTCGTACAAATAATTTACTAAAGGCTTCGTCAGTACATATTGATCCAAATTAAACAATAACAGAAAAGTATTGTATTTATTTTAACTTAGACAATTAATCAGAAACTCGTTTATTTGAACAGTCTTCAAAAAGTGATTTGTAATCTTTGTGGTTTAATCAATTCTACACTCATGGTTAAAATTAGAAATAAATGGTTATACATATAAGCACTGTACACCTGTATAATTCCAACCAGTAAGTAATTTTTATAGATCATTTAAACATATCTGTGGTTGTAATGTATATTTAAATTATTAGTGTCATATACAACTTTCTGAGGATATCACAAATATTGTTTTTTTTAAAGACATTAATTGCTTATAAACCAATATTGTACTTTTATTAATCTTGCAAACCCTCTGAACATTTAGTTTGTTGAAAATGTGCTCGGTAAACGCTTTCATACGTCAATGATACTTCCAAATAATGCATTCAATTCTAATAATTACATTTAAATACATTTAAAAATGTAGGGTCCTGATTTAAATCATGCACAAGGTATTTTTGTTGATTTAAATTACTCCGCGTTTTTTTTTAATGTGGACGTTGTCAAGTAAGCGCGTGTTCTTCATGGCTGTCGGTTTGTTTGAGAAATCCAAAAAATAATTCTACGTCATCTGCAACAGTTTTAACCACTAGATATCTGAATATCGATGACAGACATACGTTATGTAAATGTTTTGTCACAACAAAAGATAAGATATTATTGCTTTTAATTTGACGATCGAAAATAAAATATATTATACTTACCAAATAGGAAGTACTATATTGCTTTTAATTTGACGATCGAAAATAAAATATATTATACTTACCAAATAGGAAGTTTGACTTCTTATGTGGTTGTTGGTTCAAGAGTTTGCCGGTTTATCGGGCTTTAATATTTAGATTGTGTTTTTGACAGTTTTATCCGTGATCGGAATTTTGGTATTACCTTCATGTATATAAGTATTACTTAATGCAAAGTTAAACGAATACGTACTTGTAATATCAGATGAATATAAATTACAAATGCACATATGACATCAGCAAAAATGTAAGTGAAATTATATAATAATATCTGGTATTGTTTCAAAGATAATAAGTATTTATATGACTTATTTTTATCTTTCAGTCTTTCTCCAAAGATAAATTACATTGTTTCCATAATTCTAATTATCAGTGAACTGGCTTCTGCAGAAACTGGACAAAAAAGGTACACTTTGTAATATAACATAAAAACCTATGAAAATCGAATTGATCCATATGCAGATTGTAGTACATATGGATTCAGAGTAAATCCATACTTAAGCGTTTACAATGGATTCGTTTGGGAACACTGAATATGACGGCTTATATAATGGATAAAGATTTGGTAATATAGGCGGTTATGATGGATACGGATATTATCGTTTAGGTGGTTATGATAAATATGGAAAATGTATTGGTGGGGGTTACGCTGATAAAATTTATTTGGAAAACATGGTTTCATATGACCAACTGCATTTGATAATTATGGTCGATATTAAGTTCATGGGGGATATGACGCGTATGGTAGTGTAGGAACGTCTGGCTTTTGTGGAGTATCAAGTTATGGATATTGTGATAATTCATCAATTTTAGAAGGTTCGGAGGTAATGTTTCGTGTACTTGATATCCAATTGTTATTTTTTAAACCGTATTCCTCAATAAAATTTCCTAAAAAGTCTAGCTTGCTGGACTGTAAGTGTAAAATGCTATATTTGATTAATATAAACATTTTAACACACATACATTCAACAGGTTTGAAATAATTTATTGAATTAAATTACCAATCCAAGATTTTTATTGATGGCTTACAATTAGATCAAATTAGCTGCCCGATGTATAAAAACATAGGAAATTCAATATTTTGTATTAGAGTTTTCATTAGAACTCGAACTCTATTGAATATTTAGAATACTGAATAAAAAATCTTGCTATTTTGAATGAGTAAAAACTCAACCAAGTCTGTTATTTTATTTATAGTGGACCTTTGATCTTCCTGAATTTGATTTCCCGACAATAACATGATATGATATAGTATTAAAATCCAGTTTGCGAATCCCCAGATTGTCGGGTCCAATTTGCCGAATCCCTTATATTTGAGAACAATCTACAAGGTGTATACATGAACGATTATTGGTTTATGTATGCATTCTGCATAATTGTAATTAGAAGACGTGAAATTTTAATTAAAAAACGACACATTTGATAAGGGATATAACCCCTCTAGGTGTATTGAGATTGCAAAACAATCGCCGAAATAAAAGACTTGATAATACATCTTTATTTTATTAGTATTAACTGAATTCACACATACCTTAGAAATAAAGAAAATATAATTTATAATTGTATAGATTACCAAATGTCTCTGTGATTAATTTGTATAATTTTCCTTAAGCATCCATAATTGTCTGTAAAGCTCACTGACTTTTCAAAATTAACTTAATTTTTCTCAATCGTAAATTATTGGCTTATCAATTTGTAAGAAAAAAAATTTAATTCTGTTTGTGTCAGTTATATTATTAAATTATTAAATTAATATATTTAACTTGCATAATTATCCTCAACACACATACTTTTTTTAAATAAAATTACTTTATATAAAGTTGATTGTTCTTATTTGGTTGAATAATAGGCAGTCGGCAAATAGAACGCTGCAATCTTGGAATGGGCAATTTGGGAATCGGCAAACTGGAATGCACACACATTAGCACGAACATTTTAATTACAAATCAATATTAATAAATAAATAGCTGAATTAGAACAGTATGCATATCTTTGATCATACAGATATTAATTTCATATGCAGTATCATACAATTATAAAAATGTTGCATTAAAAAAACATTAACAATTTCGAAAGAAAAATAATTCAGCAGATTTATAGTAAATGTGGCTGTTTTCTTGAAGTTGGTGACCTCTTATTTTTTCTTATTTTTATTAAAATTTGGATAAAGAGATTGATTAATTTATTTCTTAAGGTCCAGCGAGCAGTATTATAAGCAGGTTATAACAGGTTAACACGGGGAAAAAAAGAATGAACACCAACTGAGAAATAATTATGATGCCACTAAAAAGTATATTTTATCGGGTAGGAGCAGAGAATTGAGCCAATATAGCACCTACAGTGAGCCTACTCTTTTTAAATTGACAAAAAAGTTCTTTATCGTTAAAAAGGTTTGGCACAAAGTATATACTTATAGTTACAGTTTGTTTCTTTACTACAGGGGAATTGAAACATTACGAGCGTCTAGAACAGTTTGTATCATATTCATGTTGACAAGCAAATGAAACCGACAACATTTTAAAAGGAATGACGTTACCTTATTTTGTATGAATATTACCTGAATTATTTAAAATAAAAACAATAATAATATACAGCTGATCTTCCATAATTATGACACCTGTGTTCTATTCAATACACGCCCATATAGGAGGCATGCAACCGAGCCGCTTAAATGTATATTTCATTATTCCGTTTTAACAATAGACAGTTGTCAGCAGTTGAAAACAAACCTATTTAATATAAATCTACCTTTGCCGAGAAAATGATCGTGTTAGTGTTGTATTTGTCAATAATAATAAATTTATTACGAAAATTCACACAATTTGTTAATTATGACATATGACATTTAAGATAATTTTAATTCAAAGACTTAAATGTTCGAGACTATTGGATACATAATGCATATAATGTTTAATATTGTCGTGTTTTTGTAATCACCCAACATTTTAACATCGGGCGTCATAATACTAGACACGAAAATGTATATGCATCGTTACAGTAACGATTGCATGTCAAAAAGTGACAAACCAAATGTGTTTTATGTGTAGTATCTATCTGTAAAATAATGAAAACTCATCCACTTTCAGACCCATCAGTATAAAACAAATGAGGGCACCGAGCCGTTATTTAAAAAACGAAAGGGCACATTTAATAAATTTTGTAAGAAAATTAGCAAGGACACCGACAGAACTACATGAGCCGAAAGTCCATGGACAATTACAAATCCGTATGAAGACACACATATACAACGCAAAAATACCAAAAACAAAATATCAGAAAGTGAGTAACTCAAACCCAAGAAAAACCATGGTTTCAATCAGTGCCCGTCTCTAATTAGACACCTTTCCAGTTACTTATTGTCGTGAATAGGTAAAGTCAAATGAGGAATAGGAAAGACTACCAATGTCTCAGCGAAAATGTCCAATCTGGTTACGATTATAGAACTTCTAAAGGGGTCATATTGGTTGCAGGATCTAAAACAACTTAAAAGTTGTGGAATGTACATACCATACGCTGAAAATCATCAAGTTGTCGTAGAGTAAATTTTGTATTTTCCCCCCCGAGTCCATTTCTAAAAGAAGGTCTGTGTATGAGGCCGACCTCAGTGTATTTTATTTCAGCCTTGCTAAGGTCGATTGAATGCAAATAGTTACCAAATTTAGCACTGTTGAGGGATCAAACGTCATCAGTAAAGCGGAATGTTAAACTAAAGGCATGGACAATTTCTTTTTATTTCTTTATTAGATCTTCTAGGAACATAATATTTTCTTTATGATTTACGGAGAACTAGAAAAATTCTTTTTATATATGCGTATTAAATTACGAATGAATAACTATTAGGCTAAAATTATCTTGGTATTATTATTTTGGGAAAGCCAGAGAAACTATCTGTGATATTGTACAGGTTATGCATTGGTAAATATTCAACAGGTATCAAGTTTACGTGGGTTGAGTCATGTAAAATCCATCAGCAGTACTTGGCTTTAAATTTATAAATTCTAAATCTTCTCGATCACTCGATCAAAAAATAATAGAATTATATAAAACTTTTAAACATGACAGAGAACAGAAAAATGTATGTTTAATCATGATAACATAACATTTCATCCCATAACCAAAACGGACCATCAGAACAAATTTAAATATATAAATATATTTTGTATGATATGTTTCTATAATTTCTTTAAACATTTGAATTTGCTTTTGTGTAAATTGGTGTAATCTAATCAGTGTAATTGTTATCTTAATAACGCCTCATTACCGTATTTGTTTTTAACACTTTAATTGAATTATCAGATTTATATAAATAAATAAATAAATAAATAAATAAATAAATAAATAAATAAATAAATAAATAAATAAATAAATAAATAAATAAATAAATAAATGATGGTTGACAAAAGAACAAGGCACCGGAGTCAATTGCATGAAATGAAAATACAATAAACACATTTTGGCAAGTACATATGATTAAGAAATACGACAATAATAAACTTTCAATTAAAAAAATTAAAACAGTATATACGAATAAGAACATGGTCAGACCTTATTTTTGTCTTCATTTAATACCTCGCTGTTCCTCTGCATAATATATAGCACTGCCAATGAAAAAGCAAGTTATAAGTTAACATTGTACAAACAACCTTAAGCATTAAGTATAATGATTTTTTAGATATAAAAAAATACTTACTTTACACTAATGTCAGAATTTCATTGTGTGCTAGGCGCGCACACATTTGAAAGTGGTGTCACCTTTCATAAATAGACTGTACTCTGTTACTGTAATGCCACTTTCAGCACTAGTTGTGCTGCTGGTTACAGCAGGAGTAGCACTCCTAAGCGTGTTGTCTGGACGTAAATTTTCTGTTGCAATCAGCACTGTCTATGCCGATTGCGAGATGAATAAAAAAATGATACAAACCCATGGTCTTTTATAAATTATGAAAAAGATCGATTGCATTACGTTGTTTTTCTATAAAGAAAATGTCTCAATATTACGTCTTCAAACCTCGTTTGGTAGCCTGCATTTCTTTGGTGAAACTATGATAAAAAAATATTAAAAATTATCTTAATTTCTCTTAATTATGTTCATACTATTATAATGAGTTTAATGTTTATTAGTAGTTTATAATACATCATTGTAAACGTTTTAATAAATGTAATTAGTTATCTTAATTTGAATTAAAATAAATTAAATATTTTTTTTTAAATTTATGTTTTTACAAATAATTATTTGTGGATAAATAATTTTAATTTAACTATAAACTTTTACTATTATATATTTTTGGTGGTCCTTTTTTATTATGGAATGAAACGTCTTGCAACATTAAATCAAAATACAGATGTTAAAAACAAATGATATAAAGATGAAATAATTCTTTTGCTACGCGAATTTCGTCGACATTAATAAATTATGTAAATTTATTGGAAAAAAATATATTTATTTTTTCCTTTCTTCTACAGGGTGGATGCATTTATTAAGCATTTATATATTTTAATAAACACCTATATGTTAATTGTCATATATAAATATATATATATCATTATTTATTTCAAAGAAGAGGGACTCCCTATCCGTTACCAGAACACGCTGTGTAGACATGTGGCTCGATGGCTGTGGATCTTCTTTTGTCCAAATATTATATTTTTCATTCATCATACACACCCGTTAATACATTAGAAAGTAAAAAAACATCACTCAATTGTTTTAGCATCCAAACAATCATCAAAGGTAAACAATATAGGCAGCAATTATTTTGATTGCGGATATGTTTTTGTATGTTAATCAAGCATACCCTTCTTGAATTATGCAGTACCAATTATAAGAAATCTGTATAGTCTTCTGTGTATATGATCTTATGTTGAAGAAAATCATGCTATTGTTAATATATCTATTTAAAACTCAGCAATGAATAAGGAATATCATTAAAAGTATCAAGACAAGAAAATAACATTATCTGACTAAACAGTGTCAGATTTAAAAAAAAATATTAAAAGAACGCGTATTTTGTTCATTGCTGAATAATTAGTGTGTCAAAACTATCTGTATTTGCAAATAAATTCATTGTTATTTGTCAAGTTTTGACATGCGGTTTTTACATTGTTAACAAGCAAGAAAATTGTACTACAACAGCTAATTTGTATTATTTACTGAACGCTTAATCAATCTGTCAAAACGAACTTTTTATATTATAGGAAATACCACACTTTCGAATTTGAAAACAAGTCATTATTAACAGGTTTATTACATATAATGTTTACTTAGCAATCTATTAGGACCCATTATAATCAATCTAAAAACAGCTGAATATCAATTATTTATTTATAAAAATCGTACAGATTTATGATATAACTTACGGAATTCTAAATTCTACAGAAATACATAGGCATATAATCATAATATCTCCTTCAACTAAGTGTCTTTCGCATAGCTATATATTATACCAGACCTTCAAACGTTGAGCTTAGTTTTCGTCCAGTGCATGTACAAACCGCTTATTTGACTGGTTCATTTCATACACAAATAAAATTAGTATTTGTTTTAATAAGGGATCGTACAGTATAAACAAACAATGTTTTAAGCTGAATTATTCGATGTGTTTAAACTTTTCTATGTATTAAATTCCAATTGTGGTTTGACCACAATGCATCTCCGCACGTCCCATGAGGTTGATAAGTATAACCTTTTGTTATGGAGTTGGTTATAATACGGAAAGCATGACTGCGGACTATAGTTCGTTACGCGTGTGTAGAGCTTGTTACGTTGTTCTGTACAAATCAAGTAACTGTATCATTTATGGCACACCACAAACTTGTTAATTGTGTGAATATCGTCGCCTCAACAATTTTATTTGAAATAAGAAGACTAGAACATTTGTGACAATAATATTCGATAGTTGAAGTGTGGAAATGCAAAACATAGTATTATTAATTTTTATTGCTATTCCTAAATTATTATTTGAAAAGTAAATTTGTAGCTAGCATTCGAAAAGTGATCAAAATGAAAAAAAATGTACAAAACAAATATAAATGACACAAATTTATAAATGAACAGTTATGGAATAAAATGATAAAAAGATTCAATACAAATTGAAAATAACAAAAAATAAAAGAAAATGTGTTTACGAAACTGATACGTATACACACTTTATCATGGTGTTTATGCAATTTGACCTGTCGCAAGCTAACAATGTCAATATTGTCTTTAATCTGGTATATTAGTCAAATTTGCTTTTTGGCCCTCAAATTCCGCAAAAGATTGTAGTTTGAAGTGTTGTTAGATGAATTTATCAGATTTAAATCGATTTTTCAAATACAAAACAAAACAAAAAGAAACAAAAGAACTAATTTAAAAACAACAAAACGAAAGAAAAACAAGTTAACAACAGAAAACAAAAATAAATACAGTACACAGAAATATTTTCGAAATACTGTTAACATAGAAGATCTATTCTATATATCTGGAGAGTCGATAAACATAATTTTGTTTTAAATTCATTGTTTGAATCAAATTATAAAGTCTATTAGTTATGTAGTATCTTTTTAACCACTGTAAAACTTCTCCAAGTAAAATGATCACTGACCAAAATGTTTACGTTTGATGTTTGTTTGGATGCTAAAGATTTGTGTACTGTGTTTCACTTTCCTTTGCAGTAACGATGCTCATGAGGACAATAGCCATGTATTTCAATACAAACATGTTATGTGTATGTGATTTTTTTCTAAAATGAATAATGTCTGTTTTGGTGTGATTTCAGAAACTGAAACGTATCCACCTTCATCTTCTTTCAAATTAAGAGTTTAATTGCTGTTTGCCTCTTAGTTTCCGTTTGTCTATTTATCGGTTTTTTTAATCGTTCCCTTGAAACGTATTGTCTCTATTTATAAGGAACTAAATTATAAGCACTAAATAACCTAAAAAACTATGTTCTAAGATGGTAGGAATAGGGGTTGAAGTGTTAGGTTTGTTGAATAAAGGCGTGTGTCGGAATGATATAAATGTCTACTTAGGTATTTTGAGAAACTGTTAATAATAAAGTAAACAAAAATGGGAAATATGTTGCCGACTGGTTTTTTTTGACAAATTATACTAATTTATTAAGATTGCGTTTCAATAAAATAATTTATTCGTTGAACTCTATTCAACATCTTATTAACAGATACGTGCAATAATTTTCTGTTTGTTTAGTGTTAATAATATATGCATTGTGTAATATCTGTGACATGACAATACTTCAAATAGTTTACTTAACACACTTATCCACACTCTTAAGAGAAACCTATGGTGTCTTTGTTCTGTGTTTTGCGCCTTAAATAAGATAACTTTTCGCAATTAAATTCTTTATTATCTACGACAAGAATTAAATGATTTTTAAAAGTGATCAATTTACAAGCTATGCTATGACAAGAAAACTACTTACTTAATGTGTACAGATTATTTACTGCGGATAACGTTCAAATGTCAAATTGAGAATAGCTGAAGTTGTCAAAAGAGACAATAACTTTTTATTTATTGAAATAAAATTTTATATCTTTTTTTTGTATAATTAACCTATATGAATGCCAATTATGTCATTTGTTTTCAAGGTGTAGGTTAAATGTCATAAAAATGACAAATTTTTGTCTCGTTGTAGTTGGTTTGCATACCTGATCAATTGAGAAATATAGACACTGTATGCAGGAAAAGCTGGAATAGTGCACATGTAAAGAAAAGTTGTGTTATTGAAGTTAAAATAGGTCTTTTTGACGTAAATTATAGTGCTGAAATGACCATTACCGTCATATTCTAGGTGCAATTCGGATGTAGATGAAGCTGTTCTTTTGTGTCTTTTATTTTAAGTTGTGAGTGATTTATAAACGAAAGTCACTGAGCAAATAGAGTGTTGTCAATTAAAGGGAATTAAGAATATATCTGTAGGTGAAATTAAAGGACCTAGCACTTGATATCTTCTTGTCTTTATAAAGAGTTGACAAATCAAATGAAAGTTTAGATAGCGATTTTGATTTCATACGGTAGCTTTTTAAAATTATTCATAACCCATATATGATTGATATTAATTCGTGAATAAACAGTTCACTGTATTTTGTTGACCTTATTTTACAATGTATTTAATCATGTCAATAATGCAAACACATCAGTAAATGAGAACAAGTATCAAACGGTAAATGTAATCCAGTTGTCTGTAGAAATATGTTGATTTAAAAAAGAACGATCTGAACTTTTTATGCAACACCTAAATATCATAATGCATATATAAAGTACATCAAACTGAACAAAAAATAGTAGTAGTATTTGTTCTTATGTGCAGTTTTATTTCAGTACATCATAAAATGTAGGATTCATGTTCCATCATTGCTAGTTTTATATAACATTTCGTGGCGATACTTTAAGAAACACAATTTTTTTGTCGTCTCGGTTTTATAAAAATATTTTGGTTTCCTGATTCCGACCGATAATTTTATAAATGAGGTTCTGAGTTAGAAAAGAAAAATTGGATGACTTTTCTCCAGACACTATGGCTTTCTTTCCCTGTCAATAAATCTGTTCTTGTTGAAAATTTATTATTACAGTTTGGAATTGCATTAAATACATATTATTCTACATTTCCTTCATAGCATAATAACACAAAAAAAACTAATAAAGGCAGACAATAAACCTACAAAAATGACCTTTTGAGATGAAATTACAAGAAATGATTTTGTTCAAATATTATTATTATATTTGTTAACCAAACAAGTAGAGAACATTGGCTCTTCTCATCAAGTACCTATTATATGGTAATAAGAGTATGTTTTTGTTTTCGTTTTCCCTGGCGTGGCAGGGACGAAAGGCTGACTGATATAAATAATTACAAATAAGATTTACATATTTCTTGATACACCAGGTAGGGTTTTTAGAACTATGAATTACAATCTATTATTGAAATATATATATTTATGTAGTATTTACTCCATGTTGATCATTTAAATAAAATGTCATCAAAGATACCAATTTTTACAGAATTTACTATGGCTATGGTTGAGTAAAAATTAGTTGATGTATTTTTTCTTATTTTATCTAGGTCACTTTTATATCCTGAAAATGCCTGACTTTACACTTTTGTGTCATTTAATAAAAATGTCTTGACGCTCATACTATTCTAATGTTTATAATATTTCTCATTTATTTTAAAATTCTACATAAACAAGCATTTAGAATTTAGGTGATGTTCTCCATATCCATAAAACACATTTTACAGTACAACCAACAGGTAATTTCAAAAATAAAAAACAAACAGTAAATTTTCCCCATTCGTGACTAAACATTTGAAGGTTTAAAAAATTTAAGATTGAACTTGTATACATCGATCAATATTAAAAATATTTCATAACAAATAAAATATGTTATTTTTGCATAAATTAAAATAAAATTTTGTCATTTATCATAAAGTTTGTGGTCATTTTGATCGATCTTAATTAGAAATAATTGGTTCGTCCTTGGAACGGATCAGTATAAAGGAGCTCGTATTTCAACCAACCATCACCAGTCGGCAAGCATCACCATATCAAGTAAGTCTAACGTAAAATTATTATTAATAGTATTAGTTAACAATATAAATACTTTTATTTAGGTATTGTTTAAAACCTAATTGCTTTTCATGCTTATACAAAACTTTTAAGACTGTTCATCACATCCTAACATATTCTTTGAAAACAGGATGTTCAATGTCAAGTATAAGGGCAAACTTATGGTTATGAAATTTTAAAAAGACAAATTGTATTAATAGAAGAACAAATGCGTCAAATACTATATAAAACAAATAAAATTTGTATTAAACAAGTTAATGTTAGAAACGATATAGGAATATTTATTCCATTGCACAGGACATAGTTTTGCTGACAAATTTTGAGATTTTCACCACATGTTCACCATGATTGTACTATTCATTTTTTTAAAGAACAGATGTGAATATTGAGACATGCTGCATAATTTAGTTAATAACTGTAAGCACCTATATTTGTGACTATTTTATGTTTGTTTGTTTGTTTGATGGTGTTTAACGACACTTTCAGCAATTTTTCAGCTATATCATGGCGTCCAGTTTTTATTGGGGGAGGAAGCCGGAGTACCCGGAGAAAACCCCCGACCTGCGGCAGGAAAACTGGCAATCCTTGTCAATTAAGATTGGAGTCGAGTGCACCCTGCCTACAGTGAGAATCGAACCCGCAATCTCAGTGTTGACAGACCACGTGATCAATAGTAGACGAACTACCTTGACCACTCGGCGTGACTATTTTAAAATCTATTAATAGTACCTTTGCAAATGAATGTAAATATATTTACAAAAAATCTTTGGCACTTCCAAAATTGCAGTCCGTATAATGAAATAAAACAAATATTTGCATAAAACGAGCCGTCTGCACAAAAATATGTGTTTAAGAACAAAAAGCCAGGTTAGAGAAATAATAGTTACAATAATTTTTCTTCTTTGTAGAATGAAGAGTAGCATATGTATTCTTCTTGCCCTCTTTGGGCTGTCCTGTGCCTCTTATAAAGGATATGGAGGATATGGTGGCGGTGGATATGGAGGCTATGGTGGATATGGTGGTGGTGGATGGGGAGGCGGCGGATGGGGAGGCGGAGGATGGGGAGGTGGTGGATGGGGAGGCGGCGGATGGGGAGGACATGGTGGAATTGGCAAAGCTGTAGTCATTGGAATCGGCCACGGAGGTGGTGGATGGGGAGGCGGCGGATGGGGAGGCGGTGGATGGGGAGGTGGCGGATGGGGAGGCGGTGGATGGGGTGGCGGCGGAAGACATGGTGGATATGGAGGATATGGAGGTCATCATCATGGCGGCTACGGTAATAATTATTTTATTGACTGAACTAGATTTAGAACTAATGACAAAAAACGTATGCAAACTCGGCATTCTTCAAATGATGAAGTTTTATTTTATTAATATATCAATATACTTTATTAACTGTTTCATCGTCAATCACCCATTTTTATTTTCGTTGTTTTCTTTACCTCAACAATCTAATGTTTTGATTGGCATACTTTCTTTTATATACACTTGACCATAAGTTAGGGACCACCTGGATTTTAGTGGAGGTGATTGTTTAAAGCCAATATTTTTATCAATATATAACCACCAATCCTTATGTCTTTGTGTAAGTGGTGGTCGCTTTATTGGTCTCCGTGCTCGAAGTCTTCCGCAGTTTAGACTACTGTTTACTGTCCGTCTACTGATTCTAACATGGACATTCCATGGACTACGCAACCTGTTTGCAGTGGTAAAAGGTTGTTGTCTAGCAAGTCTTCTCTCTCTGTTGTCTTCTTCGGTCGCCCTGAACTTGGCCTTTCCCCAACAATATCAGTTTCATTATATCGTCTCATTAGCCTACTAATCAAAGAATGGTTAACATTGAACTTATCTGAAACCTGCGCTGTGTCATTCCAGAACTTATTATACCAACTGCTTGCCATCTCTCTGCATCTGCTAGTTTTCGACGTACCATATTGAAATGATTGCAAAACAGGATACATTTTACCTGCTACGCACGTGCAAATGAAATGAAAATATGCGCCAAACTTGGGTTTGAAAAAGCTGAGTGTTGTTTTTTTTAAATCTCTATTGTTATTGTATCGTGAATCGAGCGATTTAAAAACTTTTTACCAAAAAATACTACAAAGTTAACATAACATATGTACATAAAGAACAAAGAACCAGAAACAATTAATTTTTTAATTTTTTTTAAGCAAACCTGGTGGTCACCTCACTTTTGGCCAAGTGTATATTTTAATAGCTCACATTAAAATATGAATCAGAATATTTTTAAAATACTTAATAATTTCAATTCGTTTTTTTTGTAGGAAAATATTAAAAGACAAAATATTTCAGATGCCTGAAGAAGATCCACTTTGTATAGTTCACTTTATAATACAATCTATTGCATTTAATTGAGTTTTCTGTTGTTTATCTTTGTTCTGAAAAAATTAATTAGTACAGTGGTATACTTAGAACAACAACAACAACAAAATAATCACATATATAAGAACCAAAACATGACAATTTACAAGATTGATATCGAATGGTATAAATGAAAGTTAAAAAAAAACAAAACTATTTAAGGTTAGATTTTTGGGCTTCGTAGGTCGGGTTGTTGGGTGGTTAGTCATCTACTCTTCATCTAGTGGGCTGTTAATCACCGACTTGGTCTTTTCGAGCCTTACTACTGGAAGGGTGTGCTCGACTACAACATTATTGGACAAGGATTGCCAGTTGGTTCAGTCGAAAGCCGGTGTTTTTCACGGGGTATTCATGCGTTCTTCCCGCAAAAATGATAATGAAGAACTATCTTTAAAAATCCGAAAAGTGTATGGATTTTAATCAAAATTTGTATATAATTGAAGTATTATATGCCACCCAATATGACAGATATGTTTACTTTCTATGGCCGTAATTTCTAATCCGAAATAAAGTTCTCCAACTAGCGCGAAACTAGGTATCTAAGTAGATTGAATGTTGTGAATGGATTGATGATTAGTCATAAAATTTTGAATTTGATTATGATGAAAATGAAAAACAAAATCAAAATTAATTCTTAAAAAATACAAAAGTTTATCTTTTGTATAAAAATTGATATATGTGTAGTATAGGATATGCCGGACAAGTTGAAAATTGAAAAACATCTGTGATTTGAACGAAAGTGTTTGTTTATTAATTTACAAAGGTCGAAGGTTTGTTGGTTGATGGGTAGATGGAACAAGAGAGTGATTGTCCACTTAGTCTGAGTGGAATAGATGTACAAGATTTAGGTACTTTGGCTGGAAGCAATAGTCATTTTTGTAAATAAAACTGCGAAGGAATGGAATGGAGAATATTACTTTCAAACTTTACAGGTGAAATCCATTTACCCACGATTTGTCACTCAGAGGGAGAACACTTATTAATAATTTACTCTCTGTGTCAAAATTATGACATCGATCAGATTCTGATGTCGTGAACTATGAAATTATTAGTGCTTTTCAAAATAACTTTGTAGATTTTCTATAGCAATGAAAAAAAATGGATTATAAAATTTTTATCGTCCTACATGTTCTAAAGGAGAGGGCTTAGTTAATAGTTCATCGTGATTTTCGAATTCAATTTTTATATAAATTTTGACTGTTTATATTTTGAACTGTGATATTAAATTGTTACTTTATGGTAGGGATCTTCAGCATCTTCACATTCCAAGTTTTTTAAGATTTATTAAAGCCTGATTTTTGTTGAACATCAAGCATAAACGTAGATGAAACTTCAGTTGCTAAACATTTTAGAAGACCCACTGTTTTGTATAACTGTACTGGTGAATCATAAAACCGATGGGCCCTTTCACTTTGAAAATTGTGTTATTGCTGGTGTCTTTTTGATGCTTGAGTGAAAAGAAAATAATCTGCAGCAGAACATATTATTGGCATTATTAAGTATTCGTTCTGAATGTTGTATGCAACAGCATCTGAATTTACTTTGATCGCCTTTTTTCAAGATTTTTTAAAATCGCCTTGAAAATGGTTTATCTGGGTAAAATGAGTATCCTGAATGTAAAGGCGAAAACTAAAATTTCCTACGCGTTGCCAATTTTTTGCGATTGGGCACCAAATTCGATTTTTTTACAGGGGAGACAACTTTTGTGACTGTTTGCAATCAAAATCAACACTAGCTAATGTCTTTTTCACTACACTAAAACGACGTTATTTTGTTTCCCATTATGATGATATTTTTTTTCTTCCGCGGAGATTTGCCTAAAAAAGTCGAGACATCATTTCGATACTTGATACCATTAATTGGTCATTCCCGATTCACCATGGAAAACAGATCTACTTTTAGTAACGGATTTATCTACTCTAACACCATAAACCTTTGTTAGCAGATAAACTAAGAAACCGTAACCTATTCTCAAAATCAGAAGTGTACAAAATGTCGGTAGACTTATGACTATATTAAACAAGAACAAACATTTTCTATCGAAATCTTAGTTACTCGTTTTTGATCCGTAAAGTGTAGCAACTCGTATTTTTTTCTCGAAAACCGTACGCCCTAGAGACTTAGGACCACTGCAATTGATCCTAAGTAATATACCGTATAAGTGGTTTTATTCGCGGTGATTAAATTTAAGCTATATTCGCGTTAAAAGTTGGAACGCAAAAATAAAAACGCGCGAAATATTAGGACAAATGATTGAGTTATTCATTCTGAATATTACATTACGCCAAAATAAAATAACACAGTTTTTTATAAACAAAAACGCTAAATTTTCTACATGCAAAAAAACTCACTAATACGGTATATTACATTTGAAGAGGTCTAGGTCACAAGTCAAAAAGCCAAGGTAAGAGCTCACCTTGGGCCTTGTTAGCACTATACCTCAAAAAGGTAGAAGCAAAAAAGTAAATGGAACAAACAGTCCAATAATTGAGACCTTCATTTAAAATTTTGGATCCGAAATGTGTGATCCTTAACGCATTTCACTTAATCGCTTTTTGGCTTATACCTTAAAAACGGTTAAAAATAGAATAGTACAAATAAAGGTTTAACGTGATCAACATGTCAAGACCTTCTATTAAAGACGAAGTAAATGGAGAATAGACCGCTACTTTTAACATGACAACAACTGTTTTATTAAATAAGCTTTAAAAGTTGTACACTGACCATGATCAATAGAAACAGAGTCTTAATTTGAGCCCAAGGTCAAGGTTATGGGTTAATACTATAGCAACAAGGTAATTATTACAGAAAAAGTCCTTAGCAACATATAGTTTTGAATTTTAGATTTTCCTACCCCTTTTTGTTAAAAATAAGGTGCTCCCAAAATAGTATTTAGAGGTTAAAAATAGTAAGGCTTGTGTTTGTTACACAATGCTTTTTTTACAATACATATTGTGATTGCACTCTTATGCATTTTCTTCTTTAAATTTCTTATACAATTTGGTAGTGATCCCTTTAGCTGGTATCTCACCGCCGTTATCTAAAGTGTGTTTGGACATAATTTTTAACTCTTTTGTTTCGGGACTTCAATTAATTTGGGAAAATTTGTAATATTTCTTTATGGCAGGTACAAGTTATGGCTACAGCTAGTGACGTTGTCTGTGAAGTATGCAAAGCTTTAGGCATCAAAACCATGGCCTACTATTGGTGTCCTGAGTATGAGAAGGGATTATGTTCCGGCTGCTACTCCAAACACAAGGTTTCCAAAGCATCTAAACATCATGAAATTATTTCTATTCAAAGTTACAAGACGTTAACGCTTTATTTTCAAAAATTAATCAGTACTGTAGAAATCATCAATACACAGACTTTTTTCAGGAACACAACATTCCTTGCTGTCCTGCCTGCATATTATCGCATAAGGACGCGTAGTTTTACTGCAGGAATTCGCAAAACATTTTAGAGGGTCAATGACACTCCAGAATATTGAGCAAAGTTGTAATGATCTCAAACAAAATATTGACAAGGTCAAAATGTATGGGAAACAAAAGTTGTCTGAAGTTCAGGAACAAAAAAAAAATTATTGCGAAATTAAACAGATACGTGAAAATATCAATTCACATTTCGACAGACTGGAAAAAGATATAATAACAGAACTTCTTGCTGTTGAAGTTGAAATAAGCTCGCAAATAAAGCAATATTTAACCAAGAATTCTGAAGAATCTATGAAAGTTGATATGTTACATACTGACATAATGGCTGTTAAAGACTACGCATCAGATCTCCAAACATTTTTAAATATGTCAAGGATCAATGATAAAGTAGAGGAAAAAACCCTCCTTTCTTTATCGGAGGATGAATGTCTAAAACTAAATTTGACGTTGCGTAGGAATGAAATGATACAACACATATTGTCCAATTTTACAACATTTGGAACCGTTTCTATAAATAAAAATTCTCCAGTAGTAGACTTAATCACAGTAAAGAAGAAACATCAGATTAGGCAGTGGCCGTCATACCACAACCAATGCCAAGGCCTGTCCGTGATGTCCAGGGTTTTTCTTTTGACGACTCTTTCAGCAATAATCCAAAGGGAGAAATTAACATTAAAGGAATTACTGTTTGTTCAAACGGCAAAATAGTGGTAGCAGATTTAAACAATGGAAGACTACTAAGGCGAAATTAAAAATTGACACAGGAAATAACCTGTTGTTCTGCAAAAGACGGACAAAATGATGTAACTAGTATGGATGTGGGACTGTGACCGTAACAACCATAACGGGTATTAATTCATATTAAGTCGAAAAGCACCTACAGAACGATATCAACATCTAATACTTATTATGGAATAACACATCATGACGGAGTACTATTCTGGTGAGAAGAATGCAAGGGCATACATCTTTTCACTGGCCAGACAGTTTCCGTCCTAGTTCCACAAGATAATTTGAGCTACGAGGCCTATTTATCAATATTTGGTGACAATACATATCAGACGGATCGTCAAGCTCAAAGCGTTACTTGCTTTACTACTAAGGGAGAGAAGTTGTGGATATATAAAGACACAAAAGTAATGTACGCTCCAACTGGTGTAACCGTCGTAATTATTATAACGTATATATCACAGATGAAATGAGTTTAGTGATCCTATCACCTGACGGGAAGCTAGCAAAGAAGCTGCCCAAAAATACACTTTGCCTGTCAAATCCTGGAAACCTACACTTTGACATGAAACAACCAAATTGGTGGTTTGCAATAGTAAAGGCCATATATGGTTGTACAATGTTGTTTATAACAATATAGAATAGACTAATAGATTGATAGATTTTAGACATGTTAATATATAACTCTGCGAAAAACGTCTACAGTTTGATGATATTAAACAAAAATTATAATAAAGGATGGAACACAGGTGCACTGCGCATGGATGTGAAGTAAAAAAGGCACGAAAACGCAGAGCTAACTTCACTTGCGCGCAATTCTTTTCTGCTTGACCACTTAGAGGTTTTGAAATTTACAGTACGAAAATTTTTAATTTTTATTATATTTATTCTTTTTTAAGAAAGCTAAGCAATACCTGTCTCTAAAAATTGGCATTGTTAAAAATTAAGAAAGGACAAGGTAGGGTAAGGACCATTTTTGGCCCCCTCTTGAAAATAACTCATCTTTGCAGTAATTTGAGCATACAGACATAGCATTAAAAATATGGTCTTATTTTGGTGCTATCATGCGCATGCGCGATACACTTCACGTGCATCCATGCTTGCCAAATCTATAGGCTATTTTCAATTCAGCTTAAGTTTGAAGATGGTTTCAGTAAATTAACTTCTGTTCTGCTCATCAAATATTCACCAAATGTTAACACAAGATGTCTAGATACCTGTTACAGGCAGGTTCTGGTTTAAGTAACTATAAAAAAAAATTTTCTCGTAAAAAAGAATGCTTTTCTCATGCAAAAATCTTTGCTTTTGAGAATTACAAGCTTTTTAAACAAAAACTTGGTAATCACTTCTTCGTCAAATTTTATCACAATATTAATTGATAGAAGATTCAGACAGAAGCTAATTTTAAATAAGAGCTGGCTGGGTTGAAAGTTTTTTTTCTGTTTGGTAAAAAACTGTTAAACAAGGATTTGTCAGAATTACCTCCCTTGTTAAAGATTTAATTTTCATTATGTTTTCCTATACCGAACTCGTTATATCGAAAACTTTGTGTTTAAACCATTAATAAATAGATTTGATATTAAGGTTATAAGTCTGTCATAGTATTTAATAATTTTATGGAAATTATGAGTTAATAATGAAAGATATTAATGTTAATTTTACCATTAGTACAATATCTATTCTGAGATTTCCAGAAAAAAACGGAGGATGGTGTCCTGCATCCTATAATATATATAATAGCGAACAAAATATCTATTTTGCAAATACTGATATTTAAATCTAATTTGAATTAAGTTTATCCCAAACATAAATACTTTTAGGAAGAGATATAGATCCATTTCAAAGGTGCACTTAAATTCTGCATAGTTACAGCGGAACTGACATAGATACAAAAACTTTAACATAGTCACTGGACCGAGGTCAATGTCAGTAGACACCCATCATATATTATTCAACAGGAACCTAAATTCCAAGTAGTGTTATAACACTATGCATAGTTACACTGACCTAATCCAAAAAACTTTAACGTATTCACTGGACCATGAAATTGAAGGTCAATGTGAAACTTGTACTATTCAACTGGAACCTATATGCCATGCCACTCATTCATCCTCCCATGCATTGTTACAACAGAAGTAACCTTATCCACAAACATTAGCGTAGTGATTATGAATTCTAGTCAAGGTGAGTTGACACCTACCAGACTTGCATGTACTATTTGTCAGCAAACTATATAACAAATATTGTCATATAACAATGCGTGGTTACTGAGAAACTGACCGAACTCAAATAACTTAACGTAGTCCCCTAACTGTGATATTGATATTTAACCTTCACATTTGTATATTACGATTCATGAAGCGGAAGATTGGGCATGCCATAAAACCTGGTTTAACCCATCATTTCTTTTGAAATGCCTGTACCAAGTCAGGGCCATTGCTGTAATTACTACATTTTTGGTTGTTGGTTCCGTAGTTTGCCGGTTTCTTGGACTTCGATTTGTGACAGTTTCTATGATACTATGATACCCACTTTTCTGGCGGGATAACGTACCACTGGCCTGCTGAAGCTCCAAAATCTAAATCGGATTGCACTATGTTCAAGGTAACATTGTTTCCAAATCCGCGAAAGATCGGTCAACATTCAAAACATAATTAATTTGAAATACGACCGCCACAGTAGCCGTAAAAAGTACTGAAACTATTGTATCTTTTTTTGCATGGTTAGGAGAAAATTATATAGATCCAAAGCGTAGTGTTTAATTAAAAAATATTTAAATATTCATATAGGTATTACGATAGTTTCTGCTATCCATAAAAGATTATCTCACGTGGTTTCCTTGATGTTAACTGACAAAAAAAACCAAGCACGAGTAAAAAAAATGCTAACATTTAACTTAACGAGCAAATTATTTTACAATATAAAGTAGAAAATAAAACATAAATGTGTTTTCATTTATGACACAAATATTCCTCGTTATCACGTAAATTATTATTTCATCACATGCAATGATATATATTTAGGGACCGGTCAATATTTTTTGGGGTGGTTGGAAAATGCAAAATGCAATAGGGAACATACTTTTTTATGCTGCCATATATATGGGACTCCAAATTTTGTTATTGTCATCACTGATAGGATAGCTAGTTTTTTTCATAACAATATCATCAATGAAAAAACTAATTTTTTCTGACGTTTTAATTCAAAACCAATTTACTGTAATAATCATACAACTTGTTTAACAAACATTAATACTGAATTGTAGCCATAAAATTATTCACTAGATAGAGCACACATTTTTTATAACACATCTAATGTAGGACGGCAACTTTTTTGTATTTTATGGAGATAGGACATAGCCCTTTTTAAACCTGATAATTTGAAATGTACCGGTCAAAACACCGTATTAATATTGACCGGTCCCTTAGATAATCTTTTTTTAAAAATCGTCGGAAACCGACATCCGGTCGCGTTCTCGCTTTCCTACCACCACCAAGTGAGAACGCGACCGGACGTTGGTTTCCAACGATGACTTTTACAAGGTTAAATAATATGCTCGTGCTGGAATTCGATGTTGTTTCACCAATATATGTTTAAAACGTTTCCTGTTAATAAAAGCAAGCAAAATAGGAAATAAACATAGACCATCGGGATTCGAACCATCGATTCGCGGTGTATAATATTCACAAGCTACGAGTTAAGCAAAAACGCCACATGCACAAAGACATTTTCCTTCAAAAGCGACTTATTTATGCGCCGTAAACAAAAGGGGTGCACTGATTGCACGTGTACGTTTAGTTCGAGAATCGTCTGCTACCTACGGCACATTTTGCAGACGTTATATATTTGTTAATAGATTAGTAGTTTTTATAACATCTATAATTATTGCGTATGAAAAATTAAGGTTTAAATTAACATTTATTGAGACGTATCAAGATGTGATCGCTGAAGATGTTTTACTTCAATACAAATGACTTCTATAACAGTCTTATCATTTTGTTGTTCGAGTGTATACAAACGAAACAAAATTAAATTGATTTAATTTCTTTATATTAACTTCGTCGGAACGTGTGTTCCGCGCATGTAATACGTATCGTCCACTTTCGGTATTAGTTTAGACACATAATTTTTTCAACCTTTCCGTACTAATTGTGCTCTTTAAAATATTCTATTTTAGACACTTCATTATCATTTATCATAAAAACTTTCTTAAATATGTGACAAATGAAAGTAGATTAAAAAAAGCAACAACAACAAAAAAGAAAAAAAGGAATAACGTCGACTCGAACCATCGTTTCGCGATCTATAATGCAAATTATCAGCGAGCTAACCGATTACGCCATATACGCACAAACGTCTTTTACGAAAATAAGACCTATTTATGCGTCAAATTGATGACGTAATACTTGATGCTAGATGACACCAGTTTTTATACAATTTATAATTATTACGTGAAAAACATTAAAAAGGTGTAAATTTTAATCTATTTAGACATATTAAGATGTTATCTCTTAAGCTTTTTTATGAATAACAATGTCTGGAACAGTCTTTTCATTTTTTTCGTTTACGCGTGTGTATTCAAATCAGTATTCTTTACATGACTTCTAACTTTCTCTGATGTTTGCCCATCCGGTGATTCTTCCGTACATGTTATATCTTCCACTTTCGCTAAATATTATTGTGGTAAAATTATTTATTTCAACCTGTGGACTAATTGCGTTCTTTAAATATTCCATTTCCGGATGAAGTATGCAACTTAATTTTTTCACAGTTTTGCCTCTTTAAATATGATAAAAAAGCTACGCTTTGAAAGACACGATCTTTCAATCTTGACTTTAATCAATATGGAATAGAAATTATATCAATGCCTGATAGATGCATTTTATTCTCAAAATTTAGCGGTTTCATCACTGTTAAACGTTTAAATTGTTACATATTAAAATATTTACTTAATTTATCCCTATTATATTGATTTTTTTTACAAATTTCTATCTAAGTTTGTCAACGATGTTTAACTATTACTGGATCAGCATAAATAGATGTATATGCAGATTCGGAAATGCAAGTCCGGTCCGGTTGTAGGCTTACATACTATGCAGAACAGTACAAAAATCACGCGAATTTGGGGACAAAATATTAATTTTTTAACATGAGCGGACGCGTGTACCACAAATATATTTTAGATATTAAAAACTGTTTTTGCAACAAATAATATAGTCAAATATCTTCGTGGTACACGCGTCCGCTCATATTTAAAATGGTGTTCGAAATCACGAAAACGTACCGATTTTCCCAGGTCACTACAATTGGCCTATGTTAGTAAGGTGCATATAATAATTTTACATGATAAGAAAAGAAAGTTATATTGATTTTCTGTAAGAAGGGATAATGTACTTTTGAGAAAACGTTATGATATACAGATTATAGTCATTTCATTTTTAGCGAAAATAGGGGGCCAGTGACAGCAGGTTATCCTACCTTGTCCTTTGTTTTAAAGTGAAACTTTTAAAACTACGTACAAAGTTATTACCAATGTCTTTAGTGCATTTGCCAATCGCTATGAAAATATGGAAATAAGTACATATTTTGCATATATAAAAATTAACAAAGCAAAATAAATGAGCCATAAAATAAAATTATAAAATAAATTTAGAGATATACACTTAAGCACGGGGTCAGCTAGTATACTTGTCTCTATTAATTAATATGTCATCAATGATAACAAGGTTAATAGAATGTACAACTCTAGACGCTCGTTTCGTCAAATCAAGATTCATCAGCGGCGCTCAAACAGTATTTAAAAAAAATGTCATACCAAATCCGTCTAAGGCTATCTTAACGTCTTTAAAATCTAATACAAGATAAAGATCTGGCATGGGGTTAGCCAGTAAACTTTCCTGTATAATAAAATATATTATAGGCTTATTAGTTTAAGCATATTGGTTCTATGAAATCAGAGACATACACCCTAGAACGGAGTTAGCTAGCACCCTTTCTTGTATATTGAAATTATAGGCTCAGTTGTTATTCATATGTTTTATTAAATCAGAGATCTACACACTAGAACGGAGTTAGCTAGTATATTTGTATCTTTAATTTCCTTTTTAAAATCATATACAGATAACGCTCTAGCATTGGGTTAACTACTATAGCTAATTGTGTACTGAAACAAATAACTAATTATTTAATTCTTTGCATATTTCATGTTATGAAAAAGTTAACACAGGCATATTAAATCAGGGACATACACACAAGAAGTAGCTAACGTATTTATCTTTTTAACTTTGACGTATGAAAGCGTTGACCTAAGCACATTGAATGACGTATGAAAGCATTGACAAGAGCACATTGAATTAAGAAATAATTCATGGCTGCCCCAATTTTATGGATTATTTAAATATGGGTAGGCATTATATTCATGAATATTTTGCCATGAGCGTTAGCGAATGGTAAAATATCATGAATATAATGCTTACCCATATTTAAATAATCCATAAAATTGGGGCAGCCATGAATTATTTCAATTCTGATATGAAAATACAGAAATTTTACATTTCGCGACTACCTAGGTAAAGGTTTATTTTGGCTATTCCAATTTCCGAGAACCTCCCTTGTTTCGAAATTATTATATTTCTCGTGTAAAACTTAGTAGAAAAAAAACGAAGAAATGAAAAAAAACAAACAAACATATTTATTAACATTTACAATAAAATTTAACAATCAAAACAAAGAACGACAAAATTAAATGCTTCATTACCGCAGTCGCCGTGTGGCGTGTCTGGGACTGTTCATGTGTTGCTGTGTTTGCGTGAGAAATGAAAACCGCTTACCGCATTTGGTCGATCTTATGCTCCTGTTTTAGATCCACAATGGTGCAAATTTTAATCGACAGTTATTTTCCACAATTAATCAACATTTTGAAATTCGGTTGCGTTTTCATTTTGATACGTAACGGTAAATTCGTTTGTAGTGGGGGCGGGAAAAGTCTCGCGGTTTGCATTGAACGTCATTGTAAACAACGCAACGTCCCTTGAATACACAACGTAGCTAGAGTCAAGGAAGACTTGTAACATGTAAACAATAAAGGCATATAATAGAAAATGGACTTGTTATCGTGAAAACATGTTATCTATGGTGTTATCTATGGGATTTTCTTACAAAGGTACAAAATAAACTAAATTTTAAAGCAAAAACATCAACACACGGGGGTTTTTGAAATGGCTGGAACAGCCGTATTTTGTTGAATATTTAAATAGAGGTGTGTTTCCAAAGCGTTTGAATGACGTCATATTAGAATGACGTATGAAAGCGTTGACCAAATCTCATTAAATGCGTTCGGTCAACGCTTTTATACGTCAATGAAACTTCAAAACAATACATTCAATTTTTAAATAAAGGAAAAAAATTATGTCCGTATCAGAATTATTCCTGGAAGTTAAACAATTTAAACAAAACTAATATATCCTGGTGTTGTTAACGTTATTAGTACATACGATACGTTCATATTAAAAATGGTAATTAGTTTGCGTCATATGCAGGATGATGAAATCTTGAACAAAATGTCCAAACGTGTATTAATAGCAGAAAAAGAAACTAACGATATACAGTTTGACAAACAACGACGTCATTCTATTATAACATCTCTGCAAAACATTCGGCGCCAAAATTCAATTTATAATGTCTGTTTAAAATAAAACTGGAATATGTCGAGACCTGTAGGGTTCTACCAAATGTAGTACCATACACCTTGCGAAAGGGGGGCCTCGGTGGCCGAGTGGTCAAGGTAGTTCGTTTACTATTGATCACGTGGTCTGTCAACACTGAGATTGCGGGTTCGATTCTCACTGCAGGCACGGTGTACTCGACTCCAATCTTAATTGACAAGGATTGCCAGTTTTCCTACCGCAGGTCGGGGGTTCTCTCCGGGTACTCCGGCTTCCTCCCCCAATAAAAACTGGACGCCATGAAATAGCTGAAAAATTGCTGAAAGTGGCGTTAAAACACCATTCAAACAAACAAACAAACCTTGCGAAAGGCGTTATTTTTATCAACTTTCAATCAAACTTTTTTTGATATTGAAGAAAACGTTACTTTAACGTTCGCGATTGCGCTGACCAAGTACTTAAAATGCATCATTCTATGCTTAAACTTATAATACATTCGTTATATACGTTCATATCTGTAGATATGGAGATTTTAACACCTTCATTAGCCCTGTACACACTTCGGCTTCGCCTCAGGGCGTACTTGGGGCACTTCAGTTGTTAAAACTCAATATCTCTGGATATGAATGTATATAAAAAAATGTCTATTACTATCTTTACTCATGTTGACCAGTAGCTTATCTCTTTAGCTTGGACACAAGTTCTTCTATAAACCATATAATTTGGTGTCGATGTTTTTAATTAAGTAAAAGTTTTTAAATTTCAGGTGGACTATCTCAATGACATCTATATTACCAAAACATCATATTTCACCATATAATAAGTTTGGCTTAATTATTTTGTCAAATGAATCAAAATGAGATTTAGTTAATAAATTATGCAGTCGACCCTTCGTCAGAACTTCGTACATGGCTTTAATTGCTTTGTTTATTTTATAGCTGTTTGGCTGTTACGTAGTTCATTGTTCTTTATTTAATTTATACAAATATTATATTTGAGTACCTGTATATTACAATAAGTACTTGTTGATCTGCTCTGCCTCTGGTACAGTTAATCTTTATGTATTCATCAGAAAACAATAAAAGTCAGAACTCGTAAATGCTTTTCCCGATGCCCTTCGATTTTAGAGTTGACTCTACACATGGATTACTCATAAGATAGAGGTGTTAATTAATATTTCATTGAGGTCGGTTAAAACTTTCCTGTAAAGCAGGTAACAAAGTAACGGTAACTTTGTCAACTATAGCTCTGGTACGCTATTATACATTTATTGACTTTGATATAGATTACTATCTGGTTTATCAGCCCTAAAAAAATTATATCCAATCAGCCAACGGCGAATGAGGATATTATTTTTGAGGGTTGATAAAACCAGATATTAACCTATATCAAAGTCGATGAATGTTTTATTATATGACTGTTTTTACTTTTTCACTGGAAGTCTCAAATAAAAAAAGGATTACAATAAAAATTTATTTCAACATTTACAACAGTAAACTATCACACTTTAAATTGAAAGAAATTAACATTTTCCGCTAAAAATTTATAGTAATATAAGAGCAATTGTGAAAAATGGCAAAAAGGTTCCTGATTATTGACAGTTACATGTATACGGTCAAAAGACAAAGTATGTGCATATATAGAAGATTGATTGATTCATTGGATGTCTGCTTTACGTCCAGCGAGCAATATTTCAGCTATATTCAGGACGGAACAAGTTAACAAACAATAAATCAACGGAAAATGGGGGTGGGATGGGTCACAGGGAATACAATTTTGACTGCCACTGAAAAAGTATTGAGTTTTGGGTAGGGGCGGAAAATTTAGCCTTTTGTAGCGGCTACAATGAGCCTACTCTTTTTCGAAATCTACAAAAGGGTTCTTTATCCTGCAAGGAACGTGGCACTCTCCAAACACGTTACCCACTACGGTCCGCGGTCAGGCTTTCCGTATTATGACCTGACCACCCCCCAACGAGAGGGTCTCCCCTATCCGCCACCCGGGGACGCGCTGGGCTGCTCTGTGGGTCGAGCACTGGGAACCCTCCCAGTATGGTCCCAGCATAAATAGAAGAAGTATATAGACAAAGTATATGCACATATAGAAAAAGTATATAGACAAAGTATGTGCATATATAGAAAAAACTATGTGCATATAGAGATAAAGTATATAGACCAGGTATGTGCATATATAGATATGTATATGTCTATAGAGAAAAAGTATGTGCATATACAGATATGTATATGTCTATAGAGAAAAAGTATGTGCATATATAGATAAGCATATACCTATAGAGAAAAAGTATGTTCATATAAAGAAAAACTATGAGCATATATAGATAAGTCTATACCTATAGAGAAAAAGCATGTGCAAATAGAGAAAAAGTATGTGCATATATAAAAGCAAGTACACATAAGGCAGTTATGGCGTTCCTTAATGATTGCGTCCGCATCAGAGAGAATAGACAATTTGTAGACTATCAGCAAAACAAACTGCTAAGTCAAAAGTTTAACATAAACACGAATGTCTCAATTATTTGTAAATGCATTAATAATTTCTTGACAGTAGATTTGAAGACAATATTTGGTAATCTTAAAATACGATAAAGTGGTGCAGCACGCACGAAAAAAAGGTACACGGGTACACGTAGTGATATGTGGTTTGCAGTTAATATGAGGTTCTTCGCACGACATACTAATAAAAAAAAACATTGGTGCACTAAGGTTCTCCGGACGAGTAAGCAGTGCCTGACTCGAATTAGACACCCATCGCGCTATTCAATTCCTTGTCTAGGAAAAGATCAAATCTTGGAGTAGGAAAGACTATGGCTCAGCGAAAATGTCCGATCTTATTTTACAGCTTGATTTCCCATAACAATCAACTCATGGTGTCGACCATAGAACTTCTGAAAGGATAGCATCAGGTACAACAAACCCGTGTGTAGATAATTTAGTAGTCAACAGCAGTAAGCGATCTATAAAATCGGAATACCGATTGCTGTATCTGGAATAAATTTCAAGATGGTAAATGTATACACCATACGATGGAGCTGCTAGAATTTTGCTATTGATGAACGGGAAGTGAACAATTGGAAAGTCGTCGCTTTTGTATAGTCTGTAGTTTTCCCGAGTTTATATTTGCAGCTACAAATATATACTTGAAGCCCAAAACATAAATAAAATGCACTTTCTATCATTCTTTCATGGCTTACTGGATGTAAGGTATGAAATGTAAAAGCGCAAATACCTGTATGGGCGACAGGAATATCTTTGTATACTTGTAATATTTTTCAAGAGAAATCAGTTATACTTTAAAAAGAGGTAAATTATGGAGCTTCTGCTTTTAAATTGAAGTTCAATTGATTTTCCCATAATTTCAAAAATGAACAAAAAGATCGGCAGCGTTTTTACACGTTCTAAGCAGAAGCAATCCGTGTTATATACAATGTAAAACAATAATAATAAGATCAGGACCCTAGTGGCCGTGGCTAGCTTCATTCTATTAAATTCAGGTTTTGTACTTGACTATACAGTACACATGTTAACGTTAGTGTACATTTTATTTTTTAATTTGTGTAGGACATTTCTTGTTACATGACCTTAATATAATCAGTGAATAAAGTACATAAACAGTATTTCGTTAGAACAAATGATTATTTCGACTGTAAAGTTTACATGAAAACTACCTTCATCTGACTCTCAGAAATCCTTGCTATATCAGTTCAGTGAAAAACAACTCTCTACAAAAAATAACTGCATGATGTGCAGGCTCTGGAATATTAACCAATCTTTTAAATTTATATTTTAATTGTGCTGCAAATTTAATTTGATCTTCATTTTTGCAGTACTTAACAGATGTGCAAAGTTGAAACACAATCCAGTACGCGTTTTTAAAGTTAGAAATCACAAACCCACTTTAGCCTTATATTTTTAGAAAAAAGTCATATCTCTCTACATAATTACTGGTCTCTTACGTTGATTTATAATCTTTCTAATATATAACGATGAAACATGAATTTCTTTTATGATCTTAATACAAAACATTGCTACTTTGTGAGCTTTGGTATACTTCTCATCCTGCTCTCAGTATTTTCTCTGTCTTAATATTTAACTACGGATGTTTTTTTTGTATATGATATTATATTATTTTCCGGGGCCTCGGTGGCCGAGTGGTCAAGGTAGTTCGTCTACTATTGATCACGTGGTCTGTCAACACTATTGTTTTTGCTATGTTTGGTTCATTGCTTGAATTTTTAAGGAGGAGTTGGGTGTTCGCTTTGTTTTGTTGGTTTAATAACTAGAATTCAGAGTTGATAGGTTATTACAATAAATGTGAAAATGTGACTGTATTTATGATTTTATGAAATAATACAGATGTGAAAAGGATAATCTAAACAAAATTCTTGCGCATTTAAATAATTACTGAATGAAAAAACCAAGAATAAAAAAAGAAACACACATGCCATAGTTAACAAATAAGATTGCATAAATTACTTGAAACAAATATAAAAGGGATCCATACAAAATTGAGTCTCCTCATCTACATACGGTAACTTGCAGGGAGTCATGCCAACAGTTAAGATTTTCTGTTAATAACACATCAGGTTATTCTTGTGGATTACATCATTCTATGTTTCGTATCGAAAAATGCTCTGGTGCTCGGGGAAAGGGACAACATATACAGGTATAATATAGACAAGTCTAGAAGATTATGCAAGGATACAAATGCCGGTGTTTCTTGTCAAAAATTTAGACACAGTTAGCGGTTAGCGGACTGAGAGGCAACTATAAAAAGGTTTTATGTTGTGATTGTTTACGTTATTTATTTATATTGACACTCAATGACTAAGGCCATTCGTTGGTCAGTCTGTGTCTAAATTTTTGACAAGAAACACCGTCATTTGTATCGTTGCATAATCTTCTAGACTTGTATATTATTATTTTTTGTTTATGCTGTATCGTCATGTTTGTCGATCCGATACTAAATTAATGTACTGGTTTCGCACTCTTTATATATATCTTCTTTATTTTCAGTTTCAATTCTACTATTACGAATTTAATAATCCACTATAGGGGCTTATCGTAACTACTCCCTTGTGTCTAATACGACAGACATACAGTCCAGCCTCTATCTTCTTGTTTTTGTAGTATACTGGACCAATTGTTTTTGTGGTTACAGCTTTTCCATTTGAACTAAACTGAAAGTTAAGGTATTTAATAGCCGACACAAAAGTGATGTTTGAGTCTTCATCAACACTGCAATAGAGTTCTATGTTGTGTGATTGGTTGAGCATGAATATTTTCTTTTTGTTAACAGTCACCATAACCGGTTCTGGAACGAAAAATAAATCATTATCAAGTTATTAGTCCTCTGATGGAATAGTTAGGATACACGAGAGACAAACACGTTGTCAAACTTGAGGATGCTGGATGCCTTATAATATTCTTGATTTTATAGATCATAAAATTTAAAATGACAACATTTGTTGCTGTTTTAATATATCTTTAGCAATTAAACAATGTTGAAATTAACATATTCGGCTAAAGAAAATAATACGTTTGAGAAAAAGGATGAGGACGCTGGGTTACTAATTATTGTTTTGATATTTTTAAATGGTCCGTTCAAGAAATTCTTATTGGCAATTCAGGTAGTCAGGTTAATTGCCCATATATTATTAATTTTAACAAAGATAATCAGCGGACAATGAGAAATCGGTATATTGGTCACGAGGTAATTCTCACCGGCAAGTAATTCTTTTAAGATTCGTATTTCGAATATGATAAGCATAACTTGTTTCGGATAGAGGGTAGTAAAATCTACAGAATGTCGCCTTTGGGAAACTATTCTCTGACCAGAAGACTACAACGATATGACCATTTTGCAAACTGTATACATTGTATGTTTGACAATCTCTATCTAAATTGATGTACATTTTCTACTAGCCTACATGCGAAAGTAAATACGAAACAAAAAGAAAATTTAAGCATTTATATAAAATTTATACTAAAGCTATATCATGGCGTCCAGTTTTTATTGTGGAGGAAGCCTGAGTTCCCGGAGAAAACCCCCGACCTGCGGTAGGAAAGCTGGCAATCATTGTCAATTACGATTGGAGTCGATTGCACCCTGCCCGCAGTGAGACTCGAACCCGCAACCTCTGTGTTGACAGACCAGGTGAGCAATAGTAGACGAACTACCTTAACCACTGGGCCACCGAGGCCCCCTAAATTAACTGATGTACATTTGATACTATCCTACCTGCGAGAAAAAATATAAAATTAAAGGAAAATTTATGCTTTTAAATATTTAAACATACCCAAAGTTGATTGAATTGTAGTTATTGTTCCTTCATCTGTTACTGGGATTGTGGTAAGTGTTGACTCCTTAGGATTGGGAGGCTCTACCTCTGATGTTGTTGGCTGAGATGTGGCTTCTGTGGTCTCATCTGTTGTGAGAGAAGTCGACATTGTAGTTTTGGGAGGTATTATTAAGAATCTAATTGGTATTAAATAGATACGTTTACTGTAATAAAACGCTGTATTGAGCAATAATTCTTTAAATCTTAAGGACTTTCTGGTTTTAAGCTCAAAGTTAATCAAAACTTTATAAGATAGTGGAATATAACTTTTTTCATTGACAAATATAATTTTCAAATATTTTTTCAATACACTTCAATTATTTCTCTTAAAAAGCGATAAGGCCACATTTAATCTATTTTCCGACAAGAAAACAATTAAGAATAAAACTGTTATGACCCTATGCAAAAACGCTTAAACTTTATATTACATGTAATAAATATATATTTGAGACAAACCTTATTAGGTGAACAACCACTCTAATTGTAACTAATTTCTACTATAATTGTCCTATACTTCTATAAGTTAAATGTGACTATTTTTATTCGTACCTTTAACTACATCAAGATGACAAATGTTCCCGGTGATTATGTCACCATTGATTGTAACGCGACAGTAATATTTTCCGACATCAGAGGGTAAAATATTAATTATTGTCAACTCGGGTGATGTTAACGTTGCTCCATTTTACTTAGCTGGATTGGAAGTAACAGAAATGATTTTTTATACTATAAACATTGTCAAATCTCTGAACTCACAGTTTAATGATGTCGTTGCATCAAGAGGTTTAAGCGTGCAGAAAGTCTCGTTGGAAATTCAATTAGTCAGGTTAATTGTCCATATATTGATAATTTTAATGTAATAACATAGATAATCAGCGGACAATAAGAGATTAGTATACTGGTCACGGAGTAATTCTCACCGGCAAGTATTCCTTGCCTATGGATCTTTTGACTATCTATGTGAAACATTCGTATTTCGAATATGATAAGCGTAACTTGTTTTGGATAGGGGATACTGAAATCTACAAAATGTCGCCTTTGGGAAACTATTCTCTGACCAGAAGAATACAAAGATATGACGATTTTGCAAACTATATATATTGTATGTTTGACCTCTTTATCTAATTGATGTACATTTTCTACTAGCGTTCATGCGAAGCAAAATACAAAACAAAAAGAAAATTTAAGCATTTATGTAAGATTTAAGCTAAAGCTATATCATGGCGTCCAGTTTGTAATGTGGAGGAAGCCGGGGTTCCCGGAGAAAACCCCCGACCTGCGGTAGGAAAATGGCAATGCTTGTCAATTACGATTGGAGTCGCGTGTACCCTGCCCGCAGTGAGACTCGAACCCGCAACCCAATATACAAAATTAAAAAAAAATTAGGCATTTAAATAATATTTAAACACACCCAAAGTTGATTGAATTGTAGTAACTGTTCCTTCGTCTGTTATTGGGATTGTGGTAAGTGTTAACTCCATAGGATTGGATTGCTCTACCTCTGATGTTGTTGACTGAGATGTGGCTTCTGTGGTCTCATGTGTTGTGAGAAGTCGACATTGTAGTTTTTGGGGTATTATTAAGAGTCTAATTGGTATTCAATAGATACGTGTACTGTGATAGAACGCTGTATTTAGCAATTATTCTTTATATCTAGAGGATTTTCTGGTTTTCAGCTCAAAGTTAATCAAAACTTTATAAGAGATTGGAATATAACTTTTTTCATTGACAAATATAATTTTCAAATATTTTTAAAATACACTTCAATTATTTATCTTAAAAAGCGATAAGGTCACATTGAATCTATTTTCCTACAAGAAAACAATTAAGAATAAAAACTGTTATGACCGTATGCAAAACGCTTAACTTTATATTACAAGTAATACATATATATTAGAGGCAAACCTTATTAGGTGAACAACCACTCTAATTGTAACAAATTTCTACCTTTGTCCTATACTCCTATAAGTTAAATGTGACTATTTTTATGTTTACCTTTAACTACATCAAGATGACAAATGTTCCCAGTGATTATGTCACCATTGATTGTAACGCGACAGTAATATTTTCTAACATCAGAGGGTAACATATTAATTATTGTCATCTCGGTTGATGTTAACGTTGCTCCATTCTACTTAACTGTATTGGAAGTAGCAGAAAAGATTTTGTTCATACTATAAACATTTTCATATCCTTGAACTCACAGATTAATGATGTATTTTCACCAAGAGGTTTAAGCGTGCAGAAAGTATCGCTGGCAATTCAAGTAGTCAGGTTAATTGTCCATATATTAAAAATTTCAAAGTAATAACATAGATAATCGGCGGACAATGAGAACTCGGTGTACTGGTCACGGAGTAATTCTCATTGGCAAGTAATTCTTCCTTACAGGTCTTTTGACAATCTATGTGAAACATTCGTATTTTGAATATGATAAGCGTAACTTGTTTTGGATAGAGGATACTGAAATCTACAAAATGCCGACTTTGGAAAACTATTCTCTGACCAGAGGAATACAACGATATGACCATTTTGCAACTGTAAATATTTTATGTTTGACATCTTTATCTAAATGGATGTACATTTTCTACTAGCCTACAATCGAAACAAAATACAGAACAAAAAGAAAATTTAAGCATTTATATAAGATTTAAACGTAAGCTATATCATTTCGTGTGTTTGTATTGTGGAGGAAGCCGGAGTTCCCGAAGAAAACCCCCGACCAGCGGTAGGAAAACTGGCAATCGTTGTCAATTACAATTGGAGTCCAGTGCACCCTACCCGCACTGATACTCGAACCCGCAACCTGTGTGTTGACAGACAACGTGATCAATAATAGACGAACTACCTTAACCATTCGGCCACTGAGGCCCCTAAATTAATTGATGTAAATTTGATACTACCCTACATGCGAAAAAATATAGAAAGTTAAAGAAAATTTAAGCGTTTAAATAATATTTAAACATACCCAAAGATGATTGAATTGTAGTAACTGTTCCTTCATCTGTTATTGGGATTGTGGTAAGTGTTGACTCCTTAGGATTGAATGGCTCTACCTCTGATGTTGTTGACTGAGATGTGGCTTCTGTGGTCTCATCTGTTGTGAGAGAAGTCGACATTTTAGTTTCTAGGCTATCATTAAGAGTCTTATTGGTATTCAATAGATATGTGTTCTGTGATAGAACGCTGTATTTAGCAATTATTCTGCTTTATCAGGAGGATTTTCTGGTTTTCAGCTCAAAGTTAATGAAAACTTTATAAGAGATTGGAACTTTTTTCATTGGCAAATATAATTTTCAAATATTTTTAAAATACACTTCAATTATTTCTCTTAAAAAGCGATAAGGCCACATTTAATCTATCTTCCAATAAGAAAACAATGAAGAATAAAACTGTTATGACCTATGCAAAAACGTTTAAACTTTATATTAATGTACATTTTCTACTAGCCTACATGAGAAACAAAATACAAAAAAAAACAAAAAATTATGCATTTATATAAGATTTAAACTAAAGCTATATCATGGCGTCCAGTTTGTATTTGTGGAGGAAACCGGAGTTCCCAGAGAAAACACTCGATTTGCGATAGGAAAACTGGGAAACCTTGTCAATTACGACTGGAGTCAAGTGCACCCTACCCGTAGTGAGACTCGAACCCGCAACTTGTGTGTTGCCAGACCATGTGATCAATAGAAGACAAACTACCTTAACCCCTCGGCCACCGAGTCCCACTAAATTAATTGATGTATATTTGATGCTACCCTACCTGCGAGAAAATATACAAAATTAACAGAAAATTTAAGCGTTTAAATAATATTCAAACATACCCAAAGATGATTGAATTGTAGTAACTGTTCCTTCATCTGTTACTGGAGTTGTGGTAAGATTTGACTGGTTAGGATTGGATGGCTCTACTTTTGATGTTGTTGACTGAGATGTGGCTTCTGTAGTCCCATCTGTTGTGAGAGAAGTCGACATTGTGGTTATTGGGGGTATTATGAAAAGTCTAATTGGTATTTAATAGATACGTGTACTGTAATAGAATGCTGTTCTTAGCAATAATTCTTTATATCTAGAGGATTTTCTGGTTTTCAGCTCAATGTTAATGAAAACTTTATAAAATATTGGAATATAACTTTGTTCATTGGCAAATATAATTTTCAAATATTTTTAAAATACACTTCAATTATTTCTCTTAAAAAGCGATAAGGCCACATTGAATCTATTTTCCAACAAGAAAACAATTAAGAATAAAAACTGTTATGACCGTATGCAAAACGCTTAAACTTTATATTACATGTAATAAATATATATTAGAGACAAACCTTATTAGGTGAACAACCACTCTAATTGTAGCTAATTTCTACTATAATTGTCCTATACTTCTATAAGTTAAATGTGACTATTTCTATTCGTACCTTTAACTACATCAAGATGACAAATGTTCCCGGTGATTATGTCACCATTGATTGTAACGCGACAGTAATATTTTCCGACATCAGAGGGTAAAATATTAATTATTGTCAACTCGGTTGATGTTAACGTTGCTCCATTTTACTTAACTGGATTGGGAGTAGCAGAAATGATTTTTTCATTCTGTAAACATTGTCAAATCAGTGAACTCACAGTTTAATGATGTCGGTGCACCAAGAGGTTTATGCGTGCAGAAAGTCTCGTTGGCAATCAAGTAGTCAGGTTAATTGTCCATATATTAAAAATTTTAATATAATAACATAGATAATCAGAGCAAAATGGGAAATCGGTATATTAGTCACGGAGTAATTCTCACCGGCAAGTAATTCTTGCCTACAGATCTTTTTACAATTTATGTGAAACATTTGTATATTGAATATGATAAGCATAATTTGTCTTGCATAGAGGATACTGAAAGCTACAGAATTTCGCCTTTGGACAACTATTCTCGGACAAGAAGAATAAAACGATATGACTACTTTGCAAACTATATATGTTGTATGTTTGACCCCTCTGTCTAAATTGATGTACATTTGCTGCTAGCCTACATGCGAAACAAAATACAAAATAAGAAAAATTATGCATTTATATAAGATTTAAACTAAAGCTATATCATGGCGTCCAGTTTGTATTTGTGGAGGAAACCGGAGTTCCCAGAGAAAACACTCGATTTGCGATGGGAAAACTGGGAAACCTTGTCAATTACGACTGGAGTCAAGTGCACCCTACACGTAGTGAGACTCGAACCCGCCACTTGTGTGTTGACAGACCATGTGATCAATAGTAGACAAACTACCTTAACCACTCGGCCACCGAGTCCCACTAAATTAATTGATGTATATTTGATGCTGCCCTACCTGCGAGAAAATATACAAAATTAACAGAAAATTTAACGTTTAAATAATATTCAAACATACCCAAAGTTGATAGAATTGTAGTAACTGTTCCTTCATCTGTTACTGGAGTTGTGGTAAGTGTTGACTCCTTAGGATTGGATGGCTCTACCTTTGATGTTGTTGACTGTGATGTGGCTTCTGTAGTCTCATCTGCTGTGAGAGAAGTCGACATTGTAGTTTTTGGGGTATTATTAAGAGTCTAATTGGTATTTAATAGATAGGTGTACTGTAATAGAATGCTGTTCTTAGCAATAATTCTTTATATCTAGAGGATTTTCTGGTTTTCAGCTCAAAGTTAATCAAAACTTTATAAGGGAGCTGAATATAATTTTTTTCATCGGCAAATATAATTTTCAAATATTTTTAAACATTCTGTAAACATTGTCAAATCATTGAACTCACAGTTTAATGATGTCGTTGCACCAAGAGGTTTATGCGTGCAGAAAGTCTGGTTGGCAATTCAAGTAGTCAGGTTAATTGTCCATATATTAAAAATTTTAATGTAATAACATTGATAATCAAAGAACAATGAGAAATCGTTATACAGGTCACGGAGTAATTCTCCCCGGAAAGTGACTCTAGCCTACAAATCTTTTGACAATCCATGTGAAACATTCGTATTTTGAAAAATTGTTTTGGATAGAGAAAACTGAAATCTACAGAATGTCGCCTTTAGAAAACTATTCTCTAACCAGGAGAATACAACAATATGACCATTTTGCAAACTATGTAAGTTGTATTTTTGATCTCTCTGTTTAAATTGATGTTCATTTTCTAATAGCCTATATGCAAAACAAAATACAAAACAAACAAATTGAAGCATTTATGTAAGATTTAAACTAAAGATATATCATGGCCTCCAGTTTGTATTTGAGGAGGAAACCGGAGTTCCCGGAGAAAACACTCGATTGACGGTAGAAAAACTGGGAATCCTTGTCAATTACAATTGGAGTCGAGTGCACCCTAACCGCAGTGAGACTCGAACCCGCAACTTTAGTGTTGACAGACGATATGTTCAATAGTAGACGAACTACATTAACCAATCGGCCACCGACGCCCCTTAAATTGATTGATGTACATTTGATGCTACCCTACCTGCTAGAAAATATACAAAATTAACAGAAAATTTAAGCGTTTAAATAATATTTAAACATACCCAAAGTTGATTGAATTGTAGTAACTGTTCCTTCATATATTACTGGAGAAAGAGTTGACTGGTTAGGATTGGATGGCTCTACCTCTGATGTTGTTGACTGAGATGTGGCTTCTGTAGTCTCATCTGTTGTGAGAGAGTCGACATTGTAGTTTTTGGGATATTATTAAGAGTCTTATTGGTATTCAATAGATACGTGTACTGTAATAAAACGCTGTATTGAGCAATAATTCTTTATATCTAGAAGATTTTCTGGTTATCAGCTCATAGTTGATCAAAACTTTATTATAGAGTGGAACTTTTTTCATTGACAAATATAATTTTCAAATATTTTTAAAATATACTTCAATTATTTCTCTTTAAAAGCGATAAGGCCACATTGAATCTATTTTCCAACAAGAAAACAATTAAGAATAAAAACTGTTATGACCATATCAAAAACGCTTAAACTTTATTTGACATGTAATAAATATATATTAGAAACAAACCTTATTACACATGTAGGTAAACAACCACTCTAGTTGTAAACTAATTTCTACCTTTGTCCTAAACTCCAGATAGGCATTAAATGCCTTATGAAAGGAGCTTTATATTTTCATGCCGTGTGTCTATTGCGTTTTTATATTGTGATTTAAAGAAGTATCTTGTGTGGAAAATAGGCACCGTCTTTTGGTTCTGTATTGACCACGTGTAGTTGTTTTTGTTAGTGTAATCTGCGCATGTCTGCGTTTCTTGTTTACTATAAAACGGGGGATTATCATTAGCTTGGCCAGTAAATATATCACAAAAAACCACGTGAGCCTGTTTCAAGCAAGGCAATGCATTTCTATGTATTGTTTTCTTGTTATGTAGCTGTCTTTTATGTTCATGCTTCTTGGGTGTTTAACTTTTATGTTTTGCTAAGTCATCAACAAGAGGTTATAGATCACAATTACTGGTCCAACCCTGCCACATAAAGTTGAATGTAATTCTAGTTTATCCCCTTATCCCTGTTCTTTCTCTAAAGTTTTCGTTGTTTTGTCCATTAATCGTCTTTAAGTGATTAAGTATCATTCCGTTGTAGATGCAGGTAGAATTTAATGGATGCTTGTTTGACAACTAAGTTAAACGCACATATACACCTTCTTTTTTGAACTATATCACTAACTGTATGCTTAGGTACTATAATTACATTTCCAAACAGTATAAGTTAAATGTGACTATTTTTATGTTTACCTTTAACTACATCAAGATGCCAAATGTTCCCGATGATTATGCCACCATTGATTGTAACGCGACAGTAATATTTTCCGACATCAGAGGATGAAATGTTAATTATTGTCAACTCGGGTGATGTTAACGTTGCTCCATTATACTTAACTGGATTGGAAGTAGCAGAAATGATTTTTTTCATTCTATAAACATTCTCAAAATACCATGTCAAATCAGTGATCGAGGTGGTTGTGGTGAACTCACAGCTTAATGATGTCGTTGCACCAAGAGGTTTACCTATGTTGCAAGTTGCTAAACAAAATGCAAATACATGTAAAGACGGTAATAATAAATTACTGAATGAACAGTTTGAATATTGTGGTTACTAACCACTTGAGAAAAACGACGTCTGACGTAAACAATTTTCAAATTTTATAAGGTGTATTACGCTGTTAAATAGAAAATCAAAACTGAGAATACAAGTAGATAAAAAGTTGGATATGAATTGGTATAAATATCGCGTTCCTATTACAGAACATGCCATAACTGAGGGATTAAGATGGTTAGTCATCTGCTATGGATTGATAACGTGCCTGCCAATACTAGGCTTTGTAGACTAAATTCAGACAGGGTGTGCTTAACCCCAACATTAATTGACAAATATTGCTTGTTTTCCTGTTAAAAAAGGGAGAGTTCACTGAAAACTCTTATGCCCATCTCCAATGACAAGTGGACGCCATGATATTGGTAAAAATCACAGAAAGTGACGTTGAAACCCATTTAAACAAACAAACACACATTACCGGATTTAAAGCAAAGCCAGAGACGTTAACCGCGTCAACATACGTGATTTCAAACTTTTTCCATAGAATTTGTGCGAGTGCTTTGTAAATTGTTGTTGATTTTCTTCACTATTTTTTGCTAGTACTATGCTTATTATTTTAGACAATAAAGATTTTCTGATGTCACATTATGTGCAATACATCTCCCATATATTAATTATCATAAGATTGCAAAAAATTTAAATCTTACCCCGTTAAAGGTTTGTAATCGTGTTTAATAATCACAATTCATGTCAAATATCAAAAGATATCTGATGGAGTTTATATTTTAGCCTTGAAGGGTATGTTTAAGATATCTTTTTAAATAAATCACAAATTGTATGTAATATCTCTATAATTTGTAGAATTTTATAAATTTAATATGTTCTAACACTGTATACTGAGTGTGCTGTTCCTCGTACGCAGGCTTCCTCCACAAAAACACTGCACGCCATGATATAGCTTAAAAACCGTCAAATAAAATTAAAACAAACAAAAACAACCAACATTACTTTTAGACATCTTATTACACGTCCATTTGTAAAGCTATAAACAACAAACGATATATTGATCGAGAACTAAGACCCCATAGTATGGTTCCAGCATTCTTTCTGCCACGATCTAAGCTTTTCTTTGGCTACGATTGAACAATTACCAGTGCCATTTACCTATGTTCCAATACACATGATGTCAATATAGTATATAATTAATTTTTAATTTCGTAAAATTAAAAGCAATTATCAAAGTTATGTAACGTCCTATTAATAGCTGAAATTTGTCTTACTGGACGTTAAATATCAACTAATCATCAATCAAGCAAAATGAAGAAGAAATTGTTTACGACATAGACCTTGATATTGTTGTCTTATTACTAAATGAAAATGTGCAGTTTAAAGTCTGATCTTAATAGTATTACTTCATTCTAAGTCTCACGCAGGTAACCACCTAAATCCTTACCTACAGTTGTTTGGATTTTTATGGACACGAATTTGAAAAAAAAGATAGTGCCATACTTTTTGCTATCTTGTTTTCAAATTATATTCAGTAAATAAAATTAAAGATTACCTGGACATGTTTTTGTATTTGTTACGTTTGAATAAAATGAATGCTGCGTACACTCTTTAGCTGTAAAAAGATAAAGTTGTATAGTCATGCAATTACGAAATAATCGACAAACGACTAACTTAGATGACTAACTCATAAAGAAGAGTGTTAATATAACCTTTTTGTGTTTCTTTTAACCAATATAGATGAATATTAAATAGACAGGCAAATCCTTTTTATTGCCAACAACTTTTTAAAGGCTATACAGCTATTTTTGTCTTGCTGATATGACGACGCAAGAAAATCTCTTTAATACAATGGAACAGTATAAGTTTCTCAATAGTGTCATTGATTTCATTAAATCATCTTGCTTCGCAGACAAAACTTTTAAGACATCTGTCGATCTGATATGTGATTTTGTTTTTAAAAAAAGGTTAACCTTTTGTTTTGTTTTGTTCATCATTTTTATAATCTTCACGTACTTTAAAAGTCTTCATAATCTTTCTGTATAATTAAATGATACCAGTTCGGATTTCAAATCTCTAAATATATGATACTGTGTATGTTAATTACCTGTTCCTTCTACTATGAGCACAACGATGAAAGCGGTAGTTATCTTTATGCCAGCAAAAGATGTTGGGTCTTGATTCTCTGGAAATAAATATCACTATGTTCAATAATGCTGTACGATTCAATACTTGAGTCCTATAAATATGCATTCCGTCTTCTGACAGTGCGTTTCTCTTTAATGTAGAATTGTGAACTTTCAATATTATTGTTTTCCATAATCCGTGGAAAGGCAAACAAATCTGCCCTGATGCGCTACATTACAATCACAAACTAGAATGTTTATATTGTTTTTTTTCAGACTTTGTGCAAAATGACCTTCTTATAGTACGATTTCACTTTACACGATTTCTAGCGAAATATCTTAGGTGCCAACTGGGTACATAGAGAGGTCCAACTACTCGACAAACTGAGCGGGTCACCGCGTTCCCTACATAATGGTATATACAAGTGCATGAAATGGGTGCGAGCGTTAGATCAATGGGACGAAATACGGTAACAATTTATAATGCAAAGTTTATGCAATTTCTTTAAAACACAAATATTAAATCCTACGATAATTCGTGAAACTGTATGTATGATGAACTTTTATTCCAGTTGTCAATGAAAACATGAAAGACATGTTAGTTATAAAAGACATAAATGGGGTGGGGGTGATATTATTTGTATAAAAAAGAAGTTATGACTAATTGGACTTCAAATAAAATTTTTCATCAAGTATAACTAATATGCTCTAGAGCTGTTGAGTCGATTTATGAACATATTTCAATGGGGTTGCATATTCTTGTACTTATCTAACAGACTTGAGTGGAATATCATAGTCTATTTGTTGGATATTACAATTTTACGGATTTAGAAATTATGATATGCCCTAATGTATCTAACCTGTATATGGCGATCCAAGGTTGTTATAAACAAACTTTGGTCTGTCTGGGCTGTTCGGGTCGTTGTATATTCCGGCATATAGTCTATCACCTTTCTGATTTAACACTAGAAATTCGTACTTTCCATGTCTGCATAGTAATGTGAAAAGACGAATAAATGATATTGTACAAATGTTAAATTAGACAAAAACATAAAACATACGCCAAAACTATGTCTGTTATAACAATCCAATAAGTTATTCCGATTGACATGTTGTACAAACAGGATATCTCGTTGTATCAAAGATAGGCCAATAATTAAACAATTTATTTTAGTTAGAGTTTTATACAGATAACATAATTTTTTTTTCAAAAATTGCATTATAGCAACACAGTGTAACGTGTCATCATTTTTACTTCAACATTAGTTGTAAAACTTTACGAATATAGAAGTATTTAGACATTTTGCAATCAATTAATACTATTACTTTATCAGGTGCTGTTCTGTGTCCTTGTCTTGTCTAGCTGGATAAACCGCATTTGGCTGTCTAATAATTACATCTTCAAGCGTAAGATTACTTGCGAACGGACCATAGAAGGTAAACGAATCGCCAGTAGCATAATTTTCAAACGCTAGTTTAACCTTAGAAATCATAAAAATTTATTTAAATATATTAAATAATTCAATAGACCTTAGCAAACCTTATAATTGCTAAGTGTAAAAAAACAGCAGAAGCAATCCGGACACTTCTTAAGATAATAAGGATGTAACGTGTTTTTATACTTTTTAGTAAGTTTTAAAGTAAGCTGTCAAGCGTATGATTTATAAATAAGTATAACATGTGGGCTTTGCCGTATAGTTGTTCTTAACTTTGTATATTGAAGACTCCGTAAACAACAATTTACATCATGATGATTTAGGTTTTTCGCTACATAAAATGTCCCGCTAGTAGAAGTTGTATAATAATTTTGCCACAGGTAACAGGAAATCAACTTACCTGGTAAATACAGGTTTTGTTTAAATCGTCAACAAGGTCAATCCTAAAGTTACCACCAGTTTTGGAACCACAATAAAGGCCTTTCATGTCCCACAGATCAAATAAACTCACCCCGGAGCCATTGAACATGATCATCACAGGTAAGAGCATCGGCGTCATGGCATTGACTAAAATATATCAATTATCAATCACGTTAAAAAACTTCACGCAGAATGCTTGTCCGTTTCACTCGTCAATCTTCTTTTTCTTTTTCTAATTGCTAAAGGTATGCTCGACCAGCAGGTCATCTTAATTTAAAGTTCAACAGTATTATGTTTGAAAACAAAATTGGAGATGAGATTTATAGAAACGACTCGGCGTGAAACTAAAATGTCGCCAGCTACAGAGTAAGCGGTGCATAAAAAACACCTACATATCAGACGGATTTTTACTGCTTGTTGAACAAATCTTACGTGATTAAGAATGCTATAGATGCAAATATACATGTGATAAGTGTACAGTTATGGGATATTTGTAAAACATTCAAACCTGTATGTATTTCTTTTATATGAACATTTAACGTGCTTTAACATGGGAGTCGTTTGAGGACGTTGTAAAAACGCCCGACCTTGGTTAGAAAAACTGGCGAATACGATTGCAATCGAGCACGCCCTGCCTTCTATATGACTCCAACTGGTAATCTAGTGAAATCTATGAACCCACTTGCAGTGACTGATAGTTTTTAATCTTACAAACAATAAATACAACTTAGGCAAGCAGAACATGAAAAGCCACATTTGCAAAAAAGTTTCCAAATTAAACAAGATAAGCCCGAGTAAGGTATTTTATTCAATTTAAATACCGTAAACTGACACTATATACATGTAGTAACATTTTGGTAGGTTAATATGTAAACCATTTTTAGACTCTCAGTAGTTATAGTGTGAATAGTTTTAATCAAGACAAAAACGCAAGGCGCCAGGGAGCCATGTTAACATGTTTGTATAAGGAAAGGTATTAAATGACCCTATAAGGTAACGCATTTAACCCAATATGACGCGTTATGAAAATTAATCCGGATTATGGTGAAGAGATTATTTCGACGAATGAAAACAATATCTGCATATTAAAAACGCTGTTAATCTAATTTACAATAAAATCATGGGTAATAGTCATAAACCAATAATGCGGCAAGGAACGGTCAAACCATAAGGTTGTAAGTTTACATGTCCGGTTGTTAATCCTATTGACAACTAAATGCCATAGTGTTTTATTTCAAAATTAATCCTTTTTTGTCAAGTTGATCTGCTTTTCTATTTATTTTACAAATATTATAAGGAAAAAAATTAAAATCATACTACTATTTCAACACATTTTCAATTGCGATGTTTTTGATGATTTTTTGTGTGCGAATTGTTCCAACACCTCATGCATTTATATTTTTGGCTTGATTTAAGAATATCACAACATTGTACCAATTCACAATTAGTATTAAAGTGTTATCAACAAATCAAGATCCATAATCCGTTGCAACATCCTTGAATTGTTTCCTTATGCAATATTGTTTTAAAGGTTGTCCTTTCCGGTTCATTACGTTTCCTTTGTTGTAGTTTTTATCCTATATAATAAACGACTGCTTATTTTCATGTTGTCATGTTTTGTACATTAAGTGAATTATCTCTCATCTTAAAGGCCTTATCTTACATAATGAAAAGACCACTTGTTTCCACGTTGTCCTTATCTTTTCCTGAGATGAAATTTTTCCTTGTTATAATCCCTATTCTTCATAATAAGTAGATTATTTTTGTTTTTATATTGACCTTATTTGTACCTGAAATGAATTATTTTCTTTACTTCCCTTGTTAAAGCTCTTACGTTACATTATAAATAGACCATTTGTTTTCATATGGTCCTTTTCTCTACATTAAGTGAAATGTTACCCCTTTGAAACGCATTAAATAAGCTTCAGTACATTAAATGTGTTATCCCCCATAATAGACTTATGTTTTTTAGTTGTACTTCTTTCTACATTAGGTTAACAATCTACCTTAACAAAAGTCCTTAACATAAATAATAAATAGACTTAATGAGATAATTATCTAAGTTCTTTCACCTACATAATACAAATACGTCGTTTTAAAACTGTACATTAATTGAATTATCTCCCTTTTTGTTCTCCTTATCCCGCATAACATACATTTTCCTTGTTTTCTTTTAGTTGTATCTATTTCTGCATTAGGCTAATTATCTTACTGTAATAGTCCTTAACCCACATAATAAATATACTTTGTTTTGTTTTAAAGGTTGTCTTTTCCCCACCAAAACGTAAATCATCTCCGGTGTTGTAGTCCTTATCCTACTTAATAAACGAATGCTCATTTTCATGTTGTCCTTTTTGTACATTAAGGGAATTATCTTCCGTTAAAGTCGTTATCCTAATTAATAAATGGACTATTAGTTCATGTTGCCCTTATCTGTACATGAAATTATTTCAGAATTATAATCCTTATCGTACATTGTAGTAGATTATTCTTTTTCATCTGTTCATTGAGTGAATTATCTTCCTTATTGTGGTCCTTAACGTTTATGTTTTTTAGTTGTACTTCTTTCATCATAATGTTCATTATCTCCTTTGTAATAGTCCTTAAACTACGTAATAAAAATACTTTGTTTTAAGGTTACTCGTTTCGGTACATTACTTACAAAGTTTTTGTACCTTAAGTGAATTAACTCACACGTTAAAGTCCTTATCCTCATTAATAAATAGACCATTTGTGTTAATGTTTTCCTTATCTGTACCTGAAATTAGTTATTGCCCTTGTTATAATTCTTATTCTTCATAGTAGAACATATTTTTGTTCTTTATATTGTCCTCATCTGTTAATTTAGTGAAAAATCACGCAAGTTGTAGACCTTAACCTACACAATAAACGACTGTTAATTTTTCATGATGTCTCTTTTGTACAATAAATGAATTATCTCCCTTGTTAAGTCCTTATTCTATATATAGTAAATAGACCATTTATGTTGCCTGACCATAACACCTTTCGAACAAGAAACGAGAAACAACAAGTGTGCGACAAATCAAAAACAAAAAAGCTACGGCAAGATAAGCAACTACATGTAAGTCAATGAAAATTGTACAGAAATAGTATTCATAAAACAGGTAGTTCTAATCCTTCCCTGCTACAATCCATATCAAAGTAGTTTTCTTTAACTTAGTGTTATTTGAAAAAATCACAAACAATATGTAAGGATCTTGACCAATTATCTTAATTTTGTTTAGTGTTACAACAGACACCAAGGACGTTAATCCCTGCATTAAGGTTCGAATGATCCAGTAATGACGTTTGCACGATTTATGGACTTGTATATATTCGAAACAGGAAAAATTAAAACTGAAAATAAAAAACACTGTCTTTCTATAGTAATGTTTGCAATGTGAGATTTTTAATTGATCAAAAAAAGAATCTTTGGAAATTTTAACAACCTGTCAATTAAATGAAATATAAGCGTTAAAAAAACCTACAGAAATAACATTGGAACAAAGTAAATTTTTCAATTTTCGTTATTTTTTGTCCTCTTTTTTATAAAAAATAATTTTTTACGATGAAATAATCAAATTAGTGTAACATTGTACAGTAAAAATCGTTTTACTCTGCTTTTTTAACATGTCCCATGTCTTTTCTATAGTAAATTTGATACGTCCAATATTCGCGATATAAGCTTTTTAATCGGTCAAAAATAGATTCTGTGAAAATTTCAACGATCAAAAATGTCAATTTAATGAAATTTTATTTATTTATCATCGTCTATTTTTATACATAAATGATTTTTTGATTACGAAAGAATCTAATAGGTGTAAAAATGTACGAGTACAAATCGTATTAGTTTGCCTTTTTAACAGTTCCCACTTTTTTGGAAATTTGAACTATATAAATAATGTTTCAATTTAATTTGTTTTACATCGTCTATTTTTCTATATAAATGCTCTTTTGACAAGATAACTAGACGGAGAGGTGATTCTGATCTACTTAAAAATATTAAGTAATCGAAAATGGTGACCGCCCTCGGTCGAGTTCAAAAAACCTAATTCATAATTTAGAGGTGACGGTCACAATTTTTAATAACTAAGAATAATTTGTTCATCATTTTGTCTTTATTAACATATATCTATGAATGAATTCAAACCATCTACACACCCTATGTCATATGGTAGGAGCAAACGTCATAACCGGATCACGAGAAATAAAATGCAGATGATTACTTTTGTTGCTATAAAAACGATGCAAAACATATTATTTAAAACTATAAAATACTTGAATTTGAAAAATAACATACAACTTGAATTTCATAAACAAATTACATTTAATTAGACCAGAACCCCATTTCTCTCCTGAAGCCTCGGTGGCAGAGTGGTTAAAGTAGTTGATCACGTGGTCCGTCAACACTGAGATTGCGGGTTTGAGTCTCACTGTGGGCAAGGTGAACATGACTCCAATCTTTATTGACAAGGATTGCCAGTTTTCCGACCGAAGGTCCTGGTTTTTTCCGGTTTCTCCGTTTTCCGCCCCAATAAAAACTAACGCAACGATATATCTGAAAATTTCTGAAAGTGGCGTATAACAAACCATTCCGTCCATTTACCTGGTCGAATAATAATCTTACATTGCGATTTATTACTACAAACATCCTATTTTTTATTGACCAATCGAAAAATGTCTTCACCAACCTTTAATGTTGGGAAATCCTCTGTCCATATTCGAAATCTCTTCATTGGGCATTATTGTTTCTTTTTCAGAAATAAACCCAAAGTTAAGACAAATGCTTACGTTTGATTGGTTAATTTTTTTATATGATACCCAAATATTTCAATGGATAATTACATCTTTAATATCAAAAGTTCAATCTGGGAGACCTGTAATGGAATGTTGTTAGATTTTCACAGCGACAATAACAAAAACAAGGAGCTTTTGAAAGATTTAATTTTAATAAGGTTGATTTTTCATTTTCAGTTTTAACTTTTCCGACTTTGAATACATAAAAGCCCATACATCAGCCTCGTGCAAACGTCATAATCGGATCACACGAACCTAAATGGAGCGGATTAACGGCCTTAGTTTCTATTCCTTGCAACACTATATTAAATATGATTATGGGTCTAGATCTGTTCATATTCTTGAATATTGTTTGTGAAGTTGTCAAATAACCCTAAGTATAACGAAACTACTTTGATATTGATTGAAGTAGGGAAGGATAAGCACAACTGTTTTATGAATACTATTCCAAGATAGCAACACTACGTTGGCCCAACGTTGGCCATTTGTTGGCATGGTTGGTTAAGGTTGGCGTTGGCGTTCTAATATCGGCCCAACGTTGGCCCATCGTAATGTGACAAACTGTTGGCTTTCCAACATCGACCCAACGTTGGCCCATCGTAACGTGACCAACTGTTGGCGTTCCAACGTCAACCCAACATAAAATGTCCACATACAAAAATTAATGCTCAATTAAATTAAACAATGTAAATGGAATAGTATGACATAAAAAGTGCAGTTAATAATCAAATATGAGTGCATTTAGATCATACGTTTTATAACCTTGCTAAGTAATTAATTCTACACATGTGGACATCTGGGATATATATTTATAGTTAAATCTGATGACCTTTAAATTGTTAGAACAATTAGTGTGCAGATTAGACGCAGGGCATTAGTATCCTATTTCAAATAAATTTCACGAATCAGTTTTTATTATTAACCATGTATGTTTTAAGCTAAAATATTCAGTTTTTTTATTAATGAACAATGTATGTTATTTAACTGCATCCTACTTTTCCACAGGCTTATTGTGTTTTCAAATTGTTTATTTTTCAACTTGTGTTTATTATATTTCGTAACATAATGCAAATATAAAACATATAAGTTTTGTTAAAAATATTCCAGAAAATATACATGGAAGAATTAACACATTTATTTTATTTATATACTACAGTGTACTAGTATTCCTGAATAAATCATCGAGGCCCATGTTACAGAATAGGATACACAATGAATTAAGAGTTATGTAAAGACAATATATGCACGCTAGAAAGGGCAAGGGATAAAAGATCCTACAGTAACAGGTAAGTTCATGTAAGTTTTTAGACTATATCTACGTTTTTATGTGCCTTGTTGATGAATCGTTTACATAAAAAATTACAACAATAATAAAAACAAAATGACAAATGAAAATACAATATTGAAGGTATTTTTATGACAAAAATATATTTTACATTCTATGTTCCATTTTTTTCAGGGTATGTGAGGAAGAAGGGACTAAGTGTTCAGCTAGTGACAGTCATATTGACAATGTACTTAAGGACTGGTTAAAAATCGATAGAGATATACATGTAGAGTGCAGTTAGAAAAAAGTCTTTCGTAAAAAAGAGAAGAGAAGCTGCTGATAAAGCTGAATTGGAATAAAGCTGTTCATAAATTTAATGTTCTTGTAATTGACAACCAACCAAAATATACAAATTTCAGTGTTTTATAGCAGAGATCACTGATCCTTTGACTTGTACAAAAGATGCTAAGTACAAAACAAGCAATTTTGAGCTATTGACTGAGAAAATCCCACACAAACTTGTTGGTAAGATGTTGGCAAACTGCCTACTTAGTAGGCTAAAAATAAAGTTGGGCCAACGTTGGCCCAACCTAAATTCACACACAAGCATGTTGGCAAGATGTCCGATATTATTTTACCGAAAAGCACCGTTTAACACGGATGATCGATCGCAAAATACTACCACAAGTAGGACTAATCACACATTATCTGCAATTTCTGCAAAATTCTTGAGTACATTCGGACGCGAGGAAGTACGGCAATATGAACTTAAATTTTATGAGCGCCGACGTCACAAAGCTAAAGTTTGACAGAAACGAGGGCGCCCAATACCTAATATTCGATTTAAAATTCCGTTAAAAGCATTTGGGTGAACAGCAGTTGACTGTGCAGGATCATTTATAAATGTGCATGGCAGAGAAAACGACGCGAAAAACGATACTTCTGTATGTTCACATGTTTGACGACAAGAGCTGTGCATCTTGAAATTGTCTATTGACTTGATACTGATTCGTTTCTGAACGCTTTTTATCGTAAGGCAAATCGCAAAAGACTAGCGACTGAGATGATATTTAATAATAGGACTAAAATCATAGGGGTAATAGAGAATTCCTAGAATTAGTTCAGAAACTTGACAAAGACAAAATTAAGAATTCAGTATGTAATCAAGGCATTTCAATCCTCGGTGGAATTCAAGAGACAACGATAGTCAGCGAGCGGGCCACATATTCTATACTTTGTAAGGCAGACGTTACAAACGAAGAAATTTTAACCGCCATCTTGGTGCCGAATCATTAATACCTTAATTAACTGGAGACTTTTAGCTTAACAGGCATCTTTTCCAAAGGACAATACACCGTTAACTCAGGACCACTTTTTTCGTGAGTTATTGGGTGGACAATTTGCTTCAGAATCTGTAACCGAAATGGACTTTGACCCGCTGAATCGATGGCGTAGAGTTGAAGAATTAGCGGGGCATTGAGTCGTTGGTTACGCGAATGGCTACCAGTACTTAATAAATAATTAAAATGGACAAAAAAAATTTAAGGACATAAAAATTGATTATGTTGTTATTGTTATAAATCAAAATGTTGCAAGAGGGCGCTGGCCGTTAGGTAATTGGGGTGTATTCGGGGAGAAATGGACATGTTAAAGTGGCAAAAGGACAAGCAAAAGTCTTCTAGTTAGACCATTGTAAAAATTATGTCGTTTATAATTTGATGATTAGATAAGACCCTTGGGCTCCCAGTGACTTGTACGTGTTTAAGAAAATTTTTATTATTTTGTTTGTTTTGTATTGAATTTTTCAATTTGAGATATTTTTTTGTTTATTGCTGGATACAATCAATAAGGGAAAGAAATGGCGTGAAGAGAGTGGCATTTACACATAATTTTAATTAATTATTTTGTTATTATTTTCTATGAAAGCATTTGGGTCTTTTAATACTTTTGTTTTAGTTAAGAGACAAGAACAGCTGGTCAGTTAGGCGATAACATGCATGTTTTTTATATATCTAGAACTTAAAGGTTAATTTGTTTAATCACTAGTAAAGTGACAGTTTTTTGGGTAGACATAGTTTCTACTTAATATGTTAAGGGTTATAAATTTGTATGGTTTTTGCATTAAGGTAAGTAGGCTAGTAGCATTAGAGAATTTATCAGTTGTCGTAAATCGTTCGAGATATATTGATCGTTATCCTGAAATATTGTACATATATTGTATTTGTCGTATTGGTAGAAATGTGCAAAGAGTAAATCGTTACAGTTAATTATTATGTTTTCAAGTTTGTTCTGTAAATAAGATATATGAATTTTTATTAGATTAAAACTTTATCGTATTCGTATCGATAGTTGGAGATTCGGCCCTCCCTCTAATATCCGTTTTACCATTTAAAAAAATAGTCATGTCATTTTTTATTTCTAGATTGACTGACTTTAAATTCTGATCAGGTTGACATAATATTGAAAAATCAAAAATATAATATTCAAAACTTGTTTGAGCCGAAATGCAAGAAGAATCATGACTTGAAAATAACGAAAATAAGGGTTTTTTAATTTCTGATTGATGCTTCAAATTTTGTCAGATAATAATGTACATTTTATTCTATATTAAAAAAATCAAGATAAATAATGGCTGCAAACGCGAACCTGAAAGTGAACTGAAAGTGGACAATATGATTTGGAAAAAGAAAGATATATCTTTTTTATTTTGAATGATATTCAATTTTTAGGGGTTAACATATTGCCATATGTCACATTGCAATATATTTAACATTACAAAAGAGATTTTAAATGACAACAAAAAAGACCTGAACGTTCAACCTTTTTGTATACCATGCAAGTTATTCTGTTTTTGTTTCAACGGGTATTACGGCATTTTCAGCAATTTTCAGCAAATATCATGTTTTCCAGTTTTTATTTATGGGCGAGAATGCTCGACATTTGACAGTAACTGTCAATTATTTTAAATTAAGGTAACAGTCAAGTACACACTGTCCACAGTATGGTAAGAACAAGGAACCTCAGCGTTGGAAAGCCTGTAATCATAAGTAGATGGCTACCTCAACTAATCCGGCACTGAGGCCCACTCATGAAAGTTTTGAAACAAAACAAAATGAAGGGATAATAAAACTCCTTATTTAATTTGATTAATAAAAAGTAACAACTTTGTGTACTAATATAAATAGATAAAAAACTGTATGAACTTAAAGTAGTAAAACATCATCTTTTGCATTTATCCTCTCTTTATTTTTAATAGAACAGCAATTTTTATGTTTTGATACTGCCGAACTATCATTTATGTTTGTCGCAAACATATAAATAAGAGAAGTTACATTACACAAAAAAAATTATGTGTTTGTATATGTAAATTTAATGATAATGTCATAAATATTTTTATAATAGAAAGCGTTTTCATAGTCCTGGCATGATAATTACAAATAAAAGTTCAATAACAGAAGATGTTTGCTTGAGGAACTTAAAAGATCCGAAGGTCGTGTGTTGACATAAAAGCCTGTTTTTGAAAAAAAAACCATTCATTTAAAATTTGTATATTCGTTTGTACATCGTATGTTATTTTGAATTTCCCGAACCTTTAAGTTATATAGAAAAATAGCAAGAAACCCGACCGAACAACAAGAGCCGAAAGTCAATTTGATTTGATAATTTGTGCCTACGTTACGAAAAAATGTAGAAAACAACAACAACGCAAGTAACCAAAACCCAACAAACAAGACTGAAATACAACTTTCAAACAGTAGAATTCTTTTAAAACTGAAATATAAAACTTAAAAACAGAAACTGAATATCATGTATAATTGTATGTAAACACACAAGATTAAAAACACCAACCATATCTGTTTTGGCTATTATCGGCGCACTCTCCACCGTTTCTGCCTTTGTATTATAAACTATGATTTTCTTAGGATTATTTTTACGATTTTTTATTTGATAGAAATAATCAAAAGTGACAGCGACAAATGACTATATGCAGTTACTTTGGTGACATTTTCATCGGATAATGCTGTTTTCGTAACCTAACGAATAAATTACACCTCAAAAATGGAAGAAACCAATATAAGGTTAATCAGTCTGCCGCATACACAGGTGATAATTTGGATTCCATAAATAATTTGGAAAGGATTATTAATATTCGAAATTTTATACGATGACGCTACAAACGTCCGAACTTTAAAATGGGCGTGTGTCTTCCCTATATAAAAAATATACATTAAAAACTTACATTAAGCGATGACTAAATACTTACCTAGACTACCGCAAACGATAAATATCAGAACTGTAGAAAAAGCACCCATTTCATCAGCAATTCTTCACTACATCGCACTATTAGGTCTATACAAGTATTCCTGCATGGTAATTTGATTTATTTGAATATTAAATGACAAGATTATTGATTTATACAATAATGCTATTTCAAGTTTCCTCTAAATTCTAATTTGCACAGTTTATATTACGAATTAAATATTTCCCACCTTTAACAACTATTAATATTTAATGAATGTTTTAAGACTTTATAAAGAGCTCCAGAAAGTAGAGAAATTTATATGAAAGTCAATCATCTGATTTTTGCTATATTCTTTTATTTTTAAGGCCTTTTAAAAATTCTTACACTCATTAATATTTTATGTTTAAGAAAAAAATACGTTTCATACAAGTATTGAAATTCAGCTATGATGAATTATAGAGTAACTGTATCATTATTAACAGTACAGTCATAATACAGTCAACGGAAAGCCCCATGCTAAATGGCTTTTAAAGAAAGTAAACAAGCAACGAAAAGATCCAAATTCAATGAATTAAACAAACACTGAATGTAAAGCTCTGGAACTGTTTGGATCTTGTCTCGTCTCGAGCCCAAAATATTATCGTTACAATTACCTTAACAATTATCTTAATATCCTACCTTGGATTTTACAAAATAATATTATTCCTATGAAACCAATTAATAAAAGTTTATATTAATGCAACTTATAGGGATCTTGATTATATTTTTGTCAATGCAATTCTACAAAAAGTGAATGCTTTGTTATTTATATACCTATTGTACTATAGACTATGTAACGAATCCTTCTTTTAGTATTATTAATCATTTGTAAAGTGAAATTTAATGTCTATTTGTCACTTTAGGTATTGTTAAATAAATTTTTCTCACAAGGCAAAACCTAAAGATCCCGTTCATGTGAAATAATGAACGTAATAAGAGACCGGTTTGAATTTCTTTACAGGATGTTGTGGAAACATTCTAAAATATTATTGTAATTAATTGATTGTTTGTTTGAATGGTGTTTTAACGCCACTTTCAGCAATTGTTCAGCTATATCATGGTGTCCTGTTTTTTTCGGAGGAGGAAGCCGGAGTACCCGGAGAGAACCCCCGACCTGCGGTAGGAAAATTGGCAATCCTTGTCAATTAAGATTGGGGTCGAATACACCCTGCCGGCAGTGAGAATCGAACCCGCAATCTCTGTGTTGACAGACCACGTGATCAATTTGTAGACAAACTACCTTAACCACTCGGCCACCGCGGCCCCTTTAATTAATTGAAGACTTCTCTGAAAAAGTGTTGTTTAAAAACAACATAACATGTACATATATTACTTCACGTGTCCACATAAGATAAATCCTAACAATAAACCTGCTTGTATATTATAACACTTGTCGGGAATAAATTGATACAGATGGCTTTACGTAGGACAGATGACAGAAATAACATTTAAAAAAGAGTATAAAAAGTAGTTAGAGCTCAGCATATTTTTTTCAAATTTCTTTCGATTTCACCATTCATGATTGTTTTATGATGATAACAACTTTTGATCCATTGTCTCACTGATGATTACGATCCTGTTTTGACCATTTAATAAGTCCCTTCTAGAACAATTTAGTGTTCGCCTCGGCTGCAACATGTTCTACTATACCTTTTCAATTAAATTAAAATCAAATTAGTTACACGCAGACTGGACAATAATACAACAATGCAAGCACGGAAAATTATTGAATGTTTATTCAAATAATGCACTTTTTCGGCAGCCTTGTACCATACACAAGTTCCAAAGACTATTCCAATATTTGATGAACCGTTAATCAAGTGATTTTTATAGATTTCATTTGTGACTGTTGGTCTTTCAGCCATCGTGAAATTCAGTACCTTATAAATGTTTCTTTTCATCTCAAATCTATAGTGGTGTAAACAATTTACCATCTCTGTACGTTTTTATCGTCACCATGAGCTACTTGATCACACTTTGTTGTGACTATCTGAACTTTATATTTTGGCTAAAAATCTTGGTCTACACATTTTAAATTGCAAGAGAAAAACTTATAAGGTGCATACATTTATAAAGAATGCTTTAAATTGAATTACTTAGTTCTTCATCTCTTGCAAATTCTTTCAAGTCTAGATTCAAAAATGTTCTTTGTCTCAGAATGTTTTTACCATTTTGCCTTGTTATTTTTTGAAATGGTTTGGTGAAAAAATCCTTCATTACTAGATCGGTATGAGCAATCTTTTAAAAAACTCTTGATCAAATGATCGAAAATTCATATCGACATTTCGTGCTATAGAAAGGTACAAGGTGATGTGATTATGATCAGCTGTTCGAGTTTCTTTTAAATTTATTTCATCTAAACATGTATTAACTTGGATATTCCATGATATTTTGTTTTATCAAAATTTTACTTTCAAATTTTGGGATTTTTTTTTACAAAAAAGGTTATAAAAATATTTAAAATGACTAGAGTGATTTCTCTTGATCTTAGAAATCATATTAAGACATCTTACGTTGTGGCCACTGTCGCACGATAACCCAGGTTCTGATCATGATCACAACAGTTAAACAACAAGATATGTACTAAAACGACTTAAAATAAATATACACCAATCTAGGCACAGCTTTATTATAGACAAAAAAAACCACGAGAATACACGTATTTGCAAATCAAGATTTTATAGAGGACACTTCGTTACAAACAATTAGTCTTGCTTTTTAATAAAAAAATATGTTTAACGTTTTAGCATTTTGTATACAAATTTATATGCGGATTACAATTCTTAAAAGCTTTATTTCTAGTCATTTATGAAAAGAAGACCACAAAAAGATGCCACTAAAGAATAAGACAAACTCTATAACAGATAACAAGATAATAAGAAGGAAATGAGATGGGAAAACTTGTATAAAAGCAAGGGCTTAAAACAGGTAACGTGTTTTTTTGTTTCCTGCATCAATCTGTGTTTCACATTTTAACACACTAAATACATATATTAGTTCGGACATATTTGTGATTGACTAAATTGCTACTATCGGATTCATTGACTTTAATTTTCTTTTTCCAGTCTTTTCAGTACATGGCAAAGCCGAATAACTAGGGAGATAATACCGATTCTATACTAGCAATGATACAGTTTATTACAGCCATACTTGGCAAAATAAAGGAAACTAAACCAGACAGATAGAAAGAAAAAATTATTCAAGTCCAATAACTTAACTGAGCCCTTCAAGCATCTTAAAACTAAATGCTTTAGCCCTGTTTTGGTTAACAGCAACGCATTGAAATGTAATGTAAACGCTTTCCAGAATCTAAATAATTTGGTTATAAATATTTTTGGTTTCAACGCCAATGAGGGACTGAGAGTCCCCAGCCCATTAGTCACAAATGTGTTGACCAGAATCTTGATTCTTTCAGTGATGTAGTCAATTTTTCTATTACATTATGAAAAATTACGTTATAGGGTTTTTATATTCGCAAGACTAAGATGGCCTAAGTCAAATTAAAAAATGATAATAAATGCTCTTTGGCATCTTTATAATTAGAATGTTATATTTTTCTTTTGAGCACCACCGATGAGTCGTGATTCAAAACGTACGTCTAGCTTAATTTATGATATAAACTTGTCATCTTTATTGACATTTAATGTCCAGGCAGTGTTTATATATTTTACCGGATTTCTAATGAGACCGAAAGATGTGGTTATCGAAGTTTCCTAATAAGAAAATTGAAAGAAAATATTTATAACAGTTAGGTAAGTTTAATCCAACATTCGCCCAGACAACGTTAATATCTGTTTTACTTGGGAAGATAACAAATTCGTTGTATCGTAAACTTTGAATAACGCCAACTTATTAGAGCCATACTTGTCACGGAGTAGTTCTCGCCGGCAAGTAATTCTCGCCACCCGATTTTTTTTTACAGTTTTTGTGAAAAATTGGCATTTCAAAAGTGATAAAACGTAATTTTTTTGGATGGAAAATTGTTAAATCCATAAAATAAAGCCTCTGCCATCAATTTAAAGGAAAAATAACGACACAGTCGCCAAAATGGCGAAAATTGCTTCTGTCATTTTAATGGCGAGAACTACTCTCTGACCAGTAAATACTGCATAATCCACAATCTAGATAGCAGATTGCGTGAGGCCCTGTCTGAAAAGAAAACTGCTAAGAAAATACCATGAGTCAATAGACGCAGGACAATTATGTGACGAACTAAAACCTACGCCTTTGATACCAATTTCAGCTGTATATAGCTTCTTCATGTTTTCCTTTGGACTTGTTTAATACCTATTTTGACTCTAACTGTGCTCCGTATTTTTAATCATGTGATTTATAGTTCATGTATTTGATTGGTTAGTTCAATTTTGGCGCTTAGAGTTAATTTTCGATTGTTCTGGAGAAGAAGGGTGGACAATTATTTGAAAAAGGCTGCAATGGTTTTCTTCCCTGTTATAGCAGCACTGATTATTTGCTGACTGTATTGTCCGGACAAGGAAGTTTGACATTTGACGTGAGTTTTATTTCATTTTCTTAATTTACTAACGACGTTCCTTATGTGAAACTGATCTTTGTGTATTCCTTTTCGACATATTTTTATAAGACAAATTGCATAGGCAAATATAATATATGTGTTATATGTTATACGCGTTATATGTTATTAATTGAATCGCAATCATATCGAGTGAACTCTAAAATCGATAATTCTAGTTAAACGTGAACTCGCTTGTGTATTGGTCATTAACGCGTCTATTTTTTACCTGTAAAAGTTCAAATAGTAGAATACTAACCGTAAAATGACCAGATGCGTAAAAAGTAGTCACAACATACTTTTAAAATTATACTTTTGCATAGATTCCTATGACTCTTAATTATGGGTTGTTCTATAATATGTTATGTTTTAATTATTTTTGTAAGGCACAGTAGAAAGGTTGAATATTTTGTTTACAGATTTGTAACAGTGTGTACTAGATGTTCTAGAATCTGTTTTATATGTGCCTTAAAGTAACGGCCTTGCTCGACAATTTGGTAAACCATTATGTATTTGTTATAAATGCTATATTATTAATTAGTTAAACTATATGTTCTAAAAGTATATTTCATGTATATACTGAATTACGGTTTAATTACTCTATCACATGTTTATACTTATAAAAGTGTGACGAAATATAAAAGTTTATAAACACATATGTACACAGGATTTTTGTGCAAAGAAGATAGTTACATCGAATAGAATTGTAGTTTTACAATATTTGAATCTAGATTATTATTTATTAGAATTAAACTACTAGTATGTGATGATAGGTTATAGTATATATGTAATCGTTTATACTTTTATACCATTGTGTAATATTCAATTTATTGTTATTACAATGTATATGTATTGTTATTATAATAAACCCCTGAATCCAAGCCTTCTTGTTGTGATTATTTTACCAGAAGATGACACTACTACAGTACTATGTTTATTATGTTACGTACTACAATGCTACTATGTCTTGTACTATGTCTAGTAGGACACATACTACAGTGGTAGTATTATCGAAGGACATGTACTACAATTGTACTATGTTTAGTAGAACACATATTACAATGGTAATATGTCTAGTAGGATTTAGATTAAACATTTTTCTCAAATTTAAAATAGGATAAGACACAACTAAAAAAACTTATGAAATCTTATTCAAATATACAATATGTTGCAAAAAAAAACAAATATTGAGAGTGTCTAGTAGGACACATACTACAATCGTACTTTCTAGTGTGCTATGTATCGTGGGATATGTACTACAATTGTACTATGTCTAGTGGAACACGTACTACAGTAGTGCTATGTTTTGGAGGTCATGTACAACAATTCTACTATGTACTAGAAGGAAACGTACTACAGTGGTACCATATCTAGTAGGACATAATACAATGGAACTGTGTGGTATGGTACATTCTACAATGGTACCAGTAGGACACGTAATACAATTGTACTATGTCTAGTTGGACACGTACTACAACGCTTTTATTTCAAGTAGAACACGCACTACAATGCTACCATGTCTACAGTGTGCTATATCTAGTAGTACACATACTACAGTGCTACTATGTATCGTATGGCATGCACTACAGTTGCAATATGTGTAGTAGGACACATTCTACAATGGTTCTATGCCTATTAGGACACGTACTACAATGGTAATATGTCCTTGTTTCATAGGACATGTACTACAATTTACCATGTCTAGTAGAACACGTACTACAGTGGTGCTTTGTCTAGTAAGTCACGTACTGCAGTGATACCATGTCTAGTAGGACACATACAACAATGGTATTGTCTAGTAGGACAAGTACTAAGGGTACTTTGTCTAGTAGGACACGTACTACAATGGACATATGTCTTGTAGGACACGTACTTTAGTTCTATGTCAAGCAGGACACTACTACAATGGTACTATGTCTAGAAGAACACTTTCTTCTATGGTGCTTTGTATCATAGGACATGTACTATACAATTTACAATGTCTAGTGGAACACGTAATACAGTGGTGCTATGTATCTTAGGACATGTAATACAATTGTACTATGTCTAGTATGACATGTACTACAGTGGTGCTATGCATCGAAGGCATGTGCTACAATTGTACTATGTCTAGTAGGACATGTACTACAGTGGTGCTATGTATTGTAGGACATATACTACAATTGTACTATGTCTAGTAGGACATGTGCTACAGTGGTGCTATGTATCGAAGGGCATGTGCTACAATTTAACAATGTACTAGTATGACACTTACTACAGTGGTGCCTTGTCTAGTAGGACACATATTTCAATGGTACTGTCTAGTAGGGCACAAACTCCAATTGTACGAGGTCTAATAGAACACTTACTACAATGGTAATATGTGTAGTAGAACACGTCTACAATGGTACTATGCCTACAAGGGCAAGTACTACAATGGTACTATGTCTATACTATGTATTGTAGGACATGTAATACAGTTGTACTATGTCTAGTAGAACACGTGGTGCTATGTTTCGCATGAAACTTACCACAATGGTACTATGTCTGGTAAAAAAAGTACTATAGTGGTGTTTTGTATTGCAGGACATGTATTTCAATTGTACTATGTCTAGTAGAACACGTACAACAGTGGTGCTTTGTCTAGTAGGACACATACTACAATGTTACTATGTCTAGAAAGACATGTACTACAATGCTACTATGTACCACAATGGTGCTTTGTATTGTAGGACGTGTACTGCAAGTATATTATGTCTAGTAGGACACGTACTACAGTGGTACTATGTATCGAAGGATATGTACTTCAATTGTAATATGTACTAGTAGAAAACGTACTACAGTGGTGCTTTATCTAGAAGGACATATACTACAATGCTACAATGTCAGTTAAAACACATACTACAATGGTACTATATGTACTAGGACACATACTACAATTGAACTATATCTAGTAGGAAACGTACAACAGCGGTAATTTATCTAGAAGGACATATACTACAATGCTACTATGTCCTGTAGGACACGTACTTTAATGGTACAATGTGTAGTAGGACACGAACTGCAACGTTAGTATATGTAGACTTTTGATTTATAAGTCAGCGCTTAGCGTACTTCGTTTAGCGAACACGTACAACAACAAAGAATTCTTTATGCATATCATTAATTAGCAGGTATTTTTTTTAAATATACAAATCCTGACACTTTATCAAATATTGTGGTGGCCTACTAACCATAGTTCAGCCAACTCTAGTTAAGTTGGATTCATATATAATTTTTAAATAAATAATTATTATTTACAGTATCTATTTTTATTTTCATAAGTTAAAAAAGTTTAATTCTTTAACGTACATTTAAGTGGATTAGCCTATTGTAAGCTAGCTAGTTTGCATTTTCTTTTAATTCATGTGAGCGAATGTGTATCGTTGACTAGCCATAAGATTATAAAAGGGGTCATATAATCAAAGAATATGGATAAAATGTTTCTTTTGTATGCCATATAGTGCACATTAGAAAAATGTTCATAAATATTTAACTATTTTCGACAGGTTTTGATTATGGCTACCTCCAATGACATTGTATGTGGTGTATGTGACGCCCTTCACGTCACGAAATCTGCATCCTATTGGTATCCCGAATGTGAGGAAGGGTTGTGTTGAGTCTCATCACATGGTTTCCATAGTCTCTAGACATCATTGGGTTGTACCAATTGAAAGTTCCAAGACGTTACCGCCAATTATATCAGAAATCGTCCAGTACTGTAGAGATCATGAATTAAAGTACACAAACTTCTGTCAAGAACATAATGCTCTCTGTTGCCCTGGCTGCATTTTGTCCTCGCATAAGGACTATCAGAAGAATGGTTTCACTTCAAGAAATTGTAAAAGCTACCAAGATATCATCTACGCTAAAGAACATAGAATGATGCTATAAAGATCTTAAACAAAATATGGACAAGTTTAAGGAGGATAGGAAGATAAACCTGTCCAAGGTCCAGGAACAACGACAACAAATACAGACAGAAATTCAACAGCTGCGAGTAAAAATCAACTTACATTTTGACAAATTAGAACAACACATCACCACAGAACTTTTGGCGCTGAAGATAAAATAAGGACGAAAATAGAAACTTTACTGAAACAACTTTCTTCAGAAACTATCAATGTTGATTTGTTACTTAATAATATATTGGCTGTCAAAGACTATGCATCAGATCTCCAAACATTTTGTGGTATTAAGACGATCGAAGAGGAAGTAGCAAAAAAGGAAACATTTCTCAAGTCTTTGGTGGAGGATGGATGTCTACAACATATGAAGCTGACACTTCATATCGATGACATGGTATCTCAGATGCATTCTACTGTAAAGACATTTGGATCAGTTTCTATAGAGACAACTCCACAATCCGTAAACCTAACAACAGAAAAGGAGAAACAGTCTCGGATAACGGTCGTCACACAAAAGCAAACCCAAAAGTCCATCAGTTATATAACACTGACTTTAAAGTCAATAATCCATATTCCGAAAGAAAAAATGGAAAGCTGGATTGTAGGGTGCACTGTTTGTCCAAATTTAAATATGGTGATGGCAGACTACAACAATCATAGACTTGTAATCCTAAATGATGACGGTACATTACTCAATGAAATATAATGTTGTCCGTCACATGTAGGACCCTTGGTGTAACCAGTATAGATGACTAGACTGTGGCTGTAACTACATTATCTGGTATAAAGATAATTAAAACTGAAACATAACAAATCAAAACCATCAAATCTAGTTTAGATGGTCTTTGGGATAACATACCATGAAGGAATATTACTGTGGTGTAAAACATACAAAGGGATACAGATGTTACATATCACTGACAATAGGGTTGATAATGTAATAAATAAACCGAAAACAGACATCTGGTCATATGTAACAACACGCGGTGAGAAAAGATATCTGACGGACGTTTTAAATCATACTGTCACTTGCTTTGCTACAAAAGGAGAGATGTTGTGGGAATATAAAGAGGAATCAGTTGTGAAATGGCCAGCTGGTGTAGCCGTCGATAATAACGTAAATGTATTACGTCGCGTGATACCAACAGTGTAGTGGTCCTATCACCTGACGGGAAGCAGAGTGGGAAGCTGCTAGGTCAGGAATTTGGACTAGACAGCCCCTGGGCATTACACATTGACATTAAAAGAAACAAATTGTTAGTTTGCAACGAAACTGGCCTTGTGCTATGTTTCTACATTTCGTGTTAAATAATTGTAAATTATCAAAACCTCAACTAGTATGCTACAATAACACCGAAAATAGCTTTAAAGATTTTTATTAACATTAAAGTCTGGAGATTAAAACTGTGTAAATTTAGATGTATTTATCAATTGTAGTGCGGGTTTAAAATGTTTTCGTGTGTAATAGAATATGTTTCTACTGACCGCATTTTATTCATTGCTAGTATTATACTTTAAATTGGAAATGAAAGTCGTAAGTCTAGCACTTGACTGTAATAAAAAGTTGCACGTACTTATTTCAGTGAATATCTTGTTGTTGAGAAAATCCCGTTTTAACAATTATTTTTTCTTTCTTTGTATTGGTGGAATTGTGTAAGTATTCACCAGCTAGATTTTAACAATCCTGGAAATACATTCTTTTTTCCATGAATATTTTACTAACTTTGTGGGTTATTCTCTAAAAAACAAACGATAATTACCATTTAATTATTATATAGATTTCTATTACTTGTTCTTTGTAGTATTAATTAATGCCTACATTAATATTTATAACGATTTTTAAAATTTGTTCCAACGTATGAATGTGATTTCTTTCATCTATCTAAGTGTGTATCTGAAGTAAAATGCTTTTGGCAAAGAATTTAAATGAAATAGATATTTCCATTATTTGCATCACCGTATTGTAACTTAAAAAAATATGAAACTCATTTGGAACTTCTTATTTAGGTGTCTAGTTTTGAAATTGGATACTCTTTAACCCCCCTTTTCTGTATGATATATACATTATAAGAAATATTTAAAAAGCAACCTGGCTAAATGTTTTTTTTTCAATTGGAACGTTATTGAATAAAATAATAAAAAAAGCAGAATTTTATTTTTTTTTATCTTTAATAAAATCGAAGAATGAAGTAAAAGTAAAGTCTTGGTATAAAATAGGGTACTGCGGATTCTCTGGTTGTTTCGAACTACATTTTCAGCTGCATCAAATAAAGTCAATGTGATATGTAGCAAAAGCCATCAATTTGCAATCATTGTTAATCCTTATCATTTGAAATCTACCCTGAGGCCGCTATACCACTATTCACCAAACCTTATTAGGATCTTTCGTGTAATTTCTAAAATGGATTATTTTTTTATATTTCTTTTTTAATCAGTTGAGAATGTTTGCCGCTGTTTTTATCTATACTAGAAATAATTTATACTATCAGGATAAGCCTTATAGCGTCTTAGTCCAATAACACATTTTCCGCTTACCTAAAAGACACCAAGAAGTGACTACAAGTGTACATAAATATTGCAAGACAAACACGTGGGGATAGTAGCCTTCCACAGAATAATACAGATAAGCATAGCAAGTCCTGTATATTGTCTAAAGTTTTACGCCACTTGCAGTTAATTTTAGCTGTATCATAGCCCCGTCCTGGGTATCGTTTAACAATTATAAATGTGAATTTTGTTTGACCTTTGGATATTGTATACTTATAATCTTTGATTTTAATTGTTCAACACCACTTTTAGAAATTTTGCAGCTTGTGAAAATAATCCGGAGTACCCAGCAAAACTTCGAATCTCCGACTGGCAACATGTCAAATTATGCCTATTAAGGTTTTATTAGAACACATTAGATGACTAAATATCTTAACTTATTGGCCACCAAGGCCGGCGTACATTAATATTGCAAGACCAACACGTGGGCATAGTCAAGAGCAGACCGTACCATTTATTTATCATCCAGCCTTGCACAGAATAATGCAGATAAGCATAACAAAGCCAGAAAAAACTGTGCTGTACTCTGGTTCTGCACAGTCGTCGTTGCTTAATATTTAACACCTCCGTGTTGCTCGATTTTCAGTAAATATGTGTTTAATTGGATAAAAGAAAGAGAAAGTGTATGCATGGAAATGCACCCTTTTATCGCACCGATTCTACATCCTAAATTTCTTTGTTTAAACAAATACAAAAATCCATTAAAATTAATTGATTATGCAATTTCGAAAACAACTCAAATAGAAACGATGCTCCTAAAAATGAATTTACTAAAATACAGCTTACACGAAGATGACTTTTTACAAAACAATATCATATTTCTGATGGTAATCAGTTTGGATAACATATGAATTTGAGCCTTAATCCGATGCATACTGCATGGTTGTAATCACTACTAGTCTACTGCATGTCCATGGAAGCTTCCGAAAGCCATTTTACCATGAATGATTTAACAAGTTTTAAATAAACAAACATTTGTTGTTTACATTAACACAGAGTAAATGTTACAAGACTAAATTCGTAAACAATGTATATTGTCTTTGCTAGAAGGTTTACGCCCCTTGCAGTAGTTTTTTGCTGTATCATAGCGTCCGGCCTTAGCATCGTTTAATAATTATAAATTTAAATTTGATTTTACCTTTTGATATTGTATACTTGTAATTTTAATTGATGAACAACCCTTTCCGAAATTGGAAATAGTCCAGAGTACCCGGCAAAACCTCGAATATTCGACCGGTCAAATGACAAATTATGTCTATTAAGGTTTAAGTAGAACACATTAGATGACTACATATCTTAACCATTGGCCAAAAATGCCGCACAAAAAAATCGCATATGCGTTTAAAAATGGAATGTAAGTTAAGAAATGCAAGGATTAAGGTAATTATAGATTTTAAAGATCTTGCTAAGAAGTCTCTAGTAGTACTTCTTAATTAATTTTAAACAAATTCTTAAGATTTCTTCCTATTAAAATCTGGCACTGGTGTTATCAATGGTACAATAATAAAATTCAAATTTCAAAGATGTAAAATCTGTAAAGAAGTGATGTCTTTAAATGTGTTGTAAAATAGTAATTCATTTAACCTGTTTAACTGACAGCATTTTATATTCGCGTTTAATCCTATTCAAACTAGTCTGTCAAATCTCTTGATGACAGACTGGTACGCTCACGACATGTAACCAATGAGATGAATAACATTTGTATTTAGAGTGGTCTATATGTGGAAGTATGGATAAATATTCTAACAATGAATTATCACATACATTAACATGCGATCAAAATTTAACGTTAGTTTATTGATCAAAGTCATCTGTGTTATACATACGATGTTAATTCATTGTTTGTTATTATCCAAACGAAAAGTAAATATAAAGAGTGTTTTAACATGAACATTTATTTCATTATATGACAAAATCTAAAAACGAATCATGACATAACGAGGAACTCTTATACAACGGTAGATGTTTGATTATTTTGCGTGGACTCATCATGAGTATGTCGTGTTTTTAGTTACATATAGTTACTATTTTCAAGATTTGGATAAGCATTTATAAGCCTCTCCACTATCTGATTGACTTAGAGCAGGTAACGTGTTATTGTGCTATCGAACAATCACAATGCAGATTGATATTGCGCTGTTTGCTATTAACCAAGCAAATGGCGTAATATATCTATTTCTGAGCATTCTTAACATATCTTCTAACAAATATACATAAAACAAAAATCAACAAACAATCATGTCTGGGATGGTTATGCTTTGTAATTCTTGCATTCTTGCGTATTTCGACTTGTATCTTCGATATTTGTATGTGAATTATATAATTGCATTAAATTTTTTAAATAAACAAATGCTTCAGAAGAATAAGATATCATTTACTACGTGCAATATAATTTAAGGTTTAGACCCGGCGTGCTCAATCCTCATTTTTTCAATATAATTACTTGTCATTTATGTTTCTTACGTAAAAAAGAAAAGAGATAAATGTCATGAACTTTAAACGTTACTAGTAAACATTATTTGATAGAACGATAACTGGTGGTTTAATGTGCAATACTGCGATTGTTGGTTATCTCCTTATCATTGTATGGATATTATCTTCTTCATAGGACGCACATCAACTCCATCAATTTAGGTCTATCTTATGTTAGCGTTGTTGCATTTTCCGAGTATTCAAACTCTTTTAACCATTCGTTTTTATTGTTCTTTGTCGATTTGCCATCCTTTCTTGTATTAATGATTCAGCTCTGTGCATGTTCAGTGTTCTGTCCATACAATTTTACAAAAAACATAGATTTTAAAATGGGCATATGCGACTTCTAGATTTTGCGTTTAAACGACATTGCTGAGGTGATCGAGCCCGACTTTGAGCAATTTGAGCTAGCCACCAAACTTGATTTATTGGTAAGCTGGTGTTGATATTTTCCATATAATAATAAAATGTTTAACCACGATTCCGATCAGTAAAATTTTGCAAATGAGTAATACTTTAAGATATTAACGTAATTTTTAATATGGAGCCTCGGTTGTCACGTGGTCTAGGTAGTTAGTCAAACAATGGTCTGTTAACACTTAGTTTACGAGTTAAAACCTTATTGCAGATATGCTGTTTTCGACATTACCATGGCATGATCAGCAGTGCCAGTTTTCATGTTGAGGGAAATAGTTGTTAACTGAGTGATTCTTCGTCCTCTCCTAACAAAACCTGGACGCCAATGTAGAGCCGAGACATGCTGAAAGTGGTGTTAAACCAAATTCTAACAAAACCTTCCAAAACAGTTCAGTTCGGCCATATTTATTGAAGAACTAGTTGTATTACTGCACATATACACAGGAGGGGGTAACTAGGGATGCTTTAGATACAGGTCTGCGGCGGACGGAGATATGAGAACCCAACCTTTTCATATGTTATCGGACGTTATTAAACGGGACTAAATCATATATTGAATTATTAAATCGGACCTGTTCATATATTTTTATTGCACATCCCTAGTGTCCATTCACTACAAAATTGATCAAGTGATGTTGATGGAACACTTTATTTGTAAAATCACCGTAGTTACATGGGCTAAAGATGAGATTTGAGGTATGGATATATTTAGATAATTTACAACTACCTAATGATATATTTTTCAATAAAAAATACTATTTACAGATATGTTGGAGAGCTAAAAATGTGACCCTTTCGGGGCGCACATCCGTATTACCCTATATATACCAAGTTACCCCCCCCCCCCACTCCGTGGTGCACATAGATCAGGTACTAAAAATAGAATTCAAGATATGCGGATCATGTGAAACATTTTCTGTATCAGTTCAAATGCAGTTATCTTTATGATTAAATGGTAAAATATATACTTACAATACATACTCTTCTTATTAATCCTAAAATGAATATAGGCGCAGCTTAAATGCGAGCATCGCATATTTTATGGAACATGACGTTACTGCAGAGTACCCTATAAACAGTGCCTAGAGCTGCATTTCATTGGTGACGTGACATCTTTAATGTGTTGGTGACGTAAAATGTAAAATAAAATACAAGGTTTTTGAGATCGCAAAAAATTTGCCGACATTTTTGTTGTGTTTTTAAAAAATTAAACACTTTAATTTTATCAATGTCAAAATTAATTTAGTTAAATTAGTGTTTTGTTATCTTCATATATTACATGTACTTCAATGCTAAACCCCGTCACTGCTATGTATATTAGGACACTAACCAAAACGGTAATATATCTAGGAGGACGCGTACTACAATTATACTATGTTTGGCAGGAAACGTACTACAATGGTACTATGTCTAGGTAGGACACATACTACAATCGTACTATGTCTAGTAGGACACGTACTACAATCGTTCTATATCTAGTAGGACACGTACTACAATTTTACTATGTCTAGTAGGACACGTACTACAATGGTGCAATGTCTAGCAGGACGGGTACTAAAGTGGCACTATGTCTAGTAAGGCAAGTACTGCAATGGTAGTATGTCTAGTAGGGCACGTACAACAACGGTATTATGTCGAGAAGGACACGTAATGCAATGGTGCAATGTCTACTATGTCACTTACTACAATGATACTATGTTGTGTAGGACACGTACTACCGTGATGCTTTGATTAGTATGACACGACCTACAATGGTACTGTGTCTAGTTCGACACGTATTAAAATTGTACTACGTGGAGTAGGACACTTTCTACAATATTAATGGTACTGTGTCTAGTTAGTCACGTACTAGTGGTGCTATGTATACATACTTAAGTGTTGTCATGTCTTGTAGGACACGTACATGTACTACATTATACTATGTCTAGTTTGACAACTACTACAATGTTACTATGTCTAGTAGGACACGCACTACATTGGTACTATATCTAGTAGGACACGTTCTACAATGGTATTATTTCTAGTAGGACGCGTACTACAAAGGAACTATGTCTAGTATGACATGTATTACAATGGTACTATGTGTAGTAGGGCACGTTCTACATTGGTATATTGTCTAGTAGAACACGTTCTGCAATGGTGCAATGTATAGAAGGACACGTACTACAATAGTACTGTGTATAGTAGGACATGTACTGCAATGGTGCAATGTATAGTAGGACACGTACTACAGTGGTACTATGTCTAGTAGGGCAAGTACTACAATTGTGCTATGTCTGAAGGACACGTACTTCAGTGGTGGTATGTATAATAGGACACGTACTACAATAGTACTATGTATAGTAGGATGCGTCCGACAATTTTACTATGCCTAGTAGTACACATACTACAATGGTAATGTGTCTAGTAGAACACGTTATACAGTGGTGCTATGTATAATAGGACACATACTAAAGTGTTGTCATGTCTTGCAGGACACGTATTACAACTATACTGTGTCTGGTAGGGCACATACTACAATTATACTATGTCTAGTGTGGCACGTACTGCAATCGTACAAAGTCTAGTACTACAGTTACTTAAATGGTACTTTGCTAGTAGGAAACGTACTTCAATTGTACTTTGTCTAGGATTACATGTACTTCAATGCTACTATGCCTAGTAGGACATATACTACAATGGTACTATGTTTTGTAAGACACGTACTGCAACGTTACTGTTTGTAGACTTTTTGTTTATAAATCAGCGCCTTACTTACTTCAGCGAACACTTAAAACTATATATAAACCTATATGATAAGCATTGATAAGCCCGTATTTTTTAAATTATACTAACCCTGACACTTTATCAACAAGTTTGGCCGACTAACCATAGGTCAGCCAACACTTTATAGTAAGTAATTATTATTATTTATAAACGTCAATTCGAATTAATAACATTAATACAGTATCTTTTTTTAATAGGTTAATAATGTTCAATCGATGATTTTAATTCATAAACGAAAATTCAAGTGGATTATTATATAGTAAGAAAGCTAGTATGCATTACTTTCTTGTGAGCGAGTCAAAATCATATATAGCGTCTGTTGTCGTTGACTAGCCTTAATCTTATATTATTGGCCATATAAGCATAGAATAATGATAAAATGTTTTCTTTGCATGCCATAGAGTCACGAAATCTCCATCCTATTGGTGTCCCGAATGTGAAAAAGGGTTGTGTTCCGAGTGTCAATCCCATCATATGGTTTCCAAAGTCTAGACATCATGGTGCAGTCCCAATTGAAAGTTACAAGAAGTTGCCGCCGTTTATATCACAAATCGTCTAGTACTGTAGAATTAAGGAATTAAAGTACACAAACTTCTGTCAAGAGCATAATTCTCTCTGTTGCCCTGGCTGCATTTTGTCCTCTCATAAGGACTGTATTGGAGATTGGTTTAACTTAAAAAAATTTTTAAAGCTTCCAAGACATCATCGGCGCTAGAGAACATAGAACGATGTTGTAAAGATCTTAAGCAAAATATGGAAAAGGTTAAGGAGAACGGGAACAAAACTTGTCCAATGTCCAGGAACAACGACAAAATATACAAACAGAAATTCAACAGCTGCGTGTAAAAATCAACTTACAGTTTGACAAACTAGAAAAAAAACATCACCACAACTTTTTGCTGCTGAAGTTAAAATAAGGACGAAAATAGAAACTTTAGTTACACAACTTTCTTCAAAAACTAACAATGTGGAGTCGTTACTTAGTGTTATATTGGCTGTCAAAGACATCCGATCTGTAAACATTTTTTGGTATCAAGACGAAGGAGGAGGAAGTAGCGAAACAGAAAACATTTCTCGAGTCTTTGGTGGAGGATATATTTCTACAACAACTGAAGCTGACACTTAATATCAATGATTTGATACCTCAAATGCTTATTACTGTAAAGATATTTGGATCAGTTCCTATAGATACAAGTCCCTAAACCGTAGACCTGACAATAAAAAAGGGAAATAGTCTCACATAACGGTCGTCACGCAACAACCAAATCCAAAGTCCATTACTAATATTATGACTACATTAAAGTATAAAATCAATATTCCGAAAGGATCAAAGGAATCTTGAATTGTAGGGTGCACTGTTTGTCCAGATAGGAAAAAGGTGATTGTAGACTACAAGAATCGTAGACTTGTAATCCAAAATGATGATGGTACATCACTCAAAGAAATATTCTCCCGACATTTTCAAATAGGAACCTATGATGTAACCAATATAAATGACCAGAGTGATATACAGGCATTTAACATTGAAACAGAACAAACGTAAAAACCATCAAAACTTGTAACAGCAGTAGTTTTGGAATAACACACCACGAAGGGGCATTACTGTGGTGTAAACCATCCAATGGTATACAGATGTTACAGCTAACTGACCAGAGGGTTATCACTGTAACAAATAAACCCCAAAAATACATCAAACAGACATTTATAATCGTTCTGTTACTTGCTTTACTACAAACGTGGAGCAATTGTGGGAATATAAAGACGAATCAGTTGTGAATAGGCCAGCTAGTGTATCCATCGATAATAACTATAACTTATATATCACGTCGCGTGATACCAACTATGTAGTTGTCCTATCACCCGACGGAAAACAGAGTAGGAAGCTGCTAGGTAAGGAAAATGGACTTAACAGCCCATAGGCACTACACGTTGACATTAAAAGAAACAAATTGTTGGTTTGCAACAAAACTGGCCTTGTGCTATGTGCCGACACTTCGTGTTAAACAACGTTCAATTATCGTTACTTCAACTATTATGCGAAAATAAAACTGAAAAAAACTAAAAAGATTTTCATTCACATTGAAGTTGTAACATCAGGTGTATTTATCAATGTGTAATAGAATGTGTTTGTACTAACCGCATTTAATTAATTGCTAGTATTTTACTTTAAATTAGAAATGAACGTCGTTAGGAAAGGACTAGCACTTGACTGTAATAAAACGTTGCACGTAGTTTACATATTTCATTGAATATTCTGATGTTCAGAAAATCCTGCTTCAACAAGTTTTTCTTCCCTTTCTTTGTTTGGACTCACCATCTATATTCTAACAAAACCCACGTCTCTAAACAAAACATACTTTTTGTATGATTTGAGTAGTTGTTTCCTAACTTTTTATTTACTGCATGAGTTTATTTTAACGTTTGTTTTTTATTGGTCCAATATATGAATGTGATTTATTCTTCAAACATATATCTATACGTGAATCCTAAAGTAAAACGCATTTGGAAAAGAATTTAAATAAAATAGACTTTTTCATTATTTACTAGTAGATAACTATATTTGTAACTAAAAAGATCTTAAACTGGTTTCCAAATTGGATCCAACATTGTTTACGATGGAAACAAACCAAGATGGATGCATTATTAGCAATATTACAAGCAATATGACATAATGTTGTCTTTAATTAGAAATTCCTTTTAATAAAATAATCTGAATATGAGGCCTTTAGTTTTTTTTTACTTTTGACTAAATGTGAAGGATAAAGTAAAGTTTTTATACAGAAAGACACCGGGTGATTCTTTGGTTGGTGTTACAAACTATATTTTGACCTCACCTGATTAAAATCAATGTGATAGCTAGCTTAAGCCATCACTTCGCAATGAAATCGCCGTTTAACTTTTTATATATTAAATTTTCTCTGAGACCGCTGTGATCATTTGAAGGATCTTCCGTAGAATTTCTTAATTGGATCATATTCTTTTTATAGTTAGTAAATTGAAAATGTTTACTGGATTAATTTAGACTACCTCATCGTAGCCTTATAACGTCTAATATCACACCCCTCGTTTTTCTAAATATGGTTCTCAGAATATATGCACATTAACTATGTTGACAATAATATAAAGAAACCTAAAAGACACCAAGACGTGACTAAAATTGTACATTAATATGCCAAGACAAACACGTGGGCATTGAAAAAACAGGTCGCGACAATCAATCATCAAACAGCACAAACTCAGAACAATGTAGATAAGCCTAACAAACCCATACAAAAATCTGCGGTGATCTCGGGTTCTCCAGAGTAGTCTAAAAAACCTAATATGATTTCGGCAACAGCTCAATGTAAACTGTTCACTTCAAACGATTATTTACAATACAACTTAGATAAAATTACTGTTTAAAAACAAAAATGTATGAACTAGTAGAAATTGTTTGCATACCAATATATGTAACGAAAAATAGGATCTAATCGGACGCATACTGCATGATTTTAACCACAAGTAGTCTAATACATAATAATGGAAGCTTCTGATTACCATTTTACCAGCTATTAAATGATAACGTTTGTTATGTACATTAACCAGTGGTAAGTGTAGCAAGGCTAAATTTATAACAAAATTATATATTTTCTTGTTTGAATTTTTACGCCACTTGCAGCTATTATCATAGCTTCCTGTCTGGGTATCGTTTTACAATTATAAATTTGACAATTGTTTGACCTTTTAAAATTTTGAAACTTGCTACATGTACGTATATCCGTTTGTTTTTAAAAGTTTAACACACTTTTTGTAATTATTTAGCAGTTCCAATTACATCAATTTTTCTTCAGGAAAATAATACCGAGTACCCAGCAAAACCTCGAAACTTCGACCGGAATCTGGAAATTCATGTAACCTAATGTTTGAATAGAACATAACCTTCCTGCCCGAACTCACAATCTCAGTTTTTGAAAAGTTAGTGATCACAATTAGATGATGATCCATTTTAACTGAATAGCCACCAAGGGCGGTATACTAAAATTCAAACACATGGAGTTTATCGAAACATATATTTTCCAAGGTACGTTATCAAAAGTAGGTCATTGCAGTTTTGAAGATCTTGCTAAGAAGTTTTATTTATTTTTAAATCTTAGACATCTTCTTTAGTAGGCTCTTCCTATCTAAAACGCATTTTCGTTACGAATTGGTACGACCGGTGACAACTAACAATACTGAAACATCTTGTATGTATAGTTTGTAAATAACGGGCGTAAATAACAATCAAATTCTTATTTCAATACTAAAATCTGTAAGAAGTGTATCATTTAACAAGTTTCACTGACAGCATGTTACATTTGTATATTCGCGTTTAATCCTATTCAACATAGTCCGTCCGTGCGAATGTTGACAGAGTGGTACGCTCATGACATGTAACCAATGATAGGAAGAACATTTGTACAAGGTAATTAATTTATTTGTGTTTGTTTTTTCTTAACAAAAAGAAATGGTAAATATAAATGTATTTTAACATTTACCCTGCTTCTTCAATTTTAAGTTTATTGATTTTTACTACATTAATTACGACTCGTATCGCACAACGAGGAATGCATATAAAGCACAGCACATGTTTAGATGTTTTGGGATATGTGCACTCATCCTGAGCATGTCGTGTAGTCAGTTATATATATATATTTTTACAGATTTCGCCATATCTATTTCTAATTATTCTGAACATTACTTGTATTTGGATGACATAATTGCATTCTTTGATTGATTGGATGTTGGCTTTATGTCCAAATGGCATTTTTTCACCTATATTCAGAACGAGAGCAAGTCAACAAACAGTAAATCAACGGAAAGAGGAAGGGGTGGGATAGTCATATGGAACTCAATTTCGACTGCCACTGGCAAAGTATAGAGTACTTAGTATGGGCGTGAATTTGTTTCTTTTGTAGTGGCTACCATGAGTATACTCTTTTTCGAAATCTACCAAAGGAGACTTTATCGTTTAAGGAGCGTGACACCCTCCTACTACGTTACCCACTACAGTCCGCGGGCAGGCTGACCGTATTATGACCCTACAGCCCCTATCCATCTATAGGGTCTCCCCACTCCCAGAGCCGGATTGGGCTACTCTGATGGTCAAGCACTTTGAACACTCCTAGTATGGTCCCAATAATTGCATTCAGGCTTTAAAATGAACAATGTCTCAATAAAATAAGAAATACATTATTATCGTGTTATTCAATTTAAAGTTCAGACTGGGCGTATTTGAGCAATTACTCATTCCCAATTTCATTTATTGTCTTTGTTGCTTTTCAACAAAGAGAAGAAAGAAATATAGCATCAACTTGAAACGTTACTAGTTAACATTATTTGATAGAGCTGTTGGCGGTTTGATGTGTTACCCGGGGGTTATCTTCTAATCATGGTATAGATATTATCTTCTTGCTAAACATCACATAGGGCTTAATTAACTCATTAATTCAGGTATTCTATGTATTCAACTCTCTTTTAACCCCACTTTTATATTGTTCATTGTCGCTTTGTCATTCTTTCTTTTTTATTATTAGAACTCTGTGTATCTTTAGTGTTCCTTTCATTCAGTTTTAAAAATAGCAAACATAAATCTTTTAGATTTTGCGTTTAAACGACTTCCCTGTGGTGATTAGGTCCTACTGTGCGATTTTCGCCAGCCTCTAACTTTGCAAGTATTGTTAGTTTTCTTGTTGCTTTTATAGAGATTTTTCTTTCGAAAGTGTGGTTTCTTTCTCCTTCAAACTTAGAAGCAACAATATTGCTGAAAGAGGGGCAAAGAACACTATTTAAACAAACATGCAATATAGATGTTTATAGTATAAGTCCTTTATGTTTTGCTCAGGAACGTATTCCTCCCTTATTACGATTGTCGGGTTTTTAGGGGTCGATACGGCATTTCTTAATGTTTGCAATTCCAGAATAGTGTTCAATATGATATTTCCATATAATAATAAACAAATTTTAACCGCGGTTCCAATCTGTATGTTTTATCGTAAAAATTAGCAAATGAGGAATAGTTAAAAATATTAATGTAATTGTATCTTTAATGTAGAACCTCGGTTGTCACGTGGTCTGGGTAGTTAGTCAAACTATTAGTTGATGGCTTACTGCAGATAACATGACTTGATAAGCAGTGCAAGTTTTCATGTTGACGGTTATTTACTGGATTCTTCTACGTTCTTTCCTAATAAAAACTGGACGCTAATATATAGCCGAGACATGCTTAAAATGGCGTTAAACCAAATTCTACCATCACCTTCTCAAACAGTTCAGTTCAACCAGATTTAACAAGTATAGTTACTAGTTGTATTATTACTGTACATGTACTAGATTTTAAAAATAGAATTGAAGATATGCTGATCATGTGATACATCTAGTATTTTCTGCATTGTTGTCAGCTGAAATGGCAGTTATTTTTATGATTTACAGGTAAAATATATACTTACAATACCTATTCTTCTTATTATTTGACTAAATTGTTCAATTTTCGTAGAAAAATTAATTTTAAAAGTTATGGTTGATTATTTTAATAGCTGTCATAGTGCAAAGTCTAAATTGCAATCACACTTCCGTCCACGTTAGTCAAAACGAACGAATGTGGCTATGATAAACAACGCAGGCAGTTCAGATCACTTTTATACTGGAGTATTAGTAATCTAAAATCTGCAACCTTATTTTACATATATTTTATTTTAATTAAGCACTCGGCATGGCGATAGACAAAATTTTCTTTAATTAGAGTATAGCTTTTGGTGACCCTTAATTGAAAGACCCTAATCAAATTATATCCGATAGCCAAGATGACTGCAGTCACTGATAATACGATAAAATTACTGTATTTTAAATATCAATTTTTTACCAGTATTTTAATGAATAGTTTAACAAAACATTTTTCTAAGAAAAAACAATTGTTTCAAAACAAAAAAATATTGAAATCTAAAAAGGACATATTGAATCAAACTATTTGACTGATCTTTAAACAAGTCTAGTACAAAACCTAGCATCCAGTATTTCTGCCTTCCAGTTCTTATTGTTAAAATGAGCGCTGGACACATTGCAGGCAAATGGGCGCCACTGGGGCCCAACGGTGTCAGTTTGAATTCCGATAAGGGTAAGAGCAAACAAATTTCACAGAACAAGTATTAAAATCTCATTCTAGCAGGGCTTGATTTGTAGACTATTTTTAATATTTGGTATTAACCCCGTATTTATGAGGATTCATAAATTCGCTGGATAGATATATTATATTAAATATTTGCTTCAAACTAATGATTTAAATAGGAAAGCAAATGCATACGATATGTTAGGAATCTTTGTTTCAAATAGGGATTATATTAAAATGAAATTATCTTGAAGCTCACTATTCTTACCTGGTACTCTGGCCATAAAATGGACGCCATTGTAATGCTGAAAAGGTGTTGAAAGAGGAATACAAGTAATTTTTAGCCATCACTCTAAAGATAAATTCAATAGTTCGTAAAAAATTTGAAATGTAATACATAGTCTTTTTATTGTAAATGGTTTAATTGGTGAACAAAACGAGGTAATTTTTATACCTGTACAAAAATAGATTATGTTATATCGTCTGCAGTGGACAAACAAATTTTGGATTATATTTTTGAAGTTTTGCCAAAATACTGCGAATAAATATTTTTTTGACTATTTTTTTCCAAAGACTTTTTTCCATTTGTTTTAAACGTGAAGATGTTACCTTAATGTTCTAGCAGTTTTTAATTAAATGATGAGATAATTGAATACTGATAAAAAAACACAGTGGTTCAGTGTACACGCAGAGTTGACAATACTCCTTATAACGCTATATTAAAGGTTTTGAATGTTTACTGACTTCCTTACGACATTTTAAATAATGAGGCGTCATTTAACTGCTGCTAAAGCTGCAAAAGCTGTACGTGTCGATATACGGTATAGACGGAAATACCGACTTACATGATATCGCAGGAAATCTCTCAAATTAAGAGATTAGATATTGATAGATTATAGATAACAAGCAATGTTTCAGTTATATTCAGCACGTTGAGATATTGGACCCAACTGATTAGACATTATCCCAGTAGAGTTTGTAATAACTTTAGTTCAATGAAAGATAATGCTCGCACTCATAGTATAGCCACTGAGTTTCTGTAAATAGAAAGTATTGATCAAACGGAATGGCCAAATCGTGCACCTGACTTGAAATCCATTTGATATGCTTGGGAGTAGATACAGAAAGGTGTTTTTACCCGTCCGGTACCTCCCACAAACTGTCAGAAGCCTACTGCTGCATTGATGGAATAATGAACAATATTGCCTGAAATCGTCTTCAGGAGGCTATCCGTAACTTGCAGACTTTGTTTTTTGTTGTCAATGAAAAACTTATAAGGGAATGGGTATATAGTGATAGTGGTGTACGTCCATCCTTCCGTCCGCTACACTTTGGTGTACCCATCTATTACACACCTAACTCCACCAGTACACCACTGTCACCACTGAATGACATTTGTTGAAACTTTCTTAGAATCTTTGTTACATAGTGCTATTGTACACCTGATATTTTACATTTTGATCGGCATGATATTAGCGGTTTTACATAGCAAAATACAGACCTTACCATTCGACACAGAGATTGCCAATCTCTTATCCGCAACTAATTTACACTACTGAATGAAACTTAATGGAACTTTTACACAGCCGTTTCACATACTGCCATTGGGCACGTGATATTTTGCCTTTTGATCGGAATGATCTTTGTGGTGGAAAGTGGCGTATCGATTAATGAGCTATTACTCATTTTTTATAGTGTAAATAGTATTCAGGTGTTCACTCTACGATATTACGATACATTTTTCTTACAAACAAATTAAGTTAAAACAATATAAGAACCATTGTGTTGAACTCTGATAACACAAAAGTGCAACCACTGGCTTAAAGGAACTGTGAATGACACTGAATTGACATAACATGTTGAAAAGATAATCTGGGTTTCAAGAAATATTGAAAATGTATTATACTACTTTTATTAGGCATTGATTATGGCCGCCTCAAATGAAGTTGCATGTGGCATATGTGACAGCTTACATGTCACAAAAACTGCCTCTGTTTGGTGTCCCGAATGTGAGGAAGGACTGTGTTCCGGATGTCAACCCCATCACATGGTTTCCAAAGCGACAAAACATCATACAGTGATTCCAGTTGAAAGTTACAAGAAGTTACCACCATCAGTTTCAGAACTACTTCAGTACTGTACAGATCACGAGCTAAAATATACAAACTTTTGTCAAGAGCACAATGCTATCTGCTGTCCTGGCTGCATTTCGTCATCGCATAATGCATGTCTCGAACGCATTGTTTTACTTCAAGACGTTATAAAAGTTTCGAAGTCATCATCAATGCTGGAGAACGTGGAACAATCCTGTAAAGATCTCAAACGAAATATTGACGCTGTTAAGGAGGATCGGAAACAAAACTTATCAAAAATTCAGGAACAGAAACAAAAGATTCAGACAGAAATTCAAAAACTGCGTGTAAAACTAAACTCTCATTTCGACAGTCTAGAAAAGGCCATCAACACAGAACTTATTGCTGCTGAAGACAAAATTAGGTCCAAAATAGAGGCTTTACTGACAAAGCTATCTGAAGAATCAACTTGCATCGATAAGTTAATCAGTAATATCTTGGCCGTTAAAGACTATGCATCAGATCTCCAAACATTTCTCAGCATTAGAACGATCGAAGAGGAAGTAGAAAAGAAGGAAATGCTCGTTAAGTCTTTGTTTCAGGATGAAAGTGTACAACAAATGAAGCTGACATTACACATTAATGACAAGGTACCACAAATTTTGACCAGCATAGCTACATTCGGATCTGTGTGTACAGATAAACGTCCCCCATCCGTGCAGTTTACATCGGAAAAAGACAAACAATCACAGATTATAAGGGTGGACAGACGCACCCATGAAGACAACTCTGGCTAATTCATGACTAATGTCTGATTGCTGATTAATACATTCGTTCATAGGCATGAATCCATCGTTACAATTGGCAATCGTCACTGATGAATTAAGTAACCTCAGTAAAATTAAATGTATCGCTCAGACAGTTGTACAGTTCAATAATCAAGAATATTAAACATCCAAATGTTATAATTTCCCACGGTAAAACGTAAAGCGGGAAAGTAGTGTATTTCGACCCAAAATGTGGTCACGTAATTAACGGCGGTTAAGTAACTTTCTGGTCGCCCGCACCTCTATCATTTTATTGTTTATCTGTTTTTTGTTACTGTTCACAGTGCACCTCTTTAGATGAATGCTGCCTTGTTTTTTGGACTCAAGTTTCCTTTACCTTTTCAGGGTTTGCTTTTTCCTGGCCGGAGTATAGAGCTTACATTTTGTTTATTGAGTTTTCGTTGATAATTTTCAGTGTTTACATCAATAGCGTTATCGCATTTATAAAAACCATAGATATTATATATCTGTAGTATTATACATAATGTACATTTTATCATTAAAATTCCGGTGATGCAAAATTCGATGGGCTTTCGACAATCTTAGATGACTAACCATCTTAATCCCTAGTTTCTTTCTACTGAATAAATAACGATATATGAAAGGTTTGTGTTCTATACAATCCTACAAAGCAACTTTACTTGACGAAAACGGTTTCTGAAACAAAATAAATACGGGGATAAAAATACATGTTTAATTGAGTATTTTTCAGTGAATTTTTTAGAGGTGATCAGTGATCGCTTAAAGTGCTGCATTGTAATGCCGATTGATTGTAATACTGCTAGGAATATTGAATGAATCGGACGGAACGGGGAGAAATTATGAAATATAGTTGACAACGTCAGGAAAATATTTTGTTATTGCTTTTAATCGTCTAGGATCGATAAGATTAGTTTCAAATATTTCAATAGATTAAATACGTCATATGAAGTCGTTTATCTTAGTCAAACGGATTTGCTTAAAGATTCTATCAAGTTTAAAAATAAAAGCAACAGTTAATATAGCTATTTGAAAGGTAGATCAATCGTCACTTGCTGCGCGCCCTTATTCTTCTAACGCCGCCATGTGGAATATCTATCGTAATTCCGTTCAGGTGATATAATATTAACCATAATATAACGGTAGAGCATGAAATAACATCAAATCAACTCTTAGGATTGAACCAGGATTGAACCTTGGACCTCAGTATTGCTAGCCAGCCCTCTTATCAAGTGAGCTGAAGAAGTACTTCGCTAGCCAGTTGATTTTGACTGGATCATCCTCAGGATGATTCACACCAAATCCTAAATTCCTCTATGTGGATTTTTTAGTTGCGCGCCAATTTAACGGTAGAGCACGAAATAACATCATTTTACCTCGGAGGATTGAACCCGGGATTTCACTATTGCCAACCAGCCCTCTAAAGTGAGCTAAAGAAGTACTCCGTCAGCTCAGTTGATTTTGACTGGCTAAATACCTTCTACCTGCTATAATGCTAGAACACAGAAAGGCCTCCTGTTACACTTACATCACGTGACTTTCAGGACAAGTTTGGAGATTTGACTAATTAGTTACCTAGTTATCCTAGTCGAACATTGTAGGGATATGTTCTGTAAAAAATCTATATTCTAAAATTAGCTTACCCTCTCTACGTTCTGATAATTATTATTCATAAGTCATGTTGTAAATGTGACCATTATATGCCATTAATCCAATTTAGACTCATTTTCGTACTTTTCAGTTCATTAGTTAAGATATCTTCTATTGGTAAATTTAGTTTTTAGTTATATTTTTTGTCTGAGGCGAACCAATAAAATAAATAATTTCAGTTTCAAATTAAACACTATTACTTTCTTGTATAGAAGTTTACAAGTATATATGATATTGCGAATACTATTCGGCCCTAATTTAGAGCAATTTGCTGGGATTGTAATGTTATCATTTACCATCGCTGGATTTTCAGCGTCTAGCTACAATCATGTTTTTTAAACTTGTTTATCTAAAATAAGTTAATTTACTTTGTAAACTGAAATCAGATTAGCCAATTCAAATGAAGAAAACCATATTAGACCATTTAACTTTGTCGCGTGTACTATTCTTATGCTTTTAAAATTCAAATAGTTATATGACGTCATTGCCGTTTTTAAAGTAAAAATAGTCAAGATTTATAGTTTAAATTAAATTATAATGAATATTTCAAATTTCTGAACAGGTTATACGATACAATATGGTTTGGGTCTGTTTAAGCCATTCATAAACCGCTTTGGTTTCATTAATTATTCTATTTATTCTGTATTTAATAGGTTTTAAAGATTAATTCTGATTATAAAAAAAAAGATTTGCAATTTCGATAATTTGCTTCAGCCCTTTCTTATAATTTGAGATTGTATTCACATGAGTTTCATATCTTAGAATCACAATATATATAATCTGAACGCGGAAATCTAGAAATATCATTGCTTTCATTTAGTGCTATGGGTACTGACATTTCCGTCGTTTTATTCCAGTTTATATTAAAATATATTAAAATATATTTTATTAACAGCAGTATAAATTAATGCACATATGTATGTAAAAATATAAAAAGGAATGGACATTTCTTGGTGATGCTTAATTTTTATTCCTGATAGATTTAACCACGTTATGCTACAAGTCACCGTGTTTCGGTGAGGGCTTTTTACGTGACAAACGAAAACTGCTTAACGCGTATGGTCCAGCTTATGCTCCTTTTGTAGATAAAAAGACTTATTTTAAATAATTATTTGCTGGCGACATTCAGCGTTTTGAAATGCGGCAGTTTTTTTCATTTTGATAAGACAATGTCCATATTAAAATTTGACCTAAATTAGAACGGAAGTGTCATCCATCTGCAGTGGATTTTGTCCGTTCGAAACTTTTCAGGCCTTTTCGCGGTGGCCAAATTTGCACTTATAACATTGCCCCAACATTGGTTTTAGACATTGACGAAACACGATAGTTAATGGTTGGCCCATCCAAGGCCTGCTGTCTGTGTGCAGCTTAATTTTTTTCTCATGTATGTATTATCAACATCTTTTGATGAAATGAGTTATCTATTTAAATAGTTTATGTTCTGTAAAAAAACCAAAGTTGTGGAGCTGTATAATGATGTTTGTAAAAAAAGGGTATTCCTTGCAGCTGTGCAAATGGGAACATATTGTCATCCTTAACGGGATGGTTTCTTTATTATAGTAATTCAGATTACTATCTAGTTTTACATATATATATATATATATATATTAGGATTTTTCATTTATGTTTTCGTCATTTAAGTAGTAAATGCCATTTTCGATTCAATGCTGAGTTTTTTCTTCCGTCCCATCTAACGGAACACAGCCTCTGTTGACAAAAAATAGTTTGTTTTACAATGTACATAACTGCCACGTTATTTTACATAAACAACATTGAATTATATCGTGTAATATAGATTGTCTTTTTCGCATGGTAGAAATAGTAAATTTCAAATTAATGGAATATAACAAATAATTTCCATACCAATTCGCCATGGTCTCAAGTATAAAGTTGATTCTAATACAATCATGGTTTATAGGTGTCGGACAAGGAGTTGTATAATTTTTAATTTACTATTATATACTATTTTCGGATAATCTAGAAGTGTGTATTGTTCAATGAGGTATTGAGGCCACTTTCACTTAAACTATATAATTTATTGTCTAATTTAGAATTTGTTTGAATACCTGACATTTGAGGAAACGTTACACTTGTCTATATTAAGGTCATTAAGTGTCATGTGTTGTGGCTTGATTTAAGTCTATTTTGATGCAGGATGTTTTATTGGTTGGCTTCTGCATAAGTCAGTAAACGAACAAGATATAATTAACATGGAAAATCTTATAAGACCTATCTTACTTGCAGCCAATACCTATTTATTAGCATTTATGACAACCACACCATAACGACTATAATAAAATATGTTTAGTAAAACAGTTTCTTTAGTGCTGGTTGATTAGCCGATTGGTTGATTAACGTCCAGGGAGCAGTATTCAGCTGTTTGCAAGAAAACTTCGGAACAGTTTACAAACAATAAATAAACAGGGGATCGGGACAAAATTTTGAAAGCCATATTGAAGTATGGGTATTAAATAGGTACGAAGGTTTTGATTTTTTTACATTAAGCTTAAATATGTTGAAATTTACAAAGATGATCTTTTACTATACGAAAACGTGACCCACACTGGTCCTAGGTTAGGCTTTCCGTACTTTAACCTGACAACACCCTAACGATAAGGCCTATTCTATCATTCACCCGCGGAAGGGCTGGGCTGCTATGTGGGTCGAGCGCTGGAAAACTCCCAGTGTAGTCTCAGACAGAGGGTTAACGAAAATCAGATAGGTATAGAAATAAGTTCATGTGATGTTTTATATTCCATTTAGGAACAATAAAGGTGTTTTCAAAGCGAGAGGAAGAATAATATAATATAATGTTGAGAAGATTTGCATAGATACAGTCAGACATTTTAAACCTTAAAAACTGTATTAAACTGAATTGCTGAGTTTGATATGATGCTAGTTCATTAAAAAAGACCTCGCAAAGTACACACACAAATACAATTTGTTCTGGTTGTACATGTCTACGTTATCAGAGATTTGTAAAGATTATCAAATATGTTGAAAGTCATGCGATGAAATTTTTATTTACTTTACAATCTTTCGTCGAAGTTGCAGTTAATTTTGTATTTAATTGACACGTCAAACTTATCTTAAAGTAGTGAAGAATACTTAGTTTTGCTGTAATTTCGACAAAAATTATCAAGACTGATAATCATTTGTACACAATTTATGTCTAAAACTGTTATAGTGTTTTGTTTGTTTGTTTGCACTGTGTTTAACGCCACTCTGCATTTTTCAGCTATACTGTGGCATTAGGTTTTTTTAAATTGGGAGAAGAAGCGGTGTTCCCAGGGAAAACCCATGATTCAGTAGTAGTAAACCTAGCTGCAATAATGTAACTCCTTTTGCATGGACGTAGCTACAAATAGGTCCCATTACTCGTAATGGAGCAAAAACACTTTTCTGATTGTTACATATTTTCCTCTATTAAAATGCTGTTTTTGTTTAATAAATATTTTTTTTCATTTCTCCACCACTAAGCTGACATCTCTACTATGTCTAATAAAATAATTTTAACAGTTTTTTGTGACAAAATTGAAATTGTGGAGTGTAGAATTTAGGAATCGTATCGGTATAAATTATATACGGGATAATGCAATGAATATAGCTAAAATGATCCGGAACGATATTTCTCTTACCAAATCGATTCAGAAGTTATGCACTTCCGGATTTAAAATTTTGTCAACAAGGCCATGGTTACAAATAAAGTGTACAAAAATAACGAATAAGGTGTTGTAGAAATGTCAGTTAAACTTTTTAATATGCATGCATAAAAGCCACGTTGTGAATCACTCGTGGCTGCTCCAATACGAGCAGTGTGACCTCTTTGTAGCTTTTAAAAATGTAGCTAGATTAAACACTGCCCGCAACCTGAGTGTTGATAGACCACGTGATCAATAGAAGATCACTACCTTAACCACTCGACTACCAAGGCCATAAATTGTTAGTTGCATTACTAATTTAAAATGTGTTACTTTTCGACAGATTTTGATTATGGCAAACTCAAGTGACGTTGTCTGTGGGGTGTGTGACGCCCTACAAGTAAAACAAATCGCTTTATACTGGTGTCACGAATGTGAAGAAGGGTTGTGTTGCAACTGTAGATCTCATCACACGGTTTCCAAGGCGTCAAAAAATCATGGCGTTATTCCAATTGAAAGTTACAAGAAGCTACCACTGTCAATTTCAGAAATTGTTAAGTACTGTATAGAACACGAATTCAAATATACAAACTTCTGTCACAAACACAATAGCCTTTGCTGCCCTGGCTGCATTTCGTCGTCGCACAAGGCTTGTCATGGAAGTATTGTTTTAATTCAAGAATTAGTAAAAGCTTCCAATACATCAATTATGCTGAAAAATATAGAACAATTTAGTAACGATCTTAAGCAAAATATTTTAAAGGTTGAGAAGGATCGTCTACACAACTTGTCGATAATTCAGGAACAGCGACACAAAATTCAGAACGAAATTGAAAATTTGCGCGTGCAAATAAACTTACATTTAGACAAACTGGAAAAAAACATCATAAAAAATCTTATTGGTGCTGAAAAAGAAGTAAGGTCCAAAATAGAAACTCAGCTGACAGAGCTTATTGCAGAATCTAAAAGTATGGACTTGCTACATAATAATATAATAGCTGTCACAGAATATGCATCTGATCTTCAAAAATGTCTTGGTATTAAGACGATTGGAGATGAATTAGAGACGAAAAAAGTGTTGCTCGATTCTTTGTTTGAAAAAAATGGATGCCTAAATCAACTGAAAATAAGTTTTCATATTGATGACAAATTATCACAGATTTTAACCAATGTAACAACGTTCGGGTTAATAACTATAGATACTGGTCCTTCAGCTGTAGACCTGACAACAAAGAAGAAAATACAACCAACGATAATACAACAACCACCCCTTAAGTCCATCAATACTGTTAGGCTTAATTTGAGGTCTTGTTTCAAAATTTTGCAGCAAAGCACTGAAAAAAATATTGTAGGATGCACTATTTGTCCAAACGGGAAAATTGCGTTTGCAGACTATAAAGACGGTAGACTTGTCATCCTAAATGACGATTTAACTTTAGACAAGTCAATATCATGCTGTCAGCCAATTAATGGGCCCTGTGATGTAACCAGTATAGACAGAAATTTAGTTGTCCCATACACACAAGCGATTAAAGCCGCCAGCTCGAAGATTGGAATATCTGACGCAACCGTTATATTTGACAACACTGTTGCAGAAAAACCAATCTCATGCTCAAAGATGATTAGCGGCTGTATTTCACATTTCGGACCATATGATGTAACCAGTATAGATGACAGGACTGTAGCGGTAACAACATCCGCTGACATACTGATCATTAACACAATAAAAAAACAAACCGAAAGAACCATCAGAACTAGTAGACCGTGTTATGGAATAACACACTACGAAGGAGTATTATTCTGGTGTGAGCAATCAAAAGGTATACAGATGTTACCCCTCACTGAGCAGAGTGTTACCACTGTAGTTAAGCAAGATAATTTAGGTGAATGGACATATTTAACTACATGCTGTGACAAATTATATCAAACGGAGAAAAACAAGCACACAATAACTTGCTTCACTGTGAATGGAAAAAAGTTGTGGGAGTATACAGACACATCAGTTGTAAAAAATCCAACAAAAGTAGCAGTCGATGAATACTATAACGTATACATAACGTCGCACGATACCAATAGTGTAGTGGTCCTATCACCTGACCGGAAAAACAGCAGACAGCTGCTCAATAAAACAAATGGATTGCACTCTCCGTGGGCTATGCACTGTGACATTAGGAAAAACGAATTGCTAGTTTGCAATAGTGACGGCAGTGCTTTTTTATACGATATTTCACATTGAATGTAAGCTAATTATGAAACTGAAGGAACTTGTGATTGGTTTTTTTATTTGGTTAAGATACATGTCAGGCATCACCTGCCTAATCCGTGCAGCTGTAGAATACTCTAAAGTAAAGAAACATTTAAGAAACATATAAGTTCGATTTAGTTGTCATGGAAGCAAAATTCACGATTGGAAAACTATAATCATGCCGTTTGTCACGTGAATTCCAAGGATCAGAAATAGCCTGTTAATTTAGCCAAAAAGAGACAAATACACATTACAATTTAATCATTTATGAATTGCAATTTATATTTAACAAAATAAAATAACAAAAAAAAATTTCAACTTCCCTACGATTTGTTCCCGGTCCCATCACCCGATGCATGTTCTTTATATAACGTTAACAAAACATTATTGCAACGCAGCTTTATATGTTTTGCAAGGAAAAATGAGGAACAGAAATAGTAAATTTTTCATTAAAATACAATTGCAATTACTTTATACTAAATAAGGACATTGGTAACTGCATATTGATGAAAAGTCTTTCAATATTCAAAGTGTTTTACACAAATACAAGTTTCGCGTCAATATGTGTTGTCTAGATGATTCACATTCTGTTGAAAGATTCCAAAACTGTTGTCATGTGTCAATTTCTGTTAGAACGTATTACTGATTTACTTATGGGGAATACTCACGTCCTTGACAAACGTGAAACAGTCATTTTTTACACTGCCATGTAGAAAAGTTTTTCTTGTGAAAATATGTAAACACTACCGATTTTTTAACATTACATAAATAAACTTGCATATCAATTTCGTGTTTAAGCATCCTCGTTTTTCAGCCTTAAGAGATATTAATATTTGTACTTTCGTTTTATTCAGAGGCTGCGGGACATGTGGTTAAGCAAGATCAGTGTTAAAATTGGAAATACACGTAATTTTTAGCATATTTTTTATTAGAATTTGTATTCTCATCACTCGGCGTTCGTCGTCAGCGTAAACTTTTCACATTTCTTTTTTCTTCTCAAAACCACTTGGCAGGAATTTGTATTTGGTGGTTCTTAACAAAGTTTGAGTTTTTGGTGCTGATCCGGTATTCAACCTGGCTGCCATGATCATTCATGTGTTCTTATTTGCTGAATTTAAACAATCTTCTCACAAACCGCTTTGCAGATTGATTTTAAATATTGCAAAAATGTACTTAAGATGGTCTACTACGAAGCCGATGACATTTTTGTGCCCATTAAAAATCCAAGATGGCCTCCATCCAAGACGTACTTTAACATAGGACGATATGGGAAATCAGCTTCTTCTACAAAACTGTTCAACAAAAAGAAACCTAATTATGCAGTAAAGAATCTGGAATAATTATCGTATTATTTTAAGTTTTCCTGTTCAATTGGAAATTCAACATGGATGCCAGGGTAATTAATGCGTTCTGATTGGCTGAATTACAAAAATCTTCATCCCACAAACGGCTTGGACGATTGTTTTGTAATATTGCAGAAATGTACCTAAGATGATCGTCTACAAAGTTCGAGTTTTTTGTGCTGATCCAAGATGACCGCCATCGCAGGACTTAACAACATAAGGCCATATGGGAAAAACATACAGCTTCTTTTCCGAAACTGTTCCAAACTTTGAACCTAAATTATGTAGGAATAGAATTTTTTTTGAGTTTATCTAGCGGATTGCAAATTCAACATGGTGACAGGGCTGCTACTGTGTTCAGACTGGCTAAAATTTCACAATTTTGTTTTCTGCTATACCGCTTAGCCAAAAGAATTGTGATATTGTACAAATTATCGCAGAAGGTTTTCTACACAGTTTGAGTGTTTTGTGCAGATCCTTAATCCACCGTGACCGACACATTGACACATACATTGTAGCTTAAAATATGATCATATGGGAAAACATACGAACAGCTGCTTTTTAGAAACTGTCCTGGCATTCAAACCAAAGGATGCAGAATTAAACCTAGATTGTTCCCTTATAATTTTGACTTCTTTTACTGCTGATAGGAAATTCAACATAAAATTCAAAATTTGCCAGAAAAGTTCTTTTTGTAAGTCAGGGGAGCGTTACAGGGTCTTGTAAGCATCTAGTTATACATATAATGTCCCTGCTGACTTTATATGAGAATTTACCAAAAATAAAAACAGTTGATTATAATAATATGGTTAGATTTGTTCTATTTTGTTTTACTATGTATTAAAGGTTCACATTTTCAAGTCTTCATGTCATATAAATCTTTAACACAGTCACTTCTAGAAATTTATCACACCCAATTTGATACATCTCTTAAATTTTATGATTGATATGTATAAATTATTGTCCTTCATAAGGGCGAGTATTACGACTGAAAGCTCCAAGCAATTTTTTTTATTGCAGAATTCAAGATTTCATAAGTACACGCAATGGAATCATAATTTTATGAATAACCAACGACAAGATATGAAAGTGTTTTCTCCCCTTTGCTATCGGTAGATGGCGCTGCAATCAGCCATTTAAAAGCTTTGTTTGAAAAGATTATCTTTTTCTCTAATTTGGTGAGCACTATATAAGCAACTGGAGAAATAATTATTATTGTGTATCATCAAGAAAATACAAGTATAAACTCTGGATAGTATATGTTTATACTGATATATCCTTAATGGTTAGGATTTCAATTTTAAAACAACTAACATTTCAAAATAGACTTTATATACAATAAACAGAAGATGCACAAATTTCAAATATCATATACAGTGTTTTGACATGTTTAAATGTACAATGTTAATGTCTTATTCTTCTGTCTTCTGTTTCTTTATATGCATGTATGTGTACCCTCTTGGGATTCTGGATTTATCTGAAATTAGAGTAGTTGTAAAGACTTAATAATTAATGCTAATAAAATATCTCCATACATTACTACATGTATATACATCTGAAATTGATTACATAATTAATAATTTAAATAAGAAGTACATTAACATGTATTTACTGTAAATGTATTCTCATGCATAGTATGTAGGTACACCCGGGAATGGGCTTGTGGGAACACTTTCATATCTTGTCGTTGGTTATACATAAAATTATGATTCCATTGCGCACACTTCGTGTGCTTATGAAATCTTGAATTTCATTTCATTACCCTGACAAGATATTCTAGTGTTCTGTTTAAAGCTTACAACTTAGACTTTTACCTTGGTGCCTGTTGGAATGCAGAACATGTACTTATTAATAAAGGTTTATTATAGAATCTTGCAAATGTTGACTTATTTGACCACCGTGCTTGGTTAAGGATTTGTGATGCAGAGACACCTGCTCTTAGTGCTTTAGATGTGCGTGCAGCTCTAGTTGAATGTGCTGTGAAGTCTGTTGAACTAATTCCTGCCATCGAAATGACAGTTTTTAGCCAACGTGCAATAGTGCTGGTTGTGACTGGATGAAATGGTTTAACCACTATTTAACCTATTACGATTTATTCTGTCATTTTGAGTTCTATATTCAGACGTCTTATCTAAATATGTCCTTAAGCACTTTACCACACATAAATTATCATCTGGTGGAAAAGTAGTTCTGGGAATGCTTTCCCAGGTTTACAAGTTTTTATTAGTTTTGGTAATGTGAATTTAGTATGATCACCTTTATCACACATGTATTGGATATGCAATTTATTAATATCAGATACTCTGCCTGCTGAGGTCAAAGCCAATAACATTGTTAATTCAAGAACCAGTAACTTTAGAGAAAGTTTTTTGTTAGGGCCCAAGGATACTAAGCATCTAAGAATCACATCAACATCCCATGAACTCTGATATTTTGACATGGGTGTACGAGAATGCAAAATGGCTCTCGTGTGGTTTTTAATTGCTGTGTGTTTATAATTTATAGTTCTGTACTGCTTTTTGTCAGCAAACAAGTCTGTCAGAAATTCTATTATATGTTCCAAAGATGTCTGAACAGGATTAGTTTGTTTTTAAATAACACCAGCTAGCCCATCTTTGCCAGGCTGACTTTTACGATGCTCTGATGACTGGTCTCCATGCGCTTGCGTGTAACTCTGCAGCTTTTTGTGATAATTTGTGTGTAATTGGATGTTCCACTATACCCTCCATGCTGCTAAGTGGAGGTTCCCCATCATCATTAAAGGGTGTGGTTGACCTTGGGGTGATTTCAGGGGCAGATTGAATGATGGTAGCCGAATTGGATCTGCTACTGAGGGTTGAAGAAGAATCGGATACCAGGGTTGTGCTTGCCATATTGGTGTTAGTAAAATTATTTGTGCTTGTTCTTTTTTTACTTTTGCCAAACATTTCCTTATAACAGAAAATTCTGGAAATGCATAACCTTTTATTTTTGCCCAGTTTTGCAAAAAGGCGTCTGTAGCCAAGGCACCTGGGTCTGGACGCCAACTTATGTAATTTTGAAGTTGACTGTTTAGGCGTGACGCGAATAAATCTGTATCGCAATGCCCTAGAATTTGAAGCACTTGCTGAAAAATGCTGGTGTCTAGCATCCAATCTGATGCATCTAGATTGTTTCGGGATTCCCAGTCTGCTAGAGTAATTAGGTCCCCGGGTAGATATTCTGCTGATAGAATTTCTCTCTCTTTGCATCATTCCCAAATCTCACTCATTATTTTGGGCATGCCTAAGGTTCTGGTTCCCCATGCAATTTATGAAGGAAACTGCTGTTGTGTTGTCTATTCTTAAATGGACATGCAATTGTTTCTGATTTTTTACACAGTCTTTTAGACTGAAAAATGCTGCTAGAAGTTCTTTGGAATTTATGTGCAAAATCTGTTCGTCTAGGGACCAACTGCCCCCTGTTTTTTATTTTTGTAAAATTCCGCCCCATCTTTTGTTTGATGCGTCACTTGTTATTGCTAAATCTGGAGTGGTCGATATGTTTTAGCGACCGTTTGAGTGTTCTATCTGGTCTATCCACCGTGCCAGTTCTTCTCTGGCCTCTTTCGTCAATTTTATTTCGGTTTCGTATGATTTGTCTATCATTAACCCTTTGATTTATAACATTTGAAGAAACCTGCATCGAAGATTGCCTGGGATTTTGACCTGTGTCGTGGAAATCAATTTCTCTGTTATTTTTGACAATTACCTTACGGTTAATAATTGCTTTTTTAATATTTCTCGACAAGTTTGTTTGATTTTTAAAACCTTTTGATCTGACAGAGTGAATGTCATTTCTAGTGTGTTTATTTGAAAACCTAGAAATTGTGTTTCCCGAGTAAGGATTATGAGTGATTTTTCCCAATTTATGACAAATCGTGTCAGAAGGAAGATTGTATTGTCCCTCGATTGCACAAGGTTTTCTTCTGTGTCTGCCATTATTAGGATGTCGTCCAAGTAAATAATTAGACGAGTCCCTAACCTTCTTAGAAGACTGACTATGGATTTCATTATCTTTGTGGAAATGCGTGGGGCACTTGCCAGTCCGAATGGAAGACAGCTGAACTGAAAAACTTTTTTTCCCATACGAAGCGCAGAAATTTTCTGTCTTCCACGTGTGTATGCTTATTGCAAGATAGGCATCTTTTAGGTCTATCTTGCAATAATAATCACTCTTTTTAAAATGTCTTTGACCATGTAAAGGCCTTCCACTTTGAAGTGTTCATAGGTTATGAACTTGTTTAAGTGGTTTAGGTTTATTACTGGACGGTTTTTTCAGTAGTCGTCCATTTGTAAACATTTAAACGCCTCATCTTCCGGAATGCGGGCCGTCTCAAGAATATGTTTGTCGATGATTTCATCTTGACAAAGGTTGAAAATTGCTTCCTAGCGTACTTCAACTAAGTATTGGACAAGATTTGTCTTTTGGAAGGATTTTCTGTCGGATCGAACCTTTCGTATGTTGTACAGGACGAAATTGTTTCTAAATACACACTTCCCTTTGTTGGTCTAATGGCGTTTTATTCGATATCCTTTCTTCCGAACTTAACGAGGATTCGCTAACTGAGCTTGAATCGGACTTAGAGGAACTGTCTGAGCTCTCTTCATCATCGAAGTCACCCCTTTTCCTCTTTTTCACTCTATACTGAGAGTTTTTTGCTTAGGGTTTAGCTGGCAGTTGATTTCTTGAACCGCCGCCATTTTCAACACGTGCGTCTTTCTGAAACTTTTTCGGTCGAGTCGTGTGTACTTACACGATCATCGACGGTCATTATTTCGGTGAATATTCCAAATCTTAAAACTGTAGGATTAGCACCGAAAAAGTTCACAATGAAATGAAATTTAAAAGAAGCTACCAATATATATATATATATATATATATATATATATATATATATATATATATATATATATATATAATAATTATATAATGTCGATATCCTCAATTTGATTCAAGTCTGGACTACTTGCTGGCTATATCAATGTGACCACCAAATAAGCCGTCAAAACGCGAGCACGATGTGGTCTGGCGTTGTCGTCCAAGAGAATTGATCTCATCCGTAGTGAATAATTGTCTAAAAGGGGCACTACGCTCGTTTTCGTAATGCTATGCAGATACTTTGCGCATCACATTGCCGCGAACATTCATATCACACTTATCCCAAAACCATTACTGAGCCAGCACCAAACTGAACCGTTTCAGCATTGTTGAGTTTTACAACAGTGTCGGGTTGCCACCAAACTGGAACTGTGTCGTCAGTTTCATGCAACATAAAGCTATTTTTATTACATTAATGGACTTTTCTCAAGGACGCTAACTTTGTACCGTTGAACACGTGTTGCTTTATGTCTCTGTGTGTAAAAATGGACGCTTCACAGGTTGTCTTGAACGGTAATAATTTACAGCTTTAAGTCTATTACGTAATGTTCTCGATGAAACTACACTGTCTTGTTAGTTAGGTCCTTTACAGAAAACGAGTATCCAGTACAAATCTAAGACCAAACAAATAATAAAAAGCAATAAACACCTAATAACAATCACCTTGGTTTCAAATTAAAATAGAATTTGTGTGTACATTCTTCATTTTATGAGAATAAGATATGTTTACATGAAATATAAAACAGGCATGCAGAATGCATAAGGTTACAAAAGCGCAATTATTTACAATGCATTTCCCATATGGTACCCCTGGCAATTAAGTTCATTTGTGCGAAAAACCTCAAAAATTTCCCCCCGGAAAACAGTTTTTTGTGTAAATTGAAATGAAAAACTTCATTATTAACAAATAAAAAAGTATAGGTCATGCAGCAAAAATGACCGAAAATTTTGGTTGAAATAATGACATTTAAATGGCACTGAAACAATTTCTAACCTCCCTCTTTAATCGTTTTAAGCTTAATTTTCAAGGCTCTTAAAAATTTACGTCCAAATATCGAACATTTTCATTCAATAATGTTTATAATTTTTAATTTTGCTATTTTCAGAACTCCAACATCCAATCAGATGCCTCCGTGTATTTTCTTCTGCATACTATCTTGGGTTAAAAAATTTCCCGTTGTCATGTAAACAAATAATTGCGCAATTGTAACCTATAGGCAACATTGGAAGTGTCAGAATGAGCCCAAAATGTTATGGTATCATCCTAAGGCAATATCCAAATGCTTCCCAAAATAAAATAAAGTTATCTTCAAGGGTTGTTTGTTCGTTTGAATTTTCTGTAGGCCACCCTCTATCAAAATTAATAGCATTTTTCATCATGTTTTCCGACAATAATGTGTTGCTGCTTAGTAATATTTGAGTTATTGTACTTGTTTTCGGTCGTTATTTGTATATTTGGTACACGAGTCAATTCTGGGATAACTTTCTTCTTCAACATTTGTTCTCGAATAAAGATCTGAAGGCCGAAAACGAATTTTTCGTAGAATCTGTGAAAAACCACATTTTTGAAACAGACTATAGCTTGCTATGATTATACTTGGTGAGTCCCTTTTTATGTTCGTATGTCAGAAGCAGTCCCATTAAAAGCCAACTGCATTCATATTCAACAAAGGCGATGTCATTTATGGATACAACATACTAAAATGCTTAAAACCCCAAAAATTCAATTTGGCTGAAAAAGGTCAAAACAAAAAAAGTCGGCTAAGAGACTTAAAACCTAGCATAAAATATGCGTTTTTGATGTCAAACGCTGCATTTGAATGTATTTAACAATTTCCTTCCAAAACGTCAGCAACAACGTTTACCTAAAAGACCGCACAAACTCGTCATAGCAGTCCACCCTAGATTTCCTATGAAAAAATACGTATATTTTAGAAACAGACTATAAATTTTAACAAATCGTTATTAATAAACGATTTATACATAACTTTACATTCTGTGACGAATTCGAATTTTAGAATTAAAAATGGGACAATAAATCAAGTATTTTGGAAGAAATCTCACTTCCATATAGGTTACAAAAGCGCAATTATTTACAATGCATTTCCCATATGGTACCCCTGGCAATTAAGTTCATTTGTGCGAAAAACCTCAAAAATTTCCCCCCGGAAAACAGTTTTTTGTGTAAATTGAAATGAAAAACTTCATTATTAACAAATAAAAAAGTATAGGTCATGCAGCAAAAATGACCGAAAATTTTGGTTGAAATAATGACATTTAAATGGCACTGAAACAATTTCTAACCTCCCTCTTTAATCGTTTTAAGCTTAATTTTCAAGGCTCTTAAAAATTTACGTCCAAATATCGAACATTTTCATTCAATAATGTTTATAATTTTTAATTTTGCTATTTTCAGAACTCCAACATCCAATCAGATGCCTCCGTGTATTTTCTTCTGCATACTATCTTGGGTTAAAAAATTTCCCGTTGTCATGTAAACAAATAATTGCGGAATTGTAACCATAAAGAAATGCGCTCTTAGATTTTTCAGCTGATCCTCCCCCAATATAAACTGGGTGAGGAAGCCGGAGTACCCGGGGAAGCCCCGACCTTCGGAGGATATTTATGTAGTTTTGGAATACAATACAAGTATGGCAAGTCTACAGACTCTTTGTCGCAATAAATATTCAAAGAAGTCTTTAAGAACCTATGTTTGGCGAGGGTTTCATCCTTGTCAAATGTAGTACGTTTGTAAGTGGAATTACCAGAGATATCCTTAATGCCTAGCTCACAATGAGGCATTCATAGTAATGTTATTTACATGCAAACACAATGTTGTTAGAAGCCTTGTCTGCAGGAACAACAACATATGTATCATTGAGGGAAGTGAGGCACCTCATAGGATCCTCGTTCTTAAATAAGGTTAAGGTCGATCATTAATGCAAGGTATACGATTCTTAATGCGACGTTGTACGACTTGTAAACAAACATCGGTCTTTTCATAAAATTAAACACAACTGATCCAACCATTTATAAAGTTTTTGAGTAGACGTACGCGCTACTTACAAGTCTTGATTACGTGCATCTGACAAAGTTAATTTCGTAACCTTATCATCTTCGGTGAGTTTTGTTCTACACAACGGTTGTCGGGATGGCCGAAATTAAATTCGCAGTTGCCGCGAAAAATGGCAGAGTTTTATTTTAAAACTGAATGGTGTTATAAAATTTATTGTAATATAACCAATACATATTTAGATTCGATTGTTTCCTGGAAATTCTTTCTTAGCCTATTTTTTATATTCAAACTCATTTCGCATCGAATTTCGTTTAAATACTATGATTTCATTACATGTTCTTTTTAAAAATATTATATTATTACATTATGTTACTATGTTTTGTTTTTAATAATATAGAGTTGTTTCTCATTAAAAAAACACTTCATTTTGTGCTACATTTGTTGCAGAAAGAATAAATTTTGAAGACGGTTGCAAGGTCTACCTGCTCGACTTTTCTTTTACGTTACTTCACAACTTTTTGTTCAGCTGGCTTTCAATGTATAAGTAAGTCTTTAAATAAAGCAAGTCGCCATAAGAAAACTTATATTTCCAAGAAAATTAGCAAGGAGAGCGACCAAACAACTAAAGCAGAAAGTCAATGGACAATTACAAATCCGGATGTAGACAAACATACAAAATATAATAAACCTACATTGCAACAAACAATAAAACAAAAAATCTTAATACATCTAATGGCGTCGAGTTTATATTTTAGAAGAAGCCCGAGTATATGGTAAAACAAATGTAGACAAAGAAAAATGTCTCGGCTGCATTCCGCATCAGTAAGGAATAAAAATATCTTCATAAGCATCACACAAATAGAATACAACTTGTTATCAATTAAAATATACAATGAATGGCTTCAGAGAAACCTACCTAATCCAACAACTTTAACATAGTCACTGGACCGTGACAACATGGACAAGCACTAAGTCGTGCTAAGGGGTGTAGGTCTACTCGTACCTCGACCAACTCGTACCCTACAAACTCGTACGTTGTCATTTAATATAGTAAATTTAGAATGTTCTTAATAATAAAAATATATATTGTATACTTGTATTAGATAAAAAAACTATTTAAAAATATTCGAAACTTTTACAAATATTTTGCAGTTTGCGAGCAATAATTAAATACAAAGAAAGGGATCCAATTACTATTTTTAATTGTCCTTTAATATATATAACGACCGTTTATTTTTCTTGTGTACTTTATAAGTTTAAGTTTTTACTAAAAAAAATCCAAAGCCACACGACTGTAAAAACTGGTCAGGAGATCAATGTTTAAATTCAATAAATATTTTCCATAAACCAATCACAATGAAATTGAATGCGATGACAATGTAAAATCAAAGCGAAATTTGTTATAAATTTTTATTTCCCATGGACTCTTCGTGTGTAATATGTTCGCGTGCAGTTCGTTTGCGACAGCATCCTTTCATCAACAACATACACTCCTGTGACTTTTGCAGTTCATTGACTCACAGAACATGCACTGGTAAATTTATTTTTGTATCTGAATTAGCATGCAGATATAATTTTGGGTATCGTAACGACTCGCCCCACTCTCGAGTCGCCCCATCACGAGTCGCCCCATATTAATAACGAGTCGCCCCACATTTAATAACGAGTCGCCCCACTCAATAACGACTCGCCCCACAAATGTAAAATATATAATATAAGTTTATAAATTTAATATTTTAAAATATATTTAATTAAATTTATAGTATAATTTTGTAAATTTGCATATATTTTATTGCTAGAGCTTTTTTTTAATTGGCGGTGGATCACTTTCAAGAGATTAAAGTGAACTCGTGTTCACTTCTTTAATTAATTGTGATAATTATAATTGAATATTTGCTTGTTTACAATCGCGATTAACTTTGATGGGATTAACAGTTTTAAAGGATGAAAAGTTAACCGACGTAGTTAATATTATAATGAAGTAATTAATTGTCTTTAATGTTAAATTGTCCGAGATTGGCATATGCTGTACAGATACTGGTTTTTGAACAAGATTATCATAGCATGTACCTTCACTTACAAAACGGTGTAAAACCTAATATTTTTTACGAAAAAGTTACCATAATCAAGTTTTTAACAATAACAAAAACGTAGTTTTGTAGAAGTCTTGTATGAGAGGGCGGACAGGGTAGTGGGAGACAGGGAGAGAAGGGGAGGGAGAAAGGAGCAACGGGGAGGGAGAAAGGAGAAAGGATGAGAAAGAAAGGAAAAAACAAAAACGATGGAGGCAGTACTAGTACAAATTATTCTTTAATTCGTACCTGAAAATCATTTAATAAGTGTCAATTCATTGACTTAATGAAAAAAGACTAACATTATGTACATAAAAATCCAGTAAAAAGATATTTTGCATTCAAAATGATCAGAATTTTTACGGCTAGTATGCAGTAAGGAGTTTTTCTAAAGCGTATGTCTGTTCCCCTTTCCATATCAACTACAATGGTTGTTTTATGGTCTCTTGTTAACGGTCTCGGTGTAGTTTGAATAAGCAAGCACGTTAGAAATTTTTTAACAATAAGACAACCTTGTATTTTTTAACTTTTAGAAACCTGTTTTCAATAGTATGTAAGATTAACCGTATTCTACACAGTTTACAGGCAGCATTTAATAGTTTTACATTAAGAGTACAATTTCGATTAATTAAAACACCGAGCAGTACAATATACCAAAATTTAAAAATTTATACTATCAATGCATTTATTTATATATTATAAAGTATTAAATATATAAATTTCTATTATACATTTTTTATTTTACATATGTGGGGCGAGTCGTTATTGAGTGGGGCAACTCGTTATTAAATGTGGGGCGACTCGTTATTAATATGGGGCGACTCGTGATGGGGCGACTCGAGAGTGGGGCGAGTCGTTATATATTCTAATTTTGAATGTTTATAAAAGCAAGCTTGAGATTTTTTTCAAGTTCTTTTAAAATCAACAATAAACACTTTCGCTGTTTATCCAGAGTGTTCGATTCAATTTATAATTTTTTTTTGTTTCGACTATTGCATTAATATTACATTAAAACAAAAACACCGTACAAAAACATGCGGAGGTGTATTGCGTAAAAAGAATAGACAATAATTTTATGTACCTTTATACGCCATAAATTAGTTATGTCACTAATCCTACCAACATGTATTAAGTAAGCTTCTGCTGCAGTGTGGTCAGTTGAGTGGAAGACGCCTTAATTATATATACAAACTGATGATAAATATTAAAATATATTTCATAGATGTTTATATTATCTGTAGACTACCAAAGACTGGTATTTTAAAAATATATGTCCTGTGAGATGTACATCTTGTTTTAAAATTGTCTTGATTTTATGGTTTTTGATGGCTTTGTTTTTGTTAGTTTATCAGTGCTGTAGAATGCATATGATATTAAATAATAATAAATATTAAAAAATTTTATTTTTATTTTAACATTATTTCAGCCATTTTCATTTTGTGTCATTTTTCATTCTACCATATAATGCAAAAGGTACGAATTGGTAAAGGTACAAGTTGGTGGGGTATGAGTAGGTCGAGTTAGGAGTTGGTCAAGGTAGGAGTTGACTAGGATTCTTGCTAAGTATACCCCCACTCCACCATTTTTCGGCTCAGAAAACAAGAAGCAGATAATATAACTGACTGACCTGGAAAGGCGAGGCACAGTACAACTCATCATGCTAATCTATGCACCAAATCTATAATCAATCCTTTTAGTAGAAGACGAGAAATATGTTACAAAATTTTTTCCTATTTTGACCCTTAGTCTAAGTTGGCTCGGAGAAAAACAGAAAGTAAATAACTGACTGACCTGGAAAGGGGAGGCATGTTGCATCTCATTATGCAAAAGCTGTGCACTAAATTTGAAATCAATTCCTTTAGTAGAAGCCGAGAAATCTGTTACGAAAGTTTCTACCAGACGAACAGATGGACAAGGTGATTGCAATATACGAAGGAATATATCAGTGACTCCAGGAAGAATGGAAAATGATAATGAACCAAAAAACATTTTGATTAGACTGTCACTCTGATTTAAAATTGCACAAAATGTTTAAGATAAACAACAAAGGACTTCATATTTTGACTTTAATTGCTTGGAAAATGAAAATAAAATGGCAAAATATTTAGTGAAGCAACACTGTCTCCCTTGCCTGGATGGAAGTTGCAGCCTTAGTTTGAAATAAAAACTAGAGTAAAAAAACCTGTGAGCAATGCTCACCATTGATACCCCCCGCTTCACAATTACTTTGAAAATTCAGGTGTTCTTAATTATGAAATTGAAACTTTATCTAGTTAAACGTGAAGGCGAAGTTGCAGATAAAACATGTAACCCTCCCCAATCCCCCAAAAAATGGCATCCCCTATGTCAATGACAAAGTCCATGTTTTTCTATGGGACCAAGATTCGGTGTAAGTTTCAACAAATTCCATTCAGTGGTGTAGGAGGAGTTGCAAATAAAAGATGGGTATCCCCTTATGTCCATGCTTTTCTATGGGAAACCCCAAATATCATTCCGATCAAAATGTTAAATATCTCCTGCACAATGGCACCATGTGACATGGATTCTGTGTAAGTTTCAACAAATTCCATTCAGTGGTGTAGGAATGAGTTGCACATAAGAGATGGGTATCCCTTATGTCCATGACAAAGTCCATGTTTTTCTAAGGGAAACCCCAATCGAAATGTTAAATATCTAGTGCACAATGGCAATATGTGACAACATTCTGTGTAAGTTTCATCAAATTCCATTTAGTGGTGTTGGAGGAGTGGCACATAAGAAATGGGTATCCCCTTATGTCAATGACAGTCCGTGTTTTTCTATGGGAAACCCCAAATATCATTCTGATCAAAATAATAAATATCTCCTGCACAATGGCACTATGTGACAAGGATTCTGTGCAAGTTTCAACAAATTCCATTCAGTGGTGTAGGAGGAGTTGCACATAAGAGATGAGGACCCCTTTAGGTCAATGACAATGTCCATGTTTTTCTATGGGAAACCCCAAATATCATTCCAATCAAAATGTTTAATATCTCCTGCACAATGGCACTAGGTGACAAGGATTCTGTGTAAGTTTCATTAAATTCCATTCAGTGGTGTAGGAGGAGTTGCACATAAGAGATAGGGACCCCTTTAGGTCAATGACAAAGTCCATGTTTTTCTATGGGAAACCCCAAATATCATTCTGATCAAAATGTTAAATATCTCCTGCACAATGGCACTACATGACAAAGATTCTGTGTAAGTTTCATAAAATTCCATTCAGTGGTGTAGGAGGAGTTGCAAATAAGAGAAAGTGTAACGGACGGAAGGACGGACGGACAGACCGACGGATGGACACCATTAACACTATATACCCCCCGCTTTTCAAGCCGGGGGTACAATGAAATATTTGCTGAAAGTGACATTTAACCCCCTTTTAAACAAACAGCAAAATTCTTTTTACAAATAAAACATGAACAATGCATGGGTACTGTCCAATTAAATGCTGCAAATCAAGGGACATTTGTTTGTTGCACAAGTAATAACCTAAGCACTTAAACTGTGGACTATCAACTTAAAAAACTGTATAAACATGCTTAGAAACTTGTCACTACTCTAAATCCTTAAAATAGGCCACAAACATCAACCCTTCAAATAGCATACAAACTCCACATCCTTTAAATAAGCAACAAAACGAAGACTTGATTTTAGACATTTATGAAAAAAAGTAAACAGGTGAACTATTGCAATCTCAACATTATTCTTTAAAAAAAATCAATTTAAAAATTAAATTATATGTTCAAATTTCTACAGCAAATAATTCTATGTTCAATTTTGTATATACAAATTTGAATAAAACAAGACAACATGTAATAAAATTAAACTAAACAATTTAAACAAAGGTTAATACATTCAAACTGCCACTGACAATATGTCAGAATTAGTGTACAACAAATAACATAGTTTCTACAATACTGGCATTACTTGATTAGCTGATGTGTGAACTTCAAAAAACAGGGATAAAAAATTCAATATTATGCACCCATAAAACCTGTGTTTGAAAAAGATCGCAGCATTAATGAGTGCAGCATGCTAATCATCCTCACAAGTCAGGGTTTCTGTGTCCACATGTGTCCACGAAACCCTGACAAACTTAGCTAGAAAATTTCCCAGGCTAGAAGATGTTCGTATGAGGTCAACCATTCAAAATATCAATTAATAAAATAGCTTGAAAGAAGCAAGTGTTTGGCTGTAGTCATTCTTACTCATTCTTGAGTGTGAAGAAAACATCACACAACTAAATAATAACGCAGTAATAACAAACTATTAACACTACTGTACAAAATACACTGATTTTCACATGGTCTACACAACACATCCGTTTGGTTTATTTACAAATGTCAATGAAAGCGAGCTTTTGATTGGCTACATTAAGGTATGATGTAGCCAATCAAAATAGTGACTTCTAGCTCGGGAATTTCCTAGCTAAGTTTGTCAGGGTTTCGTGGAAACATGTGGACAAGGAAACCTGGACTTGTAAGGATGCATGCTCATACGAGCAACAATGTTGCTGTATCCTGTAAAAAACCTTGTAAACGCATGGATTGGAGGAAAAATGTACTGTTCCCAAGACTGGATGTAGATATAAGACTAAAATGAATTATACTGGTACATATAACTGTTTTTTGGGAAATCCAATTTCATTTTATTTTATTGTGTGCGTGTATTTTAGCAAAAAAAGATGTTGGTTCTGAAAACTATATCTAAACAGTTATGCTTAACATTTTTATTAATCTCTACAAAAAAGAAACTATTTAGGCTTGACATTTAGCAATTTTTTTCTCAAAATGTCCTTAAAAATAAATTTATTAATGCAAGAAGCAAATCTGATTATGTGGTAATATAAGAATTGAGGAATGTCATTCATTAAAAAAATTACAGTGAGGTTGTGATTTTTAAATATTTAACACATCACAACATTACAGTACCTGGTAAAAGAATGGGAAATAAAAGTACATAAATCTGAACCTTGAAGCACACACAGTAACAGTGAAATTCAATCACAACTTGAATCAACAACCCAACAGTTCATGTGACATATTATAAAAACAATCACAATTAAGGAGTTTAAGGATTTCATGGGGTTACATTCTGCTCAGTCACCTAAACAACAAAAACAAGTTACAGTATTGGTGAAGTACACATCAGAACTGCATAATCAGGACAACAAGAAAAAAAAATTTAAATGTTATATCATGGAAGTCAAGTATACTTCATTTTGAACTTGTTCAAGTGTGGAAAATTTAAATAAATTAAAGGGTTTAAACATGCAATCACAATAAAACTGTTTATTTAAGCAACAACATAGAAACTAATATATATGAATTACTGACATTGGATTAAATAAGAACAATAACAACAAGGCAAATTTATGACCATTGACCAAAATATAATTCATATGGGCTATTCTAAAAAACTTTACAGTTGTGGGGGTTAAAAGATTACAAGATGTCCTAAACAAATTGTAAAAAAATCATCAGAACCTTCATTCTTAATTAAAAGTGTAGTGGTTGTTGACAAATAATGCCCCGTACAGGATGTAAGTGCCTGAAAACGAACCCCCTATCACCTCCATTACAATGGTTCCTTAAATAATGGAGATTTGAGACAAAATTAAACATATTTAATCTTAAAGTGACTAAAGTGTATTAGAAAACATATGTTATTTTAAATCTGAGTACCTTCAACAAAATGTACAGAATGACCACTTTATCTCATTCACTACTTGAAAGTACAGTTGAAAATAATTTATTCTCCTTGAAGTATATTAATGTATTCAAACTAGCTATTTTTCTGGCAACATTCTATCCCCTTAACATCGATATCAAAGAAATGATACTTAATGACAAGGAAATTACATTATCATCAATAATCTTAGTGGTCAATAATACACGACCTCCAACAACCTTACAGGTCAGTATTACAGGACCTCAAGCAGTCTTACACTACAAGTGAACATATTTTGGTGAGGGTTTTATGCGTGACAAATAAAAACTGCTTATCGTGTATGCTCCTGATTATGCTACTTTTGTAGGGTAATTTTTCAATCAACAATTATTTTCTCGAGATATTTAGCATTTGGAAATATCAGTTTTTTTTTTCATTTTGATAGGGCACTTTTTTATAGTAAAATTTGACCTAAATTAGAACAGATGTGTACGTTAGAAACAATCAGTTGTTGTCTATTGGAAATCCTTCTGGTAATGTTGTCTGCAGTTAAGGCACGAAAAGTCTCAATCTTAGAGGTCAATATTAGATGACCTCCAACAATCTTACAGGACAATACTACTTGACCTCCAACAATCTTAGATGTCAATACTACATGACCTCAAACAATCTTAGAGGTCAATACTACATGACCTCCAACAATCTTATATGTCAATAATACATGACCTCCAACAATCTTAGATGTCAATATTAGATGACCTCCAACAATCTTAGATGTCAATACTACATGACCTCCAACAATCTTAGATGTCAATAATACTTGACCTCCAACAATCTTAGATGTCAATACTACATGACCTCCAACAATCTTAGATGTCAATACTACTTGACCTCCAACAATCTTAGATGTCAATACTACATGACCTCCAACAATCTTAGATGTCAATACTACTTGACCTCCAACAATCTTAGATGTCAATACTACATGACCTCCAACAATCTTAGATGTCAATACTACATGACCTCCAACAATCTTAGATGTCAATACTACTTGACCTCCAACAATCTTAGATGTCAATACTACTTGACCTCCAACAATCTTAGATGTCAATACTACATGACCTCCAACAATCTTAGAGGTCAATATTACATGACCTCCAACAATTTTAAGAGATCAAATGAACAAAAAAATGTAGCTAGACAGGACATATTTTGAAAATGAATCATAGTACTGTAAACCAATTAAATTTCGCGTGATATAAACTTTCGCGGATTTCGCGAGGAAGTAACAAACGCGAAAGTTTATATCCGCGAAAAGGTCTGGGACAATGAATTATGAAAAATGGCGACACTACTTACGTCGTGTAAAACAACCTTAACCATGATTTCACAATGACAACTTCCGTTTAATAAAACAGTTATCTATCTAAGGTTTTAATTAAAATCTGATTATTTGTCTTTTATCGTCCGAGTCCTGTAATCTGTTTGGCACTTAAAGGACGAATTAATTATTTAATTATGTACGGTGTCAAAAGATCAAACGGACTTATTAGCCGTTGTGAACACAATAATCACCCTGGTAATTAACAACTATGTACAAATACAAGCATGACAGGCCATAAAGGTAAAACGGTTCATTAAAATTGTCGACTTAAAAAATTATTCTTTCAATGTGTTTATTATGCAAACACATGTTTTGATCATTTGTTTTTATTTCCGTTTTCACAAATTAAATATATTTACCAAACTCAACTAAACTAAATGTACATGAGTTTATGTTCACGTGAATCAGTCAGCTATAAAATTCGATCGACAAAAAATAAAGCAAAAGACAACAGAACGACAACTCAAATAATTATTATTTATTTTGTGCCCATTTTTTATGCAGGGATCAGTTGATCCGTGAATTTTATTTTTAATGATATCAATTTCGCGAAAGTTAGTATCCGCGAATTCGTCTATTGAATACAAACCGCGAAAGTTTGCTTACGCGAATATTAATTGGTTTACAGTAATTAATAAATCAATGATTCATGTGATCTTCAAATATATCCATATATAAGACAAAATATCCATATTCTGAAAAACTACACCAAAACTCTGTCATAAATTACTGTAAATTATGTCTTGTGTACAATACCCACCAAAGCTGACAAAAAAATCTGGCAAAGACACATGTGAGCAGTATATACAAATGACCACATCATACACTATCTGGATCACTGATATGTTTAACTATAATTAATATTCTAACAATTAAAAGACACATAATGGTTTAAAAAAAGAGGGACTTTGAGTTATTATTTATCTTGTTATCAACTTAAGAAAGGCTAACTGACCTTCTTAGCAGGATGTTCTTTTTATTCATGGTAAAACAGGGACTTTTGTACTGTATGTTGTTTTCATTAAATGTTAAAATTAAGAAGTAAAAGTGTGTTCAAAGACTTTGATCTAATTTTTAATACAAAGTTATCTAATTAACTGGAAAGAAAATACAAGATTTTGCTATTAAGAATGAGAAAATTAATCTAAACACTAAAGCAGAGTAGTTTCCTGTATAATTTAAGTCTATAAACTAAAGAGACAAACTAAACATTTAAAAAACTAAATGTGTAACCTATTATTAGCTTTTTTATTATAATTATTGTTAGCTGCCTCAAATTATTAATTTGCATATTTATGTACATAGAATCTCATTTCATTTTAATAATGCTGATGATGAGATCAAGGTTGCATCATCAAAAAGTCAATAATGACATTCGAAGGAAATATATAGTTATTTTGATCTGTTATTCATCTTTCAATGGAATAGCCATTCTTAGAATTTTGTATATATCTTTGTTGTGGGTCTACTTTGATTTATGTTCTGCCCTTCCTTTCACTTTATAATGGAATACCATTCCTCAGATTTTTTGCTATGAATGAAAATTGATTACAAAAATGTAATAAATCCAATTTATTCACAAAAATCAACAGAAAAATGATTTTATAATTAATTGGGTTATTTGCTTAGTTTCGTTTCCATACAAAAAGTTCAAAACACAAACTGTTTACTGCTAAAATGATTAATTGAAAAAAAATTATGCTATTCATTATTACACCAATCAAATTTGTGTTAAAATATAAATTATTTTCTGGAATTTCTACAATAATTGTTAATTTTTCAAACATTTCATATCAAATTGGAAGGATTTAAATGGTTTTACAATGTTCTATGGCACATATTTTAATTCCACCAAGCTGTACTATGCCAGTCCATGTTGATACTTAAATGTAGCCATTCTCTGCTGTGCCTTTTCCCGAACTTCTTGTTTCTCTTCCTCAGTATAACCAATAAATTCCATCATGGACTGGTGTTGTCTTTCTTTTTCTACCTTTGTCATTGACACACCTTTTTCAAACTGTAACCATGCTTTCTTTCTGGAATAACCTTTGACCTTAATCAAAGCATACACAACAGCCTGAAAAAATCCACAAAGATTAATCAAAATATTTAGAACATAATAGTTTATGTTATAAACTTAAATTTTATATATCAGGGCCTAATCTAGACGGCGAAATGGTTTTTTAAGTCGCCAAAAATTTTTGAAAATCGCTAAATGTCGCCGGTCATTTGATTTTCCGGCGAAGTAAAGTCGCTGTGAAAAATCGATAAAAGGGAGACTACTCTAATAGACTTTGTTGTTGTTTACATGACGTACAGTTAAAACAAAATGGCGACTTCCAAAAACAATGAAACGATACGATGTGTCAGCATATCCTAACGCGATAGAGTGATAAATTGACATTACAGCGACTTTGCTCATCATCAAATATGAAAATAAAACTAGGTTTTAATAGTCGATCATGTGAGAAAAGGTTATTACGATGTATTTCAGATCCACGAGGTTAAAATGCTTCGAGGAAACATCGAGTATGGCGGCGAGTGTTTTATTGAAAATTAAAACTATTTGTTCTGTTTAATTATTTTTCAAAAGGATATATCGGCTTATTTAACCGTATTTTATTCGCTTTGTTTGACTGCGCGCTCATCAATCATGTTGATACCGACCATCGGCTTTGTTTAAAATCGTCAATCAAATATTAATAAACAATTTTTAATGAGGCTGGCATTGCCAATAATTAGCCGTTAATTACGTGATTTAGAGTTGGCTTGGGTGACATTGAGTAAGAGAATCTTGAGTTTCGAATAATACGATGTTTTGACAACGGTTTAACACATGATAGGCTTGTTAATTTCAATCACTCAATTACAGTTAATTCAGAGATGATCAAATGAAAATGAAATGGTATAAAGTACCACCAATTAATGTTAACTTCAGAATCAAAAGTTTAGTTAAATGTAAATTAGTAACAAAACAATTGAACATTTGGAAAAATTATGTCTTTGGCTAACTGGTTAGGGGTTCAGTCCCCTGCAAAACCAATTCAGTCTCCAACTGCAAAACAAAACTTGAAAAGAAAAACTGATGATGAAAATGACAAAAATGAAAAACCCAAAAAATTCTGTAAAGTTATGAGCCAAGATAATTTTGAATGGTACATACAAGACCAAAAAGGTCTATGGCACTGTGAAATATGTCGTTCAGCTATAAAGGGCAATGCATATGCACTTGGCCACTCCATGCCAGCTAAAACAACTAACCATCAAAGACATACTGGCAGTAAGTAAAGTTCCTAAATTTTTTTTATAAAGGAATAAAGTCCCATTATAAATGAACGAAACCGAAACAAAACCCACTTCTCCGCACAAAAAATCACTTCTCCCTATTCCCATCTGGAAGGAGAAGTCACTTCTCCCTGGCAAAAATCCTAGATTAGGCCCTGTATATAATTAATTAATTGTAGCAAAACAAACAAAAACTTCACAAGGCACAAAAAATACTATGAAATATGTAACTACTAATTTAAACACCTTATAGTTTAAAAATCACATGGCAACTTTACACATTGAAGAATTTTAAATTTCCTCAATAAAAGGTAGCATTTGAAAAAAGATCACATAATGACCATTTGCAAAATTAAAAGTGTGCATGGTGTGATCTTATTCAAATTTTCACATTTGTAGAAAAATCAATAATTGGCCACCAGTAACCGACTACCTGTTATAAATATAGTTTTTATTGTGGAGGAGTTATATCAGACAGAAGATTCACTAGACACATTACTGTGACAAAGCTCACCCCAAATCTGATCATTTGTAGATTTTAAGAGTATATACAGTGCCTGAAATAGACAGTCGCCCACTCGCCAGTGGCGATTTAAACCTTGTCTGGGCGATTGAAAGGTGCTCAAAGTAGATGAAAAGCTGGCCCAAGGAAAAACGTCTGGGCGATTGAAAAAAACGTCAACAAAATATTTTAATCGTCATTACACGCCGTGTCAATATTTATGGTACCCAAATGATCTGATAAAACGGCCACGCTGATTGGTTGAAGTTCCAAACTTCAACCAACGAAAATTCAGTTAATATAAATAATCAGAAGACCTCGGATTTTATCGTAACGATAACATTGAGTAATCGGGTTTTATCCTCATCGCTATATATTCCACGGTAAAGATGGCCACATCGTGGTCGTTTTTGAAGAGAACATCGACTGCCGATGAAAAGAAACCTTCAAAATATGCCAATTAAGAACCGTACATATATTTGCATTGTGAATTTGAGCGTTCTGAGTGGGCCATGTGTAGAGAGGGACTAATTGAGGAATAAACAAAATAAAAAAAATTTTTAATCATAACTTTTTTTTTCAAATTGCAATTAGAGGTAGTTTACAGTGCCATTAAAACTAGTTCAATCCACCGTTTATTTGGAAAGGAGTGTACCGTCTTCCATATCTCTGGTATGCAGTTTCCTTATTGATCTGCTCTTGTTTGACATGAGTAACCAACCCTGTTCAGTAATTTTGTTTTTTGCTTTTATTCTGTACTCATTGCTTGTCAACAAAAAATTGGGCAAGTCATAATCATTTTGGGCCAGTGATTTCAAATTTCTACTCGCCCAAAAAATTTTTTTCGGGCCAGCCTTCGGCTGGCCCTCATTTCAGGCACTGATATAAACTATTTAATAAATAATACCTCTGGTATCCAAACATCTAAGATATAGGATATATCTGGTACATCTTTTTTTGGTAATTCATACAACCATTTTTTGGTTGTATCTACAATTTCTTCTTCCTACGGAGAATATCTTAACATTGTAAAAAATATTTATGCAAAATGTATTGCCTTCTAAATTTAAACAAAAGTTTGCAGAATTTTAACATATATAATATGCTTGAAAACTAAGACCTACTGAGAAAGGACAAACAATATTTTAAGTAATTAAAAAATTAAAGAACAGCATATAATATCAAAATGGGCACACTTTGAAAATCTGGCCAACTGAGCATGATGGAGATTAGTGGAATAAAAAAATCACTCATATTAATGCAGTATTACAATTGTCTGGGGCCGGTTTCATAAAACATCTCAAATTTGAGTATTTCCTCAACTTGTCCTCAACTAAAAAATTGACCAATCAGATTGCGTGAAAATTCAAATTTGAGAAAAAACTCAGATATTTGAGGAGAATCTTAATTTGAAAAGTTTTATGAAACCCATGCTAGGTTTAAAAAAAAAAATCATGAGAAAACGATGGGACATATGCATGCAAGTATGTCATAAAGGACAAAACCTGGATTCCCAAGATGCCTATTGGTAGGGGAATACATAAAAATAGCAGTATCAATTAATATACTTAAGATATTAATTCAAGCAAATATACATTAATTTTTTTTGGAAACATGTTTATTTTGAAAATAAATCTAGTCTTACTTGTTCCTCATTATAGATCGGACCAAAACCTGCATAGCGAAGGCCATTTTTTTCTTTGATTGTACCATGGAAATAGGCATGATGGCGAGTACTATTCTTTCTTTTATAGAAGATGTCAAGGAGGTATTTCTAAAAAGCAAAATTGGTGTCATTTATTAATACTGAATCAGTACTTTAAAAAAAATATGTCATTTTATAAACAAGTTATAAACAATTATGAAATTAGCAACATACAGCTGGATTTTAGCATTCTGAAGTGACAGACTGCACCAAATTCAAACTCTACAACAAATCTGGCTTCACATCTTACAAACCATCACATAGTATATATTCCATTTTGCCTTGTTTTTTATGTTTAAGTTTTGTTATTGGATCAACCTTTGTCATCATTTTCAAAGTACATTGTGACAGATTTTGACAAAACAGGAGTTACCCATTCAGACTGAAAGGACAAAAAGCAGTTGTAAATATCAACATTACCAAACAATATGGTTGACTGACATTGTATCTATAGGTTATCCATTTTCCAACATTCAATTTATATCATAATAAAGATAGGAAAAGAGAGACTGTGTATATGGAACCATCATTCACCCTTATAACATGAAGCAAGAAAATTTTTCCATGATAACACCTTCATATTTTACAGGATGTCGTTATTGTTTACTTGTCACAAATTGTCTTTTGCTAGGTTGTGTTTTCAATTGACCTTGCGCTGTTTACAACGACGTTCAATGTTATTCCGACAACAGCTAACCTTTTCCTGCCTCACCCGCAAACGAAATTACTATATCAAAACACAAACAAAATTTCTCAAAATGCTGATTAACTGTGGAAAATAACTGTTGATTTACATTTGCACCATTTTGGATATACAACAGGAGCATAAGCTGTACCAAATGTGGTAAGCAGTTTTAATCCCACAAACACATCAACACAATTACAGACAGTGTGACTGATGTAGCGAAGAATTCAATTTTGTCGCCTTTTGTTGTGATTGTTAAATTATATTAATGTTAACAAGTGTGGATACTCCCACTTCCCCCTGCTTCTCTTTCAAGTCCAATTATCTCCTCTAAATGATATCTGAGGTCAATAAAATCCTTCATGCACAACTACATATAATGTTCTTTCTTTATTTTAGCCAGACAGACAGACATGGTGATTTCTATATATCCCCCCTCCCCCAAACAAGTTTGCAGGGGGTATAAATAATATGTTAGTTTGTTTTTTTAATTTATATTTCTTCCTTTTTCTACCAAGTTTGCAATGAGTAAAATAATAATTTTGTAACAAGGGATGATCTTGGTAATTGGAACAGCCAAAATAAACCTTTACCTATGTAGGCGCAAAATGTAAAACTAATTCATGGCTGCCCTAATTTTATGGAATTATATTCCTGATATTTTACCACTAACTTATGCTTGTGGCAAAATATTAACGTATTCAAAATATACCCATGTTTGAATAATCCATAAAATTGAGACAGCCATGATTTATTCCTTAAGTAGATATATCACATGTATTTACCTACTTTGGTTACATGCTAATGTGGTTTGTAAAAACTATATTTCATCAGGTGTGACTGGTTTAAACTGGTCTAACTTATTGTTTAAAATCAAGCCAAAGATTGAGTCTGTATCAAACAAATCTGGGAAAAAAAGCAGTCCTGTCATATCAATAAATAAATTTGAGCTATTGAGCTTAGAATTTCGACCAGCTCATAAGACTATTTACCCAAGACTAGCAGGCAGTCAAACCCTACTTGTTTCCTGTATAAGACAATAATATTCGTCAAATGTCAGTTATATGCAGAAATGACACACATCATTTTGACTTATTTATTATCAGCATCTTACCTTCATTTCTTCAGATTTAATATAGTTGACCAGATTTTCTTGCTTGGCTGTCATTTTCCTCAATCTATAAAAGAAAAACATAACATGTTTAGTAGATGTATATTTTATTGAGTAATGATAAAAAAAGTTTTTTTATGAACCTACCGAACCTAGCTTTTACAGGTTTCTTCAATAATAATAATAATAATAATAATAATAATAACAATAATAAAAATAAACTTTAACAACTAGCATGTAACTGTCTGAGGCACATAGATGTAACATATATACACATTACATACATCGCGTCAAGTTGTGATGCAGGGAATCATTGGATATACTATTCATTGTCACATCAAGAAGTAGTTCCAAAAAAGTACATATATATGTGATGCAAGGTTTTTTATCACAAAGGTTGTATCAATAGCTAATTTTTCAGATTTTGACGAAATACATACTTACTTTTAGATAAATATTCTACATTAATAATAAATGAATAGCTATCATCTGCCTACAATTTTAGAGTACATTTGCATGAAAATTCTTTTAAGTGTATATTTGGTACCTTTCTAGTTCCTTGACACTTGGTTCAGCAGTTTGAGGAGTATGGTAATAATCTGATTCCGAGTCTGAGTCACTTAATCTCTTCTCCACATCAGACATTGTGCTTTCATGGTTGACTGGTTGACTGCTTTCATTTGTATCACTTTCAACTTCTTCTTCTTCTGAAAGCAGAGGTAAGGGTTGGTATTTCAACTGTCAATATGCTGCTGACTATTTATTGTGAATTATGTCTACATAATTTTTTTGTTATTATTTTTAGATACAGGAAAGGTTCAATATTAGAAAACATGACAATGGTAGAACATGTAATTCTCATGTCAATGAAGTAATATACACTGCAATCTTTCTCATTATATCTAATTTTTTTTAGTAATCCTTTTAAATTGTAGCAGAATTTTCAAATTCATATTTAAAATAATTAATTAATGTTTATGGATGAAAATATTTACAGTGTATTTGATAAACTGTATTTTTATTGGGTTTGAATGAAGATTTCTAGTTGCATTTCACTGCAAAAAGTTAAAGTGCACATGACTCTTAATGAAGAGCAACATATAGCTGAAAATATTGTTATCATCTGCATTAAAATCCCATAAAAAGACTACTAACTTTACTTACCATCACTTTCTCCAAAGAAGGAGAACTCCTCTCTGTTCAGAGACACTAAAGCTTTCTTATGGAGAAAATTCTCAGCAATCTCACAAGCTTCGATGAATTTTCTTTTCATTACAGGATCTTGTATATTCTCACCCTCCATCTGAATTAATGTTTAAATAATACGTAGGACTGTTTGTAATAAATAACAGGTATTATACATTCCAATTTAAGTAATGTGAAGTGATAAACTGAAATTCATCCAAATTCCATTAATTCAAAATTTCATTAACAGACAAAAACAAGTGTGGACACAGAAAAACGTCTCGCCTGCATTCCGCATCAGTAACGAAAATAAATTTCGTCATAAGCATTACGTAAATAGCATTAAATATCAGCAGCGGCCTGTATACAAAATATTGTCACCATACCCTGCATATAGTTACAGGGGAACAGCCGGCCATAACTCAAAAACTTTAACGTAGTTGCTGGACCGTGAAATTGAGGTCAAGATCAGGTGGAACCTACCAGACAGTCATGTACTATTCATCAGCAACCTATATACCAAATATTGTCATCCTACCATGCGTAGTTACAGAGGAACTATCGTAACCCAAAATCTTTAACGTAGTCGCTGGACCGTGAAATTGAGGTCAAGGTCAGGTAACACCTACCAGACAGTCATGTACTAGTCATCAGCAACCTATACACCAAATATTGTCTTCCTACCATGTGTAGGTACCGTGAAATTGTGGTCAAGGTCAGGTGACACCTACCAGACAGTCATGTACTAGTCATCAGCAAACTATACACCAAATATTGTCATCCTACCATGTGTAGTTACTGGGAACTGTCATAACCAAAAAACTTTAACGTAGTCGCTGGACCGTGAAATTGAGGTCAAGGTCAGGTGACACCTACCAGACAGTCATGTACTAGTCATCAGCAACCTATACACCAAATATTGTCATCCTACCATGCGTAGTTACAGACGAACTGTCGTAACCCAAAAACTTTAACGTAGTCGCTGGACCGTGAAATTGAGGTCAAGGTCAGGCGACACCTACCAGACAGTCATGTACTAGTCATCAGCAACCTATACACCAAATATTGTCATCCTACCATGCGTAGTTACAGAGGAACTGTCGTAACCCAAAAACTTTAACGTAGTCACTGGATGGTGAAATTGAGATCAAGGTCAGGTGACACCTACCAGACAGTCATGTACTAGTCATCAGCAACCTATACACCAAATATTGTCATCCTGCCATGCGTAGTTACAGAGGAACTGTCGTAACCCAAAAACTTTAACGTAGTCACTGGACCGTGAAATTGAGGTCAAGGTCAGGTGACACCTACCAGACAGTCATGTACTAGTCATTAGCAACCTATACACCAAATATTGTCATCCTACCATGCGTAGTTACAGAGGAACTGTCGTAACCCAAAAACTTTAACGTAGTCGCTGGACCGTGAAATTGAGGTCAAGGTCAGGTGACAGGTGACTGACTGGCAAGTACTCATCATAAGCTACCTCTGGATCAAATTTGATGGACCTAGGGCTTGGGCTTACAAAGATATGAAGCAAGATGTCAAGTGTTTACGATGCCGCCGCCTCCGCCGGATTCCCATACATATGTCTCGCCTCCAGCGACTTTCGTCGCAGGCGAGACAAAAATCACTACATTTTGTAAAACAGTTTATTGTATTTTTAGCTTTAAAATTTAACCTAGTTCAAATAATCCTTTGTACCAATGTGGTCCTAGGGACAAATTATAAGTTTAGGATTGTCTACCAGTATGGTGGCTGGTTTTGTAGGTTATAGAATATGGAGAACCTAATGAAACTAAACAGATACCGTATAACCGGTAATTTTTGCGGTGTGAAATTTTTGCGGATTGGGATTGAAATTCTGATATTTTATTTTTGCTGCTTTTAATTTTTGCGGTTTTACATCTTTAACCTAAAAAATGCCGAGTTTTTATTTCTGTTGTGTATCTTGATTAGCCCAGTGATTTGGGCTATGAGTTGTGTTCCACGCTAAAGGAAAATCATATTGAGCACGACAAGCTTTTGTTGTTCCCTGATATATGAGTTGTGGTGGAATATATTCACCTGTAGGTGTACCTAAAATAATGAAAAAAAAGTGCAGAAAAAAATCGGCAAAACAGGTACAGGTAAAATAAAGTGATTTTTGTATTAATTGGGATTGCATTGACAATCAATTTCTGATAGAACTTGGTTAATACACACGGACAAATGACAGGTAGGTGTTTTAATTGGAAATCGATATTTACAGGTAATAATTAATCCGTTAAATAACGAATTAATCACAGTTTCTTGTATAAATATCCTTTGTTTTATACCGGTAGACAATAACAATAAAGGAAAATTTTTTGGTGTTTTTGTTTCTTGTAAACACATCCTTTATTTTTTATCTATCTGATGGACAATATCAATAAAGGAAAAATTTATTAGTGCTTTTATAGTGAATATTTTATTAAAACTCCGAAAACGAGAAAACTATTCACTTCGCTTCGATGATTTTTATTTACCACCGAGATAATATAATTAATATCCCGAAGGGTAACAAAATATCGATCGACACATGTTTGTTAAACTTTACCGTTATTTGCGGATAGGAATACTTAAGACTTTTTTATGCGATTTTAAATTTTGCGGGTGAGTGTCAACCGCGAAATAGCGCAAAAATTAAATTACCGCAAAAATTACCAGTTATACGGTATGTAACTCTTAAACAGAAGCTGATAATAAGTAAATACAACTTAAAAAAACACACAACCTTTCTGAGATTTGGTGTGCATTAAACAACCAAACTGAAAACAAAAAAATACCCCCTTTTTCACAAAACAAGCCCATAACTCATTTACCAAAAATCTGAAATTTTACTGAGTATAAAGTGAAGCTCACATCTATCAATATAAACAATATCCTACGTTTCAATAACATGAATAAAAGTGATGAAAGTAAGAGTAAAAAAATCCCTAATTTTTTCATAACTAAATCCCATAAATTCTATAACAAACTAAAAAAAACGGGCATTTAATGGGACATTAAATGATACACTGCCACATTGCATTGTTTTAATATTAATTAACACATTTTACTGAATTACAAATCAGCCTACAGGAACAGCTGAGCATGATAACAGTCCATCTCAGAAGACAATTTTTACCTTGACCCTGGACCTATAAAAATTATTTCAAATTGGCCCAAGTTGAAAACTACAAATTGGATTGTGCTGTAAATCGAACTCGATCTTCATTTTATAGTACTTAACAGCAGTGCAAAGTTAAAGCTAATCCTGCTGACCCCTTTTCAAAGTTTTCTGGAAACCATGAGGCACTGACAGACAGACGGACACTCATATCTACATAGAGGGTATAACATAATATAATACCCCGCCTCACACACAAAGTGAAAGCAATGCTCGCTTATTGATACCCCTTACTTCCTAAAACACCCAAAATATCAATCTGATAAAAAATGTTCAATTTCAGGTGAACAATTGCCCTGTGACAGACTGTGAAAGTTTGATCAAATTCCATTCAGTGGTGCAGGTGAAGTTGTGGATAAGAGATGGGTACTGAGAAATGTATTATATCATACACCTCATTAACATCATGTAAAAATGATACATATTTCTGACAATTATGTCATGAAACACTGTCATGAAAAGGTAAACAAGTATAGTCCCAATTTCAAGTATTTTTTTAAATGACTGTCCATTTTTATATGCTGTTATTTTCCAAACATTTTCTCTTGCACTCTACAAAGTTTGATCATCATGATACCTGCCAAACTATTCATCCCACCATCTTCTAATAATGAGATTGTAATGTTCATAATATAGAGTTACATCTGAAGCATGTTAAGGTATCTACATTCAATAAATGATCTTGATTATGATCTCCAGACTGAATCTCAAGTGGAAGTATTTATGTCAAATAGTTTGATATCCGTCTGTAGAGTGGTTAGGGTCAAGGTTTAGAGATAAAATATATCATTATAAGTCTCACTTTATTATTAATTTCTGTATAAGACGGCAATAAATACATGCATGTATATATATCAGATTTATTTTATCCACATTAATTATACCGTAATTTGATGAAACACAACACAATTAATTTATTTTTGCCTGGTCAGTAAAAATAACAGTCATGTCTCTTGAACCATACATCATCAATGTCTGAATGTTTTTATCTACACAGAGACTACTATATACATGTACTCATGGCCCAGTACTTAACTTGCACTTGATGTTAGCATAGTGGGCCCACAAGTTAGTTTTTTTAACACGTGCAGCAAAAAACAGTAGCCCACTACAAAGTTTATATTGTTTCCATTTTGGCTGCTAGCTCGTAAAAATTACAAGTACACAACAATATTTTGTGGCCATTAGTGGATCCTTAAAACACTGCTGCTATTAATCATACCTTAAATTGATCTTTCTGTTTGTCAACAAATGGAACAATGGTCTTGGATTTGTAGGTAACTCTTAATCTGTAATTAAAACAATACATGTACTGGTAAACAATCAATATGTATATTATATTAAAAGATGAACAGAAGTCGTCTCAATACATAATACATAATATAACCTCAAGCAATTACATTTTGTTAAATCTTAATTCTTTCATTACATATCTAATCCAGTCAAATAAAAGCCACCCATTCCTACCTTCATCCCCCTTTTCCAAACACAAATGTAAGTACTTCAAATGTACTTTATATAATGCTGAAAGTATGTGTATAACTCAACTAATAGAATTAGCAAATTAAAAAAAAAAACTTGGCAGTTTACATATCTAACAAACACAACACTGTAAACTGGTTGGACAAAAATAAAACTAAAAAATAATGAACACATTTTCTCTAATAAATCATTAAAGTATTCTACAAAACTTAAAATAAAACATTTATTTACAATGCACACTTATACAACAGTTTGATTTACAACACACGCTAACCCCGGTAGTATAATCAGAAGTACAGAAATCTGACTAGCCTTATATACTTAATACATCCACAAGGTAAACAACTATTATAATTTTAAACATATATTCAAGACAGTTTACAAGGTCCATTCATCTGGGAAAACTGAAAAAAATGAATAAAATTAGAAAAGCCATTGCACTAGTCCAATTGGACAATAAACTGATTGGCTGGTTAGCAACCAATGTTTCTTAATAAATAGGCCCATGGCTTAATTAATGAGCATGTGTTTTCTGTAAAATTTTTGAAAAAATGATAAGTTGTGGGAAAATGGAGAAAATTTCTGTTATTATTTCATAATAGCAGGTACAAAACTTCAATTCTGCAAACTTTCCGAGATCTGGTTTAAAAACTGGTAGGAGTTGATGATACGAAATAAGTACTATTTTCCATGCCTACTTCGACCATGCAAACTTCACCATACTATAACCCTGGTTTGCACTTTATGAATCCTGGCCAAAAATTCCCGGTTTTCTTAAAATTGAAATAACCAAAAAACTTTCTTTACAATATCTTACAACAGGTCACAATCAATCATTCACCACAATATTTATCATGTTATCTATTATAAATACGTCTGCTTAAATAATGCTCAGTTAGAATAAAAAACCAGAATTACCATACTTTAATTGGCCAACCATAATTGTTCATGCTACTTATGGGAGGCTTATTAAGGGTAAAGATTTTTTGTAGGACACATGTGTATTGTTTAATGACTTTAATTGGTTGTACATGTATTAAAGATACATTTGTTAAATTATTTTTGTTGTAAAATGATGCTTTAATGCAAGCCGAGCTAAAGGAAATCCTTCCTACAAAGCACAGATCAGACCTACAGCAATGACACTATGTACGGTATTGTTATTGTTGCTTGAAAGTGAGAGATATTTAGTTTGATTGTTTTTGTTTGTTTGAATGCCACTTTCAGCAATTTGTCAGGTATATAATTGTGTCCAGTTTTTATTGGGGAAGGAATCCGGAGTACCAGGAGAAAACTCCTGACCTTCAGTAAGAAAACTGGCAATCCTTATCAATTAAGATTGGAGCTGAGTATACTCTGCCTGCAGGGAGAATCAAACCCACAACCTCAGTGTTGACAGACCACAAGATCAATAGTAGACGAACTACCTTAACCACCAAGCCATTGAGGTCCCTATTTAGTTTGACTATATACATATTGATAAGATATAGAATTTTCCCTGTTTAATAAATCCCAGTAAATAAATCACATGTGAAAATAATCGTTTAGTTTTCTCTCCAGTTCTTTCCTAGAACAAATAAACGAATAATCATACCTTTGCTTTTTTTTGACGAGGGGATTAATCCAACAAATCACCAAAACTAACTTTGGATTATAACGGCAGTAAAATTTTGCCTAGTTCTTTCCCAACTATTAGACAATTTCTCAAAATTAAAAGATTAGTAAGCCTTGTCCTTTAGGTTAATTTAGTAATTTACAGTTTTACTCTATTTTTACAGACTTTAATTTAAAACACTAAACTGATTATTTCGTTCAAATTCGTCATTAAAGGGCAATAACTGCTATAAAGGGTCATCATACAATTTTGACCAAACAGTGCTTTGCAGATCATTTAATTATTTGTGCAAGTTCCATTTTCACTCTAGCTGCTATGGCATTTAAGTTACAGGGCAAAGACTACAAATTTCACCAAAAATTTTTAATAAAGGGCAACATCTCCTATAAGGAGTCATATGACAATTTCAGAACAATGAAGTAAATTGAAGATCTTGTATTGCTGATCATTTTTGACATTTACATTTTCACTCAAGCTGTTAATATTTAAAAAGTTACATGACAGAAACAGAAAATTATATTTAAAAAAATCAACATTTAAGGGGCATAGTAGTCTGACAATTTTGGACCAAAAAAGTGTTTTGTAGCCACTGTCTTGCTGATCATTTAGGCAATTTTCAATTTCAATATACTAGTAGCTCTTTTAGTTTCAAGTTATATTGTAACAAGTGTGGACACAGAAAAACGTCTCGCCTGCATTCCGCATCAGTAACGAAAATAAATTTCATCATAAGCATTACGTAAATAGCATTAAATATCAGCAGTGGCCTGTATACAAAATATTGTCACCATACCCTGCATAGTTACAGGGGAACAGCCGTAACCCAAAAACTTTAACGTAGTCGCTGGACCGTGAAATTGAGGTCAAGGTCAGGTGGAACCTACCAGACAGTCATGTACTATTCATCAGCAACCTATATACCAAATATTGTCATCCTACCATGCGTAGTTACAGAGGAACTATCGTAACCCAAAAACTTTAACGTAGTCGCTGGACCGTGAAATTGAGGTCAAGGTCAGGTGACACCTACCAGACAGTCATGTACTAGTCATCAGCAACCTATACACCAAATTTTGTCATCCTACCATGTGTAGTTACAGAGGAACTGTCGTAACCCAAAAACTTTAACGTAGTCGCTGGACCGTGAAATTGAGGTCAAGGTCAGGTGACACTTACCAGACAGTCATGTACTAGTCATCAGCAACCTATACACCAAATATTGTCATCCTACCATGCATAGTTACAGAGGAACTGTCGAAACCCCAAAACTTTAACATAGTCGCTGGACCGTGAAATTGAGGTCAAGGTCAGGTGACACCTACCAGACAATCATGTACTAGTCATCAGCAACCTTTACACCAAATATTGTCATCCTACCATGCGTAGTTACGGAGGAACTGTCGTAACCCAAAAACTTTAACGTAGTCGCTGGACCGTGAAATTGAGGTCAAGGTCAGGTGACACCTACCAGACAATCATGTACTAGTCATCAGCAACCTATACACCAAATATTGTCATCCTACCATGAGTAGTTACAGAGGAAATGTCGTAACCCAAAAACTTTAACGTAGTCACTGGACCGTGAAATTGAGGTCAAGGTCAGGTGACAGGTGACTGACTGGCAAGTACTCATCATAAGCTACCTCTGGACCAAATTTGATGGACCTATGGCTTGGGCTTACAAAGATATGAAGTAAGATGTCAAGTGTTTACGCCGCCGCCGCCGGATTCCCATACATATGTCTCGCCTCCAGCGACTTTCGTCGCAGGCGAGACAAAAACTGAAATTTTATAAAAAATCGTCATTAAAGGCAATAACTCCTACAAGAAGCCATTACGTAACTTTATACAAATAGCAACTATTGTCGACCCTTATGTACTGATCAACTTGAGGTAATGGTTTTTTTCTATAGGTATTATAACTGTTAAGATATTGACCAAAAACTTGTTTTGACACCTGGTTTTGAATCATTTAAATTTCTTGGTCTATATACAATTTCTTGTTTTGAGAATTCATAAACAACATGCATTGGGTTATTTATTGGTAAATCTTATAATTCACAAAAACAACATCCCAAAAAATAAATTCCAACTTAAGGATGATTGCTGGTCAATTTTTGAGAGATTTTTGTCAGATTTTTAGAATCCTCTAGATTTTACCATTAAAATAGGGATAATTTTTTTTGCCCAGCAAACCCCCTATTTTCTTTTTATAATAGGGTTTATTGAGTCAGTAAAAGCTAATTAACAAAGTTTTATAAATTTCGTGTTATTTTTTCCTAGGTTTTTACACTGAAACATGTCCAATGCTAAACCTATGAAAAAGTCAGAGAAAGCTTTTTCCCGCCAAATTTTGGATGCTTATTATCTCGAAAAAGAGTTCAGCAACCTATGAATTTTTTAAGCTTATTTTGTACCTTTAACTATGGTCTATTTATCAAATATATAAATTTAGATACCTTGTTATTTTCAACATGACCAGCGAACATCCTTAAGGATTAGTTCAATAACTAACACAGATCAGAAGAAATGAAAGTAACTATAAAGTATAAAAACTTATAAGAATAATATAAGCTACAAACTTTGTAGCTACGACACAAGATAAAATGTCTTCAGATTGAGCAGAATACTCACTTATTAAATCTGGAATAGTATAAAACAACTTCTGGATTAGTATTTGCTGGTGCATTTATGCTAACTTTGGCCAGAAAAAATAAAATGTTTGTAAGACAATCTTTTTAGAAGAGATTTTTTCTGGTGTAATTTTTAAGTTTACACTGTTCAACAAAGTCTTTGAAGCAAGTAAGATACTGGTACATGCAAAGCATGATTATATTCATGTAAATGTCACTTTTAGAACCTTTTTTTTAGGTTAAAATGTTATAGAAGATCATACTTATTCAACTATATCAAATGTTTTGTTATACTAGTGTAAAAACCATCTTGCTATAAAATATCTATTTTCCAACAAAATGTGACACTCCCATGAATAAATCAAACAAATTTTTATCATTAAAATCACATTAACACATGAAATAAACCCTTAATCATATTTACTAAATAATAATCAATTGAATAAATAGCACATAATGCCATAAAAAATCCTTTTATAAAGAGTTACATGTAACAGCTGATGTAACACTTGTTGTAGAAATTGATTGGTTAAATCAACAAAATAAATGAATATTTTGTATTAAAATATGTCTAAGTACATTGAATCTATAACACATGGTATTGAATACTGCTATATAACACCACAGACATTAATATAGGAACATTTTCTTTATTAACATATTTGTTTTGTTAAAATGTAGAAATCAGTTATAATTGACCATTTCTTGATGTGATGCATCAAAATATAATTATAGGTGCAATTGGTGAGAGCAGATAAACAATGCTGGCCTACTGTTAATTAAAACAATAAAAAAATGCTGGCCTTGTGTTAATTAAAACAATAAAAAAATGCTGGCCTTGTGTTATCAAACGATAAATAATGCTGGCCTACTGTTAATTAAAACAACAAAAAATGCTGGCCTTGTGATACCAAATGATAAACAATGCTGGCCTACTGTTAATTAAAACAATAAAAAAATGCTGGCCTTGTGATACCAAATGATAAACACTACTGGCCTACTGTTAATTAAAACAATAAAAAATGCTGGCCTTATGATACCAAATGATAAACACTACTGGCCTACTGTTAATTAAAACAATAAAAAATGCTGGCCTTGTGATACCAAATGATAAACAATGCTGGCCTACTGTTAATTAAAACAATAAAAAAATGCTGGCCTTGTGATACCAAATGATAAACACTACTGGCCTACTGTTAATTAAAACAATAAAAAATGCTGGCCTTATGATACCAAATGATAAACACTACTGGCCTACTGTTAATTAAAACAATAAAATATGCTGGCCTTGTGATATCAAATAATAAACAGGGCTGGTCCACAGCTGGCAAGCAACTGATAAACACGGCTGTCTTACTGTTAACTACATGATAAACAATGCTGGCCTACTGATAAACAATGCTGGACTAGTCATACTAAATGATAAACAAGGCTGGTCCACAGTTAGCAACCACCTGATAAACACTGCTGTCTTACTGTTAGCTAAATTATAAACAATGCTGGACTAGTCATACTAAATGATAAACAAGACTGGTCTACAGCTGGCAGCCATCTGATAAACAATGCTGCTTAGTGTTAATAAACTGATAAACAATGCAACATTCATCTTGCTTACCTTTTAGGCATGTCAGAATTTCCTTCAATGAATGCTACAGACAGTTTATGTATTCTTCGTTTCTTCCTGTATATGTGTCTCACCTTTAATAAAAGGATAGAACTTATCATAACTTGAAATATGTCATAAATTTTGCTTTATTAGTCCCCCTCTCTTTTCTTGTTAAGTTCTTGCTGGGCAATTAAAGTAACTTAGTCTATATTATAGGATTAAACACTGGGTTTTAGGAAATTATCAATGTGCAAACTCCAGCCACTCACTCACAAACTAAATAAAGTCCGAAGGACTTTATGTCAAGTTTGTGAGGGAGTCTCAGGAGTTTACACATTTATAATTTCTTAAATCCCAGTGTTTAATCCTTATAATTCTGTGAAATAATCGTTGCGGTTTTTAAAACAGCAAAAACAGTTACAGAAACCTATCTAGACCTCAAAATGTACCTAGACCGGAAAGCGTAGGGATATGCAAAACAGTACCAAAGGAATCGCGGTTCTTTAGATATTGAAATGAAAAAAAAACCAAAATGAAACACTAAATTGTATTTATCTTATATATTTATTTGAAATCTTAATCGATTTAATTGGAAATCATTGGGGCAGAGAAAAATTTGTCCCCTCTCCCTGACGATACGCTAGGAGGACGTCATCTTGTTTACCTTGGATACTGAAAGTAGTCAGCTCAGAGGAAATATCGATGTATAAATTATCTGAGAAGACGCCATTTAAGTGTTTTTATCCAATGAAAACATTTAATATAAATAAATTACAGCCTGAATAGAATTATTGAGGTATACTGGAAAATTCAGTATCTTCACACACTGTTTATGAAGTATCACTGATGCATTCAAATCACTTTCATAATTTACAGAGAATGCATGGAAGTACTAAAAATACATATATGACTTTGGCTGGAAATTTATGAAGATTTCACTTTTTTTTTGGCAAATAGCAGTCGACAAATGAGCTAGTAGCCAGCAAATTTTTGTTGTTTGCTGGCTTTAAGTGGAATACCTGGCTAGGAAAATTAACGAAATTTGAACTAGTTAAGTCAGGAAGGACTTTTCCAGCATCTGTACTACTCATGGCAAAAGGCAAGGACATTTAACAATTTTTTTTTATAATTACTGAATACAATAGTTTTTATAACAAACTATCAACTTACAGACTCCCACGTGCACAGAATCACTATTCTTGTAAACTTGTTTTTGAACACATCTGATTTCTTGTATACATTTATTTATATAAATAGTCAACACATTTTTTAAAGTAAGATACAATATGTTTATAATAAATATTTTATCATTGAAAACCAAACTAAATACATAAAAAATCTTTTTTAAAATGCCAATATTTTAATATTTAGGAAAAAATCTATTCAAATATTTTTTTTTTATTTTCCTGTAACAACATTTTCATTTTAAACTACTAACAAAAGCAGCATGAACTGAAATTTTCTATATGACTCAACATAAACGTTTTTTCTGGGAAGCAATAAAAAATTAGTCTGAATAGTGATGACTCATATCAATACAAGGAAATTGTGTCTTCTTTTCAACAATACTGGCATTAATAAATTACAGATATTGTACCTTTGTAATACACAATTTTTTAAATTTATTTCAATTATTATTTATAACATATTTTTAAATACAAGAAATATTCCCATTTTACAACAAACAATATATTTATTAAAAAAAAAAAGCATATTAAAAAAATCCAGAACATATTAATAAAATATCAATGTGAAAATGGCAACATTATGAAAAACTATGCAACAAAAAAAAGTATCTCGACTTGCCACAAAAGCCTTTGTAAATATTTAGGTTCCTTTAATACAATTCTTAATATCAGAGAATGTAGTTTACTATCAATAACACATATGTTTGATACAAAAGTACATACAGTGTATGATTTATACTCTAAAAACACGAAAAGAGGAAATGTTTACCACACAAATGACAGTGTTTTTGTCAAAGTTATAAACACAGTTTGACCAACGAATGACCTAAGTCTGTGTCAACATCAAAAATGACCCAAATAAATCATAAAGTATTGATCTTTAATTTTTTCAAAGCTACAACTGAACTTCGAGTTTGTCTATGTTGCCTTTACCATCCACTACCTGATGGTGAGCTTTTACTTGGCTTTGTTAAAATATTCCAATAAAATGTTATCAAAATTACCAAGGTGACAAATTCAGTCTGTAAGATGCACGTTTTGTCTATTCATAGGAATTTGACCCCATATAATTTGGGTCGAAATATGGCCAGAAAACGAAAAAAAAGTATTGTCAACAACGAAGGGAGTGAAGGAGTCTAACGCAAAAGTAACAATTCCTACCCCCTACCTTTGTTGTTGAGTTTGCTTTGAGAATTTGCACTGACAACATGATTGTAGGTGTTCTACATACTCACGGACATTTATTCTTTAAGATTATGACATTGATTTCTGTAATAGATCCATATTTTTGCAACCACGAAACTTTTTCTTGGACTGAAACACCTTATTTACTTCAGGGAAGCAAACATTAATGACTGTGGTGCAGTAAATCCAAAAGTAAAACGCGAAATCTGAACAAGAGAAAAATTTTCTCTGCAAATTGCAAGAGGAAGAGCACATGGCTTATGTCATAGGGTTACGTCCCTTTACCAACAGATGTGCTAGAAATGAAAATAATTTGATTAAAGCTTAATTTTACAAAATAATTAAAATGAGGATTTTAATATTATTTCATTTACATACAAAGCAAAGTTTTTATTTTGACCCCATTAATTAAAGAAATTTTATGCCTAAAGTCGTGAATGGCCAAATCCCTGAAGTAAAGAAAGTGTTTCAGTCCAAGAAAAAGTTTTGCGGTTGCAAAAATATGGATCTCAAAGGAATTGATGTCATAATCTTAAACAATAAATGTCCGTGAGTAAGTAGAACAACTACAATCATGTTGACTGTGCAAATTCTCAAAGCAAACTCAACAACAAAGGTAGGGGGGTAGGAATTGTTTACTTTTGCGTTAGACTCCTTCGCTCACTTCGTTGTTGACAATGCTTTTTTTTCGTTTTCTGGCCATATTTCGACCCAAATAATAGGGGGTCGAATTCCTGTGGTCTATTCAAGACTCAGCAATGGCATTCAACTCTAACCTGTATTGTGCATTTACACAATCCCAGTGGACTTGCATTATTCCATCTCCCAATCATGTCATATGAAGAATACCTTAAGCATTTAGAGTTGAACAACACAGATGAGTCTTGAATAGAAGAAACGGGCGTCTGGCATAATTCTACAAGTACCCTTGGAACATTGTTTTGTTATCTTTAAGATACTCTACCAGGTATTTGACAAAAACTGATCAATGTTTATTCTGATAGTTAATTACTTACAAATGCTGGCCATGCAGGAAATTTCTTCCACTTTAACCAAACTATATCTTTTTCACAGATTGGAAAATCTGGAAATAGCACAAGATATTGTCATTTTGTATATTGATGTCAAAAAAAGAGACAAACATGGCAACATATAACACTTGGCACTGGTCAAAAATGAATTCTATTTCAACATGTTACAACACTTAAGCCAGAAGTGATTTTTAGCCTAGACATTTATAATTTATAATTTAAGTAATAGCACTGTTCCCTGTGATATTGTGAATGGCCTTGACTTGTTGACTAAATAAGCCTTCAGATAGAGATAATATTTAGTCTATAATTTTATTAAGTCACAATTCACTTGACCTGTCATTTTTTCAGTGTAGTCACAATTTACTAAATAAAAGCAAACAACTGAATAGTATCTTAATTAACAAAAAGATAATCCTAACAAGTCAGGATTTCTGTGTCCACGAAACCCTGACAAACTTAGCTATGAAATTCCCAGGCAATGTATGGTATGATGTAGCTAATCAAAATAGTGACTTCTAGCCCGGAAATTTCCTAACTAAGTCCGTTAGGGTTTTGTGGACACATGAGGATACAGAAACCCTGACTTGTGAGGATGCAAAAAGATATGAAACTGATTAAATGAAAATAACATTTAAAAAACTGTTTAGTGTTCATTTTATAAAATCTGGCAAAAACTTAACTACATGTAAACTACATATGAATAGTTTTGCATAACTTTAATTGTAAAAATATATATATGTAGGTAATGTTTTTCAGGAAACTAATTTTTGATACTCAGTTGTAAATAAAATGTCTGACTATAATTACTCTTAATTCAAGTTTGAAGTATTAGGAAATCTACCATTTCCATCAGCATTTGTTCTATTGAAACTTTTTACAATTTTTAGTTATATTTTTAATTATGATTTATAACATACATTTGTACCTGTCGCCTTGAATTCTATGATTTATATTCTGTCAGGATTTATACAAATACTTGTGTGTCTAACACAAAAATCTTACCCCCAACTATAGGTGATAAACCCTCTGGAAGTTCTGTGTCGGAATCGGAACTGGAGTCACATGTGTCTTTATCTAAATTTGGATCAAAACTTGAACTGGTTCTGCAAAAAAATCATTAAATAATAGAAATATCAATATGTATGCAAGGCAAAAAGCTTAAATTTTGCCTGATTCTTTTTAAATGTCATCAATTCAACACAAAGGGAAACAGAAGAAAGAAACAGAATTGACTAAATTATATTTTTTTTTAATTTACGCAATTTTCTAAGGAACTGGTATACAATAAACTTTAATAGGTATGTAAAATATCTTTTTAATCTACTACAGCTCTGTTAATTTAACTTTTAAACAAACCTACAGTGTCAACACCACTTAAAAACCTGGTGTATGTAGTAATCTTATAAAGAGAACAGAAGAAAACAAATGTATAGAAACTTACAAAAAAGATGAACACTGACTAAAACCTGGTGTAGGTAATTCAAACGAATCCTCCCACTTCAATGATTTTGGTGTTTTTGCATTTTCACTCTCCATAATAGCATTAGATTGTTCAATAATCTGTCTGGACTTTGGTGGTCTGCCTCTTTTTTGTTTTTCTTTTTCTTTCTCTTTTTCTTTGGTTTTTTGGGACAATTTGGTAAATGTTTTAATAATGTTTAAATTTGGCAGACTAATTGTTTTTGCTTTGGGATTTTTCTTAACACATTTTGGTGTTGAAGTTCTGGACAATACTGGTAGATCACTATTGATAGTCTTTCGAGTCTGCTTGGTTTTATTATTACAGTTTTCATCAAAAGCAAGTTTACGTTTCTTACTAGTCACTGCATTCAAATGAGTTGCCTTCTCTGCACTTGCTGCAATTACTGACTTATCTTCATTTTCTGTTTTATTATTTTTGCCATTTACATTTTGATCATCATTTGCATCCTCTGTAGGAGATTTATTCCAGTCTACGATTCTTTGCAACTTTAGACTTTTAAATGCACGATATTGTAAACAACTTCCATCAGAGGAACTATCATTTGAATTGGAGCATAGGTCTGTATAATTTTCATGTAAAGAGTCACTTTCAACTTTCGGTAATTCAATATTATTATCTAATCCATTATGCTGATGTTTCCATTCACTCTTTTTGTCCTTAGAAATACAATTTGCCAAATTTTGTACATTTGCATCATTTTCTATACCATGGTCCCTGCTATAAATATTATCAGAGTCAATATTATTCTGACTATTTTGACAGTTATAAGATTTTAGACCTTCTGTATTTGTCTGGTAATTTTTTTGATCTATCACAGATGTTTCTTCAGAATGATTGTTTAAGCTTAAAAGATTTTCTGAACTTCTTTCCGACATATCACTAGCCATTTTTAATGCTTGAATGAACAATTTTTTCTTCTCTTCACTCTTCAGTGAAAACCCTAAAAAATAAATCAAATAATGTAGATCACCTGGAAAAATATTTGTCTGACAAAACAGTCATGACAGTGGCATCAATTCTTATTTGTTTTGCAAGTCTTTAAAAAAAAAAACCACAAATACAAACAAACAAAAAACAAAAGAAACAAAACCAAGAAATGTTTGAAAAATTTCCAAATGGAAGAGAGAGGGTATATCAAAACAAACACTACTCCAAACAGAATGGGATTTAATGCCACACTGATTACTTCAGATTCTTGTCCACTTAGCTACACTGCACGAAACAAATGACACCCAATCAAGCTAAATACCAACTGGGCACATTATTATTACAATGTCCTTGTGACTGAGTATGGCCGTAATTTTGTAACTGCAATTCTGACTGGGCACATTTTTGTAACCATGAATGTCCTTGTGACAAAGTCTGGGCACATTTTTGTTGGCATGTTCTCATACCTAACTCTGGGAACATTTTTGTTACTGTACGTGTCCTTGTGACCATGTCTGGGCACATTTTTTTTTAACATGTACTAGTGTGTCCTTGTGATGAAGTCTGGGCACACTCTTGTTACCATGTCTTAGTTACCAAGTCTGGGTACATTTTTGTTAACCTATATGTCCTTGTTACTAAATCTGTGAACATTTTTGTTCCCCTTTCCTCGTGACGAAATCTGGGCACATGTTTGTAACCATTTTATTGTTACTGTCCTTGTGACTAAGTGTGGGCATGTTTTTGTTACCCTTTCCTCGTGACAAAGTCTGGGCACATTTTTGTTACTCTTTCCTCGTGACAAAGTCCGGGCACATTTTTGTTACCATGTCCTTATCACTAAGTCTGGGAAAATTTTTATGAACATGTCCTTGTGACTACGTCTGCGCACATTTTTGCCACTGTGTCCTTCTGACTGTCTAGGCACATTTTTGTTACCATGTATATATGTTCTTGTGACTAAGTCTGGGAACATTTTTGTTACTTTGCTCTTATGATTGTCTGGGCACATTTTTATTACCATGTACTTTTGACATTGTCGGTGCACATTTTTGTCACCGTGCCCTTCTGACTGTCTGGGCACATTTTTGTTGCCATGTACTAGCCTTATAGTGTGTTGTTGTGACTAAGTCTAGACACATTTTTGTTACCAAGTTTATATGTCCTTGTAAATAGGTAAGTCTAGACACATTTTTGTTACCATGTATATATGTCCTTGTGACTAAGTCTGGGGACATTTTTGTTACCCTTTCCTCGTGAGAAAGTCTGGACACAGTTTTGTTATCATGTTCTTGTTACTGTCTCGGTACATTTTTGTTACCATGTCCTTGTCACTAAGTCTGGGCACATTTTTATTACCAAGTCCTTGTCACTATGTCTGGGCACATTTTTATTACAATGCCCTGGTCACTATGTCTGGGCACATTTTTATTACCATGTCCTTGTCACTAAGTCTGGTCACATTTTTAATACCTGTCCTTGTCACTATGTCTGGGCACATTTTTGTTACCATGTCCTTGTCACTAAGTCTGGGGACATTTTTATTACCATGTCCTTGTCAGTAAGTCCGGGCACATTTTTGTTACCATGACCTTGTCACTAAGTCTGGGCACATTATTGTTACCCTTTCCTCAGAAGGAAGTCTGGACACAGTTTTGTTATCATGTTCTTGTTACTGTCTCGGTACATTTTTGTTACCATGTCCTTGTCACTAGGTCTGGGCACATTTTTGTTACCATGTCCTTGTGACTAAGTCTGGGCACATTTTTGTTACCCTTTCCTCATGAAGAAGTCTGAACACATTTTTGTTACCATGTCCTTGTCACTAAGTCTGGGCACATTCTTGTTACCATGTCCTAAATTGTCACTAAGTCTGGGCACATTTTTGTTACCATGTCCTTGTCACTATGTCTGGGCACATTTTTGTTACCATGTCCTTGTGACTAAGTCTGGGCACATTTTTGTTACCATGTCCTTGTCACTAAGTCTGGGCACATTTTTGTTAACATGTCCTTGTGACTAAGTCTGGGCACATTTTTGTTACCCTTTCCTCATGAAGAAGTCTGAACACATTTTTGTTACCATGTCCTTGTCACTAAGTCTGGGCACATTCTTGTTACCATGTCCTAAATTGTCACTAAGTCTGGGCACATTTTTGTTACCATGTCCTTCTGACTGCCTAGGCACACATTTGTTTCCAGGTTCTTGTGACTAAGTCTGATATAGTTTTGAGAATAGACCTTTTATAAGGCTTTAAAAGTTATTATCAGGGATTAACTTTCAGCTTATAGGACTTTCAATATGAGAACAAGATTTTATATAATAATTGCAGGGTAATCATTATCGGTCCTGGCAGTCATTTTGATTATGTAAAATGTATTCAATTCCTAAGGGTATTATTGAAAGTGCATGTACTTGCAATAAATTGATGATTAATTATTGAATTATTTTTGATGGAATTTCAATTTTGGAACTGAGAAATTTAAATGACTTAGGGTAAACAGCATCATATACATATATTACAACAACAAGTCTGTAAGAATGATACTGCAGTGCAGGAAATGAAGCACCTCTAACCTTATTTCATTTTTCATTAGTTCACAACAATGTGGTTTTTTTAAGTACAATTTATACTGCTCAAGCTCATTGGCAGATCCAAGGAAGGGGCATAGGAGCACACCTGGCATGCCCCTTCCCCCAAAACTTGGACCAAAAATTGTTAAATGATATGCCTAATTTAAAATCTGGCACCCTGGACCCTCTGGGCCCCCTAAAACAAATTCCTGGACCTGTGCCTTAATGATTCTGGATTCATTAGGTGCTCAATATTGGAATAAAATATACAATTTCTCAACAATTCACTGTTTGTTTTTTGTTTACTCATGGTAAAATAATCACTTTCTGGCCGAATGTCTGGACAACGTTCATTTTCATTTGTTGCTTAATAAAATAAATACCAAATTTCTAAGCAGATGAGGGAGTAACTCCCTTCTAATTTGTTAGTGAAATGAATGTAAAAACATTTTTTATACAAGTATATACCTAATTTTCTAGTACTTTAAAATTGATTTATGGGCTGATTTAAATCCCTTTAAATCAATAAACCAAAAATATCAAATTACAACACAGAATCTATAATTAGAACATTTAAATGAATTTTAAGATAACAATTATTGCATAGCATTATACAGTGTCATCCTGAAATGTTAAAGGTCAACGCAAAAGATCTCCTAAACAAACCCATGTCATGATCTGCAGATGGCAAACTTCATTTTTTTTTTTAAAAGAAGATAAAACCAAACATAACCCTTAACCCTTCGTGTGAGATAATTTTTTTGAAAATACAGAATGATTGGGTAATTGTTTGGTTTTCTAAACTTTGTTTGATGAGTCTGTAATTTCATAAATAAATGATTGACTATATATTTTTCTGAATTTTCATAAACATGATAATACTATTTTTTGTAAAAGGAGAATGATATCACACACAAATTCACGCAACCCCACCCCCTTTTCTGAGAAAATAATGCACATAAAACATAAAGATAAATGAATTACCTGTGTACCTTTAACAGGTATATTATCTCCAGGGTAGATGAGATAACACATACCATGTACCCTTTTCACAGCTTTTAAGTAAATCTGATATCTCATTATATTTGAGAAGATTAGTCAGAGAAACTATTGAAAGTTTAAATGCCGACAATTTGTGTTGTATTAATGTATCTTGGAATTCTGTAATATAAATATTACTACTTGAAGCAGACATATTTATTTACTATATTTCTGGCATTTTTCTGTAAGCAGTTTATTCAATTGTACATCAAGATATCATTTAAAACATAAAATTCCTTACATTTTTCAAGATTGTCTTGTTATTCAGGACAATTTTTAACTCAAGAGACTATAACAGTTATCTAAGGATGTCAATAGCAAAGAAATAGTTTAAACATGTATCAAATAATATATAGAGTTACAAAATGTACCTAGAAAATTCAAATTTCCATTTATTATAGTGTTATAAAAACATTGTTGGAATGATTAAAATAAACCATGGTTGAGCTATTACAGTACATGTAAATTCTTATTGGCCGACATATCAAGGACCTCTATTGGCGGACATATCAAGGACCTCTATTGGCAGACATATCAAGGACCTCTATTGGCCGACATATCAAGGACCTCTTTTGGCCGACATATCAAGGACCTCTATTGGCGGACATATCAAGGACCTCTATTGGCCGACATATCAAGGACCTCTATTGGCTGACATATCAAGGACCTCTTTTGGCCGACATATAAACTGGTTCTATTGTCGATACACTACAGAAAATTTGTTTGTATAATTTATTTCAAAGCTATAGGTGTTACATAAACTATGTTTAACATGGATCTTTTTTGCAAGAATAATTAAATTAGCAGAAAAAAGTTCAAAAATTTATGACAAACAAATTGACAAATCTCATTTGAACTTTTAAATAACTTGAGCTTAACTCAAAGGAGATTTGGAAAAGCTGCTGACAAGAGGATCCATACCTCCCCCTTCTTAGTTGAAAACAACTATTTGTAGTAAAATTCTCTATGAGCAAAAAAAAGTTCAGTGTTAGCTGAACTCAGGAGGCCCCACAGCAATGAATTAAAAGATATGAAAAATGTCCTTTGGGCATTAAAAAAATTGAATGTATATAAAACATACAAAATTTATTACTCATAAAAATCATGCTTGGACCTATCATGATTATACAGGCCAGGTTAGTTTGTTTGAATGTTGTTTAATGCCACTTTCAGCAATTTTTCAGCTATATTATGGTGTCCAGTTTTCATTGGGGGAGGAAGCTGGATCGACCAAATGCAATTTGATGGGAAACTAACTGACTACAAGTACATGTGGCAGTAAAGACTGCAAAGCTAACTGAAAACTAACAGGTTACCAGTAAATGTGGCAGTAAAGACTGCAAAGCAAACTGAAAACTAACTGGTTACCAGTAGGTGTGGGAGTAAAGACTGCAAAGCTAGCTGAAAACTAACAGGTTACCAGTAAATGTGGCAGTAAAGACTGCAAAGCAAACTGAAAACTAACTGGTTACCAGTAGGTGTGGGAGTAAAGACTGCAAAGCTAGCTGAAAACTAACAGGTTACCAGTAAATGTGGCAGTAAAGACTGCAAAGCAAACTGAAAACTAACTGGTTACCAGTAGGTGTGGGAGTAAAGACTGCAAAGCTAGCTGAAAACTAACAAATTACCAGTACATGTGGCAGTAAGGACTGCAAAGCTAGCTGAAAAAAACTAACAGGTTACCAGTTCATGTGGCAGTAAGGACTGCAAAGCTAGCTGAAAACTAACAGGCTACAAGTGCATGTGGCAGTAAAGACTGCAAATCTAGCTGAAAACTAACAGGTTACCAGTACATGTGGCAGTAAAGACTGCAAAGCAAACTGAAAACTAACTGGTTACCAGTAGGTGTGGCAGTAAAGACTGCAAAGCTAGCTGAAAACTAATATAACAGGTTACCAGTACATGTGGCAGTAAAGACTGCAAAGCTAGCTGAAAACTAACAAATTACCAGTACATGTGGCAGTAAGGACTGCAAAGCTAGCTGAAAAAAACGAACAGGTTACCAGTTCATGTGGCAGTAAGGACTGCAAAGCTAGCTGAAAACTAACAGGCTACAAGTGCATGTGGCATTAAAGACTGCAAATCTAGCTGAAAACTAACAGTATACCAGTACATGTGGCAGTAAGGACTGCAAAGCTAGCTGAAAAAAACAGGTTACCAGTTCATGTGGCAGTAAGGACTGCTAGCTGAATACATATCTAAGAGGTCCACACTAATTCTATTCAAAGAAGATTCCATTGGTCCTTTAGTGTTTTTAAAAATGCAGACCGTCATAACTTTTAGTCAGCTGATTTAGTTGTAAATTTATATTATGGTATAATTAGAAACATGTGTATAACAGACCTGAAGGAAACTCCACAAAACATCAAAGGCAAGGTAGATATTAGTGAAAAATGACAGTAAAAATTAATAAAAAATTAAATTTTCTTATGTTGCAGTATATAACAAACATTGATAGCATTAAATTCATCATTATAATACTAGTATTAAAGAATTCCAACATTTTGATTAAAAAAAATTTTCAACGAATTTCCCACTACCCATTTTATGCCTTTTTCACAAAAATATAATAATATAAAATAAAACTTATTACATATATATCATGGTAATTTAATATTTTTGTTTTCAAGCTAATTATGTACAAAAATAAGAGAATAAAATAACCATACCTTGCGTGACTGAGAGAAATATTGAACATGAAAACGAGACGGGATGGAAACAGCTGTTACTTATCAAAATGTGCTTACAACTCAATAAGTTTTATCCATAAATTTTTTTCTACATCCCTTTGTTAATCTTATCAATAAAACATAATTATGATTTGTAGGAAAAGTAGTTGCAATCATATGTACACATATGTACACATAATGAACAAAAATAAGACCTTTCTGTTCATTTTATAAGAAATTTGTTGATATACATGTATAGTGTAGGTATTAACTCTATGACACTCTAAAAAAATACAAATAATGCAAAAAAATTTCAGGTAAAAATAGTGATAAAAGTAACTTAATTCTTAACTTGCATTGATCTTTGGGTCTACACAAGTCAGTTCTTCAGTATATGAATCAATGGATATTACTTATCAAACAATTAACTAATTTTCAGAAGAACCTGAAATGTTTTGGAAACTTTTTTTCTTGATCATAGGTCTACATTTCAAATTGTGGACTATAATATTTTCTGACTGTAGGTATACTAGTATGTATCAAAAATCAAGTCCACTAAGACCTGAGAGTCCAACTAGATATCAGTGAGATGGCGTCCATCTCTGTGGGCCCTGCTGACCTTGAGGTCAAGGTCAAAGGTCATCAACCATGGTATGCGGCACACTGCCTTGATATTATCTATCCAAATATCAAAAGCTTACCTTAAAAAATTGAAAAATTATAGCCCCACATGAATTTGTAATTCAGAAAGCAATAATGTAACCTTAAGGTCAAAATTCAAGGTCAAAGGTCAACAACCACTGTATGCAACACATTGCTTTGATATTATCTACCCACATTCCAAATATCAAAAGCCTACCTCAAAAGATAAAAAAGTTACAGCCTGGACATGCATTTGTCATTCATGACCTTTAGATCAAAGTTCAAGTTCAAAGGTCAACAACCATGGTATGCGACACATTGCCTAGATATTACCTCCACTCATTTAAAAAATCAAAAGCCTACCTCAAAAGATAAAAAAAAAGTAAGAGCCCTGACATTAACCATCGTCGGAAACCCACGTCCCGTTGCGTTCTCACTTTGCTACCACCGTGGGCACACTTGTAGATATTTTCTGGTTTTCATGAATATTATTAAATTTAATTATCCAATAGGAACAATGTTTTTGGATAAAACATTTATTATCCGAAACTGTGTATGTTCCAAAAATAAAAATCCTACCTCAAAAAAGTTACAGCCGGGACATAAATTTGTCATTTAGAAAGCAATTATATGACCTTAAAGTCAAAGTTCAAGGTCAAAGGTGATCAACAGCCATATGCGACACAGATATTATCTACCCACATTTCAGGTACATACAAAAAAAAACAGATTGTAAGTGACGGGGAAGCTATCTGAAGATACATTATGTAACATATGAATGAACAATGGCAAAGGATTGTTTGTTTGTTTGTTTGTTTGTTGTTTAATGCGACTTTCAGCTATTTTTAAGCTATATCAAGGCTTCCAGTTTATATTGGAGGAGGAAGCTTAGCCAGAGTACCCGGAGAAAACCCCAGACCTTCAGTAGGAAAGCTTGCAACTCTTGTCAATTAAGATTGAAGTGGAGTACACCCTGCCCACAGTGAGACTCGAACCACAATCTCAGTGCTGACAAACCATGTGATCCATAGTAGACAAACTACCTTAACCACTCAGCCACAGAGGCACCACAATGGAAATAGAGATACTTATTTTACCGAAATATGATTTTATACATTCTGGACTACCATGTTATGCAATTTTTAAGTACAAGAAGATATACAAGTACATCAATCATTACAAAAACAAACACAATTTCAATATGGAGTCCTCTATGACCTAGAATAGGATTGATACCAGTAGGTCATCATTAAGGTTGGGAATATGAACCTGACTGGCTTCCCTGAGGGGACCTCGGTGTCCAAGTGGTCTAGGAAGTTAGTCGATTGACACCAGTAGGTCATCATTAAGGTTGGGAATATGAACCTGATTGGCTTCCCTGAGGGGACCTCGGTGTCCAAGTGGTCTAGGAAGTTAGTCGATTGACACCAGTAGGTCATCATTAAGGTTGGGAATATGAACCTGACTGGCTTCCCTGAGGGGACCTCGGTGTCCAAGTGGTCTAGGAAGTTAGTCGATTGACACCAGTAGGTCATCATTAAGGTTGGGAATATGAACCTGACTGACTTCTCTCAGGGGGCCTTGGTGGAGGAGTGGTTAAGGTAGTTAGAAATCTACTACTGATCATGTGGTCTGTCAACAGTGGGTTCAAGGCTCACTAAGGTCATGGTGTAATCAATTCATATCCTAATTGACAAGGATTGCCAGTTTTCCTACCGCAGCTTGCAGGTTTTCTCCTGGTTCTCCCACATCCGGCTGAATAACTCAATAAATGTGACAGCCAAATATTTAATATCATTTTTATTAAACCATTATATATACCCCTATTTTCTGCAGAATGCAGTGGGTTTTCATGTGATATTCCAGCCTTCTCCCCATAATAAAAACCAAACATCATGAAATAGCTGAATACTTGCTGAAAGTGGAATTAAACTCCATCTAAACAAATAAATAAATGGCTATTTGCGTTCATGAGATGACATTAAAGACAGAATTCATTATATACAATCATCCAAATTTTTTCTGCCTGATAGAAATGAACACCATGACTATAATATACCTAAAAATTGATAGTAGAGTTGCATAAAACTTCAGGCAGATATATTTACTGGGTAAGACAAAATTTCAAATATACATGTATAGTGTTTTATAAGATGAACACATGTATAATTTGTTTAAAAAAATGAATGATTCCAAGCAATACAATATGTCAAATTACAATTTTGTTCATATAAGTTTTCTGAACATTTTCCTTATAATAAAGTCAAAAAATTATTTTTGTAAGCTAGTGAGCTCTGATGATACTCTGCTCTACAACTTTATACATACAAATACTGACTGAAAAAGCTGTAAACCGTCTATCCCCCAAAGGGTGCAGGGATATAATAAATCCCACAGTATTGCATGATCATAAAAAACTATTGACAAAACAGTATTGTATCATCTATCATTGCTGAGAAAAATGTGATGAAAATTATGACGTTCGAAAGGCAAAAGTTTGCAAAGTGTAATTAGGAGTCGGAGAGGTTGAAAAATAAATCCCACAATATGACATGTTCATACAAAACTACTGACAAAATTTCAGTATTGTACCACTTACCATTTCTAATAAAACATGACGAAAAATGGTTACCGATAGAAGCTCACACTAACACACACACACAGACGAAAACAGTACACACCCTATTCCCTATGGGGAGCATAGGTATAAAAGCGTAATCTGCTACTTATGACCACTTTCTGATTACCATCAAATTGGGGTTTAATGGTAATATCACAGGATCAAAGTGATAAATTATAACTTCAGTAATTATAAAATTTGCTACATATTTTTGTTGCAAATTTCCTATTTTTCTAAAAACCTACCGTTTTTTATGAAGCTGTCTTTCTCTGGACAATTGAATGCTTTGATTTTTGTGCTCGAAGTGATTGTTTCTCTATAATAAAAGTAAAAACTTCTTATGTACAAATCCAATAATAGTCATAGTGACTAAATAAATACAATCACTTTTCAAATAAATTTGTATTCAATATTTGTATTCTGTACAATTTAATGAATTTAGTGTATTAAATATTTAGGATTTTGCATGATTTTGTCAATTTCCTGAAATGACTGTCGTTTCATGGCTAGGTAACCAATGAACTGGTACATTTCAAAGCAAAACTAAATGTACACAGGTTTATCACAGTGTAACGAAAATCAGAGATTGTTGAAAAATATTTGATATTTGATCCGAAACCATATCTATCCTTTCTTCAATCATAATTGATCTTACACAACTTGCACAATATAAACACATGTACAAGAGATTTACAAAACAATTATTAGGCACATCTAAAAACTGCTAAAAAGAAATCAACAACTACTTTCAACTCTCTATGATAAAAAATAAAAATAACAAGAAAAAGTTGATCTATTGATCACTGATACCCCCATTTCATTTAGCAGAACTTTTTTTGGTAAAATTTTTACTGTTTTTCGTCAACTAGTGACCTTGACCTTTGATGGAATTCCTCCAGCATCAATAGGCTTTTTACCTACCTGATATGTATTAATATCCTAAAGTTTCAGTGATATCAAATACACACTTTTTGAGTTATTGTCCTGAACATTTTTTTTGGTAAACATTTTGAACATTTTTTGGCAAATATGAACTTAAAGTTTGACGGATTCCCCCAAAAATTGATTGGATTCTCATCCACCTTATAAGAAACTATATCCCATAGTTTCATTGAAATTAAATTCAAATTTTTTGAGTAATTGTCCAAAAACATTTTTTTTTATAATTTCTAATGTTTTTTGGCAACTGTGACCTTGAAGTTTGAGGGATATCCCAAAAAATCAATAGGCATCTGGTCCATCTTATATGAAACCTCATTCTAAAGTTTCATTAAAATCAAATGCAAGCTTTTTGAGTTATTGTCAAGAAACATCTCTTTTGTAAAAATTTTGTGTCAACTATGAACTTGAAATCTGAAGGATTTCCCTTCCTTACTGTATAGGCTTCTTACCAACCTGATATGTAACAATATCCCATCGTTTCATTTAAATCAGATGCAAGCTTAATGAATTAATATCCGGAAACCAAATCTGGACGGATGAATGGACAGAGAGACGGACACAAGGACAACTATATACCCCCGACTCTGTCCAGCAGGGGTATAGAAATCGTTTTTAATCAATTAATATTATAGACCATTACTTACACAAAGTTTTCATTAAAAAATTTGATGTTGACCTCTTGACTTTTTTTTCCATAATTCGTGGTTGGTAACTCTTCATTTGTCACCTGAAAGTAATCATATACTATACTTCCAAAAAGAAAAACTGCAAATTTCATGTACACTACAATCAATATCTTCAAACCACTAAACATGTAAATATGTTATGGTTTGTTTGTCTAAATTGAGTCTTATGCCACTGCCATCAATTTTTCAGTGACATGTATATCATACATGTATATAGCATCCAGTTGGCTTTTTTTAGCGGGAGAGAGGGCAGGGGGCCAAGTTACTGGTGAGAAACACTAAACCTATAGCAGAAAGTGCTTCAATATAGCTTGATGTCGAGCACACCTTGCCCGAAGTTTGTCGTTAAGTCACAACAACATTGTTGACATACAGATGATGAATATTAGGTGGCTAAGGGGTCGTCCATAATTGTCAACCATTTTCATAAGTGTGCAAACCGCAGACTTTAGGGAGGGGGTGAAAAATTTCAACATTTTTGGGTACACTTTTTTTTTATCTTCAGAAATTGTTCGTTTCCGTAGGGTTTGGTTTTTATATTAGTTTAATGGTTGATGTACACTTTTTGACGGGGGGGTGGGGGGTCTCAAAAAGTGTGCTTTTTGCACACTTGTGAAAATGGTTGACAATTATGGACGACCCCTAACTACCTAGATAGTGTTGGGGCAATTATCCCACACCATGAATTGAATTTTCAGTCATTTTTTTACAGCAATGCACATAATGGAATACTCGAAAATCAACTCTACAATAATTCAGTCCTATTGCCCATCACTATATCAACCAACTCAAACAGCTAGGCCCAAAACAACACTGTACATGTACTTCTCTTAATACATGGATACAAACATGTACAGAGACTGCAGCAAGGGACATGAGTGGTCAAGGTATATGTGTGTCATTTATCTCATAGATCTCTGTATTTGATCTTTATGTGTGTCATTGATCTCAAAGATCTCTGTAGTTGATCTTTGTGTGACATTGATCTCATAGATCTCTGCAGTTGATCTTTGTGTGTCATTGATCTCATAGATCTCTTCAGTTGATCTTTGTGTGTCATTGATCTCATAGATCTCTGTAGTTGATCTTTATGTGTGTCATTGATCTCATAGATCTCTGTAGTTGATCTTTGTGTGTGTCATTGATCTCATAGATCTCTGTAGTTGATCTTTGTGTGTGTCATTGATCTCATAGATCTCTTCAATTGATCTTTATGTGTGTCATTGATCTCAAAGATCTCTGTAGTTGATCTTTATGTGTGTCATTGATCTCATAGATCTCTTCAGTTGATCTTTATGTGTGTCATTGATCTCATAGATCTCTGCAGTTGATCTTTGTGTGTCATTGATCTCATAGATCTCTGCAGTTGATCTTTGTGTGTCATTGATCTCATAGATCTCTGCCGTTGATCTTTGTATGTCATTAATCTCATAGATCTCTGCAGTTGATCTTTATGTGTGTCATTGATCTTATAGATCTCTGTAGTTGATCTTTATGTGTGTCATTGATCTCAGATCTCTGCAGTTGATCTTTGTGTGTCATTGATCTCATAGATCTCTGCAGTTGATCTTTATGTGTGTCATTGATCTCATAGATCTCTGTAGTTGATCTTTATGTGTGTCATTGATCTCATAGATCTCTGTAGTTGATCTTTATGTGTGTCATTGATCTCATAGATCTCTTCAGTTGATCTTTATGTGTGTCATTGATCTCATAGATCTCTGCAGTTGATCTTTGTGTGTCATTGATCTCATAGATCTCTGCAGTTGATCTTTGTGTGTCATTGATCTCATAGATCTCTGCCGTTGATCTTTGTATGTCATTAATCTCATAGATCTCTGCAGTTGATCTTTATGTGTGTCATTGATCTTATAGATCTCTGTAGTTGATCTTTATGTGTGTCATTGATCTCAGATCTCTGCAGTTGATCTTTGTGTGTCATTGATCTCATAGATCTCTGCAGTTGATCTTTATGTGTGTCATTGATCTCATAGATCTCTGTAGTTGATCTTTATGTGTGTCATTGATCTCATAGATCTCTGTAGTTGATCTTTATGTGTGTCATTGATCTCATAGATCTCTGCAGTTGATCTTTGTGTGTCATTGATCTCATAGATCTCTGCAGTTGATCTGTGTGTCATTGATCTCATAGATCTCTGCAGTTGATCTTTGTGTGTCATTGATCTCATAGATCTCTGCAGTTGATCTTTGTGTGTCATTGATCTCATAGATCTCTGTAGTTGATCTTTATGTGTGTAATTGATCTCATAGATCTCTGTAGTTGATCTTTATGTGTGTCATTGATCTCATAGATCTCTGCAGTTGATCTTTGTGTGTCATTGATCTCATAGATCTATGTAGTTGATCTTTATGTGTGTCATTGATCTCATAGATCTCTGTAGTTGATCTTTAAGTGTGTCATTGATCTCATAGATCTCTGTAGTTGATCTTTATGTGTGTCATTGATCTCATAGATCTCTGCAGTTGATCTTTATGTGTGTCATTGATCTCATAGATCTCTGTAGTTGATCTTTGACGATACCACAAACAAAGGAGGATGATTCACCAAGGAAAGCATTTCCATTTGAACACTACACCTATTTGACTAACCATTTGACGTCAATATTGTCTGATTTGTTCACAGTTCAAGTTGGTTTCAGACATGAACAATATAGACATTTATTTACCTGAGCTGGCCACCATGGATAGGTGGGAAGTTTAACCCACACCACATCTTTTTCTTTGTAATCCATTATCCAGGAAGAACTAAAAATATAAAGACAGAAATACATGTTAAAAGACAGATATAATTTCTTGTTACATGTACATGTACTGTACCCTCATCTTGGGGAAAAAAAAGAAATAAACAGTCTTCCCGACTTCTATTCCATGTAAAATTTTCACCCAACCTTTGATTACAAAGTTATAGGCCAACATAGGTAAACATGTGTGAATTCTATGTTTGCTGTTTTCTATTGGCTGGAAACTCTATGCATGTTTATTTCTAATCTCATTTTAGAAATTTGCTTCTCACATACATGAACATACTATTTCTTCTAGATAAGGTAAAATTTAATAATCAATATTTCTGTAACAAACAGTTTTTTAACAGTTTTTTGTTTTTAGGGTTTCAGACTCTCAAACAAATTTTAATGGATTACTTCTAATAGTCTACAACTAAGATTTGTGTAGTTAAACATGTTTTATGTGACATGCCATGAAACATTAAAATACATGTAGGGTCACAAAAGATTGTGTAGACCTACAAGTAACATCCTGTCACCAAAAGACAATATTAGTTCAATATGACATGAAACTGATGTAAACTTTCATTACACATGTACAGTACATATACAATACATGTATATACTAGTAATATACTAGTAAATTAATTTTCGGACACTTACAATATTGTCTGGTACTGTGCGTGAAGTGACAAGACGTCATTTATATATTTTTTAGTAGTATAGTGTAGGCATTTAGCTCTCCAGCATGCAAAGTAAATTTTCTTGATGACATTTTTATTTATTTTTTTCTTTCTATTGTATAAATTGTACATGTATATGTCGATATGTTGAAATAAAAATACTGGTATGTATATACTGTTATTGTGCCCTTAATGGGGCCATGATGGGATATTTTATTCCTACCTTAGGAACATAAGGCAATTGGTTTTTGGTTGCAGCTTTCTCACAGGGCATTTCTGTTGAGCCATTACCGTTTGGGCAACTATAAGATACCCTGGTGAGAAAGCCAACTCTAAAACCAAAATATTTTGTAGATCAGTATAGCAAACATCTCATCTTTGTGAAATCCATAAAAATGTCCAAACAAATAATCAAAAATAATATATTAAAACAACAATTTTAATTGGAATTTTTTGTTGGAGGGATTTCTCCATGCCTGGTTATAAACTGGCCCTTATTCATGTTATTTTTGTGTGTCAGGGTAAATATTCTGTTACAAACATTATTAATCAGCACACAGAAAGCAAAAATGCAATAAATTTCTAAACTTTTAGAAATCTAAATGTACATAATATTGTGTAAAAAAAATCACTATACTAAATGCCACACCCTCTTGGAAAAAATTGTTTGCCTTGGGTTTTTTTGTTATTCCATATTTTACATTTTTATTACAAAAATCTGGTAGAAAAAATTTTAGATAAGATAACCTGTCTTGGTTAATAATATATGCCTCTGTTGTTTAGTTGTTTCAAATCGTCCTTGACTTTTGTTATTGGAATTTAACATAATATTAGTCAGCTATTTTTGCTTCCGAAGAGACCTACTAGTACATGTAGCGTTGTTTACAAAAGTTTGTCTGCTTAAATGACGTTCATTGGTATTAAGAAAAACCACGAGACTTTTTCTGCCTTAAAATAAACTGCAGACAACATTAGCCGAAGGATTTGGAATAGACAACAATTAATAGTTACTAACATACACTTCCATTCAAATTAACTATGGAAAATTGTCCTATCAAAATGACAAAACTGAAATATTTCAAAACTCTTAATACATGTAAGTGTATAAAATCAACTTTGTCCACTTTGCCACGTACATCACATGTACATAAACATGTTTTATCTAAAAAAAAAAACCAACAACCTGAATTCATCATTCACTTTACTTAATTACAAGATTTATTTCAATTGCATGTACTTGTACTACCATGCATCTACATGCAGGTAAAAACATGAGCTTCTATAACTTCTATAAGTGTATTATGGTTTAATGTTCAAGTCTTCAACAATGTAAAACAATATTGTTTGTATAGAGGTACCTAGGACAGCCTTGACTTGTTAAATAATTGTTTTTTTCTGCCCATTATTTTAGGAGTAGACCCTGTACTTGTGTGTGTACACGTATATATAAAGGTACCTAGGCCAGCCTTATTAAATAATTGTGTTTTTCTTGTCGTTATTTTAGAAGTAGACCCTGTACTTGTGTATGTGTATAAGTAGCTATACAATGTAGATTGTTTTCTACAATTCAAAACAGGTATAATTTTTAAACAAAAAGCTATAAATGATTATTAATCAATTTAAAAAATCCTAACATTATTCAAGGGTTGAGCTGAATATGTTGATTTTTTGGGAGAAACAGGTAATCATTATTTGTTATGGCCTTACCTTATATAAATGTTTAGATCCTCAGGTTGTATTTTGTTATTAACATCGACAGTTTTATGTTAAAATGTCATGATAAAAGTAGAACAATATGGATGTTTCAGTAAAGCACAAATTTTTGGTAAAAAAATAGTCTGAGAATTAAAAATCAAAAAAGCTTATAATTCCTTTTATTTTAAATACATTTCTGTGAGAGATACATCGTATATATGCATTTGTCTTTGACAATGTAAATTTAGAATAATAGATTTTACAAGTTACTTGCACAAATAGTGGAATAATGTGAATGAGAAAACATGTTTTATTGATACTGCTATAAAAGTACAAAAAATATAATGTACAGTCTTACAACTTATAGATTTGTCTTCTATAAAAATTGATGTACTACAGCTTCAAACTTGTGGTGTGTAGACTAAGTAGATATATTACATACACTTTACAAAACATATACATTGCATGCATGTCAATATATAAAAAAAAATTAATTTTTGTCTGTTATCTGCTAAAATTTAAACTATGGCACATATGTTTAGCTTTTTCCAATTGTTTGCAAAAAAACTGTTCTGTTATATCTACATATATACACGTATGTGCATGCATACTTGTACATGTATCTTTAACTGCACATTTACAAAAAAGATATGCATGTACATGTACATATACATATAGATCTCCATATTGTACTCTTCTTTTAAAAGTTTTTTTTATAATATGCAAACAAACTTGCCACTTACCCAGAACAATGGAGACATTTTACAATAGTAACTTTCAATCCTTGTCCATAAAGTACAATATACATGATCGCTCGAGACATCTGTCACTGTCCCACAGGTAGAGAGTTGACGTCCAGGTTTTTATATATAAGTTTACATACAAACAAACGTTTATCATATTGGTCTTGTGTGAGTATAATTATTGTCTTAGTTTTAAATAAATATTCAAAAAGTTATTATGCATGAAACTGCATAAATTAACACATTACATGTATATCATGTCTATATTCAATTAGCCTGTTAGAAAGGTATTTCTTACATCCTGTTAAAAAACATTCCAATCACTAAGCACACAAATCATAATGTATTTTAATTACCTAAAGGGTTTTAGCCTATATCTGTTTCACCTAATTAAGTCTCTGGCATAATTAGACTTTAAATTGTAGAGGTAACCATGTTCTGTGGATCACAGCACATGTGAAACTTGATAGTTAAAATTAAAATAAAGCCATTTGTGAATTATTTGATTTCCACTTATCATTCATTTAAACTCAAGTATGTTAGGTAACATCCACCTTGCTCAAATGTCAGGTAAAACTCTTTAATTGATAAAATTTACCACAATATTGATGTTAATTTTATATTTTACAAAAATATAAAAAAATCAATCATGCTACTGCATTATATAAACCAAACTTCATAGCCATGTCTGTTTAAAATTCAATGAAATGTGCAATGTTCTTGTAAAATTTAGGCAAGAGATTATCGTTAATTGCACACTTCAATTGCCATTATTTTCAAAGATATATAGAAAGCCCTCCGCTCCAGGTGACCATAAGATATACATTAATAAAATAAGGAAAATAAAACATAGATATTTGCTGAATTTCTGTCAAATGAATTATAATTGATGTTTACTATAGTATTTGTCTGCAAGTGGTTTCAAGCAAACATGTCTGGCACTTTAAAAGAAATTAAGTTTTGAAAACTTCAGATATCAAATTCTTAAATAAAAGCAATATATAAGGGTAACGTTTACAATATCTATAAAAAAATGCTTAATAAAATTGTGTGTTACAAATTTATTCTACCTACACAACATTAATGCACTTGACTAAAAAATACAGTGTCCAACTTTAAAACCCTTGATTGACCTAAATTTGTACCACATACTAGTACATATATCAAAATACACGATCCGTGTGTGTCTCTGTATATAAATCACTTTCTTAATACATATTTATTGGGCATTATTAAAAAGTCCAATAATTTATGACTTGGGCAAAAGTAATGTTTGTAGAGACTTGCACAGTCTACATTATGTAATCTTTTGTAGTGTACTAAGAACATGTTCAATAAAATTATTTTGTACATGTATTGTATAGCTGACAGATATTTGATAACTATTATTCAACATGCTTAAATGGTAATTTAATATGAACTTTAATTATTAATTTAACAAGACAACAACCAGGTATTGGATACACTCATACATGTTATATTTCAATATAAGAAGATACTGCAAACACATTCGCACACTGAACATGCAAGCTGAATTAAAAAATAGATTTAAATTTTTTAATGAAAACTTATTACAGTGTGGCAAAGAAAAATGTCACCCTGCATTCCGCATCACTTGTGAAAAAAAATTAATTTACAACAACATGTCAATAGCATTAAATTGTCATCATATAAAATATACAATGCATGGTTACAGAGGAAGTGACTTGCATGTAACCTACATGTAACAACTTTTAGTCACTTGACCCTGAAATTGAGGTCAAGGTCAGGTGACACCTACAAGACTATTCATCAGCAACCTATATACCAAATATTGTCATTCTACCATTCATGGTTACTGAGCAACTGCACTAATCCAAAATCTTTAACATAGTCACTAGACTGTGAAATTGAAATCAAGGTCAGGTGACACCTACCAGACAGTCATGTACTAGTCATCAGCAACCCATGTACCAAATATGGTCATCCTACCATGAATGGTTACAGAGGTACTACCCTAATAAAAAAAACCTTGATCATAGTCATTGCACTGTGAAATTGAGGTGAAGGTCAGGTGACAGGTGACTGACTGGCAAGTTCTCATTGGGGGACGGACAAAATTCCCCGGATAAAATCCCTTCAGTGTAATTTAGCATAGGCAGACAAAATCTCCCTCATTAAATTTACAAGGCGGACAAAATCCCGTGTAAAATTTTCAAGGCGGACAAATCCCTCCCGAGTCTTATTATGCTAATATCGGTTTTATAAGTATTGTGCATTTTCTTTAATAGTTTTTTACGTGGTACTTGAAATGGTGAATGAGGCAAAGATTAAAACATGCCATGGTGGGTTTTTTCACTGAGACACATCAAGTCGATTTATTGTTTGTATTGTTTGGTACGACATGTGTTAATAAAGGAACCGCCCCATTTGATCCCATTCATTATTATTTACCGAACAAACAATTCAATTGATTGAACTAAATTATACCATTATTTTACATGGTTTACTAAATTATAACTTATTTATAAAAGCCATACCCGTTTCAATTTTCTACAAGATATACAGAATGTTTTGTAAGCGACATTCGTTTGATCACAAATATATTAATTAACATGTCACCAATTAAGCACTGACTGCAATTGAGTCAAACAATCATTAATTAAGTAATTAAAAATCTGGGGTTTTTTATAGTAAAATATCATGTCATTTATTAAGATTTATATTTGTATATGTACAAGACTGTATACTGATTAGAACATTTAAAAAAATCAGATTTGGGAGGGATTTTGTCTGCCTTGAAAATTTTACAAGGGGGATTTTGTCCGCCTATGCTAAATTACACGGAAGGGATTTTGTCCGGGGGGATTTTGTCCTACACTCGTTCTCATCATAAGATACCACTGGACCAAATTTGATTGACCGTGGGCTTAAGCTTACAAAGACATAAAGCAAAATGTCAAGTGTTGACACCACCCTCACCCTTAGATTCCTATATACAAGTTTGTCTTGCCTCCAATGACTATCGTTGCAGGCGGGACAAAATCCAAACAGAAAAAATAATGTGATCTAGATTGATTTCTTTCATAAAAATTACACTGATCATTAAAAAACTTGCAGGTTTTCAAAAGTTGTCAGCTAAATGTAGATGCAAATCACACAAAACTGTTCCAAACTGATGAATTTCCAATTTAAAAAATGCCACCTATTGTCCACTTCTAAAAACTGTGGCTGTAACTTCAGTTTGTACTATTGTAAACTTTTGAAATGGACAATTGTCTTTGATAAATGTTCAGGCTTCAGATGAATGATAGGTGTCAATGTCTGAGTGAGGATGTTATTAAAACCCCATGCTGTGTAAACATGAATGTAATTTAATTACTGATGTTTATTCCCCACATTTACCTAATTCTAATCTGAGGTAAAACACCAACTGTTTTATATCTTGTTTAAAAAAGCTAACCAGGGACATCCATGTTCTAATATTCAAACTTACCTGTTGCCTATGGCTAGAGTAACATCTACTAATGAGGTTAATTAGATGAAAATTTAATTGGCATAGATAAACAATACAAAAACAATGCAGAATCTTTATTTCAATATCATAGTCTTTTAGTTGATGACAGCCAGTTTTTTTAACCGGAAGTAAAAGGGGAGATAAATTATGTAAAACTGGAAATGGGTCAATTAACAGCAATGAAAAAAAGGCCTAGTAAATATTTTTTGCAAGTTTTCTTAGTTTAATGGAATCTATTGTAAATTGTGTTAAAACCCTCCAAATACTACCCATTTCAATTATGGTAATACACTCAAATTTCCACGTGCAAATTTCAGTGATGAACACTCTTTAGTCCTTGAAAATATATTGCAACCACTGGTAACTCGGTTGAAACACCTGGTGTCGATTCAAAAAGCGATCGTTAGCTTAACAGGCACGTTATCCCATTTAAATTCCATGGGATAAAGAGCAAGTTAATAAGCTATTGCTTTATGAAACGGCACCCTGTACATTATTATTAACGAATCATTTGTTTAGAGATATTATAAATGCAAGATATTTCAACAGTACACTTAATTTTGATTCATTTTTATATTGCCAAATGAAGGAAAATCATCAAAAGTTTTGTGTGGACGAAATTATAGTATGTGACTATAAGGAAGCTGGAGGAGAAACAGGTAATTTTTTCTGAAGCCCCACCAAGTTAATTATACAATACATGGAAGCACATGGACTTTTCAAGCAGTTATATAGTTCTGTTACCAAAAACAACTACATCTGGCTAGTGTTAAAGTGAATTATGTGAAAATGATAAATTAATTGCCTATGTCATGACCCTATGGCTATGTACAGATGTATGTTCTGCTGTACTATACTAGTACACTAGAATTTCGGGGATGAAAGTGTGTCAGTTTAACAAATCTTAATTTCGTTTAAATGCACTGTATTTTATTATTGAGGAATCATTTATAGTCAACTTTACCGTGTCCATACGACGGGTTTTTGCTTGACAAAATTTGAAAACTGCTACCGCGTTTGGTCGAGTTTATGGTCCTTTTGTATATCTCATATTACAGTATTTGAAGGTAACAATTATTTTCCACAGTTAATCTGCTTTTTGAAATGCGTCCGTTTTTTCATTTCGCCAGATCGATTTTCCATACTAAATTTTGACCTTGTTTTGACTCTTGTTTTGAACGGAACTGTACGTTAGGAAAATTCCATTGTTGTCTATTAGAAATCCTTCGGGTGTTGTCGTCTGCAGTTGAGGCGGGAAAAGTCTCGCGGTTTGTCCGAATACCATTGTACGTTACGAAAACAGACGAACGTTTGTAAACAACATTAGACCCCTTAAGATACAAAAATGGCTGACTTCCTATGGAAAATCGATCTAGCAAAATGAAAAAAAGGCCGCATTTCAAAAAGCCGATTAACTGTGGAAAATAATTGTTACCTTCAAATACTGTAATATGAGATATACAAAAGGACCATAAACTCGACCAAACGCGGTAGCAGTTTTCAAATTTGTCAAGCAAAAACCTGTCGTATGGACATGGTAAAGTTGACTATAGTTAGAGAAATAAATGCACGATATTTCGAATGTAATTTAGCCTTGGGTTCTTCACAGGGGCACGTAAAAAATTGATTTACTTGCGCTTTCGATTGATACTGGGTCGGTTTTAACAAAACCGACCCAGTATCAATCGAAAGCGCAAGTAAATCAATTTTTACGTGCCCCTGTGGGTTCTTTGTTTACATTGCTGAATGAAGGAAAATCGCCGAAATTACTAAGAAACACAGAAATTAAAATCAATAATAATAAACCCATTTTTGGACTGATATAACACCTGCTACGATTAAAGCAAAGAACTATAAATAATTAATTTCCTGGAATAACCTGCAATGCAGCAACTTCGTGTTGTCAGTTGATCAAGGTTCGACGAACATTTCTAAAACTGTGCAACGTATGAAGAGAAAACAAAGTCAATTGTATAGAAAGCCACGAAACAAATATGTTTTAATACAAAAATCATTTGCATTTGATTAAAGAGTCCAAAAGTTTACCTGAATACAGGTCAAGGTTGGACGACTGTCTTGTGCATTTGTTGGTAAAGTCGGCCATTAAATTCAGCGCCCTCTATTAGCTTGAGTAGAGAAAGAACAATAAATCAATAATCCTTTTGACTATTTTAAGCGGTATATTTGAAAAGAAGCATTATATTTGACCACTCACTTTCACTTCAGAGCACATATTAATTTTATTTTTTTTCAATGTTTTAATTAAGTTAAGAAGTTGTTCTTTTCCCTGCACAAATTGCGTTGCACACACATCCTTGAACACTTATATATTGTAGACCATCTATGTATAAATTATTTTATTGATGTATTTTATTTTATATACCGTCACTGTTTTCAAATTGTCTGAAATTTCTCTTGCTCTGAAAATATTTGTGACAATTTTAATTGTATTTATTTATCTATTTGTAGAATGCATGCTCCCCACCCCATAGTTAATTTGCAAAACCGTTTCTCAATGGTAACTCAAATCAGAGTGGAACAAGAAGAACTGAACACCCTATTCTAGAATCAACGCTTTCATCCGCTTTAGAGAACAGAGTTGCCAGTGAACAGTCGAGACGAGTAGTAAAATTCTAGGTGAGTTTATCTTATCAGGTTTTACTACTTACCTTTCGTATTGGATCACTACCAAGTAACAAAGCCAAAACACATACTTTCTCTTCCAGAAGTGGATAACAGCTGATTGGTTTGGAATACGAAGACCCAGTCTGGAGCTTCCTTCATCCAGTAAGTACCAGTAGTATAAAACCTCTTAACAACAAAATGTTCTACTATGTTATCTTTACACTTGCACTTATCATCTGGACTAGACAGGCTTTCATGGTACATCATATAAAATTAAATCCTAGCCATAAATACCAACATTCTCACCAGGAATCTATTTAACTGCATAACACCATTGAAGGAGTGAATATATACTTAACCGAATGCCTTAGTAACCCAATCACAGCTACAACACAAACTTACTATTGGATAAAGAACGTCAAAAAACAGATTCAATTGACACAGTCAAAATACTCAATCGCCAGAGATAGGAGTTAACAAAGATTCTTGCTACTCTTACTTAGTGGCATAGAAACAAACCCAGGCCCCAGAAGAATAAGATTTCCATGCACAATCTGTCAAAAAGCCTGCAAATTTGAATCAATAGCCTGTGACGACTGTGACAAATGGACACACAGAAATTGCATTGGAATGTCTACAACAGAATTCAGCAATCTAGGCAAGAGCGAAGACACATGGACATGGACATCATGCTCAAAACCCAACAACTCTTCGACAAAAGTATACTTTATACCAAGTGGAGACGACAGCAAACATACCTCCCTAAATATATCCACTAATCCATTATTGCTAGACAGTATATCAGATTCATCCATACCATCAACATCGGGATCAAGTATTAACTCACCATCTTTCAACACAACATCATTCAGTACAGATATACCGTTCATGACATCATCTCCTAAACCAGCTAAAACGAAACCAACCCCTAAGAAACAACTTAGACTGCTGAACATCAACTTCCAGAGTCTAAGCAAAAGGCGTAAACTTCTGGAAGCAATTATAGAGTCAACTGATCCAGACATAATAATAACCACAGAAACATGGCTAGATCCAACCATTAAATCAAGTGAAATATTTCCTGACTACTTTCAATATGATATCGAACGAAGGGATCGTCCCAAAGACCCACATGGGGGAGTATTGATAGCAGCTAAACAATCATTACAACTAGGGAACATAACAAAAAGCAGTGAGATAGAACTATTAACTGGTACAATCGCATTAGAAGGAAAAAAGAAGATGCTTATTGGTGCATTTTATCGCCCACCAGATAAAACAGATGACACCTACCTTAATACAGTTAAAAAGGAAATAAGTACCATCAAATCAAGACATCAAAAAACATCTTCTTGATTGGAGGCGACTTCAACCTACCAGATATAAATTGGCAAGAACAGACCATCACACATAGACAGTACCCCACAAGAACCAGTCAAGCTTTTTTAGACACCGTAGCTGATAATGGTTTAGAACAAATCGTAGATTTCCCAACACGCAAAGAAAACACATTGGATTTAATACTTACTTCTTATCCATCATTCATACTAAGATGTAAACCTTTACCATCAATAGGAAACAGCGACCATGACATCGTCTTACTTGATATAGCATGTAAACCTTTAAAACCAAAACCAGTTAAAAGAAAGATATACCTGTGGAAAAAAGCAGATATATATAAGATAAAGGAAGATCTGGAAAATTTCAAGACATCTTTTAAAACTACCTGCAACAGAACTGTAGAATCCATGTGGCAAAGCTTCAAATCAGAAATTCAAAAAACCGTTGAGAAGCGAGTACCAACAAAAATGACTCAAGGTAGACACACACACCCATGGATTTACACAGCAATAAGACGCAAGATCAACCAAAAACCACAAGAAAGCTAGGAAAACCAAAAAGAAAAGAGACCAAGATAGATACAAGAGACTAAGACAAGAAATACAATGGGAAGTACGACAAGCCAATAAGAAATACATGGAAGAAGTCAGCCCCAACTACATGGACAACTCCAAGAAATTCTGGTCCTATATAAAAAGCAGAGGCCAGGAATGGACGGGAGTAGCACCATTGAAGAACAAAATGGGATTCCTACAAAGCGACAACAAAAGCAAAGCTAACATCCTTAACGACCAATTCCAGTCCGTATTTACAAAAGAGAACCTGACCAACTTCCAAAATAAAGGGAACAGTCCTTATACCACCATGGCTGACATACTAATCAATGTAAAAGGAGTCCACAAATTATTGAAGAACCTGAAACTACATAAGGCAACCGGACCAGATGCCATACCATCCTGCATAATAAAGACAGCAACAGACCAACTTGCTCCAATTCTTACAGAACTGTACCAAGCATCCCTAAACACTGGAGAAGTCCCACAAGGTTGGAAAGATGCAAATGTAGTCCCACTTTTCAAAAAGGATGAAAGACATTTAGCATCAAACTACAGACCTGTATCACTTACCTCCATTACATGCAAAGTCCTAGAACACATTGTACACAGCAGCATAATGGACCATTTCGACAAAAGCAAAATTCTCACAAATGCACAGCATGGTTTCCGCAAACGACGATCTTGCGAATCCCAACTAATCATAACCATTTCATGATATTGCATCACAATTGAAAAGTAACAGCCAAGTAGATATCATCCTACTAGATTTTGCTAAAGCGTTTGACAAAGTGCCACACCATCGCCTACTACATAATCTTGAGTACTACGGAGTAAATCCTAAAGCAAACAGGTGGATAAGATCATTCCTACAAAACAATGCAAAGCGTTATTCTAGAAGGAGCTGTGTCTGAACAAGTACCAGTACTTTCTGGGGTTCCTCAAGTAACAGTCCTTGGACCCCTACTGTTTCTGGCCTACATAAACGACATGCCAGAAACAGCAACATCATCAGAGACCAAACTTTTGCTGACGACAGCCTCCTGTATCGAACTACCTGTAACCAAGCAGAAAGTGACCTACTACAGAAAGATCTCACATCTTTAGAGGACTGGGAAGTGGGAAGATAAGTGGCAAATGAGTTTCAATGCCAAAAAATGCATTGTAATTAGAATACATCCCAAGAACCAACCTGTAATACCTACTAATTACAAATTACATGGACACACACTGGACACCGCTGAAGCTAGTAAATACCTGGGAGTTACTATCAGCAATAATCTAACCTGGGACAGACACATCGACAATATAGTGGGAAAAGGAAACAAAACAATAGGCTTCATACGACGTAACCTAAAAGATTACACTAAACCGGTTAAAGCAGCAGCATATTCAGCAATAGTAAGACCTTCGGTTGAGTATGCTTGCACAGTATGGGACCCTACTAAACAGGCTAAAATAAAAGCAATCGAACAAATACAAAAAGAGCAGCTAGATTTGTAAACAACAACTACACAGACCGCACACCTGGCTGTGTAACAAAAATGGTAACATCTTTAAAATGTGAAAGCCTTGAAGACCGCAGGAAACAAAATAGGTTGTGTATGCTGTTCAAAATTAAACACGATCTAATAGACATTGATAGGCACCAATATCTGACGCCAAACGATAGCCGAACCAGAGGAAAAAACCGCTTCTTCCAAGAAAGGACTACAACAGACGCCTTCGGACAATCATTTTTTGCAAGGACCATTAGTGAATGGAACAAACTGCCAACATCAGCGACATCAGCTGACACAGTTGATGGATTCAGAGCTGCCCTGAAGGCATGCTCTACTAAAATTTAGACATTAACATCCTGTACATAGTTTTAATTGTATATATAGAGAACGTTTTATCCTGTAAATAGCCAAGAGAAAACTTTCTGTGTTGTCCGACATTGCGTTAGTTTTCGCGGAACCTCATACATTCAATTTGAATTCGCTTCCTTACCTGGAAGAAGAAGAAGAAGAACTCTTTAAATTTACTATTTTGTAATCTATTTGATTTGCAGAAACATATAACGTAATTATGTATGTCAGTCCTTCGGAATGATATATTGTAATATTATGTAGCCTTGTTGATTGGAGAGGATGTTTACATGGCCTGTAGCTAGCTACAATAATGTAACTCGTTTTTTATCTTGGCGCACGGAGTTGCAATATTGTAGCTAGCCTGTATAGCTGCTATTCAAGTATCCAATTCTTTTCAATGGTTATTATTCTGAATAAATATGTCTAAATCAAATCAATCTATTGTAATTTGTTTTTGACTGATTGTTTGGGTGTAAAAGGCAAAATAAATATAATTTAATAAATTTACATATTTTAGTGTAACAGTACATAACGATATTAAAACTTAAGTCCATTATTCAGTACCAATAACGTTTGCAGGTACGGCATGCCGTGCCAATAATTTTCAGAAATAAAACAAAATAGTTCACATTTTGTTTATTTATATTGGTGTCTTTGACTCTCCTCTCATCTCAAATACATAAGCGTAGCAGCCGGTACGGCAGGTACGGCTTCCGCCGTACCAATATCAAATCCGATGCTACGCCTCTGTTATACATCTTTCCAACTTACAATTAAAAAAAATAAGCTAGATGTTTTGCTAAGCAACATAAATTTCATACAAACAACTTCAACCATTATAACTACCATGATTTATAGGCTCCTGCAAACATGAAGTATTTTCACTAACGTCCCACAGAATTTTGCACGCGAAAGAGCGCAACCATTTTAAACCGAATCCGAGATATTCGGATCAGACGACTGTTCTAAATTTAGTTTTTCTCTAAAATAATGTATGTATTTCTTCTATGAAATATGCATGTCCGTTTTCCTTATTGTGATAAAGAACAGTGTGTGAAAATGTCAATGAAAAGAACCCAACCTTAAAATCAACAGTAAAAAAAGTAGAAAAAAAAGAAAACATTGATTTGTATAAGGACACATTCATTTTTTAGACAAAATCTCAACTTACCTATATACTCTAAAAGAATTGTGCTGTCTCATGATGTCAACTTTATAGCCGACGGAAATACAGACCTTCAACAATTTCTATTTAAGGAAAATGCTTCAAATATAGTATTGTAATTTGTTGATACTTTATTAATTAAATACAAAGCTTCTGGTCATGCTAGACAACTCCCCAACCCCGTAAACTACGTAACACGAAGTTTTGTAAAAGGCAATTACAACTGGTCGTTTATTAATCAAAACGAGTAATTACTATGTACATCCAAGCAGTAACCTATACATCAACACCTAATGAAAACAAAGTCCATGCAGTTGTTGTCCTGCTATGTCCAGCTAATTCCACTTCAAAAATATGAAACCTGATTACGGCTATATCATGAATGAAAGTAAAGTACACAAAAATAAAGAGATCGCGTTTGTTAACATGCAAGGTAAACATATATTATCACAAATGGGTGAATCTGAGAATTCAGAGCAAACAAATTATGAGATATGAGAAGTCCCCAGTCACGCAAGCAGTTTATCAAATTCGCTTCGACCGTGTAAAGTAAAGATTTCAATCGTCTATCTGAATTTAATAGAATAAAAACAGTAGATAAAAATATTCATTAATTATTGTTCCGAATCCCATTAAGTAAATCCACCCCTCCCCCGAAGAGAGGGGTGTCGGATAGTATAGCACTTGGCTAGTGATGATGTAGTAAGATAGGGATAGAGGGAAATCTGTAAAATCGTATAACTATAGCCAGGTCAGCGGTAATAATACGCACATTCCTTGAACTATCTTATTTCCACGCAAATCTGTCATATGACGTTTATTTGACTGTTCCAAACAAGTTGTTTTACAAAATGTAATTCTGACCCGTGTCACATGTGTAACTTTTCGGTGATTTGTTGTTCTGTTTCTTAGAGTTGTTTGAATTATTTACTCTTTATATATCAGTACTAAGCTGCTGTTGTACTTCTGCAATAAATGAATGGGAAATTCACAAATCTCTTTATTGTGAATCTGTTCTCATCTAGTATCCATGTTGACATTAAAACTGTCTATAAGGCAGATTTATAACAATAATACAAAACAAATACAAAACTCATTTGTGCCATCCTCGTAAGACTTGAAAAGAAATTAAATTATATATGTATCTATTAAAATCTCTTTAATACTTTCAACTTGTACAAATAGAATTATAGAGATATGTTGTGAAGCCCCAGAGTGCTATGCTGAAGATCCCTTTAAATTAATTAATTATACTACAAAACAAGACTTCGATCTAAGTGCAAAATTGATGTAATAAATGATCAGGACTAGAGTAAAAGTTGTTCCTTACGAAGACGTTATACACTAAATTCGATGAATATTTAATGTACTTTAAACTTAAAGCAAATTTAATTTCAAATTTTAATGGGAAAAACATTCAATTTCAAAAGCGTAGACTTTGGCTGCGCTGATGAAAAAGTCTAATATTTATGTGGCTATTACCATGTACTCCGGTTTTCTTCCCCAATAGAATCTGGACGTCATGATGTATCTGTAAACTTGATGAAGATGACGTAAAACTCCATATTAAAAAAATGTATATATAAACACGTGTAAACGGTCCTAGGTATCAAGTAAGCTTATATAATGTTGTGATAGCTTTATACATCTCCCCATTTTCAACACAATTTATGCTTATATGATCTCCTTTTTAAAACATTGTTAAAATATGTGTCTTTTGCGAATTTCTTACCGTGGACAGCTACTAGTATTCTTTTCTTTTAAGGTTGAAGTCAAGCAAATAATGACTGAGGTATGACTTGAAGCACAACATAAGTTTGTTTTTGTTTTTTTTTTATGGGGCGTAATGCCACTTTGAGTAATTTCTCAGTTATACATCATGACGTCTAGGTTTTATTGGAGAGTATAAACCAGAGAACCTGGCGAAAACTTCAAAGTAAAACTTTCACCATGAAATAAATAAATTTAGAGTACTGTTAAAAACTACTACATTAAAAATAAAACCGGATTAACAAAATAAACAGTTGAATCGAGCACAGTCTGCCTAAAGTCAGCTTCGAATTCGCAGTGTTGAAGAGTAAATAATAGTAGATAACCAACTACCTTAACCGCTCAGCGACTTTAATCTCACATCAGAGAAGACACTGCTAACTCGTCCGGGTCACAGCAATGCACCCACATTTTTTACTGGGTTAGGGTTACTTACTGTGGGTTTTGATTTTTTGTTTTTCTTTTGTGTTGTCTTAATCCGGATTAGAAATAATCTATTAATGACTTTAATTTGACACTTGTTGTTAGATCGGTTTCATTGCTATTTTTTCTCATTATTGTTAATAAATCTAATATGCAAGGTTAATGTAAACGTTAACGCAACTATGATAACTGTTATTAATAATATTTTTATTGAATACATAATACCATTGTGTTTCTGTTTCGTAGGACTAGAAACCTCTAATATAAACGAAGCAGTCTATTTTATAACATTTTGGTCAGAACATAAATGATAATAAACACTGATAGTGTAGTTTATTGTACATAATGTATATGCAAGTGTTCTAACGATGAATTATAAATATACGGCCTTTATTCTGTTAATGAAAAAGAATAAAAACCGAATAAAATGAAAACTCGTATGCAGATAACCTAGGGGTTTTTTGTAAAGTTCCTAGAGATAAAACATTTTTTCTATCTAATGATACTTTTGACAACTTATGACCACGTGGTTTATAAGTTTGTAGTTAATTTAGAATTTCTTGATTCCTGTCTGCCATTCGATTTCTTTCTACGTATTCTAAAATTACGGAAACTCCATCCCGATTCCTCTTTGGTCCAGCTGATCATTTCTCCCATGGTTTGTGGTAGTTCTCGTTTTCTGGTTTCTGGTAAAACGGTTACAAGAATGGTGACAACAACACAACAAACACCGAATACTACACCAGGACCCCAGATGACTTTAGCAGCCTGTAAAAAATTAACACCTTTATGGCTTCAGTGGTGTAACAATTTATTGTTTGACCTCGCTAATTGTATGGCAAATATCTATAATTATCACAGTTTTACAGAAAAGGATATTTAGTCCTCTGAATTCTATTTACAGCGTCAGCGTTATGCAGGACACCTTAACCTTTAAACAGAGTCAGAGTTACGCAGGATCCCATTTACCCTCTAACAGCGTCAGCACTACGCCGGACTCCTACATCCCTCTAACAGCCTAATCCTTACGCCGGACTCTATTAACACTTAAACAGCGTGAGCGTTAAGCCTGACCCCATTAACACTCTAACAGTGTCAGCGTTACACCTGACCCCCATTAACCCTCTAACAGCCTCAGCACTACACTGAACTCCCATATACCTCTAAAAGCGTAAGCGTTAAGCCGGACCCTATTAACACTTTAGCAAGGTCAGCTTAATGCAGAACCCTCATTAACCATCTAACATCGCCAGCGTTACGTAGGACCCCTGTTAATATTAAATATTAAATTAAATAGTTGTTTTAAATATGTTACAACGTTATCAATTATTTCGTTAGCCTTACGCCGGACCCCATTAACCCTTAGTAGCGTCAGCGTTAAGCCAGACATCATTAACACCCTAACAGTGTTAGCGTTACACCTGACCCCATTAACGCTTTAACAGCTTTAGCCTTCGACGGAACCTCATTATCTCTCTAAAAGCGTCAGCGTCAGCGTTACGCCGGACCCTATTACCCCTTTAACTTTAACTTTGTCAGCATTACGCGGAACTTCATTAACCATCTAGTAGCGTCATCGTTACTCCTTACCCCATTGACCTTTAAACATGCATAGGCAGCACATTAACCCTTCAACAGTGTCAACGTTACGCCGGACCTAAGTATTAAACTTTGAACAGTGTCAGAATTACGACGGACACCCATTAACCATTTCGCAGTCAGCGTTACGCTAAAACATATTTAAAACTTTAAAAGCTTCAGCGTTACGCCGGACCCCCATTAAACTTTTTAACAGCGTCAGTTGCGCATGACCCTAATACAAACTTTTAAAGCGTCAGCGTTATCCCAGACCCCATAAAAACTTTAAAATCGTCAGCGTTACGCCGTACACTATATCAACCCTCGAACAGCGTCAGTGTTCCGTACCAGCATGGAAGAGAAGGGTGCAATCATAGCACCTATCCTAGCCATCGTTGAAGCAACACCCATGCCAGCTGATCTGCAAAATAAGTAAACAGAAGCATAAATAATAAGGAACAACTTACTTTTTTTACCTGTTTAATATAGAATTAAATGCACGATAATTGACATGACGTGGAAAGGCGTGAGTCGATGTAATGAAATATAAAAAAATGACAATATGGCCCACGCTTTTATACGAAAGCCCAGAAGGCTCATTCGATATTCGAAATTCGAGATTCAAGATTCGAAACTCGAGATTCGAGATTCGAAATTCGAAATACGAGATTCGAAATTCGAAATTCAATATAGTTATAACCAATCAAATTGTGTCTAACATAATCGTCTACCAATCAGAATAATTCTTATATAAACGTAGCCACGTGCTATTATGTTTATTTGGTGTTTTAACAGTCGAAATATTTGTCAACGAATGACTTGTTCAACATGGTTTTGTTAAAAAAAAATTAAATTTATAAGCTTTATTTGTTATTTTATCAAATGAATTCAGTTTACAATAACATCTTGATTTTACAAATCAAGAAACAAAAATGTACATGTAAACGGAATTTTTTTGTGGGTGTGGGCTATCAGGGGTGGATCCAGAGGGGCCCTCCCTTTTGACGGAAAAATTTGGTTGGATATCTAGGAAATCATTGAAGCATGACCAAAGTGGCCCCCCTTGGCCAGTCAGTGCCCCCCTTTTCGAAATTTTGGATCCGCCACTGGCTTATTTTGGCCCTTTGAACTTAGAAATGTGCTGAGAATACCCATTAATTATCTTGTCAGCACAAAGCCTCTGAAACTACTCAGTACTATACAAAATTTTATGAAACTTGGTATGTAACTAGTACACCATATATGTAGTGCATATTATCAGGAATTGTTGATTCCTAAATTTATATGGTAGTTATGGCTCTTTGAACTTAGGAATTTTCAGTAATCCTAAATAATCATGGTTTTCGCATTAACTCCCCTAAAACTATTCAACCAAATATAACCAAGGAATTCTGATTGGTAGAGATTATGTCACACGCAATCTGATTGGCTAAAACTATATTGAATTTCGAATTTCGAATCTCGAATCTCGAATTTCGAATCTCGAATTTCGAATTTCGAATTTCGAATATATAAGAACTATTCTGATTGGTTGACAATTATGTCACACGCAATCTGATTGGTTATAACTATATTGAATTTCGAATTTAGAATCTCGAATCTCGAATTTCGAATTTCGATTCTCGAATTTCGAATTTCGATTCTCGAATTTCGAATGAGCCTTCTGGGCTTTCGTACTTTTACACACTCATAAAACTACAAAATCTTTTAACACAACATGTTACCGAATTTAATTAAAATAGTTCAAAGTAATAGATACACCGCCAAGCAGCGAAAGGCTAACACTGAACTATAGCAATAAAGATTTAACGAGCTTCACTATCATCAGTAGAATGAAGGAACACAATTTATTTTATTCTTCTTCAACTATACAAATACGACCTTGCGAATAAAGCGAAGTTTTATTTTGTAAATAATGACGTCAGCTTCTGGTATCCTTGTCCATACTTCTAACGATATTTAGTATTCTGTTCTGGTTTACAGCTTGTTGTCGAATGCTATATTTGCTTGTGACGTCAGGCTATCACTCGAATACGCGCCGAAAATTTCAAGTAAAAAATCCGCTAGAAGTGCACTTTTTGCATGTTTTCCATTAGTATTAAATGTATTTTCTGGTTGCAGAATAAAAACAATATTCGTTTATAATGAAGTTTATTACATGTATTTTATTCTGCAACTGCCGCTTCAACTATATAAGTATACGACCCTACGAATAAAGCAAAGCTTTATTTGAAAAAAATGACGTCAGCCCCTGGTACCTTTGTCCTTCCTTGTAACGATATTTATGATTTTATTTTGGTTTAAAGGTATGTTTTCAAAAACGATATTAGTTTGTGACGTCATGCTACCACTCGAATAAGCGCTGAAAATTTTAATATAGCCTGGAATCGCACTTTTTCATGTTTTTCATGAGTATAATGTATTTTATATTTTCATAATAAAAACAATATTCAAACATTGTCAGAAAATATAAAGTTTATTTGTATTCGCCGCGAAAAAGGTAAGAAATGCTCCGCATTTCTACCTGTTTCTAAGACTCGCACTAATAAACTGTATATTTTCCGACAATACACGAATATTGTATATTTATTATGACCACGTACTCAAATTACGCCCACAGTCGAATTTCGGCGATTTCCTTCATATAGCAATGTAAACAATTAACCCAAAGCGAAGTGTACGGTTAAAATATTTTGCATTAATTTTTTTAAAACAAATGATTCATTGATAATAATAAACAGGGATTTCAACAAAATTCCTGGCCGTTAAAGCGATACATTTTCAAGACATGTCAATCGCCGAAATTCGAGTGTACTACCAAAATCTAGTCACTTGTGTTTCATAAAAAAAAGCTGTACCTACGCATGTGTCTTGTTGTTTTTGTTGAATTCTTTAATTACAGTCCATAAGCAAATAATTAATATTAACATAAGTCGTGTACTGTGTCCGCCGATTCTTGACGTTTTTCATTTACCGCGGATATATTCTCAACCAATCAAAAATCAATTTACAGCGCATAAGACTGCGCTTCAACACTGCAATTGTATGCAAATTTTTATTGTTGTTTTAATGGTAAAATAACGCATTACGCGTTTTAATTCTGATAACTGCGTCAGACTGACAATATTTATTTACAATCCGATACAAACTTTTGTCACCAATTCAAAGAAAGAACCTTAGATACTTGTAGGCAGGACATTAAAAAGCAGACATAAAGAGAATTGCTTGATTGATTAATGGTGTTTAACGCCCGAGCAGCAATATTTCAGCTATATTCAGACACATAAAGAGAAGGACAGTAACTTAACTGTCAGCAGTGTCCTGGCACAACAAAAGGACACATTCGAAATACGTCAATGCTCGACTCCGATTATCCAATATATTAAAACTGTCTTTGATCTATGCAGAACTCAAATATGTTGTCAAAAATGTAAAAAATTTAAATCCAGCATGCTTTTGGAGAAATAAAGCATAATTTACCTTAGATTTGTTGGGTAAAGCTCGGGAGTATACATCCATATTAGGTTAAATGAAGCTGAAATGCCCAACTTTCCGAGAAAACTAAATACGGTAGACGCAATATCTCCAACTCCAGCGCTGTCTACAGAAAATAGATCAATATGGGTTTTATTTATAATGAAATAAAAAACACAATATTTTATCGTTATGTTTTATTATTATTATTATTATTATTATTATTATTATTATTATTATTATTATTATTATTATTATTATTACTACTACTACTATTTTATGCTTTGTGTCGTGAGCGTTTATCTGTTATAATTGTAAATGCGTCAAGAAGAAACTAGCACCGTTTTGAATTCTTCATTTGCAAGACCTGTTGTTCTGTATAAACAAATTTAAATTTGGAAAACAGTTAAATTCAAGCTCGAATTCTGATGTAGAAAAAAGGTCTTAAAAGGAAGAAACTGTTTCCTCACTAGTTATCAGTACATATCTACTATCGTTTGTTATGAAAGTGCGTTTTCCTTGTAAACATATTCATGAGCTTTATACAGATAGACGAACATATTTACCTTTAATCGTTAATAGTGCAACAGAGATAATTAGAGATATTCCAGCAATGGCATGATACAAAACAATGAGCGTCTTTCTTGATGATCTAAAAACATAGAAATCAAATAAAAAGCTTACGCAACCTTGGGAATACGAAAAGACAGCCAGTCGGTCAGTAGAACCGACACGAGACGTGAGACCAGAAAACTGGACTAAAACACAAAATAAGTCCTTTATACATAACATGTGTCGCAAATAATACAAACAGGGATATCAATTTATCGTGTGTGTGTCTGTTAATATAGTCTAAAAAGACCCAAAACAAACATAAACAATAAAGACAACATCGTGGGCGTTTGTATGAAGCATATGATAAAGGACGTTATAACATGTCCACTGTCTTTGTTAATCTTTATTTCATTAGTATTTCATGGTGTTTAGTGTTTGTTGAATATTTCTTCTGTGCCTCTTCTTGTTACACGTATTTAAGTCACCGTGTTCTTTTTTTCTTGTATGAAGTTTCTGATGAGATGATCAGTTTCATTTCACTTTAAACAGTTTGTCAATATTACAAATTTGTCATCTATGTTCTCCTTTTGTTTCTTTCTTATACTTGTTTGTATATTTGTGTGTGTGTGTGGGTGGGTGTGTGTGTGTGTGTGTGAATTTATAGCAATTTGTTTTCTGGTCTTTGTGTTTGATACTCTACTCATGAGTTTAGCGTTTAATATATATGACCGACTGCGTGATATACATCGTGTTGGTAGGAAGTATCAATTGCAGCGAATGCAACTGTATGATGCACACTGTATATGAGATTAGCAAGTTATTTTACCTGTTAACCATCAACCAGAACATTATATTTGACGGCAGTTCCACAATGGCATTAATAAAATAATTCAGGAAGCGATTTCCGCCCATAGATGATGACGTCATAAACAGACCATAATATGTCATGCTGTTAACTATCCTAAATAGAGAAAAAAACGATAATTAAAAGGTTGAATAATACAGAAATTAAGTATTATACAACTCAATATGATTAAATGTCGTCATAAGGGAACAAACAATGGTGACAAGTGCTAGAGGTTTTCTTACTAAATTTGTGACACTGAATTGTTTTTTTACATTATCTTGTCCCGGATTTTCTTTTTGTTTTGGAAATAAAAAAATTAAAAAATAATATAAAATTAAATGGCTGTTGGACGAGTAATTTTTATTTAAAACAAAATATTGTGTAATTTTGACAACACATAAAATACCCGGGTACTGTCTAACAAGTTTCAGAACCTGTTCGATAAATTTTCTCAGTGGCAATGGTGTAAAGTGGCAACATCCCAAGAAAAATAAACGCATAGCTACGTTTTAATTTCTTAAAATGAATGTTTTTATCATTATCAGTTAAAATGTACAGGTAATTTTAAATGGTTTGGCGTCATTTCTTCAGATTTGTCATTTTGGCATATTATAAAAATGACACTTGAAATGTGCATACGATGTGAATTGCCGCAAAATTTTAAAAGCTCCCAATAGAAAGTTCGTGGTCTGCTCAACCGTCTATCGGTAGCGTATAAAAGACACATGTTTGATGGTTCAACTTGTCAAAACGTAAAAGTTATGACATGCCGCTGTCGGACAATGCTACCAGAAACACCATCATGGGACGAATACAGGCTAGGGCTTCGCAAAGTGAGGTAGCACGGACCGATTCCAACAGGCCGGTTCGACTAATGACCGTCCAAGACGTAATAGACAACGCATAACCACAGCACGTCAAGATCGGTACATCCAGGTATTCAATCTACAGAAAAGAACAGTCACAGCAAATCAACTGCAGTCGAGATACGTGAAAAGCGAAAAATCACCTCCAAAACTGCCAGACACCTGCTCCAACAACATTAAATTAGACACTAGCAGTTTCAACGTTGCATCGACGGGAAAGAGTCAGATGGTGCAACTGGTTGACGGTCTGGACATTCCAAAACTGGCGCAGAATCTGGTTTAGTGAAAGGGTCACTGTTCCTGCTACAAAAGCATGATGGTAGAACAAGTGTTTGCTGCCGACGAGATGAACGATTCGCACAGTCATGTGCCCAAGAAGTGGATAAATTCGGCGGAGGAAGCGTCATGATGTTGGCGGCAGAAAATGAGAGCTTGTGTACGTACCACACAACTTAACTGCTCAGCGGTACAGATACGATATCCTTCAACTACTTCTTATTCCAATTATCGACAACCAGACTCCTGGATCAACTTAAACAGTGCAAGAGGAATTGCGAAGAATACCTAGCAATGCTTGTGTTTTGATAGAGTACATGCCGAGGAGATGCAGAGAACTGCTGCCTTCCAGAGGTGGTCACACAATTTACTAACTTGCAGTTGTCGGATGCCACTTTGAACTGTGATTAATGGACTGGGATTTGTGATTTTTACAGGCAATGGTTTTGTTCCTTGCAAACAACTAACATTGTAAGTGCATATTGATCGTGTAATTGTAAAATTTTGATTTGAATGTCGATCATTAAAATATGTAATAAGCCGCTATAAGATTTTTTACAAAGAGTACATATATATCTAATTGAGGTGTTTAAGGTGAACACAGTTGTAACATAACGTCTATTTTTAAAACGGAGAAATATTTAGAAATGAGACCACATTAATGTTTCAGTATTTTTTTATAATATTGCAGCAGCTTTTGATTTGAAGAAATTTCTAATGCACAGATAACAATTAGTACATGAATATTTCACTTCGTAGTACTTACCATGTTAACCAAAGAATCAAGGAGTTTCTCAATATAACCTTGTTTCTCAGTATATCCAAAGGTGTATAGTGTTGCACTGCAGACGGACAGGACTCAGTCGCCATTTCGAGGAGATTGCTACTTCTATCATCCTGCTCCGTTTCGTGTAGCTCTGTCATGACCACTGGTTTGGGTCTTGTACAAGCACCGTTTCGCACTATTGTCGGAGACACAATCATTGATAATACTCTATTGGCATTTATATTGTTACATTTAGCAATCTTCTTTAGCAGTGTTATAGTTTGGGCTGTTTTATTGTTCGCAACTAACCAACGTAGAGATTCGTCTATAAGCCTGTTGAAAACAACCTGCTAGAATTAACAATGAGTATGTCAAGATTTTTGTTTTCTTAGGCTGTCAGATATAGATTATAAAATTTTCCATTTACAAAATAAATTGTTCGATACTTTTAATGACAGGGAATCGGGTGCAAAATCGTTTTTCTTAAAAGAGAATATCAAAAATGGTGTAATGTTGTAACGTTACCATGAATACAGACGATGCTACAATAATAGTATCAAGCATCATTTAACCAAACTCTTACCAATATCCCAGTATAGTATGGCATGACATTATCGCTGCCGCCAGCTGTACATATCTCCACGAATAGTTTCTTAATCCGTAGCCAATACCAGTAAGAGATACTACAGCTATGGTCCAGAAGAGAGAAAGAATAGCCCCAATTGTTCCTCGTGAGTCTTTTGGAAACATTTCGATCAAAATCGTAGTCAATATAATACCAACACCCTGTCAAAAGAATCCGTGTGTGGCGTGATTAACACGTCAAAATATACACTTTATTGATACCTTTAGTGTAAAACATTTTGTAGCAAGAGTCAAGTTTTGTGTCATTATACAGCTCCACACATATGATTACAACCTATAAAATGACTACCTTTCGTTTAAACTGATGCATCAAGTATATATTCATCTGAATGTATTTTAGAAGGGAATGGGCGATGGGAGAGTTGCAATCTCCCAAGAACAGTCCATGTTAAATTCGGACGTGAATTCAATTTTGCTAGTACAAAATATAGTGGAAACTAGACAGCATGCGGTTTGCAGGACTCTAGAGAATCTTAAAATCAACCATCAAGGTGCAGTTAATGAAATAAATTTAATTTAAACTTTACCAACCAAATCCTGAATCTTTTCAAAGTTCAATAATTTTTGCACATTATCAGAAAATTTCAATAATTGCGTTGCATTTAAATTAAAATATTTAATTGTACTAAAATTACTTGCCTGTTGTAAAGCTCCCAAAATAAACCTCGACACTGCAAATATGGTGTAATTAGGAATAAAAAAAGTACCAGCTGCAATAACAAAAAGCATTAGATGTGTCCCCATCAAAATTGGCCTTCTTCCATATCTGTCAGCCATTGAGGAGAAGAGTATAGCTCCTATGCACTGGCCTGCTGCGATTAATGTCTGTGTTAATGCTCCAAGTCCAGCACGCGAACACACAAGATTCCACTATTATATTGGAGAAAGAAATCGTAAAGCAGAGCATAATGTTAAATGTGTGTACTTCAAATCCGTCTAGTTCAAACCAATGGTATGAATATATAATTTTATCGCCAAGTTTTTTGTTTTGAATGAAGTTTATTGCTTTATCCAATACATCAACCAATTGTTGGTTTGTCATATATGCGAATTATTTTCCTGGTAGTGTTAAAATATATGTAATCAAATATTTCAGCTTTACAAAACAAAAATATCTGGTGCTTTTAAAAAGAATACATACAGTACAGATTCTACGATATACTTTAATACGTGCTTATTTTGAAAGCTTCGTATCTTCATCAATACTTTAAAAGTTGCACGAATAAGAATACAAAAGTTTCTTAAAAGACATCAAAAAGTCAAAAAGTATAAAAAATTCAAAAATTTTCTGAAATAAAATAGTATTTATCGTATTATGCAAAACCTCTGAAACAATTGTGTTGTCAACCGAATCGTATATGTAACCTTCAGCACATGGGATCGACCATTGTTGCGATGTCTCATTGGAAATCATTGTAATTTCACATTCACCATAACTGATTGCAAGTTGTGATTCATTCACCGACGTTGGAATGCCATAGGAATATACACTCTGTGTTAAGTTGCTACATTTATGTGGCGGTTGGTAACCTATAAATGAGGAAGTTATACACAAAATATTTCTTAAGTTTGATGGAATATTTTTAGACATGTCAAGTTTCTTTTTTTTTCTTTTTTCTAATAATAATCAAGTAAAGTAATGTACTTCTTTGCAGAAAAACACTCAGAATTATAGGATGTTGTTAATATTGCTTGGCTAGTTGACATAGGTGAGCGTTATTATTTAATTATTATATGGACAATGGTATCACCTGTCAATTTCAATTATATACGTAAATTATTAAAAGAACGAATGTACATTACTAGAATGAAAGTTATCAGGAAAAACATCTTTTGTTCATTTTTTCAGAAGTGCTAAAGTTTAATATTCTAAGGGTGAGTTACTCAAATAATAAAACATGCACTACATTAACTTTCAATAAATTACTTTCTCTGTGTAAGTACCCTCGGACCTTCACTCAAAGCTTCGATTCAACGTCTTGAGAAAATAAGGCACTGATATTGTGTTGTCCTAATGATAATCGAAACAAAGAGATTTTTATAGTGAACAGAGTAAATTTTTAAATGTTAAGCGTCATAATCTTCAGTTTTTAAAACATGAAACTCCTTCACCGAACATCAATGAAAGCTTTAATTTCTGTAAATGAGTGATACAAAACTCTTCCAAAACTCGAGATTGTCATAGAAACTACCTGTACATTATTCATCTGCACCAATGAAAAGTCCCAATCTTACCGCCGTTAATTTTCACCACCAAAGTTGCTTCACCTCTCCTACAATGCCAAAACTACCTCCCGATCGGCCAATAATCCCTAAAGCTTCCATTGAGTTAGAAAAAATTTTCACAGCAATAACTCGAGTATTACTGTCGATGGAATCGATATGATTATTTGTAACACACACAAAAAGTACATTTAATGCTCTTTAAAAGGTTCAATCTTTAAACATAGTGCTAAGTAAAGAGTCGGCTGATATTTTTTTAAATTTTTGGAACGCTTGGTTTCTGCAGTTCAAAACGATTTCATAGTATGACAATAAATGTCTGCTTAAAATACTAAATTATAGTCTACTATAAGACCAGTTCATTAAAAGAATAATATCGCAATATGGATAAAAAAATTTAAGACAATTTGACTTTAAAAATAAAAAACAAATTAGGACAACCTATTTTTATTTAAACTGTTTCACAATATTATAATCTATTTACTTGAACAAAGAAAAAAAACCGTACTAGTTTTTTGGCATACGCATATAAAATGGCATATTGGTATTGCTTTCCATGTGCATGTAGGCAGGAATATTCAGAGTAACAACAAGAAAACTTTTGATTCAGACCATGAATTAGCCGCCGATTTATTCTGCATTCTGCATGTGTTTGTCTGATTGTATGATAATAGTTTTAAGAGACTCATTTATAGCATGTTTATATCTATATTACAGAGGGTTTTCTATGTTCTGTGCAGTTATAATATATTATAGGCGCAGCCCCTAGACCAATAGTGGTAAGGTCGGAGATGTAACCAGTAGGCAGACGGTCTAGGACTAACATTTTGTTATTTCAATATCCACAAAATTGCAGTTTACCGTACCAGCAATTTAAAGTGGAATGGTCGGAAACATACAGGCCGTGCTGCTTTCTGCGGCAGTGATATACTGGTATAATGTTGTAATGCGTCAAATAAGTTTAAAGTAAATACTTTGTTAAATCATAGATGAACAGTGTGCATTTTGGACCCAATAGTTTCAGTCTGTATCATAATAAAACGGTTCGAACCGCGAATGTGTTGTTCTTGCATAGCTTCTATGCAAATACAGATCTTGTGGACTGATCCTGCAGTTGGGGCTAGTTCCAATTACCGATTTCTATAAATTTGGGCACATGTTATATTTTAGCATATAATAAATCATAAATATATGTAAATTAAAACCTTTGTTCTCATGGCTCAAATAAAATTAATAATTGTCATAATACCATTTTTGTATTGTCTTCACCATAGTCGACATGCTAGGGAATCGTATACACAAAATGGCTTTTTATTCTGGTTTTTGATATTTCAAAGCTACGCTCATCTATAGCGCTATCACCAAACGAAATAATACCAGGATACAAATAATCTCCCACCATTCCTTACTTCCGTATATAGAATACCAAAAATATTTATTATTAAAAGACAATTTGATGCCGCGGAAGAAATTTTGCAGTTAAAATTCATTTTCATTCCTGATTTTTCACTCAACTTGAATGATTGACCCTTTTTTGAAAAATTCTGTTCATTTATGGTAACTAAGTATACTTTGATAACAACACAGGTTCCTGTCCTATTTGACCTATATTTCGTATCTAATATATGTCACCGAGGATACCTGTCTAGTAGCGCAATGCTCTAAGACTTATCAAATAAGCGCAATGCTTATATGCCGCATTTTAATAGAAACGCAATATGCGTCTTACCACCATCCCCTATGACAGAGTACCAAGCTTATATTCAACCAGGTGACTTAGAAACTAAATAGTACGAGAGGTTGAGACACGTCTACAACATCAGACACTCGCTCCGTGAATTGAATTCTACCTTTCAAGTCTTATTTATAGGTTTCGTGTTATGTTCCTACTTTTACGTTGGCAGCGGCTCCATCTTAATTACTTATGGGTTTTAAAAGTCATTGAATACCGTAGAACCTTCTCGCAAGGACTTGCAGTTCTGTCAGTCTGTATGTCTTACTTGTTGCGGTATTTATACTCCTTTATGGATTACTTTATTTACCTTGGACGATTCTAACCTAAATCGAGTCCTAGTAAAGGGGGTTAGTGAAAATGGGTTAAATGCGTCACTATTCTATCGTTACATAATCTACTTTCAATTTATACAGTAGCTACGCATATTTATTAAATCTTCACAGTTTTAAAATATGACCAAACTTTAAACTGTTGCCATTCAGAATTAAAATTTCAACAGCATAATCATTCGTATTAAATTTCCATTAAACACATTAAAGTTATGGTTTCAGTTCACAAAAACCTCATATCTATTAAAACTAATAACAAACCTATAAAAACATAAATCAGTACAGCGTACGCTCCTCCAAACATATGAACAATTCCAATGTAGAACAACTGTAGATATTGGTACCGTTTCCATGGTCCTAATATGGCTAAAATAGTGTCAACATCCACGTCCATTGTGTATTTAAGCAGCAAACGATGTAAGAGATATTTATCTTGGTCGTGATGATACATACACATACTAGCATAATAAAGTGTTTGTGAACATGTACGCTGACTTAATGTAATCCATGTCATTACTGTGCACACATTCAAATATGTACTTGCCGACTTATTAGAGGTTATTAGTTTGTTGCTTCTAAGCACATAGATTTTATAAAACATGAAATAAATTTACCGAATAATTGCCACATCAAGACTCATCGCTTGCTCGATAAATAATGCGTGGGTATGTTAACGCGACCAGTCGAACTCAGCATTCGTCTTGCGCAAACAATCACCAGCTCTACACTTAAAAATTTAAGAATTGAATCACTAGATAATTAACGCCAAAAAAATCTAATGATAATTAATTCTGGCTGATACGCCTTTTAAATTCGTTAAAATATAAGGTCGATGAGTTAGTTATAAACATTTCAACGATATTAAAACGTAAGTCTATCATACACCTTTTTAAATTACAATTTTCAATATTAAACTAGATATTTTGATAGCAAAAATAAACTTCTTAGAAGTATTAAACGCTATGTTGTCCCTCATAATTTTGCGCGGGGAAGAGCGCAAATATTGTACTGGCAATATCACGTCCAATTCATTGCGTGTTTTTGCATGCGAATCCGAGATATTTAGTCGACTGTTCTAAATTCAGTTTTTCTCTATAACGTTCACATTTCTTCTATGAAATATGCATGTATGTTTTCCTTATTGTTACAAAGAACAGTGTGTGGTAAGAAGAACACAACCAAACATTGAAACTAAATTGTAAATAAATGTTAAGATGAAAAAAGAAAACATTGATCTTTACAAGGACATATTTAATTTTGAGACAAAATGTCAACTTAGTCATCAAACCTATATTCTAGAAAACCGACGCTGTGTCATGATTTCAACTATATAATCCCGATACTACCCCCTCACAGAAATACAGACGGTCAACAACTAAATGAAAACACAGTCATGGTGTCCTCCTGCTATATCCAGCTAAGTCCATTTCAGAACTATGGAACCTGATTACGACTATAACATGTGTAATTGTAAGGTAAATAAAAATATCTATACCTACATCGATGGTAAACATAAATAATTAAAAATGGGTGAATATATCGAAAAGAAAAATTCAATGCTAACAAATCATGAGATACGAAAAGTCCCAGAGTCACGCCAGCGGATTATGAAATTCATTACAGCGACAGTCGAACTTCTAAGGTAAAGATGTGAATTAAATAAAAAACAAACGCTTTATACATATAGTCATTTGATATTAAAATTATTGTTCCGAATCTCATTACACAATAGTCAGGTGTTCTTTGTCCTCAAAGTGTAAATCCGGCCCCTGAAGAGCCCAGTGATCGTAACACTAGGCTAGTGATGATGTAGTCAGGTAGTGATGGAGGGAAATTCGTTTTAATTGTGACCCCGTTACTTTTTTTGATTTGTTGTTCTGTGTTTTATGGTTATTTTTAGCTACTTTTTATATATCTGTTTTACTAGTGCAGTCAATGGAATGTCAATTCACTAGTAAAATCCCTCAATCTATCCTCATTTGCCCATATTCCAGGTGGATACAATTCAACAACTCTCAAACCATCCACAATGCATATAACATAAACACGGTAAATCGACAAAACTCGTTTGTGCCAATATCCGTTAGACTTGAAAAGAAATAGAATTGTGTAAGAATCTCTTTAGTAATCTCTAAATGTACAACTAGGATTATAGGGATTTGTTGTCAAGCCCAGAGCCCTATGCTAAAGACGCTTTTAAATTAATTAATTATACTACGATAAGGACTTAATGTAATAAATTACCAGAACGAGAGTCATATTTGTTCCCTACGAAGACGTTATACACTAGTTCGATAAAAAGCTTAGTCTTTGGCAGCGATAATAAAAAATTAAATATATATACTGCTATTACCATGTACTCCAGTTTCCTTCACCCAGTAAAATAAAGACGTCATGGTATAGCTGAAAACATGATAAAGACGTACAACTCCATAGTTCAAAAATATACGAACACGTGTAAACGGTCCTAGGTAACACGTTAGCTTATATAATGTTTTGATGTCTTAACACATTATAATTCTTACCTTTTTTCCATACACATTTTGCTCATATAATCGTTTTAATTTAAATTTTGTAAAATATGTGTTTGCTTTACTATTTTAGGTTATAGAAATTTGTATAATTGACCAATCTGTGACGAAAATCTATTGTTTACAAATTGTGTCATAAAGTTACAGGGGAATGAAACGGCTTATTTGTCTATAAATTAGAGAACACCCCTATTTTCAATAGAATGGAATATCTAGTGTCACTTCCTGACAACCCTCAAATATTAACTTGGGCTCTTCCAAATAGGTAGTATAAAAGGCACCTGATCAGCCGATTCAGTGTCAGTTTTTCTGTGGCCGTGTAAGTGAGAAGTTCTCTTTTAAAACGGTAAGTAGCCTAGGTAAACACTTGGAATTGTGAATTGCAGTGGTTTGAAGGACATTGTGTTAAATTCTTCAGGAACTGTAGGAATAAGTGTTAGTGCTACGTGGCAAAGTGATTCTTAATTCTTGAAAGTGTAAAGAGATTTCTATTAGATGTTCCCAGTGAATAGGATATAGATTCACGTGTGACCTTGTGCACTGTATCTTAATAAAGGATAAGTTATTGTGATATTTCTATTCCTGCATTGTGCTGATACATGGTGTTAGTGCATCTTGTAACATTGTGCATTATGTTCTTCTGGTTGTAAAGTGTATTGTGCTACTTTCTTTGTGAACTGTGGAAATAAATAATTCAATTGGAACTGTGTTTGAAAAAATGGTGGATATTCTTTAAATTCATTTATTGTAGTGTTGTTTAGAAATTGTTAAATCAACAAACAGAATCCCGATATATTTCGGTACGAACTCGCAACATTCGGTTGCACGTTACAAATCTAAGGAGATAATCTCGTGTAGTTTGATATTACTTTTTTCAAGCTTTATTTTTAAATAAAATATTTAACTAAACTATGGTACGAATGAAGTAGACGTTATAGCTTCTGTGGAATCCTTTTTAACAGAACACATATGTTGACGACAAAAAATTCATGTGTTTTTGTTTAACGTTACAAATCACATAAATGTGTTCAGTGATGATGGCAATAAATGATTTGAAGTAGAAAAATACAAAAAACTAAAACATAACATTTTTTGCATTTGCATGTTGTTTTGCAAGTATGCAGAAAACATTAGCTTCCAAGACACCCAGAAATTCACAAATTTAGCTCACTGTAAATTATTGGTAGTAAATTGTTTATAATTGGTATTGCATTATATTTGTAAGGTTACTGTTCCAATCCAGTAAGATGGCACATGAATGAGTTGGAAGAAGTTTTAAAAGTGACATGAACACACTCATCTGAAGTCCTATATACAGATAAAGTGTTATGACAAGCCAATAAAATTATAAATGATCATAACGGACCACTTTCCGATTTTTGAAACTCAAATTTATTTTTTTTGACAGTAAAAAATAAAAAATGTTCTCGTAAATTCGAGAATTCCTCTCTCTTTCAGTTGCAAATTTCCGACCAATTATTGGTTTTTTTTAAGATCGAGCAAATAATGACTGAGGTATGACTTGAAGAACAACAGCATGTTGGTTGTTTTGTTTAAATTGACCATAATGCTAGTTTGAGTAAATGTTCAGCTTCATCATGGCGTCTAGGTTTTATTTGAGAGAATAACTTAGTTCCTAGTGAAAACCTTCAAAGTAAAAAGTATCGAACTCGCTAGTACTTAATAGATGAATTACTACCTTACCACTCAGATACCCAAATCTCCTATTCAAGAAGACACTGCTTACCTGTCCGGACCACTTGAGTCTATCCCATGGTTTTGATTAAGTTCATGCTACATACTTTCTGCATTTGCGTTTTTTTTGTGTGTTGTATATGCTTGCCTTAATCCGGAATTGCGTTCATTCGGTCGGTTTCCTTGCTATTTTTCTCCCTAGTGTATTAAAGTGTTAAAGCAAAACTAAGATATACATTGTTATTCATATTATTATAAATAATACCAATTGTGATTCTAAAATCTCTTATAAAACGAAGCATACTGTTAAAAACCGTTGGTCAAAACAAAAATAATAATAAGTTCTTATATTGTATTTTATTGAACATAATTTATATGCAAGTGTTCTACTGAAAATTTATAAATGCATCCTCTTCATTATTTATTAATTAAAAGATTAAAAACCGAATACAGTGAAAACACATTAAACGTGTTTGCTAGTTAGTCGCGTTGTTTCGTTAATTTCATAGAAATAAAGGAACTTAAACATCTTTCTGATTATACTTTTAACAACAAATGACCACGTGGTTTATAGGTTAGTAGTAAATTTAGAATTTCTTGACTCCTGTCTGTCAATCGATTTCTTTCTACGTATTCTAAAATTACGAAAACTCCAACCCGATTCCTCTTTACTCCAGCTGATCATTTCTCCAATGGTTTGTGGCAGTTCTCGTTTTCTGGTTTCTGGTAAAACGGTTACAAGAATGGTGACAACAACACAACAAACACCGAATACTACACCAGGACCCCAGATGACTTTAGCAGCCTGTAAAAAATTAACACCTTTAGCTTCAGCTTCAATGGTGTAACAGTTTATTGTTTGACCTCGCTAATTGTATGGCAAACATCTATAATTAAGTATCAGTTTAACAAAAAGGGATAAATAGACATCGGAATGTTACTTACAGTGTCAGCGTTAAGCAGAACACCATTAACCTTTAAACAGAGTCAGCGTTACGCCGGAACCAAATAACAATCTAACAGACTCCCATATTCATCTAACCTTTTTACAGCGTTAAGCCAGACCCCATTAACACTCTAACAGCGTAAGTTTTAAGCTAGACTACTTTAACACGAACTATGAACCCTATAACAGTGTTAGCGTTACACCGGACCTCATTAACCTTTAAACAGTATCAGCATTACGCCGGAAACCATAAATCCTTTAAATGCGTCAGCGCTACGCCGAATCCTATCAACCCACGACCAGCGTCAGTATTGCGTACCAGCATTGAAGAGAAAGGTGAAATCATAGCACCTATCCTTGCCATCGTTGAAGCAACACCCATGCCAGCTGATCTGCAAAAGAAGTAAACCTTAACATTAATAATAAAGAACAAAATTTCCAGAAACTGTTTGCCTTCAATAAAAAATAATAACAAACGTTTTAGAATTAAATGCACGATAGTTTAATTGATGTAGAAAATCGTTGGTCGAAGAACATTTTGTATAAAATGTCCAAAAAATGTCAGTATGGCCTACGCCTTTTCATACTAATAAAACTACAAAATCGTTTAACAGTACATGCTACCGAATTTAATTAACAGTTTTAAATCAATAGACACAAGGCGAGACAGCGAAATGCTTTAGGCCTAATGAGATGGTATCATCTGAAGAATAAAAGAACCAAACTCATTACCATGATATAAATTGTTATTCACATTGCTTATTGTATGGTACGTTTTTATTACAGTCAAATGCTTGAATTTTGCACACATTTCGGCCATTTCTCTTCAGTCAGGTAAACAATAAATCCTAAGGGAAGTGTACTGCTAAAATATCTGGCATTTAGTTCTATAAAAATGATTCTTTAATAATGATAAACAGGTGTTTCAACCAAAGTACTGCCCGTTAAAGCGATTTCAAGCCATGTTCATTGCTGAAATTTTAATGTGCTACCTAAATTTACACAATGGTGTTAAGGTGTTCATAATATTTAGCTCTAATTACGTGTGCGTCTTGGTGTTAAAGCCGTCTTAATTCTTTAAATTTTATTCCATAAACAAACAGTTAATATTTATTTAAGATCAGTTCACAAAAGTCTTGCAGAAAGTGTTTTGATGAATTTACATTTCTCCGTGTTGTTTGTTTTTGTACTGCGGAATCATCTGTTGACGTTTTTCATTGACCAGAAATATTTTTAACCAATCAAAACCAATTTATAGCTCGTGAGATTGTGCATCAACGCTGGTTATTTTATGCTCATTTTTTGTTATAAAGGGAAAATAACGCACATCGCGTCTTTATCCTAATTAGTAACTGTCAGACTGACTGTAATTATTTACACATTAAAACTGTTAAAAAAAATGTGTGTCATTGATTCAAACCAACTTCTTTCGCTACTTGTAGGCAGGCCTTATTAAAAAGTAGAACAAAGAGAGATTACAGTTCTTAGACTTAGTGGTCAGTCAGTGACCTTGATGTCGGCAGTGTCCTAGCACAACCTAAAGACAGGCGATCAACTCTGAATTTAAACTGTTAAAGTTTCTTGGTTATCATAAATAGATGATCTTTGTAGAATCCAAAAACCTACAAAATAAATAAATAAAGATATTCAGCATGTTATTGAAGAACTAAAGCATAACTTGCCTCAGATTTGTTGGGTAAAGCTCCGGAGTATACATCCATATGAGGTTAAATGAAGCTGAAATGCCTAATTTTCCGAGGAAACTAAATACAGTTGACAAAATATCTCCAACTCCAGCGCTATCTACAGAAAAAAGATAATATATGAGTTTTAATTAGATTGAAAAAAGATAACACAATATTTTATTGCTATATTTATTTCTATCATTTCTGAAGACCTGTTCTTCTGTATAAACAAGTTTAAATTAAGAACACAAAATAAAATTTAAGCTTAAATTCTGAAGTGGATAAAAAGGAATAAAGAAGAAATAAGGAAGAAATTGTACTCAAACCAATTATAAATAGAAGTTTTAAATGGTTTGTTGTTAAATCGCGTTATCATTGTATTCAACATATTCAATAGCTGTATGGAGATAAACGAGCATATTTACCTTTAGCCGTTAAAAGTGCAACAGAGATAATGAGAGATATTCCAGCTATGGCATGATACAAAACAACGAGTGTCTTTCTTGATAATCTAAAAAAATAGAAACCAAATAAAAAACTAACACAACCATGAGAATACAAAAAGGCAGCGTTGTATTTGCCCACTGCATGCCATATGTAGTAGAACGGTGACACGAGGCTGGAGACAAAAAAACCGGACATTAATAAACCAAAAGGGCTATTTAACTGACACGTGTCGCAATTTAACAAAACAGTGATATCAATTTATAGTGTGTTTTTCTATTAATATATTCTATTAAAACCCTAAACAAACATCAAAGTTTAAATAATGACAAAATTCGCTTCCGTTGTCCATTGTAGTCTGAGACAGCATACTATCTTGTACTTTATCACGTGTTTGTTGTAAATAAAAGTCTTCTGCACCACTTCCCCCCTCCCGTTATACGTATTTTGACCACGTGTTCTTTCCTTTTCTTTTAAGTTGATGATGCCATGATCAGTTATCTTTCACTTTATAAACTCCTTGTCAATATTTTAAAGAATCAGTCACTTATGTTTTTTCCGTTTTGATACCTGTTTGCATGTGTGTGTGTGTATGTGTGTGTGAATTTATGGCAATTTGTTGTCTGGTCTTTGTGTTTGGTTTTTCTACAACTAGTGTATTACATTTAAAAATGTCAATGTGCATGCGTTTAATATATATACGGTAGTGTCTCGATTACAGAGATTTAAACTAAATGTTCGACACTGTACACGGGATTAGATAGTTAGTTTACCTGTTTACCATCAACCAGAACATTATATTTGACGGCAATTCAACAATGGCATTAATAAAGTAATTAAGGAAACGATTTCCGGCCATAGATGATGAGGTCAAAAACAGACCATAATATGTCATGCTGTTAACTATCCTAAATAAAGAAAACAATATAATTAATAATGTTTATAACACAGAAATTAAGTATTATACAACTCAATAAGAATTTAATTTCGTCATAAAGGAACAAACATGTCAAACTACGAAAAGGTGACAAGGAGGCAACTTCAAATGCCTGAGATTTTTTTGGGATAATTTTTGGACAATGAATATTTATCTTACATTTTCTTGTCCCGTATTTTTCCTTTTCAAATGGAATTAAAATAAGAAAAAAATGAAATGGCTTTTGACGAGTAATTTTTATTAAAAACTAAATATTGTGTCATTTTGACAACACATAAAATACCTGGTTTTTTTATGCCTTCGAAGTTTAAGAATTTGTCCGAAAAATTTTCTCAGTGGGAACAGTGTATGGTTTTATAAGTGAAAACTTACCCCATCTTAAAAGAAATACGAAATGATAAAATATTAGCCTGCTACCTTTAAGTATGCACTTCAAAACGGAAAAAAGAAACAAACACATAGCTACGTTTTAATTTCAAAAATGAAGTTTTAATTATTATCAATTATAATTTATAAGCACAATTGAAACTTTCAAAAGTACATCTGGTATTCCATCTACGGAATCGAACAGTCACAGCAGTCGACATACATGAATTACGAAGAATCTGCTCCAAAACCGTCAGAAACCTGCTCTGCCGAGAAAATGAACGATTTACATTCATGTGTCCAGGAAGTGGATAGATTCAGCGGAGGTAGCGTCGTGATGTGGGCCTCGACCTCATATACAGAATATTAGAGCTTTTGTACGTACCACACAACTTAATAGCTCAGCGGTACCGAGACAAATTCCTTCAACTACATTTTCTCCATCTATCGAACACCAGAGCGGGTTGTTCCAGAAAGACACTGCTAGTCCGCACACATCTCAACTAATCAGAGACTTTATTAATCAGAATAACATTAATTTGTTGTCATGGCCTACACAATCACCGGATTTGAATCCCAGCGAACATCTATGGGACAAACGGCAGAAATGTGTGCAGCGCCAATCACAATCGCAACCCTGTATCAACTTCGACAGTAGAACGAATAATCGTACTCTCACTTTTTTCTGGCGAGGGTACGAATTTAGTCCCATTACTCGTAATGTAGCAGAGCGGGAGTAAAACACTCCGGCACTTTGATGTCCAAAAGAAGTTGCATACAATTAGACGATATCTTTCGACAGAGCCACCATTTATCGGTTTGGTGTTAAAAATGGATCATTATTGATACGTGGTGATAGTTATTGCCGTTTTTAATAACCCGCTATGCGGTGAGTATTAATTGACATTGGTGTTTCTTTTTAATTACGTTAACTACACTGAAAACATTGAGAAACCCGAAACTGAATGACGTGTTGCATGATGGGTAATACATATTTAAATTACTGGATTCTAACTACGGAATGGTTGTTATAGTTTGCAAAGTAGCACGTTTATAAAAAAAATAGGTCACATTATCCTTATACGGAAACAAAGCATTTTCCAAGTGCATCTTCAAAGACGAAAAAAGAAATTTATTCAATAAAGATCGATGTCTTAAGCTTTAATTACGTAAAGAAGGTGAATATTATGTTTGAATTGTGTATAAACAGACCGAAGATAGAATTGTTTATTTGCTACAATACGAGCAATAGGACTGAATTCTGCCGTTAATCCGACAAATACCAAAACTAACTTCGGATTATAACGGCAGTAAAATTCGGTCTACTTCGATAGATGTTGCAAGACGAATGGCGAAGAGTACATCGCAACTATGTTTGCTAGTGTTTTGATAAAGTCTATGCGTAGCAGATGCAGCGCATTGCTTGCTTCCCGAGAAGGTCACACATGTTACTAATTTGCAGTTGACCAGAAGAACTTGTAATTTGTACAGACAATGATTGTTACTTTGCACACAAGAAACATTTAAGATGCATATCGTTCGTGAAATTGTAAAATTTAATTTGAATGTCGCTTATTAAAAATATGTAAACACTCACTATGAATTTCTTTTTTTAAGAGTTTATATATATCTCTAATTGAGGTGTTAAAATTTAAGTTTATTTTAAAGCGAAAAAATATAAACACACAGTATGAATTTCTTTTTTGAAGAGTATATTTATCTCTAATGTGTTTAAGTTTAAGTTAGGTGCATATCGTTCGTGTAATTTGTAAAATTTAATTTGAGTGTCACTTATAAAAAATATGTAAACACACAATATGAATTTCTTTTTTAAGAGTTTATATATAACTCTAATTGAGGTGTTAAAGTTTAATTTATTTTAAAGCGAAAAAATATTTGGAAATGAGACCACATCAGTATTTTAGTAATTTTTTTATAATGTTGCAGCAGCTTTTGATGAGAAATGTTTAATACATAAATAACAATAAGTACGTGAATATTAGACATCTTAGTACTTACCATGTAAACCAAAGAATTAAGGAGTTTCTCAATATAACCTTGTTTCTCAGTATATCCAAAAGTGTATAGTGTTTCACTACAGACGGACACGATTCAGTCGCCATTTCGAGGAGATCGATTCTTCCATTCTCCTCCTCCGTTTCGTGTAGCTCTGTCATGACCACTGGTTTGAGTCTTGTACAAGCACCGTTTCGCACTATTGTCGGAGTTTCAACCATTGATAATACTCTAGTGACATTTATCATGTTGCATTTGGCAATCTTTTTTAGCAGTGTGATAGTTTGACCTGTTTTATTGTTCGCAACTAACCAACGTAGAGATTCGTCTATAAGCCTGTTAAAAGCAACCTGCCAGAATTAGTAATGAATACGCGCAAGATAATTATTTCTTTTAGCTTTTTGCAGATATATATTATGAAAATTGCATTTCAAAATTAATCGTCGATAAATTTAATAACAGGGCATCGTGTGCGCATTATTGAATTTTGCCAAATCGTTTTTCTGAAAAGAGAATATCAAAAGTTCGTGGAATACTGTAACGTTACCATGAATGCAGAACATGCTACAATAAAAGTATCAAACAGCATCTAACCAAACTCTTACCAGTATCCCAGAATAGTATGGCATGACATTATCGCTGCCGCCAGCTGTACATATCTCCACGAATAGTTCCTAAAACTGTAGCCGATAGCAGTAAGAGATACTACGATATGGTCCAGAAGAGAGAAATAAGAGCCCCAATTGTTCCACGTGAGTCTTTTGGAAACATTTCTATCAAAATAGTAGCCAATACAATACCAACACCCTGTCAAGAGAAACCGTCTTTGGCGTGAATAACACGTCTAAATATACAATTTATTGATAGTTTTAGTGTGAAAAGTCCAGTAGCAGAGTCAAGATTTGTGTAATTATACATCTCCACTCGTATGATTACACCGCACGGTGTATATTATGATCGGAATGTATTTTAGAAGAGGAGGGACGGTTTGAGAGTTGCAAGCGCCCAAAGAAAAGTATATGTTTAATACGAATGTGAATTTCAATATATCGTTAGAGTACAGTAGCTACAACAAAATATTGAGGAACCTAGACAGCATGTGGTTTGCAGAACTGAAAAAATGTCTAAAAAATCAACCATAAAGGAGCAGTTAAAAAATAAATTGAATAAAGACCTTGCTAAAATATCCTGAATCTGTTCAAAGTTCAATAATGTTTGCACCTGATTTGAAAATTTCAATAAACCGTGTTGCCTTTGAACTCAAACATTTAATTGTACTAAATTTACTCGCCTGTTGTAAAGCTCCCAAAATAAACCTCGATACTGCAAATATAGTGTAATTAGGAATAAAGAAAGTACCAGCTTCAATAACAAAAAGCATTAGATGTGTCCCCATCAAAACTGGCCGTCTTCCATATCTGTCTGCCATTGAGGAGAAGAGTACAGCTCCTATGCACTGACCTGCTGCGATTAATGTCTGTGTTAATTCTCCAAGTCCAGCACGTGAACACACAAGATTCCACTATATTGGAGAAAGAAATCGTAAAACATAGTATAATACTGAAAATCCGTGTAGTATACCAACGGCATGAATATATAATTTCACCTCCATGCTTTTTGTTTTGAATTAAGTTTATTGCTTTATGCAATATATCAAAACATTGTTAGTTTGTCATTTGTGCAAATATTTTTTTCTGGTAGTGTCGCTAAAAGGCACGTTAAAAACCATTTTCAAGCACATATTTCAGCTTAAGAAAAAAAAAACTATCTGATTCTTTGAAAAAAGAGAGAACACATAGATTACAGATTATCTGATATACTCTATACGTGCATATTATGAAAACTTCATATCGGATTCAATAATTTAAAAGTTGCACGAATAGGAATACAAGAATTCAAAATGTTCTCCGACAAAATAAACATTTAAGTAACTTATCGTATTAAGCAAAACCTCTGAAACAATCGTGTTATCAACCGAATCGTATGTGTAACCTTCAGCACATGGGATCGTCCATTGTTGCGATGTCTCATTGGAAGTAATTGTAATCTCACATTCACCATAACTGATTGCAAGTTGTGATTCATTCACCGAGGTTGGAATACCATAGGAATATACACTCTGTGTTAAGTTGCTACATTTGTGTGGCGGTTTGTAGCCTATAAATGAGGAATGAACTCAAGGTAATAACAAAATACCAAACACCGATGACACTGTCATATACACAATATTTCTTTGAAGAAAAACATTCAGAACTAGAGGAATGTATTCACATGAATACTACTTACCAGCCTGCCCAATTTGTTTTCTAGCACAAATGTTGAACAATATAGTACTTAATACACAGTTCACGTCATTAAAAGATCTTGGGTGTACACGTACGATATCAGTGCTTTTTATGTTTTTAAATCTGTCAATATTTTGCCACTTGGCTCGATTCGACACGGAAACTATCAGCAATAAAAAAATTAAACAAAGGTGAAGTAGATAGATTTTTCATTAAATAATCCCCCTCCTCAATATAATGAATTAACATTCAGAACCACGTGGTATATTTAAATCCAATGTGTTATCTATCTACACTGTTATAGAACAGTGTACACAGCAGTGAACAAAGAAACATGAATTAGGAATAAGTCTGTAATACGTTAATATATAAAAAAATTGAGATTTTTTTATTAATTGAAATTAATGTAATACAATCCATAATTTGAATCTACACGTTTTCACTATCTTTCAAAATTATTCCACGTGACTATTTTCGAAATTATGTCACGTGACTTTTCATAAACTCAAATCATTGCATTGTATCACACATGGGGCTATAACTAATTCTGGGTACGGTTTACTGAACTATTGCGCGAAAATATAGTTCGATGTTTACATTTACCGAATTAAGTAATTTCTATCTGTTATATTGTTTTGATTATTTTTTAGGTGAAAAACAGTATGTTTTGTATTGCGAAATGTAATAATTTTGTTCTTTGCATTTGAAAAAAAATATAATTCTGTTCATATATTCTTACGCGATCAAGCTGGCTAAGTAAACGATCATATTATCATAAGTTTATGCCCTTTCAATCTGCTTTCATCTGAATTGTTGATTATATAATTAACGCATAATAATAATAATAATGAACCTCTTGCTACTGTTTTTTTAATGGACCAGGTGTATTAAACAATTTTCCTGATGTAAACAGTTAATATTCAATGGCTATCTGTGCTGCTGCAGCTAATCATCATGATGAATAACAGTAAACAAGATTTGCACTTGTAAAACTTTGATCATCTTTGCAAAATAAAAATAACACATAAATCAACATATTAAGGGACCGACCATTAAACTTGCAAGGGGGGCCTTGGTTTTTTCCTAAAAAAATATTTTGAAATTGATTTTTTGATGAAAAAAAATATTGTAGAAGCAGAGGGTAAGAAAAAAATATTCTGAAGAAGGATTTCTGCTATATAAAATAATGAATAATGAAAAAAAAAATTCTGTCAAGACGCCTTCAAACATTTTCTGACCAAAACAAAAAACCAAGGCCCCCCTTCAATTAAATGGTCTGTCCCTAAGAATTTCGAATACTTTTTTAACAAGCGATAACCAGTCCTTTATCCAAATTGGGATTGCAGATTTAACAAACGGTACAAATGTAAATAATTTGGGACAAAGATGGCACACCTACGTGATGAGAGAAGTATTACGAATCTGTAATTCCTGTCGAATATTAAAATGATGAAAACATTTCTACTTTAGCATTTTCTTATTATTGGTTTTATGCACTTTTTCATTTTCCAGTTATTTTGGTGTTGTCGCATCAAATAGAAATAAATTATTTAAATTTTTTAAATACAGGTCTCAAGTGCAATTTCCTGCATCTTTCTTTTACTTTCAATAATTCAAATGTCCAAAAATGTACTGGTTTATTTACTATGCATGCCTACTATTTTTATACGACCGAAAAAAAAATTGCAGGTATATAATGGTATGATGCTTTCGTCTCCGTCGTTGTCTGTTAACTTAAGTGTTCCCACAATAACTGTTGTTCTAGTTATCCAATTGCTTTGAAACTTAACAGTGATGTTTCTTACAATAAAAGGATGGATGGGATTGATTTTTAGGGTCCCGCTATTTTTCATTTAGAAATTAGGGACCCAAAAGGGGCCAAAACTGGAGGGCGGGTAAGTAAATATAGGATGTTGTTAATATTGTAAGGATATGTTACAAAGGTGAGCGTTATTTTTTCTATAATTATATGAACAATGCTATCAACTGTCACTTTTATTTGTATACGTAAATCATTAAAAGAACGAATTTGTGAATTACTAGACTGAAAGGTATCAGGAAATACTCCTTTTATTCTTTTTTCCGAAGTGCACAAGTTACTCAAATATTAAAGCATGCACTACCTTAGTCTGCAATAAGTTACTTTCTGTTTGTAAGTAGCCTAGGACCTTCTCTTTAAGCATTGGTTCAATGTCTTGTTTGTTTGTATGGTAATTAACGCCCATTTCATCAATTTTTCAGCTATATCGTGGCGTCCAGTTTTTATTGGGGGAGCAAGCCGGAATACCCGGAGAAAACCCCGACCTGCGGTAGAAAAACTGGCATTCCTTGTCAATTAAGATTGGAGTCGAGTTCACCCTGCCTGCAGTGAGAATCGAACCCGCAATCTCAGTGTTTACAGACCACGTGATCAACGAGATACCTTAACCACTCGGCCACCGAGGGCCCTCAATGTCTTGAGAAACTATGGCTACTGATATTGTGTAAATGCCCTAATTATAATCTTAACAAAAACATATTTCATATAATGAACAGAGTAAATTTTTAAATGTTAAGCGTTTTAAAAATAGCTAACTAACAAAACATATACCACAACAATAAAATAACCCGAGTACGACTTGCAATGCACTCGAGACGACACACATACATACACACACACACACACTCTCTCTCTCTCTTTCTCTCTCTCTCTCTCTCTATCTATCTCACACACACACACACACACACACACACACACACACACACACACACACACACACTCACACACACACACACACACACAGACAGATACACAGTACATTTTCCATCTGCATTTTCAAAGACGAAAGAGAAATTTCTTCAATAAAGTTCGTGTCCGTTAGTTTCGCAATGTCTTAAGCGCTTTAATAACGTAAACGAGATGTATATTATGTTTAAATTTTGAATGAAAAGATCGAATTTAGAGTTTTTTATTTTCTACATTACGAGTTATATTACTAAAATCTGCCGTTAATCCGTCAATCAATTCCAAAACTAGCATCGAATAATAATGCAATAAAACTGTGCCTAATTATTACTATTTATTTAAGCAACTTTCATTATACATGCACTCTTATAATTCTGGAATATTTTAACAAAGAACAGATAGTGTGGTAGTATTATGCATACGCATATAAAATGGCATTTTGATATTGTTTGCCATGTACATGTATGCAGGACTTAAGGAATATTCATCATAATGATAACAATAATACCGTCACTGTCATATCATATGCAAAAATATTGTCGGGTCGTTCATTATTCCTTATCTAATCTTTGGACAACAATCCATGTTTCTGTAACCTATGTCCTATATGACCTCTCCTATCTAAGATATATCACAGGGGATACGGGTCTGAGAGCGCAATGTTCTTAGACTACGAAAAATAAGCGCAATGCGTATATGCCGTCAGGCTGAGACAAGTCTAGAAAATCAGACACGGACTCCGCGAATAGAATTTTACATATATAACTTTGAACTTCTAAGCCGTATTAATATGTTTCGTTCGATGTTCTTACTTTCACGTCAACAGCAGATCTGTCTTAGTCTTTACAAAGCCCTGCCCTGGCATTTATACTACTTTATGGATTATTCGATTTTCATTGGACGATTCTAACTTGGCAAGCGTCCTATATATAGTACAGGGGGGTAGTGAAAATGGGATATCTGCGTCACTATTACCTCCGTTACCTTATATACATTTAATTTATAAAGTAGCTTAAGCCACGCATAATTATTTAATTATTACAGTTTTAAAACGTAACCAAAGTTCAAACTGTTGCCATTCAGAATTCAAATATCAACGGCATTATTTTTCGTATTAAATTTCCAATAAACGCATTTAAATTATTGTGTCAGTTCACAAAAAAAAATTTTGATCCAATTTTGTATTTCAGGTTGTTGTATCTATTAAAACTAATAACAAACCTATAAAAACATAAATCAGTACAGCGTAAGCTTCCCCAAACATATGAAGAATCCCAATGTAGAACAACTGTAGATATTGGTACCGTTTCCATGGTCCTAATATTGCTAAAATAGTATCAACATCCACTTCCATTGTGTATTTAAGCAACAAACGATGTAAGAGATATTTATCTTGATCGTGATGATACATGTACATACTAGCATTATAAAGCTATAAAGCATATATATGTTTGTGAACACATATTCTGACTTAATGTAACCCAGTTCATTTATGTGCGCACATTCAAATATGTTCTTGGCGCCTTATGAAAAATGATAAGTTTGCTTCTCGGCGCCTATATCTAATTGTAAAAGTAAGTGGGAACAAATTTTCCGATTCATTGAAATCAAGACTAATCGCTTGGATCGGGAAACATTGTGGTGGTATTTGAACAGGACCAGTCGAACTCAGCCTTCCTCATCTTACTTAAACAATTGCCAACTTTGCTCTCAACATTTCTAGGGATAAATCAATAGAGAAGATAATAACGCCATGTAGTAAAATAAAATCTAACGATTAATAATTCTGGCTTTGTAAATTCGTTAAAATATAAGTTCGTTGAATACATGCGTTAGTTATCTATATAAGGCACGTTTAGATTATTCATTTACGATAATATATTTTTTATATTTGGATTTATTTCTTGATATATTATTTTATAAGACTATTTATACCAAATTAGAAATAAAGAAATAGCAAACAAATGGAGAGACCGGTTAATTTCCAATAAATATCCGTCGCCATCTATTATGGATACTTTATAACGATCAACCACTATACAATTGACATAAGGACCACTTTTGACCGCCAGAAATTCTTGCTTTATCAGCCTTTCCATAAGCATCATAGGGACCGCTTCTTGACCGTCAGAAATCCTTGCTTTATCAGCCTTTCAATAAGCATCATAGTGCCCGCTTCTTGACCGCCAGAAATCCTTGCTTTATCAGCCTTTTAATAATGAACATAGGGATAGCTTCTTAACCGCCAGAAATCCTTGCTTTACATCAGCTTTTCAATGAGCATCAATCCTCTTTAGAAATTCATGCCGGGAGTCTCTTTAGCTGTGATACATATACTCCGTAAGAAGGCACTAGAGAAATTGAAATTAACTGAAATGTGAGATGCAATAAAAGAACTTCTTAATAGTAATGTGTGACTTACGGAAAATTAATGGAGAATGGAATAATGTTAGCAAAGATCTGAAAGTAACTTGCCTTAATTGGAGGTCATATAGAACTATAGAACTAATCTGCATAGTCATGCATTCAAAGACATGCATTTCGAATAAATAAATAAATAACAAACATAAATAACAAAATAAATAAATAAATAAATAAATAAATAAATAAATAAATAAATAAATAAATAAATAAATAAATAAATAAATAAATAAATAAATAAATAAATAAATAAATAAATAAATAAATAAATAAATAAATAAATAAATTAATTAATTAATTAATAAATTAATTAATTAATTATTTTAAGAAATTAAATAATGAACCTGACTTGTAGGTATGATCTATTTTTAAATAAACATTAAATCGACGTTCTATATTTAGACCTGATCATAGCAACAATACTATGGCGTCTACAGGTAAGAAGTGTATTAATATAGTCTGACATAGATTAATTATTCTTTCACTATTTAATAAATCAGACACAAATGACAGAGATAATCTATTTATTTAATCCGGTTGGATGTAAAATAGAAAACCGTACAACGAAGCGATTTTTAATTAGATTGAAGATTTGTTTTTCACAGGGGGCAAGATCTTTTCTGTTAATGTGTTTTGGGCATTTTTACAGGTGTGTTAACTGTTGTTTTATCAACTGTTAACTGTTTTTCAACCATTAGCTGTTATCTGTTTTCTTAAAAATGGACACTGTGTTTAACTGTTTCAATGAAAATAAGAAACCTGTTGTTGTTAATAGTATTGCCCTTCGATGAGATTCTGGTGTTATCTGTGTTTTTTGTTAGTTTTGAACTCACTGTTTTCTCATCTTAATTGCTGTTATATGTTATCATTATTTTACTGTTAATTTACTGTTAAATTTACTGTTATCTGTTTTGGGGAAAAAATGTTAACCTTGTAATGGACCCCTTCTAGCACCCTTCTTTTAAGAGGCATTTGTTCTTGCAAAGTATCTCACCTTTTTAATGAAAAATGCTGCACTACTGGACTACTATAGGACGATTTTTACTATTGTAAAAAAAAAACTGAAAATAAAAATGGTAAAGGAAAGTTACAAACATATCAGTACATATATATATATATATAATTACAAACTTTTCAGTACATATATATAATTGTTTACAATATTTTCTACAGTTAGTTCACACAATTATATTTGTTAGAAGAATTACAAATCGTAACACATAATATCTACCGGTGGGTGAAGACTCTGCATAGACAAGGATTATTTTCAGAAAAGTAAGCAAATGGCTTGATCTTGAAAAAAGTCACCTAACCGTTCGCGTCACACTTGATATCCCGAAAAGCATTCATAAGGTATCTAAATAAGACATAGATCCTACTGCTAAAACATGGCGTTAAACCCCTTTAAAAAACAAACAAGACTTTTGTGTGTAATAAATCCTTTCATTGCTTTGTAACAGGCCTACACGTTGAGTTGTATGTCGCTATATATGTGGTAATAATCTTATGTATTGCTGCACCAGGAGACCGCTGATCACTAGCATTGTGCTTGTATACTTCGAGCATTACTTCGGGCAACGAGTGCCCGACTGTAAACTTAATAGACAAGATAGGTTGCTAGTTCTCCGATCGGTGGTTTGACCGAATACCCCGCCATATCTTTGAACACACACACAAACAAACAAACTGCACTGTGACGCATGATTACAAGCTGAACACACAAACAACACACAAACTGCACTGTGACGCGTGATTACAAGCTGAACGCACAAACAACACACAAACTGCACTGTGACACGTGATTACAAGCTGAACACACAAACAACACATAAACTGCACTGTAACGCGTGATTACAAGCTGAACGCACAAACAACACACAAACTAAACAGTGACACGTGATTACAAGCTAAACACACAAACAACACACAAACTGCACTGTGACACGTGATTACAAGCTGAACACACAAACAAACACACAAACTGCACTGTGAAGCGTGATTACAAGCTGAACACACAAACAAACACACAAACTGCACTGTGACTCGTGATAACAAGCTGAACACACAAATAAACACACAAACTGCATTCTGACGCGTGATTACAAGCTGAAGACACAAACAACACAAACTGCACTGTGACACATGATTACAAGCTGAACACACAAACTGCACTGTGACGTGTAATTACAAGCTGAACACAACAACAAACACACAAACTGCACAGTGACGCGTGATTACAAGCTGAACACACAAACAACACACAAACTGCATTGTGAAGCGTGATTACAAGCTGAACACACAAACAAACATAAATTGTACCATGACACGTAACTTTGAGCTGGAGGTTCATATTTTATACTTGCATAACGATGATCAGTTTACAAGAAACATTCTAAATGAAGGTCTATCGTAGATAGGCCACTCTTATATATTATATTTGAATATTTAATGCGTCCTGAAATCATGAAATATTGAGGGTAAACCAGAAACCAAAATCGTAAACTCTGTTAAAAATTGAACACAAAATCCGTTCTCTCATGTAATTTGCCCGGACAACACATTTTGTATACGAGACACGTTTTGAAGAAAAACACGATAGAAAAAATGTATAGTAATATTAATTTTTTATTTATTTGTATTTTTCTTTGTAAGTACGTCTCACTACATTTTTACATGTATGTGAGTAAGCCATATGGATGTTATCAAGAAACTTCAATTTTTGATGATGTAGTTCTTTTACTTCGCGTTCAATTATTGTAACTCATATGAACATTTACAATTTTTCTTACAAGATACTGAAGAAGGAGAAGATAATTTCGACCGCCAGTTGTATTTCAAAGTTTGGAATTACTTACAAGATCGAAATGGTGAGAGTTGTAAAAACAATGGAGATGAACTCTTCCCAAACATATTTGTCGGAAACGAGTAAGTAACATTTACATTAAATTTCATATCCAGTTAATTTAGCAGCAACAAATGGAAACATTAGCAATTGTTACATTATTTAAACTTTTGTTTTATAATATAATTACGAAACATTACTGAATGTTCCGTTTGACATTAAATAATTAAAATAATTGAGAATTATAATATGACGTGCTTTACACGTTTGGACACCAAAATCGTTAAAAAATTATTTGCGTATGAGCAACACGCCACGAGGAGGGCGTCTCTTGAAGGGCTGTTCCAATTACAAAACCGTAACTCCCACCGGAAAGCTATTGCGTATGACGTATTAATCGTATAAATAGCGACACGTTGCTAGAACAGCCAGTTTACGGCGAAACTGGCTTTTAATAAATGTACCATAATGGTCTTTTTAGAATAGAAACAATTCAAAGCGGTTGTGTTTTATCATTGGTTAACAACAGGATGGCCATTTCTGTCGTTATTGTATCACTCGCTGTCGCTCGGGATAAAATAATGCGACATAAATTGCCATCCCATTGTAAAACAATGATAAACCAGAGCATCCGTGAATGATTTTTTAAAGAAACCAAGGCTTTATCAAAATGACAAAATCTTAGTAGAGGGAAAAAATTAGTTACGAACACTTAAAACAAACATGAATCGCTCTAAACAAAGATGAATTCAGGCTTTCCGAAAATATGATTACTTATCCAGCTTCACTAGTTAAAGCCGTCGATTATCTATTTATGGTCAATATCTATGTTATGTCACAAAAAGTAAATCAGTAAATTAGTGAAGAACATGTTTAAGCATTTGAGTGACAATCAGTTCATAATGTGGACTGTTAAATATAGGCTGGGACCTTCACAAATCCTTGCTTTATCAGCCTTCATAAGTTTGTTTATTAATATAAGTGACACAACTGTAAGAAATTCAACTTTTGTTAACATTATCGCCAACAAAACGGATACCTTGCTTGATTTGCAAGAAATATATATATATATATATATATATATATATATATATATATATATATATATATATATATATATATATATATATGTGGTGGTTTCACTGTGGAATCTGTCAAAACAGGATATTTAATATAGTATAAAAGTAAAAATGAATTAGTTTTAAGGTTTGAACATCTATGTTTTAACAATTATATACCTTAAAACATTTCGGTGTGTATTATAGCAAAACGTTTTATATAAACAAAATTTGAATAGCAAATTTGAAATTTATGATCAAGCTTTATAGTTTAATACAAAATATGTTTAAGTACAGACATAATTTAAAACTGGTAACATCTCTGCTGTTCTTATTAAAACACAGTTTTTCGTCATGCATGTTTTTTTAAAAAGTTTTCCACATCGTCACATCATCAGTTTTCTTATTCGTTAGACTAGTAGAGTAACTTTTAATATTGTTGAGCTAAATACACCGTCAAAAGATATTAAGCCAGAAATAGTATGCAGAAAACTTCTCTTATTGGTCCGTCATAAATAAATCTAACATTATTAAAATCAGAACTATTATTATGTAGGCATGCACTCACACCAATACGCTCTTGGAAGGGTATTTTATACTCAATAGCGTTGTGCCTTGTGCGAACAGTACACAATTACACTTGCCAGCAGAGAACTATAGCGTACGCATGCGCTATCTGTATATGGTATGTTTGAAAGCTACTAAAACAATACATAGTACAAAACATTGAAACCGAAATTATGAACTTTAAAACGGTAGGCAAACGTTTGTTTATTTTGATGTACAAGTGACTATTCACTTTTCAGAAGTAATGTCGTACGGGAAATCGGAGTATATAACATTAAAACTATAGTGTGTTTTGTGAAACATCTAATGAATACAGGTTTCCTTTTAAACAGATTTTTTGCTAGAACTCCCGAGGACATAACATCAAACGGAATTACGCATGTGCTAAATTTAGCAAAGGAAGACGTTGAAACAGGAAAAGATTTTTATAAAAATATTAATGGTGCTAAATATTTTGAAGTTTTTGCTGAAGATGACCCTGCATTTGACTTAAAGAAGAGTTTTGAATATACCTCTGATATTATTGACAAAGCTTTACAAGAAGGCGGTAAGTAATCGCTAGCGGCAATATATTAATCATTACTATTTTTCTGGGAAAAGAAATGATAAAAATGCATATGATTTGCCATTTCCTACTAGATGTAAACGCTATTTCCTTGTTATAATGTTTCTCCGCTTGTAATGTTCTTCTAAACAATTCCGTACACTTGGTCCTGGTCTTTCATATGCTCCCAATTTTGACTATCACTGCAGCTTAATTTGCCAAACATTTTTCCATTTCAGGAAGAATTTTAGTTCACTGCGTTGCCGGATTTAGAAGGTCGCCTACAGTTGCAATAGCTTACATGATGATGAGAAAAAATTATCATCTAATGGAAGCAATAATAGAGGCAAGATCAAACAGAAAAATATTCCCAAATGACGGTTTTATAGAACAATTATGTATGTTAGAAAAGGAATTATACGGGTCATGTCAATAATGCAATGGATGTATATCTCAATATGAATTCTTTATTTCATTTATACAAAATGTAAATCATTTAACTTGAGTGAAAAAAACAAGACGATAGCTAAGTTTCGACTGCAAAAATGCTTGGGTAATATCAAAGTTTCATGTAATAATAAATTTTGTTGGTATTCTATTTACGGAAGTTAATAATACAGGGAGACCATTTTTATCCTGGTACTGTATAATTCGGTGATAGTTCTATCGAAGAGCGTAGTTTTGAAAAATCGGAAACCAGAATAAAAGGCAATTTTGTTTATACAATTCCGGAGTATGCCGCATTTGTAAGATTCAATATATAAATTTTATGTCAATAATTTAATTGAACAACTTAAATATTAGTTTTAATCAAGTATGTTTGTGATTTAATATATGACAAAAGATTACATGTGCGCAATGGGTACCTTATGGGGGAAAAAATTAAAATGCCTTCTGTTTAGAAATTGCAATTCTTTCTAAGCGAATGTTCATTAGATAGTCCTTAGAAATTGTGTGTTTTTAGTTCGATTGAAAATTTGAGATGTCTGCTACACAAGCTTTGATATTATATAAAAACAACTTGACTGTGATTATTTATTCTTCTGGTCCTCTACACGTACAATTTTTTAATCCAATCTAAAAATTGAGATTATTTTCTTTAATTGCCATATTGTCGAGATGATATGTATTTTGCATTTAAGCAAATGCAAAAAGATAGAAAAACACATATTAAAGGTTCGAAACGTTTGATTATACATAATACAGCCTCAAAGAAAAACACACTATTGGGTCTAAAGTATGCTGTTGATGTATAATTTGAACAAAATACTAACTTAAAACTTTGACACATTACAATATAACTGCAAAGAAAATAAAAATAAACTCTGTAACGTATGTATAAACATGCTTTAAAATGCATCCCGAAATTTTTTTTCAAATCATTTTGACAAACGTGTGCAGAATGCAGAACAAACCGGCGGCGAACTGATGCTTTTCATCAAAAGTTTTCTTGTTTATTAATGTTTTCCTTTTTGAACATGAAATTTGAATTTAATGATACTACTAATACATTTTTAAATCCAATAGACTATATAACAACGAAATCCTAATCAATATAGAACGCAATCGTTTTAATGTTGAGAAATCAGATCGTCACTGGCGGTGACAAGAGTATTCTTCATAGGTGAACTTGAAGCATTAGTATTGTACGAAAGCCCAGAAGGCTCATTCGATATTCGAAATTCGAGATTCGAAATATATAAGAACTATTCTGATTGTTAGACGATTATGTTACACGCAATCTGATTGGTTATAAGTATATTAAATTTCGAATTTTGAATCTCGAATATTTCGATTCTCGAATCTCTAATGAGCCTTCTGGGCTTTCGTAGTATTGACAGTGTTGCCATCCCACTGAAACATTGAACAATAATGAAGATAAGTTACGGTCAAACTTCCCAATTTTGAAAAAAATCTCTCCCATCGGTTTGTTTTAACACATTTATATGTCTTTAAGCAGGTTTAAAAATTTCAGAGATCTGTGTATTAAACAAAGTTGATATGATTTTAAATAATTTTAGCACGCAACTAATACCCATTCAAATTGAATGTTAAATTCCTTTTTTGTAATCCCTCTAACACTAGTATAAAATGTTTCTAGATAAGCTTTCATTTTATTTACTTCACATCAATTTCTCGTCAACTAGACAAGTCGGTGACCCATGGATAGCACCGAAGTATTATCAAACTTACATTTTGAATAATAGAACAGGGCGTTTGAACAGATCCTGAAGAATACGTTTAAAGTTGGTTGAGAAGGTGAAAACGTCTCTAGGCAATCCTAGACTAGTTCCTAGCGGAAAAACCGCTTTTACTACGATTATTCTTACTGATAGTACATGAAACAAATTTGAAGTAAAAAAGTACCGAAACTGATCACTGGACAACAAGAACCAAAAGTCCGGATTTAGACAAACAAATAAAAAAAAAATTTTTTTTAAATCCCAAAACATAGAAAAAGAAAGACAGAAACCCGAACCCAATAAAAACCATAGCTGCAATCAGGTGCTCAGGACGAGTTAGCAGTGTCCTAATCCTGTAAGAAGGATTGATTGATTGAATGATTGATGTTTAACGTCCAGCAAGCAATATTTCAGCTATATTCAGGACGTGACAATTATAATTTTTAAATTCCAGTAAGAAGGAGTTAAGGTGGTAACGACATTGGAACAAATCAACGGTAATTTGTGAAACAGATATTTCGTAACAGTAAACTATGTCATAATGGCGACCGTTAAATTTTTTTATTTATTACTTTAATCTTGTCATTGTGAACACTCCATATGAAGGCTCTGCTAGAATGGTGGTACAAAAAATGGAAAATTCACAATAGGAAAATTCAAATCATCTCTTTTGTCCAAAGTTCTTGTTCTCTATCGTCATATTTTTACCTCAGAATATTTATTTTTTAATAGCGCCGGACCTGACCTAGTTATTTATTTTATTACTGCACATCCCAAACGACAAAATAGTCCATTTATAACTACCAAAATGATCAAGTGATGTTAATGGAACACTTTGTTTGTAAAATCACTGAGGTGCACATGTGCTTAACATTCTTAAGATGAGAATTGAGGCATAGATACATTTAGATAATTTACAACTACCCAATATATTTTTCAATGAACAAAGCTACCTTTTCATATATTTTAGACATTTTGGAGAGGTAAAAAGTAACCCATTCGGGGCTTGGCGACATAAGCATTTTATTTGCTGAGAAATTGCTTTATTCTCAATTTCATCCAATCAAATCTTTACTTTTCCTTTGTTGTCATGTTAATTGAGAAAATTCTCATGCTGAGCAAAACATTTTTACTCAAAAATGTGTCATGGCACTGGGGCCGGGCCGCACTTACGTATTACCCTATATACACCAGGCCCCAGCGCCATAAAACCTTCCGAGTAAAAATATCTTCTCTTCTCTTAGAAAAAATATTGCTTGTCATTTTGTCATTTTATTTAGAGGAGTAGATAATATAAACTCATGTAAAATCCCCACTTTCAAAAAGGTACCGAGTCATTTTTCCAGAAATGGGAGTAGACTCTTGAAAGGAGTGTAAAACATCCTGGAATTACGAAAAGTAGACTTAAAAGCTAAAAACATGTAAAAACGTACATTCAAAGTTGGAGTATAAAAATGTTACTATTTGTTTAATAAATTTTATAATATTTTACTATTTTGGGTTTAGATTACATAAAAATAAAAGCATATATACAGTAGTACAGTGGTATATTTATTGTCTGTATGTCACTGGAGATCCTTCAAATGTTAGAGTGGAAAGACCACTTGTGAAGGATTCCAGGGATGATGGCATACCAATGGTTTCAGGTATATAAATTCGATCTGTTATTGTAATATTTATATACATCCTTGTTTGTTGATAATTGCCTTAATTTATGTTCCCCCGAGTACGCATGTCAGATCCAGTTAACATGTCTTTTGGAACCTCTACTAGCCCCCAATCGATTTTGTATAGTAAAGTTAATCTAGATTTTTTGCGCCTACTTTCCAAACTTTCCCATTTTAAATTATTTAACATGTTCGTGACAGCCCCTGGAGATCTGTCTTTATTTATGTAATTATACAGTACATATTTTGCAGCCTTTCTTTGAATTTGCTCAACCTGAGATATCTGATTATTTTTGTATGGATCCCAAACTGGGGAGGAGTATTCAATAACCGGGCGCACAAGTGAAGCAACACTTTGACATTCACTTCAGTATTGTATCCCGGCTACTGAAACGTCATTGAGATTATGGAACTATCCAGGAACGTCCTAGGTCAGGTCGACCACCAAAAACATCTGAAAGGGAGGATAGAGCACTCGTTCGTGTAGCCAACGCCAACCGTTTGCCACTGCAAGATATCTTCTTGACGATTGGAATATTCCAACCAAAGTCGCCGTTCGAACAGTTAACAGTCGCCTAAATAATGAAAGTTTGAGAGCTCGTCGTCCATTGTAAGGTCCACTGTTGACACAGAGAAATCACCAACGCTTTATTGTGCCACATTTTGACAATCATGCACTTGGTAACAGACCCATCTTTATGGCTGACAACGCAAGACCTCATCGAGCTGCAATTGTACATGTACGTGGTGTTATCGAAAGGGAAGCTATTGAGCATCTTCCATGGCCATCCATGTCACTCGATATGAATCCAATTGAACATTTGTGGCATATCGTTGGCCGTAAAATCAATAACAGAGCACCTGCTTGTCAAAATGTCCAAGAACTACGTAATTCAAAATGAATGGCAGAATTTACCACATGCTAAACTTCGTCGTTTAGTCAACAAGTCAACAGCATGAGGAAGATAGTTAATGAACTGTAACGGAAGCGTGGTGGTTACACGACTTACTGAGTATTTTTGCGTTTAACACAGTTTCAAAGTGACTTTTCTTTCCCTGAACGTTGACCTGTGATTTTGTGTTAACTTTAAGTTCATGAAATTGAAGTATGCAATCAAACTTATTTTTTTACTAATGAAAGTTATATTGGCACTGTTGATATCGTTGCTGTGAACATTTATTTTCAAAATAAGTAAGGTCCGGGGTTTTCTCCACGTACTCCGGCTTCCTCCCAAATAAAAACTGGATACCATGAAATAGTTGAAAAATTGCTGAAGTAACGTTATACAAACAAACAAATCAAAATCTTTGATTGATACCATCTTTGAAAATAGCTTAAAATAGGACTTAAATAGAAAAATGTAAAAAGGGCTTCCTCTCGGCAACTGTTTCACACTTTATAACTAAATCATGCGGAAGTGAATCCACAATAGTTCCCTCATACCAGTTGTTGGAAATTCAACATCGCTGTCAGAGATATTATTGCACTGGGATTGGGTAAAATTTAAAAAATCTACAAATTAATAAACTGCTTGATAGATTGTATTGCAAAAAAATAGCAAGGAAACCGAACGAGCACCAAGAGCTAAAAGTAAAGGTACTATTACAGATCCAGATTTAAACCAACATTTACAAACAAAGCCAAAAAACAAAAAAAAAGTCAGCACGAATTAATACAAATCATGGGTGCACTCAGGTGCTCCGGACGAGTAAGCTGTGTCTGCCTCTAACTCGACACCCGTCGATTTACTAATTGTCATGTCAAAGAAAGTCGATCCAGGAATAGGAAAGATTACATAAGACTCAGCTACAATGTCCAATCGTATTTGAGAGATGGATTCTCCATAACGATCTATTAAGTCACGGCCGTAAAACATCTGAAACGATAACATCAGCCTAGGTACAAGATACCTGTGTTTGAGTAACTTAGTAGTTAACAGCAGTGAACTGTCTAGAAAATCGAAAAAGCGATTGCATGAAATGGCATAACGTATAAGTTGTTAAATGTTCACTTCATACGACGGATCTGCTGGAATATTGCCACAGATAAACGAGGAGTTCACAATTGGAAATTTGAAGTAATCTAGAAGTAGTTTAAGGTAGTAGGCCGATCTTACTTTTTCAAGCTCGCTGGGGTAAATTGAAAGGAAATAGTCACCAAATTTTGCATTGTTTAGGGACAAAACATCATCTATATAACCAAAAGGTGAAATTAAAGGTCTGGCCAGTTTGAAAATGTATCTAAGATGGTACTTTACTAATTTTAAGCTTTTGGTGCCGATCTTAAATCCAAAATGGCCGGTACTTTGAAACAAGTAGTAACATTTGACTTTATGGGAATCGTGTCTTTAAAAAAAATGTAAGTCAGGTGAGCGATACAGGGTCTTGAGAGCCTCTAGTTTCCTTTTGAAATAATCGAATTTAATTTTTAATATGGAATTTTATTTATTTATTAGCAAAAAGGGTGCCTCTTAATAATTTGCGCACTTCTCGTCTATCATTCTTCCAATACTGCTACATTTGTATCAGGATTTTTATGGAATTGCGATTAGCTGTAGAGATGCTGTGTCGCTCATCTGATTAAAAACAAGTTTAGCTATACAGCCTTATAGAGCTTTTGTTATACGTATTTTAACATATTAATGGCACGATTCATGCGGTTCCCTCTGATAGTCAGGGTATATACACTCGTTAAGCATGTGCAATTCATTTATTCGACCTTCCCAAATACAAAATTTACACCCTGATGAAGCCGAAGGTGGCATAACAAACTTAAATAACCCCAATACATTAGTACTCATAACTACAGAAGCGGACATACGGAAGAAATTTATACTGTTCATGTATATAATACCTTCGTGAATTTGACCATAGCATGTCTTTGGGATAGATACGTGCATATGTTATCTCCAACAAACTTGTTAGGCCTTAACTGATGTAGGACAACTGCCACCTAGGACAATTGCTCCCCCATTGGACAATTGCCCCATATATTTGTCATGTTTTAAAAAATAAAAGAATACATAAGATCAAAATTTGTTTTTGTTAATGACACACAGAAGTACAGCAAACAAAAATATTACAGAGATAACAATCATTCAAATATATTTGTTCAGCACTAATGTTACTTGAGCAATAAGTCCTAAAAGTGAATGTTGTATGAAATACCACTCAAATAGTCAGTTACATGTCTGTTGGCATAGTTCTGTACTAGGTTGAGTAGGCGGGTATTTAGCTTGTACGAAATATGCTCACATTAATTTTCTCCATTTGAAGATATTATTAGAGCTTGTACTATAAGCTTATAAACAGATTTAAAATAAATTGGTCTTTGGCAAGATGTGCTTTACTACATAAGGAACTCACCTGGAAAGCCAGTTTCCGAAGGTATGGGGTTTTAAAGATTTTTATAATGTATTTTTATAGCTGTAGGCCGAATTTTACTGCTTTTGTAATCCGAAGTTAGTTTTGTGATTTGTCGGATTAACTGCAGAAGTCAGTTCTATTGCTCGTAATGTAGCAAATAAAAATTTTCATTACGTTAAAAGCTTTAGACATTGCGAAACTAACGGGAAACGATCTCTATTGAAGATTTTTTTTTCGTCTTTGAAGATGCACGTGGAAAATGCTATGGTGATAATTTTTCCGTATATAGATAATGTGACCTGATTTTATTATAAACGTGCTAATTTGCATACTATAACGACCATTCCGTAGTGAGAATCCAGTAAAATGTACATATGTATTACCCATGATGCAACACGTCATTCAGTTTCGGGTTTCTCAATGTTTTCAGTGTAGTAAACGTAATTAAAAAGAGACACGAATGTCAATTAATACACAACGCATAGCGGGTAATTAAAAACGGCAATAACTATCATCACGTTTCAATAATGATCGATTTTAAACACCAAACCGATAAAAATGGTGGCTTTGTCGAAAATTATCAAGATCTACCACGTCTAACTGTATATGCAACTTCTTTTGGACATCAAAGTGCCGGAGTGTTTTACTCCCGCTCTGCTACATTACGAGTAATGGGACTAAATTCGTACCCTCGCCAAAAATCGAGTGTACGATTATTCGTTTTAATGTAGCTGAATTATTGCAAAGACTTCTGTTAAATTTTGTTAAAAAGGTAAAAGTTGCATAATACTATTGTCGACCTACTCGAAGGGCTGAGGAACTTTATTCCACTAGTATTGATAAATTGTTTTATTTTATTTGAACTGTATACAACGCACGTTGAATTAAATAATATGAAGAACACTGTTATGGCTAATTTGCGCAATCCTATGTACTTGTTGCCCAACCATGTTCATCAACACACCTGTGAATGCTGTTATAAATAAATTACACAACAATTTAAAAAATCTAATCTAGCTCTCTTTAAAAATGTTTTTCCATATAAAAACATGTATTTCCAGTATATAAACAAAACAAAAATAGTGAAGATGGACAGTTGAACACAATACTGTCTATTTAGTGTGTCTATACCACACTTTCATTTCCTTAAGTGTGCTGGGTAACTCTCTGTGCATCGTTTCTGGTTCAGCTAGTAATAATAGAGTCACAATAATGTTCATTACTCCGAATATTGTTGCTGGTAACCAGGATACATGATACGCCTATGAAATAACAGCATAATATTCCAAATATACGAAATTGCTAATATTTGTAAAAACGTATCATCTCAATACAGTTGTTAGGGTATACAAGTTCAGCAATCAACAATTTTGTTTCATTTTTTAAAATACATTACTAAAATGAATAAAAGTATTATTTATTTTAAAAAATATTTTGCATGTTAAGACTCACCGGTGTGTATTACATGCAACATTTTAAAGCAGCTGTAACAATAATAAAACATGTGTCTGTGATGATGCATAAAACTGCAAAGATCTGTGTTCGAAAGAAAACCCCACGTCGTTAAATAATTAAAAAAAAAGTTAAAACGTGTTAAGTGCCTTATAATGTTGCATGTAATTACAGACCGGCGAGTCTTACCAGCGTCGTCGGCAAGCTATGTTATCACCTGTCAGAGAAGAAATAATAGAACATAGGAATAGTAAAAAAAGTGTTTTGGACTCATAAGTGGACGGTCAACCGACTCCACCTGCTACGTGTATTAGATAAGTAGATTCCAATATTGAACATGACAGGATATGTGGATGTTGTGTACTACAATTTTATGAAGGCTTTTGATAAAGTGCCGCATCTACCAAATCTCAAGACAATATTGTGTTTGGACAAGATAATTTTTAATAGATTGAAAACAACGAGTTATTGCTATGGGGAAATATCAGAGTGGAATCCGCAAGGGTCAGTACTTGGACCTGTACTATTTGTCTTTTACATTAACGACAAGTCCGAGGTTACTACCATTGGAACTGAAACCTTTTATTTGCAGATTATAAAAGATATTCCGTGGGATTTTCTTTGAATCAGACAGTACTGAATTGCATTGCACTACATATATTGTCGGAACATTGCTCCTATAGGAAAGCGTGACATCTAGAAAAAGGCCTACAGTCTAACTGAAAGTTTACCACCTATTCTATGGAATATTTGAAAACAGAAACATATTGGAAAAAGAAATCTCGGTCAGGATAACCAAAGCCAATTCGATTATGGTGACAAAACCATGGAATACCTTAGCTATGAAACATTTAAAACACTTTACACCTCTTTATTGGAACCACTCTGGTGTCCTCATATCAAGAAATAAATTGAATCCATCGAAACTGTATAAATATCGATCAAGACAATACATTAGAAAATACTCATTCACGCATAAGAACTGTCGATTTATGAACCATTTTACCATCTACAGGAGTTATCACAACATCAGTACAATGAATTGAAGCACGACTAGACATAGTGGGAGAATCAGCCGAGAAATTGTGACTACACTAAGAAATAACCCTGACCGGACAAGACCAAATAAGGACAGACAAGGAGCTGACAGCAGATAACCACATCGCTTGGGACCTAAATGACACGTAAGTAAATAATAAAAAGAAGTATATGTACACAAAGTTCGACAGTAACTTGCAGTTGCTCCACTAAAAACTACTTCTTTGTAGAAAATGTAGGCGAAAAACAGCACAGTAATGTTGTAGTTATTGAAAGCAATTAATCACATAAAATTATATTGAAAGATTTCTGACCAACATAAAGGGGTAAAATACTCTTAATAATAGACACAGTGTAATCACGTTATCCTACACATATTTATCAATTAATTACGGGTTTCAGCATAATAGTAAAATACATACCAAAATAGTAGAAAAGGGGGCTAACATTGATCCCAAACGTGCAAAAACTGAAGCGCACCCAAGTCCAACATTTCTGAAATATGAAATATAGAATATTAATTTTTGATATGTTTGAAATAAGCATAAAAAAGTCCTTATCTTTCATCAAAACTATAGCAACATATGAGAACCGCTATATTATACTTGTAATTAACTGCAATAAGCAGCAGTAAGTATAATCGATGCTTTTTTATCAATTAAAAAACAAGTAATCAATTTACACGATAAAACATAAAGGAGACTCGATTTTCTAACTTTGAAAACTGCACGAACTAATGTACACCGAAAGAATTTCTTACGTCCAAAAGTTGTTTTATGCAGTGTTATGTATTTATCCAAAATAATTCACAATATTTATAGGTTATTTACGTTTTTTGAAACGAGATGCGTTTTCTCGTTCATATCTCATCGAAGGGCGACAGCCCTGAGATGAGATGACGAGAAAATGCATCGAGTTTCAGAATTTGTAACATTGTGACGTCACAGTGTTACTTAACGACGTCTTGACAGCGAGCTGAGATGGGCCCATCTCAAGCTAGTAGAGTGAGATGGAAAAATATCGCACACAAAGATCAAAGGAAAATACTTCAAAATAAAGATAAACCAATTTTATTTCGAAATAATTCTGTAGAAAGTTTTCACGGCTAAGGCACTGTCAAATTTACTCGTGAAAATGTACAAAGTCGACATTAAAGATATGGTCACCCGTTGTTTAGTGTTGCAGGTTCGGCTTCTAACAATACCAATGTTTAGCTATATAGCTACAACTATTATATAATATACATTATATAGCTAAAATTGATCAGGACGGCGTTGAAACGTATTGAATACACATATTAATTCAAAGATATGTATTTAATGAATTGTAAATATTCTTATAAAACAAAAAAGGGTTACCTCATATTTGTAGGATACAGTTCTGGTGTGTACAGGAAAACGGTACTAAATGATCCAGAAATAGCGAATCTCCCGATTATAGACATAAAGGTACCTAGGGTTGGTATCCATGTGTCGTTGTCTGCATAAAATGGATGATATGAAATTTATCTTTAGTAGCACTGTTGATGCCACAAGTTGAAACTGCTTACAAATATGTATATACAATTACTATCTTTAAATAACCTTAACTATTTCTGCGGTGTACGTTACTGTGCTGTACAACATTTACACAATCTTTATAATTATGTGCTATGTATTTTTATTACCCCTGTTTGAAGTGATTTTTTTTCAAAAGAACGAACAGATATAAGGTAGTTTTAACTCAAAAAATTTTTCTGAACAGACTTACCTCGATATATTGTAAAAACAGTTGCTGTAACCAAGGCGACTGAAGCAACTGAATGAAATATTAACAACACTTTGCGACGACCAATTCTGAAAAAGTAGAAACAGGTATCTTCTATAATCAATCTTAATGCTGAGCCGTGATTGACGGAAGTTTCAGGTTATAATTCGAAAGCATGACAGCGCACCATAGTTTGAAAATATTTGTAGAGTGCCACACTCCTTACAAGATTAGAGCTCTTTCAAAGATTTCACAAAAGTGCATGCGCACTATAGCTGCTAAAATGCTAAATTTTAGATGTGTATTTAAGTAATTAAAGATTGTCTCCCTTGAAACGTATAAATATTTACACTACAAGAGCATATGATCTATATGATATCAATTTAACGATCTTATTTATTATTCTTGAAAATACATACTGATTAAAATCCAAAACAGACCACTATTTTTTAATGAAAATGACTAGCAAAATTTCCGAAAAAAGGGATGAATACTTGATTCACGTTGAATTTTTAAAGATACACATATTAATGACCTGGCCATTCTTTATTTTGTATCACTGAACAGTTTTAACTCCTTTGTAATCAAATAAACTAAGAAACATGCTGAAAACATATAAAATAAACACAACTTACCTATTAACGAGTATGAACTGGATTATTACAGCCGGGTACTCGGACAGAGCTGCCAAAATATTATTTAAGAATCTGTCTCCTGATAAGTCCGATGTTGTCCACAATAGTCCGTAGTAAGTCAGTGCATTAGTAAACCTGGGATAATTATAGCCAAAAATCAATTATAATTTGTATTGGTTATGTAAGTAACACAATGGCAATATTTTGAAGTTCATCAGTCACCAGTTCATCAGGAAAAGTCTTTATTTGTAATATAACACAACAGGTAATATTACAATAAGACGGTGATAATTATTGTTTAACACAAAATTATAGCAAATGTCTTTCTATATACAGATAGAAATATGTACCGACAAACTAGTTCATCCGACAATACCCTGCTGCATGTGGTTACACCCTTCTAATGACTTTCATCTTATAAATCCAATTGCTGTTTAATGTCATTGGATTATTAAGTAATTTCTATGCATCAGCAAGAATGATATTTGTGTTTCAGTAATCGTGTCGTTTCTTCGTGAATCGCCGATTTCGGTTTGAGATCACGTAATCTGTTGAAAACTAGCTTCCAAACATTACATCGTTTATGTTTCGTGTGTTTTAATTGAATGTAGAAAAAAAATAACGGAGAGTTTATAGGATATCGCTAAGGAACTTTTTAACACGTCTTTCTGATTATTACGCTGCGCTCCATTCACGAAAAGACATACAATTTCTATTACTCTTGGAAAAATCACCCTTCTTACCTAAAGATATATGTACGAACTTAAATAGTCTTTGTTATAAGCGTTTGACATTTTTAATATTTAGTACAATCAAGTGAACGCGGACAAGTGGACATGATAAATTGATATTTTTTAATGGGGAGGGGGAATGTGCCTGTCACAACATTTCCATTAAAAAGACCTTGACTTACCAAATAAACCATATAATTATAGATGATACTAAAAGAAATCTGTGCTTGAAGATCGTAAAGATAGTATATCGTTGCACTTTATTTGATGTTCCTGTAACTGTGCTTATCGTATCTTGTTCCGCGACTAATGCATTTGTTGATGTATCGTTGCAATCCAATCCGTTCATTTTTGCCACCTTCTTTATCAAGGCCTCAGCTCTTTTGAGTTTTCCATTTGCAAGTAGCCACCGCAGCGATTCATCTAACAGCCTATCACAATGTTATCAAATTCACATAAATATAATGTACGTCTCATCGCTTTACCAAATATAAGTCTCTACAGAGCTTGCAGTACCCGATTCCTTAAATGCGCAGTATGTTTGTTTGTTTGTTTGATGGTGTTTAACGCCAGTTTCAGCAATTTTTCCGCTATATCATGGCGTCCAGTTTTTATTGGGGGAGGAAGCCGGAGGACCCGGAGAAAACCCCCGACCTGCGGTAGGAAAACTGGCAATCCTTGTCAATTAAGATTGGAGTCGAGTACACCCTGCCTGCAGTGAGAATCGAAACCGCAATCTCAGTGTTGACAGACCACGTGATCAATAGTAGACGAACTACCTTGACCACTCGGCCACTTCTTATGAAACATCTTGTGTTTTTATTGGTTGTTTATGTTTCTGTACTTTTATCTTTTCATTATTTTTCTCAGACCTTGTGGGTTTCGAGTGCATTTTGTGGGAGACAACTTGATATTTTCATTTAAATCAAGTTAATATAACTAAGGCTCTATAAATGAGACTGGCCAAAGGGAGGGGAAACTAGTTCTTTTTTTATATTTGGCTGCGTTAAACTGCAGCATGGACAGTGTATTTATTATTGAATGGAATTTAAAACTTAAGCATTATTTAAAAAGCATTGTCTTATAGAATCAAAAATAAATGCATTAATATAATTTATTTAATGAACTGTCCGTTTTTGTACAAAGCCCATTACTAAACTATTTTAAGGATGTTTTGTGGATTTCACTTTCTATATGTGCGTCAAATTTAATCTCACATTACACCCGAAAATTTAATAAAATATGGTAGCACACATTTCGCTGGTTGAGGTGTCTTGCATTACTTAACGATAGAGCAACCAATTTTAACAGCTGGGCAAACAATAAGGGTCATTGTCTTGTGTGTTCAAATTGTGTTATATAATGTGGCAATATTTTAAGGAATATTTAATCATAACAAAATTTTCTTAGCGACAAATTTGATACTGTTTATTTACAATATCAAAGCAAAAACTTTATAAACTACATAATAATAACTAACAATACCGTATAATCTTTCTCCAGAAGACATTTCCATATAATTTAGAGAACATTGTCGACAATAAGACATTATTCTTGGCCTAGAATAACAATTTTTCAATCACAAAATTCCGAAAAATGATTATGTAAACTTACCAAAAATGAAAGATGGCATGAACAGACAGCATAGCCAATGTCAACTGCATGTACCTCCAAGATATGTTCCGGAAAAAGTATCCAATCAGTGTAGTAAGCGTAACACCTGTTGTCCAAGCAGTCGTACTCAAAGCTTCGGCAATATGACGACTATCAGGAGGCACAAGTTCTATATATAATGCCACATTCGCCAACATGAGACCCTAAGTCACATTAAAGAGATATGCGTAAAATGTACGTAGCATTTCAGGTTTTTTACGTCTACATATGCGTATTTTTGTCTATTTATTTACTTTATTTATATTTAGTTAACTTTCTTGTACCTATGAAATGTACTGTATACATAAAGTTAACTACGTTTTGCAAGTTTTCTTATAGACAATTTTAAAGCAAGAACAATTTTATTTATTAAAAAACTATTCGTTTCTTACCCCTTGTAATGCTCCCATTAAAAAACGAAGAAGTGAGAAAATTGTTATATTGGAAGAAAACGTCATAATTAACGCTAAAAGGAAATATCCAGTGTGTGTAGAAATTATGATAGGTTTTCTGCCATATCTGTCTGACAAAGGTGTAAAGACAGCTGATCCAACCATATTACCAATTATTAACATAGTAGTGGCAAGCTCTGAAGAGGCAGCATCGTTACAGACCAGATTCCACTGCAATTAAGATAAAGTTATGGTAAAATTTCTTGTTTATAGATACTGATCTGCACACACCTTTTAGTCATTATCTTAATTTTTCCAAGGGTTTAATCTGTTTTTTTTTCATTTTATTCTCCTTAGTATCATATATTTGTTTTTAAAATTGTTACTGTTATTTTCCTCCATCATACATCCAACGATAGCAATGATAAGTCAACTGAATGGTTACTTAATGACCTACGTAATTGGTTGTCTTCACTTAGAGCAAGAGCTAATAGCATGAAGCCTCGTTTACATGCAAATGTTCAGAAAACATTTTAACGTTTTAATTTTGTGTAATCGTCCTGATTTGGCAGAAGTCATACAAAGTTTATCTTAGAATCGAAATGCGAAAATCGCTTTCATCACCGCTATATGCAGTCAAACATTGCTTTATGTTATATCAACAACCTCGAATCGAATCTAATAGAGTAAATGAAGACAAGACATTCTAGATAACGCAGCGCCAATTTAATGTAGAATCTGAATTGACGGCAAGTTACGATAAATATACTTTCTACCCTTTGACGTTTAAAAAATTACAAGCTTAAAGTAGATGCATAATAATGGAAACAAATATTTATACCCCGCTTCGAAGAAGAGGGGGTATACTGCTTACTCATTTCCATCCGTCATTCCATCCGCAACATAATTTTCGTAACAGTTTTCTCAGCAACTACTTGAAATTTTATATGTACCCTTATCATGTGGTCCTATATTGCGAGTACCGATTTTAAGGTCTATCGCATATCTACTTCCTGTTTACCGACCTAGTCAATTTAATAATGTGAACAATTGGGGTATACTGAATGAGCAGTAGCTCACAGGTTACTAGTTTGAATTTGTCAAATTGACATTGGTAATCTGATTTTACTATCGCAAAAAATTCAGTGAATATCCTGTATTATTTTATGCCACGCCAAGCTCTTACAAGAAGTTAAACTTGGCATGTATTAATACTTAAGCATAGAAGTTAATATGAACCTTAATATTCGTATTTTGAATCAATATTCATTAAAAGTTTACAAATTGTCACTGCTGTTCGGTCTGTCGGAATGAAGAACTATTATCTTCTACAATATAGTGTTTTACTTACCTCTGTGACTGATGTTCTGTCTGTCGGTATGGAGTACTGGTATCCTCTACCAGGTAGTGTGTTACTTACCGCTGTGACTGATGTTCTGTCTGTCGGTATGGAGTACAGGTATCCTCTACAAGACAGTGTGTTACTTACCTCTGTGACTGATTTTCTGTCTCTGGCTATGGAGTAAAGGTATCCTCTACCAGGTAGTGTGTGATACTTAACGTTGTGACTGATGTTCTGTCTGTCGGTATGGAGTACAGATATCCTCTACAAAGAAGTTTGCTACTTACCGCTGTGACTGATGTTCTGTCTCTGGGTATGGAGTACAGGTATCCTCTACCAGAAAGTGTGTGTTACTTACCGCTGTGACTGATGTTCTGTCTCTGGGCATGGTGTACTGATATCCTCTACCAGGTAGTGTGTGTTACCGCTGTGACTGACGTTTTGTCTGTCGGTATGGAGTACAGGTATTCTCTACAAGACAGTGAGTTACTTAACTCTGTTTGTTACTTAACTCTGATTGATGTTCTGTCTGTAGGAAGGCAGAACTGGTATCTTCTACAAGGCTATGTGTTTCTTACCTTTGTGACTGATGTTTTGTCCGTCGGTATTGAGTACAATTATCCTCTACAAGGCAGCGTGTTGCCTTTGGGACAGATGTTCTGTCTGTCGATATGAAGTGAGGCGTTACTAACCTCTGTGACTGATGTTCTGTCGGTCGGTATGGAGTACTGGTATCCTCTACAGGCTAATGTGTTACTGTATGTCTCATTTGATAAATTGTGTGTTGCGTAAGACACGTCAAAATTGCATTCATGATCAATGAATGTCAGATTAATAACACTCGATTTGTTTAAACCATGAAAAATGGAACGGGTTTCATAGGTTCCTTCGTGACTACAATGGTATTCTGGTCTGTAAGCTATGAAACAAAATTTAAACACAATTAAAAAAATAAAATTATCATATTTTTAATGTGTTTTGGCAAATAGGGTTTAAATATGTACTTAAGTTTTTAAAATACAACAAAAACGATTTTCTGTTTTAAGTAAACTATTGTTGCATTTACATGAATTTATTTACAAATCATAAAGTGAGTTTTATGAAGTTTCTAAAGGTCCAACTAACAAATCCGATAAGCGTCACCAAGATGGTGGATAAAAGATTGTGATTTATTAATAATAATAAATGCCTTATCGTTGATTAGTAGATTTCATACTTAAGGAATACCAAGCTGTTTAATTGCACATTAACAAGCCATATTATAAATGTTTCAAATAAGTAGGCGCTTTTTTACCGAAAGGCAAAACTTGGCCTACAAAACCGTTAATACTTCCCTGGTAATCCAAATGTCCTCTCCATCAGCCCGCTTTTTTTTGCTGGTGGCACTCCATATGTCCCTTTTAACTGTCGTCCCTATGTTCACTAATTAATTGTTTTTGGCTTGTTCACATCTTGTCTAAACTGCTCGCTGGAAGTTTAAAACGAAGCTATCAATCAATACATTTACCTATGTAGACCTGTGACACTAAATGAACAGGAAGTTCTATAACAGTTGTCATCAACAGAGCAAGTTGGAGATATTGATATTTTCCTAGTTTACCAAGAACATTTTTTAAAATAGGATCTACTTCTACATCCATGATTGTTAAGGATAGTAGTTTCAATTTGACTATGTATATTATTATGTTTTGTCATGAACATGTTAAGTACATGTATATTGTTTTATATTTTGTAACCTATGTATGCTTTTCCGTAAATGTTTATTCAACTCACGGTTATTTGTAATTAAAATGTTAATTACAGAAAGGAATATCTGTTTCTATGTTAAACTAAAAGTTGAAAAGACCTTACCTCGTCAAGTTTTATCGTTTGTCTACATGAAGTTGAATGCACTGTCAGTACTTTTTACCTTTTTACTTCACATTATCATACAGTCAGCTAGTTTTTGTAAGAGAAAGAGTATATAATAAGAAACCATCCTGCACGAGAACGATGTTTGCATAATAATTTTTTTTTTATTAATTATATGCAAGACTCATTTAAATTCTGTAAAGTTTCACCAAACTAAATGAAGTATTGAGTGGTAAGGTAAACACTTGCCAATGTTAAAAATATGTTGCGTTTGACAAAAAAGCCATATTTATGGAACAGTATTGTACATTATAACATGCTTTCAGTAGTTTTGCATACGCTGGCATAGATAAAAGCTAGTGGTTGTTTTCAATAAAATATTACATCTAACTAAAAAAGCAATTAAGAGTCTTTAAGTTTTTACAGATCTATGAAATCAATCAGCTAAAAATAAACACTTTCTAAAATAAGATGTTTTTGGTACTAGTTGGTCTTTTCATTGTTCTTTCAAGGTCTATTATTTCTTCGCAAGCAGGTTTTCATGATAGTACAGATGCATTTCACTGACAACCTTATCTTTCTCAATTGACAAAAAACATGACGCTAGACTTTTCATTTTATTTTTTAATAGTTTATTGTTTTAATGGTTTTTTAAGCCACTTAAAGCAATTTTTCAGCTTAGACAAGGCATTCCTTTTTTATTGGGCAGCAAGATAGAATGCCCGGAAAAACCTTTATAGGAAAGCTAGTAATCCATGTCAATTAAGATTTTAGTCGAGCGCACCCTGCCCGTTTTAAGACTCGAACAGATACCGATAATGTATTGAATGTCATTGGAGGATAAATAAAGTTCATATGTCTTTTCGATTTTGTCGGAAAATAATTTCATAATTAAATTAAATATACTACCACGTTTCTGATATATATTATGTAGCGAATGTACTGTTAAACGTTGTGACAATCTCTTACAAGTATTTGTAATGCCATAGTGGCAACCTGACTATATACAGATTTGTAAATGTAAGGCAGAAACGCCATAAACTATACACTTTTTATGCACGTGTGTTTTGTAAATATATCTTTTAGCTTTTATCCAATCAATAAAGTTAAGTATTTGGACCAGTAATTGACTTTAGTTTGTAATTGAAATTATTATTAACATATATTTATATTGCTACTTTTAACAACGATTGAACCATTTCAGTTGTGAATGGGGACTTTTCAATCTTAAATGCCGATTTTAATTCTAGACTTTTGCAGTTAAGCATATCATAGCATAGTGATGTTGCTTCTCTTTTGTTGTGTTTTAATTGGTTGATGAAACATTTTTGCGCTAAAAACTTTGTACATCATTGAATTTCTACAGTTACTATATCGATGATCGTAGTTTAGAAAGAGGAACTAAATTGATGAATACCGAGAAAACTTACAAAACAAAAATATTATCAGGTTTTATATTATATAAAATCTGTTATTGTTCCTTTAACCTCGTAAACACAGTATTATTCAAGGTTAAAATAATGAATTCAGAATTTTAAATTATTCACCATATCAATGCTATGACCTCAAATACATAAACGTTTCTTAAAGACTCACGAATTTTAATAAATTTGTTTGTATGTTTTATAAAATAAAATAAGATCTCTCAATGCTGCCTTCTTAAACTTGGGGTATCAGTTTAAGGTCACCATGGGTATTGTAAATAGAGGCAAAATCTTGACAAATGCTTTCAATCGTCATAAATTTAAAATACGAGACCAGAAAGCAACATCTTGCAATTTTGTATTTCTCGTTGCGTTGAATCTGACTCCTAACTTCCTAAAAGGAAAGTCAACCATTCAAGTGTAGGTAACCAATTGTAAATATAAATTAATAAAACCAAATTCATTTAATATTATAATAAGTTATTTATATAGATTCGAACTCAGACATATACAGAATTTTTTTTAAACATAGTTTAGTTTATATTTTGGTTAAAGTACTGACCAGATAATACATTTTCAGATTGAAGTAAACTGTGGTTGTAACGGTTTTATTCACGGTACACGACTTCATACTTTTAATACAACGGTGAAAATTCAGGGTATAAAAATATTGTTAATAATTTTCACTTACAAGAAGAACGAATACAACCATATAAATAGTGGGTGCAAGATAATTAGCCTCAATTCAAGTAACCTGACAAAGTAGCAGGATATTTAAGTAACTTACAGAACATAGGAAATATTTGATATTTAATATCGCAATAGTATTCTGTTTTTATATTACTTCTTACCCGTTTACCTATCAATTATAAATCTTTACAGACCTTATTTTGAAATTTGAGTTCAATATTTTAAAATTTTTATTAGGTGCCCAGCCCTAACACAATAAATATAAACTATTTGCTTCAAAGTATTGCAAACAAACAACAGCTTCCCAATTAATCTGGGACCATACTATGAGTGTTTAAAGTGTTTAGAGGTGCCCATCGCTCCCCCAAGTAGCCAATAGGGGCTGTCCCTCGTTAAGGGGTTGTCAGATCATGATACGACAAACCTGACGGCGAACCACAGTAGGTAACATATTTGGACAGTGCCACGCTTCTTGCACACTAACGAACCCTGTTGTAGATGCCGTAGTAGGCTTGTTGTCGTCGATACAAATTTCTAAATTTACCGCCCTACCCATACCCCTTAATTTCCCGTGGCAGTATATATTTTGCCCTTTGGACCACCTTTTTCGAATTTGTTTATTATTTGTTGTCTTGTTCTCGCCCTGAACATAGCTGAAATACCGCTCACTGAAAGTAAAACAAACATCAAATCAATCTCCTAGTAAATGTTAAAGTTATAATTATATTTATATTCAAATGTTGAGACAACAATTCTAGCAGAAACTCATTTTATCCTGGGATTAATTATTTTCAGAGTTCATTATAATTCAAATAAACATAATCGTTTTCAGTTTATTTAGCGTTTCTTTGAACTTATTGGTTGGCTCAATCATAGCTATCGTTCCTGGTTACAATTTGTTGATTATCTGGAATTTATAGTGTTCCAGCGAATTATGTTCAAGATTTCACATATTGTATCTTCTAGGATGGCGACAGCCATTTCAAGGATAGGATCAATAGTTGCTCTATTTAGTTCATTATTTGTATGTTACATATGTACTCCTGAAGTAAGTGTATGCTGTTTTACACCTACTACAGAAAAACATCTATTATGTCCGGTGGTTACTTTAAACATGTCCGGATAGATTTGTATGATTATACATAGTAGCACACTTGTAATTAGTATCTTAAGTCACCCAACTTGGACTCCTGGACTGCTTGAAATTCCAAAAGTGCAGTTTTACGAAGATTCATCTGTCTCATTATTTTTAATTGCAAGGACTTTTTTGCAATAGGAACGACAACAGTACAGTTTATGCGAAGTAAAGCGCATGGAATGTGTTTAACACGACATAGCAATACTTCTGAATTGTACTTTTGTTTAATATTTGTTTCAGGGTTCACCACAGGCTATTCAAGGGCGGTGCTCCTCCACTCTTGAATTTGTTTCCTCCACCCTTGAATTTTGAGCTCCATACTAAAGTTTTACTTTATTCCTAGAACAATGAAGTTTTTAAATTCAAAAATACATGTATATTGTGACTGGTAGCAAAAACACAAGTGGGAAAACAAAAACAATGACTGATAACACTATTATGAAAAAATGAGTAAGGAAAAATGGATCATCATCCAACTTGCACCACCCTTGGATTTCTAGCTGTGGTGATCCCTGTGTTTAATTTTGGATGTCTTCCAATGATTAAGATATTTGAGTCATAATGTTTTCCAGTCAAAACCAAATGAATATCTGACAGATTTCACTCACTTTGATTTGTTTGATTGGCAACATAATTGTTGTTTGGTTTAAACTAACCATAAGATTCTGACAGTAAACAGCTAAATTAATACCCAGTGGTTGTGGATATCAGATTCCTGTGACAATATTACTTAAATTTCTAAAGTCTGTTTCTCTGTATCTAATGATCCCTGTTACGGGTGCTCAGGGACATTTCAATATTCGTTTTCCTCTCTCATTTTTCGTCTGATGCCGCTTTTACATTGGATGATGTCTATTATTCTTTGCTTAAGAAGCGGGGATATTGGCAAAAATATCGGACAATACGTTAGCATATTGAGAACCTTTAATATTGTTCATTTCGAGCATTTTACAAGAGTTTTATAAAACAAAACAGAAACTAGTACTGTGTTAGAAATGTTCAAAATACAAATTTGCTGTGGAAAAACAATACCACAAAACTAAACAAATATGATGGCAAAACACAAATCAACCATTTTACTGATTTGGTCATCAAGAAATTCTTTTTTGCTTTGGACTCATTGAAGACAAAATAATTCTTAGTATTGCAAAGAACCAGATATTTTTATACGAAATATGACTAAGGTATTACTTATGTACTGACTGTTCAGAGACTACATAATTGTCTGAACCATGTAAAACGAGAAACCAAGTTTCTCACTTGAAATCACTGAACACCGATCATAAACCTAGTATCCGACGACACATGTGAGATTTCATCTCATATGTATCACACATTAAATTCATTAGCAGACACGTATTTAACAATTATATTATGCTGATGTAGATTTTTTAAATGCTGAAAAATGAATTCGTAAGTTTGCGTTTATCGAAACCACAGATATTAAAATAAAATAAAAAGTGTTTTAGTCAAGTTGGTTTCATCGTTTAAGCAATAGGCGTTACCATTTACTCGACGCCTTTAATGCATGAATATGTTGTATGATGTGAAAAACGTCGACATTAAAACGTTTTGATAATAAGTATTATTTTGATAAAAAAACAAATTTATTGACCTAATATGTAACACTCAACCAGAAAATTTAACTAACCTTATAAAATTTAAAGAAATAAATATATCACAAAGAGATATTTAGGTCAAACTCAATATAACCACAAATTTCGTTAAATTGTCAAACTTTAACCTTTTGGGGAAATACATCAATGAGTTAATAAATTTTAATAGCCTGAATTGTGTACATTTGTATGCAATTTGGAAATCTACATACAGGTTAAAACAAACACCGAACACCAAGGAAACAGTAGAAAAGACCATAAATCAAAATCCAAGGAACTGGCGAACTCGAAAACCAACAATCAGAAAAATAGCAACTACTGCAGTGTTCATTACCTGCTACATGCATTTCAAAATGTTTTGAATGTCTAAACTACAGTTTTAATTTTTTCGGGAATGGGACAGGACAATTGTGTTGAACGTTAAGCCCAATCCGTTTTGTCATTTGACTACCAAATATGAACATAATGCATTATGGCTTCAAAGGCTAAGCGTTTAGGTGGTGTATTTAGAATTACGCTATTAAATGAGTACACGCTTTTTTAAGGTTAAATTGTAAAAAAGTATAAAACTTTAGCGTCGCCTGTTCAATTAATGGTAAGTTACAAAAACACCTACAATTAGAATACCTTCATATAAAATGCAGAACTGAAATATGTTGGCGATCAAAAACCAAATCTATAGGCTTCGGAATTAATTCCAATGAAATAAAACTAAATCATTATAAGAATAAATAAATACATATATTTCAGATGTTACTGTAATGCACTGTTTGTCCTTCTTTTGATGTTGAAATTGATGAGTTACAGGTTGATTACTATTTCGGAATTAAAAATCCAGCAAGTACTCTGTGCAAAAGTATAAAATTAGCATCTGTGTGTTGGCCTTTTTGGCAAACAAAAGGCCAATGCAACATCGCTGATTTTCAAAATATAACGTTTCATCAACACGACAGCATAAGTTTCGTGTCTCTGTAAACTATACATATTGAAACTGTTGAACTACTGTTCGTTGGCTGCATTGATTGATTGATTGGCCAAAATGCATTGAGCTATACTTAGGATGAGAAGAAGTTACAAAATAAACTTAGTAACAATGTATGTACAAAGACGCTAAACATATATATTGCAAATAAAAAAGTATGAAAGGGTTCCAGAGGGACACAAATTTAGACTTCTGAGGTGTTACAATGAAACTACCATTTTCGAAATATACGAATGAGACATTTTCCATGCAAGAAACATAGCTCTTTCTAAACACGTCATAATTATGGTGCATCGCTAGTCGTTCTGTATTAGGACCTGACAATCCCTCGAATTTCCCAATCGACAACATGTGTACAGCGTTACATTTGTTTGTCAGAAAATATTCAGTTTTTTATTGGTTATTTTCCTCCTGATTTTTGCCTATTAAATATTGGATATCGTTGACATGTTTTGTTTACACCCCTTTTTCATCAGAACAATAATCATTACACATATTATCTTCTTTACATGTAGACGACAGCTATACATCACAGGCGGGATGAACGGGATGCATAGTTAATGGCGCTTGTGATATGGACTGCAAGTTGTTTCACTTACGAGTGTAAAAGGAAAATTGCAGAACAAGACGCAATTCGTACGTTTATAAGATTGAATGAAGACTGCCACTTTTTAATTTCAGATTAATATACAGTACGACAAAAATTAAGATATGTATCCTCTTTTAATACAATAAAATATGCAACAGTTTTAGTCAACGTTAGATTGTATATTTATAAACAAGAGTGCTACTGACACATTTTTCTTCTAAAATACAGTCATGTTACATTAGGAGAAAAATCATTTACGCCTATTGGAGAAAGAGTGGCCTTCTTGTGGCCTTTGCTGCATCTGATGTGCTAGTTTTCAAGATTTCTCATAACCGATATTTACAAACATGTAACACAATATTTAAAACAGTGGGTTTTATCCAGCTGTACTTTTCTTATAACAGTAGAGATACAGATGTGAGCGCGCCTTTGTATTGGTAAAATGGGTACAATGACTTCAATCGGAAGTATTTGGATAACATATTAAATTTACAACCAAATTTCACCATATCTTTACAAAAATCAACTAAAGGCAGAAAGAAAAATACTTTTGGTCATATACGGTGTAGTTATAATCCAGAAGGTAAAATGGTTACGACAAACCGAAAAATCACTAAGTTCTGTCAATAACACCTATCAACTTTATAAACGGAATTGGAAGGAGACTAAACTTGTATAAATAAAGTCCACCTTATACGCATAGAAAGAAGTCAGCAAGAAGGGGAAGGCAGTTTTTCACACGTTCTGTTGAAAAAACATTGTATACCAAACATATTTTATCAATGAGAAATCCAAACAGTCCGATTATTTTAGTAACAGATAACTTTTTTTGTAAGAATCGGATAGGTCATTTACGCAATATGATTGGTCATGACCGAAACAGATGTATGTATCTAGGTTTGCCTTTTTAGTGAAGTAAAGTTGAATCAGTTCTATTAATTTGTCCTTAAGTTTATTATGTGACTTACATTAGAAAGAATCAAAAGTAACAATGCAATAGCATGAAGGGAGTGATCTTGACTGCAGCTTCACTGAAAAAAATAATCAGTCAAACTGATGACTTCTTTAATCAAATGCTCCCTATACGATAATCAAATTGGCTTTTGACTTAAGACATAATCAAATTGATGATGAAGTTAATCAAGACTTGAGAAGCACGTGCTACAGTATTAAATATCACGCATGTGCAATAGCCGCCATTATTGACATGATATTGCCGCGACTGAAGAGAAATAGAATTTTACCGTGTTTAGAGAAATCCAGACTTGTCCGCATATAAAGGAAGATATAATGGGTAAGTTTTAAAACTCAATATATAACAAAATGCATATTCAAACAAAGACATTAACGAGACATTTAGCACGATCATCACGTGTCGATTCAGGGCACCGGCGCCTCGTTAAGGAGTGTTTTACAAACACAAGTAAGACCGGTTTATTTTAATCTCAATTACCAAATCATATAGTTATCTTGTTTTTATCATTTATTTTACAAAACTGCACCACGGCACACCCGTTTGTCCACATTCGAAGAAAAAATCTTCTGGCATAGAAAAATAGGTTTCTCTCCCTTCTCTTTAACGTCCCAATGTGTAACAATGAAGACAGTAATGTTCGAGCTCTCCACCGCCTTTCAGAACAACTTGTAATTACATTCAGGAACTAATATAACTACATAATTTTTACATGTTTGTTACTTTTGACGGTTAGCACATAATGTAAACCAGTTTCTGATTCACTCTTAGTGGAACTAGTCTATTGTCTATTGATCTTTTGTTTCAAGACTAAATAAGTAAATTTATCACTTATTCTAAAAATGCAGAAATGAGAGTTGATGTCATCTAGGTATTTGTTTTTGAGAATGGGTGTCTCGAAACAAAGTGGGTGACTTCACTTTCATTATTGTACATAAACTTTATATGAAAATTAATATTTTTTGGGAGCTCAAATCTGTTACATATCCTAAAAATTTAGGGATGAGAGTTGATGTCATCTAGGTATTTGTTTTTGAGAATGGGTGCATATCTCGGTGTCTCAAAACAAAGTGGGTGACTTCACTTTCATTATAAATAGTTGTACCTAAACTTCATATGAAAATTAATATTTTGTTTTTTTCGAAGCTCAAATCTGTCACATATTCTAAAAATTGAGTAATGAGAGTAGATGTCATCTAGGTATTTGTTTTTGAGAATGGGTGTGTGTCTCGGTGTCTCAAAACAAAGTGGGTGACTTCACTTTCATTATAATAATTGTACCTAAACTTTATATGAAAATTTATATTTTTGGAAGCCCAAATCTGTCACATATTCTAAAAATTGAGGGATGAGAGTTGATGTGTTTGTTTTTGAGAATAGTTAGATATCTCTGCATCTCGAAACACAAAGTAGGTGACTTCACTTTAATTATAAAATTAATTCACTTGAAGGAAGTATTTTAATCTTTCTATTAATAAGATTATTAATTTATAGACTATTTAAAGTTCATAGTGTTGTAATTTTAAATTCAATATAAAACATAAAAAAAAGCTAAACAAGGAGGGAGGGGTTGGAGTCTTTGTAATATAAGCATGTACCATGAAATGTGCTTTTTTTTTAGAATACTAGTAGCATGGAAAACCACTAACTAAATAAAGCTAAATATGTTAAATGTACAAAATACAAGTGAATGATCATGAACTGACAGAACAAAAAGAGCTGAAAATCTTTAATCCAGAAAAAAAGTGTTTATGTTTGTTTAAATGTTGCTAAATGCCACTTTCAGCAATTTTTCAGCTATATCATGGTGTCTAGTTTTTTTGTGTGAGTAAGCTGAAGCAAACCCCTGACCTTTGCTAGGAAGACTGGCAAGCCTTGTCTGTTAAGATTGCAGTTGAGTACACCCTGCCCACAGTGATACTCAAACCTGCAACTTCAGTGTTGACAGACCACCTGAATCAATAGTAGACGAACTACCTTAACCACTCGGCCACAACTGAGGCCCCGCAATCAAAAATAAAACAATACACGTAAATGCACTGCTGGATACAACACGAAACAAAATCCCAAAATAGAAAGTGTTTAACCAAAACATCTTTAAAAAATTGGTCATAATATTTTGTATGTTTTTTTACAAGATTTTTATTTTACAGATTAGACCACAGTTCTGCAGTTTCATGTTTAGTTCCTTCAGAGACAACACATGAGATCTTGTAAAGACATCATTTCAACTTTGGAATACTGCATAGGTATGTAGTCTTTGTAAATAAATAAATAAGGAAATTAATGTAATATATATGCTTAAAAATAAAACCATGTTAGCAGTGTGCAGTTTTAACCACCTTTTACCATTCTGGTCATTTCCATGTCATTTGTTTTGGTTAGAGGGAAACTTTTATCTTTTGAAATATCATTGATATTTACATGTTATATCATTCAATAGTTCAAAAGAGTGGAAGAGTGATTGAAGTAGTTAGTTGCCTATTAATGGATAACGTGCCTGTCAACACTTAGTTTTCCTACTGAATTGGGGGGGGGGGGGGTTTCTTAGTCCGGCTTCCTCCCCAATAAAAACTGGATGCCTTGATATAGCAGAAAAATTAATGTAAGTGATGATATAGTAGAAGTGACCTTCTGATATTGATGATATCATGCGATAAACATTTTATTCTTCCTAGGTAAGAACCTCACATACTACAGTCAAATCAATTTATTTAATAATTACCATATTAAAATCAAAATAGTTATCGAAGGTATGATTTATTAGATATTTAACTAAAGTCTAGCATTAAACCCATAAAGGCTCTTACTTAGTTTAAATGGATAAAATGCTGGACTTGTGGTAAAATATCCAATAAATCTAATTTCCTAAATTTAACATCAAGAGATTATTCATTTGACATATTTGATCAGAAAGATCTATGTTTCAGTACAATTTATTGTGTCTGTTGTACTATGAATTGAAATGATTAGGAACAATTATGAATGCATTTTTCTTTTTCTTTTCAGCCCTTATCATTGCCATCTGTTATTAAAGTCGTGCCATGAAAATGAGAAGTGACAACTTTAAAATTGTTGTTGAAGACATATTCAAATGAACTAGTAGCTCCTTGCTTAAGGCAGTCCTTGACCAATTACCATGATCGAAATATGGTTGTTTCATGTAATTACCTACATGTAGCATATGAGGAGATACAATTACACTTTATTCCGAAAGAATGTGTTCTAAGGATGAGAAGATGAAAATGTTCTTGAAATTATTTCTACATGAGACATCACGACAAGATTGATAATGGACAAGACTAGAATATGTTGCATTTTTACTTTCATTTAATATGTAATTAAAAACAATAGGAACATATAAACTTTTAAAGATTAATTTATCCTGTTTATAGGTTATATTCAAAGTTTAATTATAATATTTATTCTTGCTTTTGAAATGTTTACTTCTAACAAACTTATGTTACAGATTACACTATAAAAATTGACTTGTCTGATGTAATTTTCTGTCATTAAGAATATTTTTATGCTGCTTTTATCATTTTAGTACATTAAACAATTGAAATAAATTTTTTTATTTGTTTGTATGTTTTTTAATTTATATTTTTAAAAACCTATACATATTAAGCTGTCTTGGTGGTGAAAATTCTGTATTGATTGCGGTCTTCATTGATGGTTTCACATAATGTAAATGTGCCAATATTTATAAAATCAATATTATTGTCCTGCATTCTATGAATATACTTTGCACAGTGTTGAAAGTACAGAACATCACACACCAAAAATCTAAGAATGGCACTCTAATGAAACATTCAAACAAAGATGTTAATTTGTTACATTGTAATTTGCTTTATTGGTACTGATAGAAACCAATATTTTTGCGATCAGACCTTTTTTGGATCGATCAAGCTTTTAATCAACCCGATTAAAATAAAAATCAATTTGATCACAAAATTCAGCATTTAGATTATCTTGATTAGTCATGTTGATTGAAGTTTTCATCAAATATGATTACAAACTAGCCGCTGTGATTATATGATTAATCAATTCGATTGTTATGTTTAATCAAGTTGATTGTTATGTTTAATCAAAATGATTAATTGATTAATCATCTTGATTAAAATTAAATTCATTTTGATTAAAAGGGTCGTCGTCCTGGGGACAATCAATTTGACGACTTTTATCAATCAAGTTGACGACTTTTTTTTTTCAGTGTTCTCTTAACAAATGTTTTAGTATCTACAGCTGATTTACGTCTAGTCTGAAATAGCTTGCTTAACAGTATCTCTGAAGCCAGCTTTGAGCTGCTAACAAAATCGATGTTAAAAGTATGGATAGACGTTTGGTGGAGCTATTAGCAGACCAAGCAATATAACGCTGGTTATAAGTTAGGAACCCGTAGAGTAATAGAATATCCAGTTCCTTATCATTGGTTGAAATTCCAAAGAAATTCAAAATTTGTCAATGATTGTAAGGAGTTTCTATTTTGTAAGTGTCTACAGGGTATATGTTGGGTTGTCAGATGAGTTTTAAATACCTATTTCATTCATCAAGAAGTTAATGTACTGCGTTTTGCATGCAAATACAATATTATAAGGATCATTGTCAGGAGGTCTTTTTCTGTCTGGATAACAGTAATTGCTAAAAATGTGGCTCCAATTAACACCTTTCGTGCAACATACCCAAGTGTCCATTATATTGTATGAATTGGTTAAATTGGCTGATTTTAAACTTTATCAACTGCTCCGGAATGTTATTGTATTCCATTCCGACATTGTCTGAGGGTTTAGGAAGGCAATTTTGATGACATTGTAAACAAGAACGGAACTGACGGCATATGAATGATAGACATTTACATGTAATACACATCACACCTGTATTTGCATGTTCAACTATATGAAACATTATTATCGATACACAGTAATCATATTAATCAATGAATACTATCATGTGCATATACAATGTTTTCAATGCAATTTAAACATAGCAATTACGATCAACACAATCCTAGCTTTCACTATGAACCAAAATAAGGACTGACAATACCATACACAGTTCAAATTAGATTGATAGAAACTGATAGTTAGTGTAAATGTACTGTTCACGATCTGTAAATCACTGTATACAATTCATACAGTTCACGTCAGTCATTTACAATTTTTATCTTTTACTGATCGCTTCTGTCCTGAACTGAAACAGTTCATGACAGCTAAGTACAGTACTTTTGTAGGACTGAAAAGAACTGTTAGTCACTGCATCAGATCGTGTCAGTACTTTTAAATTTTTACCTGGATTTAGAATGACTGACATTCACTGTACCAGTCCTTGACAGTGATTATCAATATTTACCTGTATTTAGAATGACTGATAATCACTGTAGCAGTCCTTGTCAGCCATTATCAGTTCTTACCTTGATTTAGAATGACTGATGTTCACTGTAGCAGTCCTTGTCAGTCATTATCAGTTCTTACCATGATTTAGTAGGACTGATGTTCATTGAAGCAGTCCTTGACAGTCATCATCAGTTCTTACCTTGATTGAGAATAACTGATATTTGAGCTTTTTTTATTTTAGCATTGCAAAATATGTTTTTTTTTAAAGATCGATGCAAAATCCATCCAAGAATGTCAGCTTTTCATATAAACATTAACACTATAATATTGCATTAAAGGTTTTTTTAAAGGCACAACATTGTTTCAAGTCGATATGTTTGTTTGAATGGTGTTTAACGCCACTTTTGGCAATTTTTCAGCTATATAATTGCGTCCATTTTTTATTTGGGGGGCGGGGGGGGGGGGGGGTGAAGAAGCCGTAGAAAACCCCGGAGCTTCGGTAGGAAAACTGACAATCCCTGTCAATTAAGACTGGAGTCAAGAGCACATTCCCGCAGTGAGATTCGAATCGGAAATCTCAGTATTGACAGACCATGTGACCAATAGTAGAGGACCTACCTTAACCACTCGGCCACCGAGGCCCCTTCAAGTCAATATAAGTTCATCGGGAAAATAAAAAGAAGTTTGTTCAATGTTAGTGCGGTTATAAGCAAAGTAAATCTCTTTCATGAGCTTTTTTACTGACCTAGTCATTGGGAACATGTTCATATATGGGCAGTATATATAGGCTGAATTGAAATAGATAATAAAATAGAACACTGAATAGTTTGTTTTTGTTTGTTTGTATGATATAACCCCACTTTCAGTAATATTTCAGCTATATCATTGTGTCAGGTTTTTATATTTGTGGAAGAAGCCAGAGCACCCGGAAAAAACTTCCGAACTTCCGTAGGAAAACTGGCAATCATTGTCAATTAAGATTGGAGTCGAGCGCACCCAGTCCGCAGAATGAAACCCGCAACCTCAGTATGGACAGACCACGTGATCAATAGTAGACGCACTACCTTGACCATTCAGCCACGCACGCCCCTGAACACTAAACAGATATACATCCGCCTTTTGTTATATAGAAATTATGGATTAATATTTATAGCAGAGGATACAGATACAAAAAAAAACATTAACAGCTACTAAATAAGTTTATACCAATGTAATGTACGAGTTATAGCCGATGGGATATTTCTGAAAAGGGAGACATTTTTATTTGTTAATCTATGTTTATTGGTAATTAACCATAACTTGGTATATTTTTTTAGTATTTTAAATATGACCGTTTGCATCCTAATTGATTTGAAATTATAACTTTTATCCAGAATATTAACTAGAATGTCCTGTCATTTTATCAAAATGATGAAATATATACGAAAGATATTTTTCTTTGTGAACATCGGACGTTTTTTTTAAATTGTCTTCTCCAACAAATGAAGTTTTACTATTAATCTCATGAAATACATGTATCTCCATCACCTTTTCTTCAATCTAATATGATTCTACAACGTTACTCTTAATTAAAAGTAATTATCAAGATATAAATTTTTTATAAAACTTACATAAAATCAGTTCAAAGTAACACCTTATCATCGTTGTGTGGTTAGTGCAATAAACAAATTAACAATCAACATCTCTAGTTTACCTTTGCACCCCAGGTAGCTACATGTACACGACACATTTTCAAACACCTGTCAGATATTTAAAATCGGAAACCAATTTTATACGTAATAAAACCCACTTTCTAGTGCATAAAGATACAAAGGTCTCCTGCGTATTTAATTTCTTTGTAATTTATATTAAAATTTATAAAAATATATCATAGAAATACAAAACACACCGAAGGTCTGTTTCAATAAAATAGCAAGAGGACAGTGAAGAAATTATACAAATACATGCAAAAACTGTCTGTTTAATGTTAAAACAAGTTACTGGACCTTATAGCTATATTACGACTTAAATAGCCGAAAAGTTGTGGGTATAAGCTATCACTAGTTCTATAGGTTCTTCTGACATTAAAAATTGGACGAAAAAATGCTAACATTGGCGTATAGCTTCAAACAAGAAAACGTTTTTTTTCCAAATAATAAAATATCTAAACTCATGGTAAACTTTAGTGTAAATAATGTGTAACGTGTATCAACAACGCGTTAAATTTTTGTTGTTTGGAAAGATGACTTGCGTTTTTTTTTCGAAGAATTACTGAAATCTTATTAACATGTTTTCAAGTTTCGTCTCATCCATATATATTATTGTTACTTTTCAAGAGTGGATGAGTTGCCGAAATGTTTTTCTAACTAAATTTTCTCTTATAAATGCGGAGGCATTGCTTTGTACTTGACTTTGCATTATGAAAAGAAATGGTGCACTCGATTCTAATTTAAGTTTGTACTCTACTTAACCAGGGTCGGCGATTCTCCTGTCGTTGTCTGTAAATACAATTGTCGGATATTTACAAAAACGGAGATGATCGAACGTTCTAATGTTACCAGAACCTTTCATAACTGCAAATCTATATTATTGTTATTATAAAATTAGTAAATCTGAATCCTTGTTCAGGATGATTGCGCACAATTACCTGTTCCCTAACTGACAAAACGTGTCATTGTTTACAATCGGCATATTCCGGTGGCGATGCACACATTTTTTTCCTTCTGCTGCATATAATCAAAAAGAAAACAAAGATTGTTTTATTTAAGAAGCGTTTGCAGTGACTACAGTGTTACGTTGTTTAAACCTTTGTATTGCAACCCCCCCCCCCCTTTTACACATACACCCACCCTCAAGAGAAAAGCCGGTTTATTCGGTTTATTCCCTATGCGATGCACACTTATTTACATTATTTACCATACTGATGCATATAGACAATAAAAAACAAAGATGATTTTGGTAAACAAAAACTATGAAGTGACTCTACAATTTCAATCCATTTTAGTGTAATAATAATAATAAAAAATTTAAAAACCGACAAAACAAACAAACCATTCAATTTAGTAAGTTCTCGTTTGTGACTGAATTTGTAAAGTTAAGTACAGAAAAGACAAAAACAGATAAACACAGGTGTCACATAACACTGCTGGAGATGAAATGCAATATACATGTAGATGTAAATAACATCCTGTCACAGCTGGAATTTAATTATCTGCGGTCCATAGAAATACCCAAGAATACCCAAGAACACCCAAGAATACCCAAGAATACCTAAGAATACCTCATAAATGTACAAAAGGGACATTTTTTAAATACCAAAATGTTTTAATATACTTTTAGGCTATTAAATTGGTTTAAAAAATGCAATATGTATTTATTTACTGGGTCAGTCTGTACGTGTATTGTGATTGAATTGGCACGCGCCGCATAATCCTTTGATGCAGATAGTAACCTTGTCAAGCGCATTTGGGCGTGTGGCAGTTGTTTCAGCATTGATTTATTTTAATTTTACACTTTATCAGTGTTCTATTGTAAACAATAATACATGATATTACGACGATATATGGCTTAGTTTTGTGTAAAATCAACACAACACCAAGGACCAAATATTGGGCAATAATTTACTTAAAATTAAAAAAAGTGAAGTTTATATATGCACTGGCACTTAAACACAAATCCATTTAAACAATTCATTCTCGTTCTTTTATACTATTTAACGCATTTTTTTTTCAATCTGACATGGCTTGGCCACCTTGGGGTCTTCCAAAGCCTTTAGACTGTTTGTAAACATCAAAGAAAGTTTCGACATTTAATTTATTTTTATTTATTGATATACCTGTAAATAAAAAAAAAGACTTTTTTCTTATAATTTAAGTCCTAGTGCCATAATACAAATACATGTCTCTGATATTAGTAACACTGGGAATATAATTAGGGGAAAGTACTTAGTCTTCACGGCTGATTAATCATACGATTGGTGTCACACTGAAATCATCATACAACCTCGTTTATTGTAAAAATTATTTATATATTATATATATATATATATATATATATAATACAAAAAGCATACTCAAGAAACAAATAAAGAGTATAAATTTATAAACTAAATATATTGATTTAAAGCAATGAAGTACTAAAATGATTTCGGTGCGTCTACATGTCTAAAATTTCAAGTTTTTCTATATTAAAATATTATAGTTGCTCATGAAAAATATTTCTCATCTGGCAATATGTATTTTTTACACAAAAACATTTATCTCATGTAAATTTTGTAGTTTTATGAGGTATTCTTGGGTATTCTGGGGTATTCTTGGGTATTCTTGGGTGTTCTTGGGTATTCTTGGGTATTTCTATGGACCCAATTATCTGTGTTCACTTGCATCAACATGTCGGAAATATAATTGGTCATTAAATTTTTGAAATAAAACCACGATACTATAGTGACCCACCCCACACCTTAAACATTTTATAAGGATTACACTACAACATTTGTTTAGTTTGTCTTAAATATATTTGTAAATAAGGAGTATACAAAATATACTTCCAGAAATTATAACTTTTGTAATTATTTAAAGAGACAACTCCCAACTAAAACCTCCTTTATTTAAAAACAAAAGTCTTACACAAATCTAGGAATATACAAAGTAAAATGTATTGTGGAATAAATATTTTTCGGTATCCTAAAAGGCGCATGTCAAACAATATAGTTGGTCCAGAGGATATGATGCTTGATTGATTGATTGATTGGATATTTGCTTAACATCCAGCGAGTATAATTTCAGCTTTATTCAGGACGAGAACATGTTAACAAACAATTCCGGAAAACTGGACCGAAAGAACAAATATTTTCAAAGCCACTGGAAAAGTACGGCGGCCGGAAAATTTGTGATTTTGTAGCGGCTACAACGAGCCTACTCTTTTTGACATATACAAAAAAGTCTAGATCATGCAAGGAGCGTGGCACTCTCCAAACATGTTACTCACTGTGGTCCGTAGTCAGGGTTTCCATATTATGACCTTACCACCCCTAACGAGAAGGCGTCCCTTGTCCACCTGGTGGATGCACTGGGCAGCTCTGTGGAATTTATTAAAAATATGTACAGGTGTAACGTTATGTAGCTGCTTATGCCGGTAATTTATCGCACCATGTTTATTACAAACATTGGTCAAAACATGTTCAATACATTTGTGTCGCAGTATGTAAATTCAAATATGAAATGAGAAGAAAGAAGAGTTAATATTAGGAAGAACAATAATTTTAAACGAAAATAGTTTTGGTACTAGGAAACAAATGGACTTATGGGGTTAATTTTACACATTTTCTATTTTTTATCCATTAAAACTCTCATTTAATCAAGTCTTCACTGTTGGTCTTTGTTTACAAATGACTATATATATAATGGTAAATCAAGGTAAGAACTGATGATGACTGTCAAGGACTGCTTCAGTGAACATCAGTCGTACTAAATCAAAGTAAGAACAGATAATGACTGACAATGACTGCTACAGTGAACATCAGTCATTCTAAATCAAGGTAAGAACTGATAATGGCTGACAAGGACTGCTACAGTGATTATCAGTCATTCTAAATACAGGTAAATATTGATAATCACTGTCAAGGACTGGTACAGTGAATGTCAGTCATTCTAAATCCAGGTAAAAATTTAAAAGTACTGACACGATCTGATGCAGTGACTAACAGTTCTTTTCAGTCCTACAAAAGTACTGTACTTAACTGTCATGAACTGTTTCAGTTCAGGACAGAAGCGATCAGTAAAAGATAAAAATTGTAAATGACTGACGTGAACTGTATGAATTGTATACAGTGATTTACAGATCGTGAACAGTACATTTGCAGTAACTATCAGTTTCTATCAATCTAATTTGAACTGTGTATGGTATTGTCAGTCCTTATTTTGGTTCATAGTGTTTGTCTCAGTCAGAATATTGGTAAAACATAAAAAATAATCGTGTTTTCCATGTGTTGGTAGTAATATTGTAAACGAGAATACATCACGCATGTTTGTAAATAATTAAAAAAAAATACTGAATAATTTAATTAAGCTAATTAACTAAAAATGTACCAAGGATATTTCCTTTCGTTTTAGGTCACACCAAAGCGTAATATATATTTTTTCCTTGTTAACTTTTCAATATCACACCAAACCATATTTATATGTCAATAAATGTACATACATATGCAAGAAATAAATGAGATGAACAAATACAATACATAAATAATAAGACAGTTAAGTAAATGGCAACTAACAGATACCATTGTCTACGACGACCACGTGAGAGGATTTGAGTAGACAGATGGTCATGGCATTGCTATTTCCCTTTTCATACACCAAATATTTCACATTTGTATTTGTGAAGTTACCGTTTATGACTTTAAATCAATTCATCTTAAACGAATTATATATCTACGTTGTGCTGTTATATTGACCGTATTTAAAATATACTACCATGGTCCTGATCAAGGTTGTGACACAATTCACTTTACACTGTAACAATATAAATATTTATAAGGTTGTATTGACATCCTGACTATGTTTTAATAAGATGTAACCTGGTGCAAAGTTTGCATAACATTTTAGTCAGAGCTGTTGAGGAGTATAAGTTTCCCATAAGTAAAGGTATGGATCCCGGAACAGATGTCGATCGAGTTTTGCATTCCCTTGGAGGATTGGGAAAATATAAAAAAATTCAACTGTCGTTGCTGTTTGTTTTCCTAACTGAGAATGCATTTCATCTTATTGCTTCTAACTATATCAGTAAGTTTATCGTTCAGTAGTTGGTATTGCTTCAGAAAATTGTCATCTAAAAAATTATTTTCTTAATTAGCAAATATCAATTACAGGGCATTTTACTTTGCACATTTTATTATAGATAGATACACACGATATTTTTGTATACCTGTTAAGTTAAAATTTCAATGATAAAAAATCTGACATAGATATAATTCGTCTAAAGAAATAGTCAACAATTGTTCGCACACATGTTAGATCGTTACGGTAAATATTGATACTGTACAGACTAAATAATAATTTATTCGTTTGAAGCTGTACAACAACCAGATACATAATTAAAGCCAAAAAAACAATGTTTTTTCACTTTTAAAATTGCACAATTATTTCGCCTAAACAATATGTCATAAAGTAAAATGTAAATGTGCACATGCATGCATGTAATAGGTTACAAGATTGAGACTTAAGTCATATATACTAAGATAACATTTTGGTTAATTGTTTGCAACCTTTGCATTCACTACACTGAAAATTAAAATGTTGTCAATTAAGAGTTAACTTAGGTGTCACCTCAAAACTTAGAAAATAGTAAAGTAATTGGCCTTAAATAAGTAAGTGGCATATTTGTTTTTAAATATTTAAGAAAATTTTATCAATATCCTTGTTAGGTAAATGCTGATCAATGCTTAAAACTAAAATCGCTTGAATGAAGTATTGTCATGATATTGAAAAATTAGCTACTATGTACGTTTATTATGTTTTACCTTGTATCAAACTTGTACGTTTGTGAGGAATATTGTTCTAAAACAATGTTGATAAACCAATGTCCAAATTGCTTGCTAGAGATGAGATATAAGAAGTAAAATAATAAACAATAAATATCTCTCATTCATTTTCTTTAACATCAGTTTTTAAGATTATAAATAAGTGTTCGTCAGGGTAGGTAAACAAATATAGTACAAATCACACATATGAAAAAGTGCATTTTAGTATATTCTTATAATTATTTTTCATAGAGATGCTGTTTCCCATAAGTCGATGTATCCTTTTAGTGGTTAATTCGTAATCTATGTCATATGAATATATCAACATCTTTATTTGATATTCATTGAATTTATAAATTTTTCCAAAATGCTGCATGGTAAGTTAGAAAAAGTATACAACCATTGTATATTTTAGGGCATGTTTTCATTGTCAGTTTATTATATTTTTGTTGATTTTATGCCAAAACCGACTCACTTCTCAAGGTCAATCATCTATGAATGACCAAAATTGTTTTACGTTTTTTATATTCAACAGGTTACCGGCCTGATTATCAATGTAAGACTATCAACGAAACTGCATTCCTTCATCGCCGTCATGATATACCATTCAATATAAGTGGAATATACATACGGTATGGTAAATGTCAGATTATCATTGACGTCAATGCTACAGGAGAGCAATATTACTATACATGTCCGAATGGTTATCAATATAGTATACCTGTAGATATGTCTACAGTTACAGAGGTAGTATATTTAGCGTATTTTAAACCGCCTTTTTATGTCAATTTGAAACAAACACAATATGAATGGAGAGATTGCATGATGATTATTTTGTGGACTTTATTTAATTAGTTTTTCTTCATTGTAGAAGCATACAAGCATACAAGATGGCAAAACAAACACTATCGAATACAAATTTAGCATTCATAGAACGCACAATTCGATAAATATACTTTGATACTCGTCACTATATTGTGTATCACCTTCGGATGACGGGAAACACATATTGTTTTTGTCGGACTTATGTCCTATTCGTTCTTCATGTTCTCGTTATTTAAGTTCTCGTTTTACTCAGCGAAGCATGTCCAGCGTGTTACATTTTCGGTGTTTGACCTAGGTCTTAGATATTTTACATACTGATGTATTACCATTAGACAGAATGTCGCGTATCATGATTATCTTCATATGACCTTGGCCTTTGACCTTAAGATAACTTAAGATAAATTATTGCTAGAAAACTTGTCCGGCCTGTGAAGTTTTTCTTTTTTGACCTAGAATTTATATATTGTACATATTGATATATCACCATGACACAAAATGTAGTGTATCATTATAATCTTTATTTTACCTTAGGAACAAATATCTGGAGGGAATTTTCAGGAGGAAAGTTTTCTGGTCTGTTCATTTTATTGATTTAACTTAGGTCTCAGATATAGTCGTGTATAATAATTACATTATATGACGTTGACCTTTGACCTCAAGGTCAAATTTATGTTAATTGTATATTGAAAACTTGTCTAACCTAGTACATTTCTGTCTATTGATCTTAGTCTTAGAATTTGTAGATGTGTCACCATGACACGGTGTTTTGTCTATTATAATATCCTTTATATGACCTAAGCCTATAACCTCAAAATTAAATGTATGTTAATTTTACATTGAAAGCTTGTCCAGCATTGCCTTGTTACTTGTTTGTTATTTAGGCTTAAGATTTTGTACAACACAGGTGTATCACAGTGAGAGGCTGCGTTGCTTATTATTATATTACCTCTATGTGTCCATATTAGACCCCAAATGTACAGTGACCAAGGAAAAAGAAGTTAGCAAAGGAAACCGACCGAATAACATTAGTCAAAAACCGACGGACAGTTATTAATCCCGATATAGACAAACACAACACAAAAACCAAAAACATAAAACCCAGAAAGACAGTAAGTAGAACCCAATAAAAACATGGGTGCACTCAGGTGCTCCGGACGAGTACACTTGATTTATTTTAAAAACATAAGGGTTTTAGTTTTGATGACAATATTTTGTTGGGCCCGTATTTAGTGCAATACCACTCACAATTCATTAATGTTCTCATAACACATCTTAAAAGCTTTTAAAAACATTTAAGTTTGATGGAAGTGCTATAAAATCATAGTCTTATCACTAATAAATAAATTAAAGTAGGGAATTATTTTCCACTATTACAGTGGGACCTGGTTTGTGAAGGAGCAGCACGATCTGAGTTAGCTCAGACAGTGATAATGATGGGGCAAGCTGTTGGAGCAGCCATTTTTTCACCACTGTCAGACAAATTCGGAAGAAAGCCAATAAACATTATTGCTCGTGTACTGTATCTTATTGCTGGTGCTACTGCCATGTTTTCTCCCTCTATTGCTGTATTTTCCATATGTAGACTTCTTATTGGAACGTTTCAAGGTGTAAGTACAAAACAATATCTCTGCATTTTATTTTGAAAGCAACACCACTTCCCATATATACTCACGAAAAAACATGTAAAACTTACAAATTTTAAAGAGGATACAACTGTATTTTGTTCTCAATATGTGATATTTCTAAATGTTTACAGCCTGCTTTGTCAATACTGTTAAAATAGATTTCCTTTGCTTAAGAAATTTGTTGTTTGGCAAAAACTTAAATGTTCGTTGTTTCTTAAATTCATAGATTGACGGTCTCTAAGGCTGCAAAGAATTGAAGTAGCTATCCACAATAAATGCTTTACATAAAATTTTGTGTACTGTTTGCACATAAATAAACTGAATAATAAGAAACAATCAATACATGATATGATGTTGCTTATACACAAGGTAAATATTGTATTTTAAAGTGTGTTCATTTGCCTTTATAATTGTGTTTAGTAATCATATTTTGATTAGGTTGTAAAAGTTAAAGCAACTTGTCAGTATCCTCAACAACGCAACAAACGATAGCAAATCATGAATTTGGTATTGTATTAATTCTATAGAAGCAATTAAAAATACTTGTAGTCTGCTTAATATTGTAATTGTTATCAAACCAAAAAAATTCCACTCAAAGGATTAATGTCTACATAAAGCGCTGATGCAAATGGCATAATATTTTATTTTTTTTTTTCAATAAAATAATCAGACTTGTAATTCTGATGCTAGTTTGTTACTGCATTTAAGACGTAAAATGAGCACTATATCTAACTCCATGACCAGAAATTAATGTTTTTCGTACTCCTGTCAAAATATATGGTAGTACATTTTAAAAAAACACAATTAAAACAAGAAAACTATTAACATATTCATTTTAGGTGCACGATATCCTAAAAAGACTTATAGGACCACAATAATCTACTACAAACATTTATTATATGCGCATACAAATAAATGATCTAGGGCATTTCATTTCGTTTTTCCAAAAGTTTGCATTTATTAATAAAATTTCATTCTTCGTTCAATGTATAAGAAAATATAACCATTTGCCACGAAGACAGTATTAACATGGTCTGCATTAACCCATAAAAAGTTTATGCGGTAGTCATTTAATTATTCACGTTTCCAATTAATTCGTTCATTTTTGCAGGGAAGCGTTATGACAGGGTCGACACTGTGTGTGGAGTTGCTTCCAATTAATCATCGTCACAGAGGAGAAGGTTTAGCTTTTATTGCCTGGACAACAGGAATAGTTTTTACGTCAATGCTAGGATACTTCTGTAGAGATCTTCCATGGAGATATTTTCAGTTGATATTAAGATTATTGTCTTGGCATGTTGTATTTGATTGGATGTATGTATCAGTTTATAGAACAGAATAACAGTACATACCACTGAGTTTTTATTTAATTAAGAAAATGTAGTTTCAGTTATTATGCCTAAATCTTAATGCTGAACGTAACACTTAAAAATGCTTGTAAGCTCTTCCCTGTTTCACCTGACGTTTTGAATTTATTGTCCAATGAAAAATATTTTAGCTGGATTTATAAAAAAATATTGTTAGATACTCTGATTCTATTTATGAAGTATCAAATATAATTTAGTTATTTTTGATTTAAGTTGATTTAAAATGTGTAGTTTTTTCAATGTATTTTTATTAATATCAGATATGACATTACTATTATTTTACTGTGTGGCAGTCGTTTTTGTGCAATAAATCTATAAAACTGAGGAAATTAAAGAACTTATTTGACTAAAATAATTATGTTTAATATGTAAATTCACGTTTATGACTAAAATAAAGTTTAATGCGTACATTCACGTTTAAACATTTTGCAGGTTATTTGATGAATCGTTAAGATGGCTGATTGCAAATGGCAAGAATGAAGCAGCGATTAAATTGATTAAAAAGATTGCAACGTTAAACGGTAGAAATTACAATTATGTAATAAACGATATACAAAAGAAAAACACGCTTATTCCAGTTGAAATAGGCATTAAAGATTCAGAAAAACACAGCGTGAATGGTGTCAGTGGGAAACAAGAGCATACAACACCACTGAAAAATGACGAAGAACTAAAACCAGAAGAAACGGTACAGAAGTATTCTGCCTTGACAATATTGAAACATAAACGCATTTTAAGCATGTCTATCATGTTATGGTTTGTGTGGTGAGTACGTAAATATGATTAGATTATTTTACGCACAAAATATGTTAATTTGGATTATTACAACAAATGACTTAAAATAATGTATGAGAAAAAAATTTTTCTAGCACACTTAGAATATAGTAGTTCCAATATTTCCAAAGCGTAATAGTGCTAACCAGAAGTTAACTAATGCACTAAAGTAAAATTCAACATCTTTGGTAAAACGCAAATAGCGAATTGTAAATGGAATATATAAAATTCATTTAAGTAAAGTATAAGAATTATAGATTTTTTACGGTTTTTGAAACGAGATGCAATCTGTTTATTGCCGTTTAATATTTAGCGAGGTGGGATTCTTTATCTCACGATAGCAGAGTGAGATTGGATAATAAAAAATTCACAAGTACTTTCTAGAGCCCTTTTCCATTCTTTTCAGAAATCACCATCTTATCTTACAAATAATTTATTCAGAATTCTTGTCTGTAAGAACCATTGTATTGTAGATAAAATGTTGTTTGGCATGTCTGTATTTAGGTATTAATAAATATAGGGTAGTCTGGGATCCTTTTACTCGGTTTAATCCCAACACATAATGCTGTCCTGGTATTTTTTTTTCTATTTGTCATTTGCTATTTTCCTAATAAAATTTTAACATATCTCGTCTGTATACATAAGGATAATAATGTAGATTGAGTAGCTCATATATAAGTGCATACGTGATGAAATCATCATTATTATATTTGGATATCGATTTCTATTAACTTTCTTTGTTCAGTACAGTACACCTATACAACAAAATCCTAAAAATGACTTCTTTATAACATAATTAGGGATTGAACTTATATCATTTGTTCAAGGTTTAACAATATACTACTGAATATAGTTAAGCACGTATGTAGGTGCAATCATGAAATCAATGCAGTAACATATTTCAGGATTACCAATACTTTGACTTATTACGGACTCATGTTGATGACATCTAGACTGGCTGGTGACAGATACCTCAACAACGTACTTGCAGCTTTGGCAGAGTTTCCTTCGATTATATTACAACCATGTATAATAAACAGGTAAGAATACTACTTTATCAAATATTCTATCATAAAGTCAGCTATAATTAAATACACATATGCAGTTTTATTTCGTCTAGGCATACGAAATAAATCTCATTTACATACAATTAATAAATTTTCAAGTAATTTCGAGGATAACAAAAAATAAATATGAGAAGAAGTAGCACATCTTAACAAGATCCCCTTACCGCATAAGAGTCATTAAACGTATGCACTGACTGTTATTTGAATTCTGACTTACACATTTAGAAACGTTTTTTTGACAGATTGATGTATCATTCTATTTACTAATTGATTGATTATTTGGTTCAATGGTATACTATATATTAAATTTTTATACAAATATGTTTTACTGCATTGCAGTTATACCTTTTTACATTTGTAAATAGTCTAATTATAAGACCTTTTTAAATTTCTTTTACACGACAAAAGATTAATGTGAGTTGTTATGGCGACGTCACATATTTGTATGAAATGTTTAATGTATAGAAACATGTACAGACAGAAAGGCAATTAATAATACACCTTGCATGGACCTTATTGTGTTTTAGAATTGGCAGACGATATGTACTAGTAATGTACCACACTTTGGCAGGAATTACTCTAATTTTGTCAACAATCTGTTCAATCTACTCTTGTAAGTACAACAATAAGTTTACGTAAATTATAATGATATTATTTAGTCATACCGTTCTCTTTGCACTATTTAGACAGGTAAGTTACTTTAGTTTGTAATTATATGGTGAATACAGGTTTATATTGGAAAAACATTCGTATGATTTATGTCCATAATTGTTAGGATTAAACATTAAATTGGAATTAATGTTATTGCGGATGTATCTGATTCCCGATTTTAAGATCCAGATGTCTTTATGTAAGCATGTCAGAACAGTGTGACGATCGCTTCGCTTTTGACGCGTTCCCATTAGTTGATGAAACGGTTTTGCGATAGCTACGTTGTACGTACGTAGTAAACTACTGAAGCGGTATTTCTAATATTATTGTGGTTTAGAAATAAGAACTACATTAAAGGATACTGGAAAACCCACTTTACAAAACACAAATGCTCAAGGTTTATAGTATAAACAGATCAGCAATTGCTGCTCTAACTTATTAAACGCAGTAAAAGTATTTTTAAAAATACGTTCAAATAATGAATGATATGTTACATGTATGCACCATATAACGAGGTATGAACTGAAAATGTTACGAGTATGTCAAGTATTTATTAAAGACTCGTCTACTTTATTAAACCTGTATCTTCTATTGATTTTAATCCTATGAAAAGTTTATAACCCATATTTTGGATGACCTTTAAATTTACAAAAATAGTACGTAAATTGGATTTTAAACGTTCAGATGAAGAGACAGCCTAATTTGTAATTTAATAATTACTGTTGGACTGCATATAACTCCTAAATTTCTAAATGGAGACGCATATGTAAGCATACACATAAAACCATATGCACACTTAGTTTCATGAGTTCCATGGTTTTTGACTACAAATTCAACCATACATTTTATTACAAATGTTGCAGTTTACATAATGGATCAAGTTCTAATAAAATTTCAGATTGAAATAGGATACAGTTATCGTACAATTTTTATTCGTGGCACATGACTTTATATTTTAAAATTAACCCTTAATAATACCAAAAATAGAGATATTTATATTAATTTAATCCGACAAAAGACAAATAACAAAAATGTTCAAATATTGCAAGAAAATAAAAGGCTTAAGGAAGTTACTTAAGAATTTATTAACATATCTAGGCTATAGCTTACAGAATGCATAAAACGCTTTGATAACACAATAGAGTTATGTTCTCTTTTGAATTCATTAATGTTACTAATTTACCAATATATAATAATAAAATATTTGCCAGCGTATTAAGAATATTCACTGCGATATTTTATTCAGCAAATAGATTAAAAAATACTCCAAAGTATATCAAACAAACACCAATCATGTAAGGGCAACCATTTAAGTAGAAACGGATTATTTTTGTATTTTGATATTTCTTTGAATATGTCAAAAGTAGTGTGATATAACTGCAATTTTTAGTGTTTCATCATATAATGCGCAGGATTCTACATATTGTCACATCTAGGATATAATTAAGATATATAAGGTACTGGAATAATCAATAAGGTATGCTTTAATACTTTGCAAATCTATATTCTCGATGCTTACATTAAATATGATTTATGAGTTTTTAAATACCATAGTAGCCTCCTATATCATAGGTATATTTGACATTTGATCATTTTTATACCACAAAACCTTTTTGCCATAAAGTTGAAGTCTTTTATCTCTATGATGTTGTTGGTATTAAAATGACATAAATCTGAATATGTGATTAGCAAATAGTTTATTACTGTACTTTTCATTATAGACAATTATTCCTGGTTGCAACATTTTTCTACAGTTTTCTCCATATTGGGGCGATTTGCTGCCGTTGGTTCATTTAGTAGTATCTTTTTGTACACTCCTGAGCTGTATCCTACAAACCTACGGTAAGACCACGATGTCAAACGACAAACAGCATGTAACAACTGTGTATTGTTGAAAGTTGGCTCATCGATCTAAAGTCAGTTAAACGTAATAGCTGACACAATTACATATGCAAATGAAATGTTTATTGCTTTATTGTACAGATAGAACAGATGACATGTAAATTATTTAATTATATATTATAGGCTTTAAAAATTGAAATAGAAAAAATGATATAGCGATCACTAATTATATAATACCTCGCTTGAATATTGCAGAACTTTTTGTACAAATTTCACCGTTTTTTGTCGACTTTTGGTGACTATTTACATTCAATTTACCCTCTCGAGCTTGAAATTAAAGACACCATCAATACACTAAGATCAGCCTCTTACCTAGACCTACTTCTAGAAATAGACTTAGAAAAAGCTACAACTCAGACTCTACGACAAACGTGATGACTACAACTTTCCAATAGTCAACTTCCCGTTCATCGACAGCAACTTTCCAGCAGCTCTAGCGTATGGTGTGTAGATTTCACAACTTATACGTTATTATAGATCTTGCGATCGGTATTCAGATTTTCTAGACCGATCACTGCGGTTGACTGCTAAACTACTCAAACATGGGTTTGTTATATCTAGGTTTATGTTATCTCTCCAGAAGTTATATGGTCGTCACCATGACTTAATTGATCGTTTTGGAAAATCAGTACCTAAAATACGATCTGACATTTTCGCTCAGACATAGGCACTGTTTCCTATTCCTGGATTGGACTTTTCCCTAGACATAACAATAAGTTACTCGAAGGGTGTCTAATAAGAGGCAGGCACTGCTTACTCGTTAGCGGCACCTGAGTGCACCCATGGTCTTTTAATTGGTTCGGGTTACTCTGTTTCTGTTTTTTTGTGGTTTTCGTTTTTGTTTGTGTGTTTTGTCTATATCCGGATTTTTAACTGTTGCTTGACTTTTGGCTCTTGTTGTTCGGTCGGGTTTCGTTGTTATTTTTATTAAACACATTTTATAATATCATAAGGTTTCCATGAAATGAACTGTTCAATTTTAAGTTAATATCCGGACACTTTTTTGAAATTGTTTTTTTATGGAACTGTCACCTTGAAATGTGATGAATTTTCCCTCAAATAAATAGGCGTCTGATTGATCTAATATGAGACTACATTCCACAGTTTATAAAAATTAAATTCAAACTCTTTCAGTTATTTTCAAGAAACATATTTTTGTAAAAATTTCTAACTTTTTTGTCGACTGTGAACTTGAAATTTTACGGATCTCCACAAAATTGATAGGCTTCTTACGAACCTGTTATGTAACATTATCTCATAGTTTTATTTAAATCGGATACAAACTTTTTGAAATATCATCTGGAAACCAAACATAGATGAAAGAACAGACAGACGGACGGAAATGAGGACAACTATGTACCCTTACTCGAACTGGGGTATTACTAATCTACAAATTATACACTATTGGTTAATGTTTAATATTGTTTTAGATCTTTATAAACATTAAATTCTGCTGATATATTAGATTTAGTAGAAGATTGTAAGTATTCATGTTAAACAGATATAATGGCCCTACCTAGGAACATCTGTGCTACTTTTTGGCATCTGAAGGCTATTTTTTTGCATTGTAAAATACTGTAATTTATTGAAATATTAATTTAAAAATAATTTTGTTCCAGGAATGTAGGATTGGGAATGGCGTCAGCAATTTCTAGGATAGGATCAATGATTGCTCCATTTGCTTCTTTATTGGTATGTGATATTTGTACTGCTCAAACAAATGTTTAACACTTTATGCAACTATATTATCTTGGGAACAAATACGTCTGGCTATGCATATCCATAATGTCTCCTTTTACTATACAGATTTAAATAGGCCTATATTATAGCACTCGAAGAGTTGCTGTTTTATGTCGATCCATTTAGACACCAGAAGCGCCTAATCATCCATAGATTTAGTAGTTCACCGATTTAATGATACAAATGTTTAGTTAGAAGTTTTTTTGTCTGCAAAAAAATTTAAACAGTACAGTTTTATGTATCATTAAGCTCATGCACTACACACAGCAAACTTTTGTAATATATAACCCTCAAATACATAGTAATATGTGTAAACTTGGGTACTTCCCAAAGTAATTAGCTATCAAAGTCTACAAGTGTTCAGTCATAGCAAACGATACCCAACAGGTACCTGCCTGATATCGGAAAACACTTGTAAGATGGGAAAAACATACATGTAATGAATAATTTTCAAAGGTAAAAAGTAGTACTTATCATTTACGAGATATGATTTTAACATTCAAACTATATTGTAGTAAAATCTCCAAGATCGAGTATTCCGTCAGATATTACATTCAATTTGTGTAGTCTATTATCTAAAGATCCTGTTTAGCATTTCATTTGCCCACATTTATTTGTTCTCTCTTTTTGACATTTTTCACCATTGAATAGATTCTAATGCAATATGTCATCTTATACCACTTGATCGCGGATGTCGTCTGGTCAATTTAATGGCTACGGTCTAAGACATTAAAACAGTTCAAGCAATAGGTAATCTTTCATTGAATATTTCGAGGGTCATGAACAGTGGTGAATGCGCACTGGAGAACCGGATAATCAAAGCACCATATTGCAATAAAAGCGTTAAAATAATTTGTTTTATATTGTAAATACATGGTTACTCGGTAAAAAAAGCTAGGCACTATACATATTGAATCTTAAATATATAAGGCGCATTCGAAAACCACTCCCTACTATACATATTTATAGAAAACAGCTGCAATATGTAACTATTTGGTCCATTAATACACATACTTAAAAGTTTAATAGCTATGCTTTACTAGCCGGTTATAAATTATGTGCTAGAAAAACTGAAATATTGCCTAGTTATATGTAACTGAGAGCTTCGTCATTTTTTAACAGGCTGAAGACGTAGCATTGGGTCCGGCCGCCATATTTGTTGTGATGAACATAATTGTTGTCGTTATACTTTTAACGCTGCCAGAAACTATGGGACGTGAATTACCAACAACTGTAGCGGAAATGAAGTCTTGGTTTCATGGGAAAGGCTTCTTTGACGTTAAATGGCCGGCAAGCTATCGTGCTGCGAATGCAAAATAAGAGTAGAGGATATTAAAAGTCGCATGACACAATGTATGGATTGTATATATTACTGTGCACAATGTGCATATATTATATCATGTTAAATTTTATTATCATGTAATAATTGTTTTGCATCAAAATATACTTTATTTATAATTATTCCATTTTTGCTTTAAGTAATATCAGTGGTCATCACATAACATATATTTTGAATTATTTTGATACAACGGTTTGGTAGATGTATTCTCTTTGATATAATATTACGACTCTTACATAATTAGCAAGTGAAATTTCGTACTTCAATACTTCACTTGAAAATAAGGAAAAGAAAGCAATCTAGGAAGGCTTCATCAATGAAATTTCTCCTGTGGAAATAATGTTTTGTCGGAATGTTTATTAGATAATTTTGACATAAAGAATAATTGGTGTACATGTCTTTGTTCACGAATATCAGAAAGGCGTATACTATTTATGACCTTATGCGGGATTGTACTGTTAAGTGGCCTATAATTATGACATCGAGCAGAACAGTTTCTTAGTACAGTATGATTAGTACTTAAATGTTCACATATAAACAATATAACTCTATAGCCGAGGATCAATACAATTAATTATTAACCAGTTGTGTAAAATACATGTGAAATTGTCCATACAATATGGATATAGCGAACAGGCCTAATACAGAAAAAACAGGGCCAATACGGAAAAAACCAGGCTCAATACAGAAAAACAGGGCCAATACTGAAAAATAGGCTCAATACAAAAAACAGGGCCGATACAGGAATTTCATTTCGCGTAATTTATATATAAATATATATAAACACATTTGTTTTGCATTACGTAAATTGCAGAATTTTTAGGGGAAAAACCATTTTCATTCTGCAGGTTGCTCATTTAATCTATTATTATGTCCATGAGAAGCCAATTTGGATCGAGTATAGCTAAATTGGTCAATGATAAAATAGTACTTAAATTTACTCAACTGGTTAATAAAAGTGTCATTATATGGGTGTTTTCATATTCTACATATATTATGTTATCGGGAAGCGGTATTGGGCCTCGAATAGCTGTATTAGCCCTCGGCGTTGCCTCGGGCTAAAACAGATATCCTCGACCCAATACAGCTTCTCTTATAATACACAATACATATAAAATATGAAAAAACCCATTTAATAACACAATAATATAGATGAAGATAATATCAAAATACCGAACACAAAGACAACTGTCGAAAAGACAATCTACAAATCAAATTCCAAGACACAGGCACACTTTAGAAACAACAATAAAACATGAATCAACTACAGCACTTGGTTAAGGCATTTAAAAAAGAAATGGTTGGTTCAACTAGTTTTAAGGCATGCCAAACCTCCATTACTGTAGTATGTGAGTCGGTTTTTTGATTAAATGGATGGGTTACATAATTCACTAGTCAGCAGTAATAGGTGTATCCAATAATCATCGCAACACAATAACTGTGTACTGAATTATATCGTATATCAATAGCCTTAAAATTGTGTACTATAAGAAGCCAACAATGTATTTATTGCAATGTAGTGTACAAGCCTATAGTTTTATAGATGTAGACTATTACCTTGTTGAAAACTTCTGTAGAAGGTTCGAGTAATAATTTGATCTCCGATATTACCGAGCTTCTGGTTTAGTTACAATTGAAAATTAATATAGGCAATGGAATTGTGTTTGTTAAAAGAATATTTCGGAAGATGAGTTTTCATTGCCAAAACATAAAATGGATCTATATTTACGTGATCTATGTTGTGTATTAGCCAGGTTCGGTTCTGTTTGAGAAAACAGGTTGTCGGGGTAGGGGGAGAATGTTTACATCTATACGGGACAAGGACGATCCTGCAATCAATTTGTCTCCTACCATCCTACTGAATCACTGGATGGGATTTGAAAACCAAAGGATGGAAAATCATATAAAGGTAGAAAAATTGACTGAAATTAAAAAAAATGAACAAATTCAAGAACGTCAAATGGTTCCAAAGTGTATTTCAGTGGCAGACAGGACATTATTTGATCCGGGTGTACGTTTTTTGTTCAGATACATAGTGAACATTGTCATATGTTGGCAACCAAGATACAGAAGGTTCATTACCATCCGTCTTGGGGCAACCCCATTCAAAAATTCCATCTTATAGATATTTGCAAAATAGCAAACCACAATGACGCAGTAGAAAACTTTATGACCAACTGCAAATCCTCCTAGATCATATCTCTAAGAAAGATGTATTTAGTGGTACAGGACGATTGCCATGTCTTGGTGGGACAGCAAACCGGGTGTAGAAATTTGACCTTAAATTATGGAAAGACCAAAAGTTATCGTAAGTATTTGCGGTAAAGATAGTAGGGAAGATGTGCAACATTGATTCTTCGTAAAGTAAGGAAACACTGATCAGCACGTTTAACGCAGAAGTGACTGAAACTGCTAGTAAGATCCTTGTAACACACCGACAAAACCCTGGATAAATGATCCATTCTAGATGTATGTGACAAGAGTAGCTAACAATATAGACCACTCTGCAAACAAGAACTCAATTATTGTTATCAACAAATGTTGATATCTAATAACATAACAACTAAATTGCCTTGAGTTGATTGGCATATTAATTATATTAATATATAATAATAACGGACCATAATGGGTGCTTAGAACGTTAAATATAAATGGATGTCAATGCTTACAATCATTTAATTTTCTGCGCATTATTATATCGTTATGTCGTTTATACATGTATTTATTGAATGATTGCTTATTGTACACACGCAATATTTTCGCTATACTCAGATGTATGTTGCAAACAGTTCAAATGTCTGGTTTGTTTTTAGATAAATACAATATTTGAATTTGTTAAAAATTCTTTGTTGGACGAATCAAAAAAATATTCTAATGCAATCAAATCGCAAAGTCTAAAACACACATAACAAACTCATGGCACACACATTAACAATGACAAAAGACAACAGCACACAAACAAAAGCCAGCGGTACGAACTCTCAAGAAAAGAAGAGTGAGACAATATACTCTGGAAGTGTAAGCAATACACCTGGCGTATCACTGAAAGTCAATCTAGAGCATGTAAAGTCTGATAAAGGAAGATATTACACAAACACAACGAAAGTCCTACATCAGTACTCATTTGAGAGGCATAAAATCGCCTACAAGAACCTGATGTCTTCTATAACTTTTCTTCAATAAAGACAACAACTTGTGAACAGCAAAACCCCGCGTTAGTAGTTTCAGAGTTAATGTTTAAAAAAGCGGGTTTCTTTTTGCTGCACAAGAGAAAATTGACGATTAAAAGGAAAAGTTATCACGTTTGTTTGTCAATTTTGAGATGTTAATATAAAAATATGAAGCGGACCTATAAACAGTCGAACGATATTCACAATTTCTACAGTAACAGAAATAAAATATTTTTTACATATGCCAATTAATCTGTGAAAAGAACCATTAACGGAAACGATGTCAATCAAAACTATTTAAGAAGCGCATTTTGTCTAATCACTTCTCATAAAAAATTCAATTCGTGTCATTGAGGTTTTAATTGTTTTGTTATGTGTCTGCTTTGTTGTTGACCTTTCTATTGTATGGCCATGGTGTAAGTTTTCGTTGAGTTTATTATCCATTGAATACTTCTTATCTTTTTTAATATTTCAAATGGAAAAAATAGCTGCATGTTTATGCAAGCGATCATTTTCAAATATATAATATATAGTAAATATATAGTAAAAAAAGAAACGGAAGTACTTAATTGATCAAAAACAAAAGCTTTATACTGATTGCAAATAGAATTAATATATATCTATGTCATGCAAATGTACCAAAAATAGGGAAACCACGGACACCCTTAATACCAATCAATAAACCTGGAATCCCGACGAGACACTAGATTTCTCGTATTTGTGTGACAATTGCGTCACAAATTCTTCCGAAGAAAAGTATTTCAATCTATATTTTGTCATTTTTAGATGTAAACATTACTGATAAATAAATTCGTATGTAAGTATTGATCAAAATCAAAAATATATTAAAACATAGTGAACCTTATTTCACAATCATGTACTTTTAAATAAGTTCTACCCGAGAAATAGGGGTCAAGCTCCATTCAACGACAATGCGAATGTGCATGACTTTGTTAAAAAGTTGTAAAGTCTAAGCCACATCGACAGTAACAAGTTTAATAATAAGAATTATTTTAACTAGTATATTTGACATTATATATAACATTTAACATAAAGATGTAACGTACTGATAATTCTAAAACATTTATAATTTATATTTATCCAAAAGGAGTTAATGACGTTAAGTTGTGAAATCATATCTCTTTGTGACAATTATGTACCATCAAACTATTTGTTTTAATAGCCTGAAATTGTGTATAATTTTACAGGCTATTAGACTATGTAATAATTTTACTAAATGACCAGCTATATAAACCACTGTTGTAATAAAAAGGCAATTTGTTGAGACCTTACACAAACAAAAAGGGATTTAGATAACTGAATATTCGAGGCAAGTTTTTTTTATTATTTCATAAATTATATATCCTTAGTTAGAAAGGGTATTTATATATATAATTTTGTACAATTTATAAATATGGTCTTAAATTCACATTATAATAATTCATAAATGTACAAACTATGGTTCTTTGTTTTTCATGATGTGGCATGGAAACGGCGTAAAACGTGTAACTTATTCCTTAGTAAACTGAAATTTCGTATGTCTAAATGACCATCTATTATTATATATAAAACACTGTTATAATAAAAAAAGAAATCTTTTCAGACATTCCCAAACAAAAAAGGACAGAATAACCAAATTGTAAAGGCAAGCTTTTTACAATTGATGTACTATATATCCCTAATTATTTTTTTTAACAATTTATAATCAGTACCGTAATTTCACATAATTATAATTCATACATGTACAAACTGTGGTTCTTTTTTCTTCGGGCATGGGACAGGAAAATGTTATCGCTTTTGTCAAGTGTCACTCTTCTAGTGCAAATTATTCTTTATTGCTTCAAAGGGAGACGTTTGGGTAATGCATCTAGAATTTTAATATACGGGTTGATGCTTTTTTTAATTTTATTTTTTAGAAAAGTATCAAATGAAGAGTCGCCTGATCAATTAATTAATGGTATTCGAAAACACACATAGCTATACAACTTTGATTTTCTATTTTGTTGTTTTTGATTTTGCAGTGTAACTATAAATGTTTATATGAATAGTTAAAAAAAATAAAATATAAAAAACACCAAAACCACAATCTTATCTAAAAATTACCTCAAAAATTGTGTATGCTTTAGACGTATTTAAAACAAGATAAGCAACATAATTCTGCGTTTTCAGTTTCCGCTTTGATCGTTTAGATCAAGCTTTGGAGTATTGTGTTTAATTAGAAACGTAAACTCCATATGCTGGAGCGGATGCATGTTGTTTCACTAGTAGAAAAGGTTGACGATTCAAGGTAAGGGTGCCTTAGAATTTAGTAAGTCTTCCTAGAGTGTCGATTGTAAGATGTAAACTTGAATACTAAGCGTACATAAAATATAAAAAATCAACGTTTTCATCAGGAGTGCCATCGTCAGTTTAATTGAGCAATTGAATGTGAAATTCAAATGTTCTTATACTATTACAAGAGAAAAGGGATAAAGCTTGATGCAAAGCTATGTTTCTTAGAATGGTTAAGATCTACATTTGAGCTAGAGCATTTCTTACAGTAAAAGTAATAACATATTTTTTTTACATTTGCCGAAATTAAACTTTTTAAAGCACCATTACAGAATCAATGATTTAGAAGCGCGTTTTGTTTAATCAAAAATCACATTGGCAATAACAAAATATAATACACCAACAACGAAATATGACTGAGGTATTAATCAAAATCATGTAGGGTTATTCTAATTGACTGACTGTTAATAGCACGTAATATGTGTCTGAACCAAGAATGTCGCTCGAAACCGAGTATTTCGCTCGAAACCCTTGGAATACCATTAACAAACTTGGTATCCGATGAGACACTTGTGATATTTGCATATTTTGCAATACGCCGTTTTTTTCTATTTTATTTAGGGCACTTTCCACAACGCACAGTCTTTAAATATCGAGTAAGCAGTGCCTGTCTCTAATAAGACACCTTTCGAGTTGCTCATTGTCATGGCTAGGAAAAAGTTAGGAACATCAACTATGACTCAGCGGAAGTGTCCGATCGTATTTGAAAGATTGATTCCAATAACGATGAATCAAATCATGGTGACGTGAATATAACTTCTGGAAATACATCAAACCCTTGTTTGAGTAGTTTAGTATTCAGCGCAGTGTTGTATTAAAACCTCGAGTAAAAAAAGTTTTAATAAAAAGTATTATTTTGATCAAAACATTTATATTTCACAATATATGTAACATTCACATTAAGATGTAACTAATTGATAACTCTATTATAAAAATAAAAGTTTAAATATCTCTAAGAGAGAAATTTAGGAACAAAACTATACAATTACTAATTTACGTTAAATTGTCAAATTATTACCCTTTGTTGGAAGTACATTACGGTCAGCAAGTTTTAATTGGCCTGACATTTATGCAATTTACCCATTTAAAGAAGGTTATAACACAATTTTGACCACCAAGTAAATAGTAAAAGACGACAAGCCATAAATTAAAAGCCAAGAAACTGACAAAGTCAAGAACCAACAACCAAACAACAATAGCAACAACTGCAGTGGTCCTAACTGGGTACATGCATTTCAAAATGTTTATAATGCAACTTAATTGTTTTGACGAGCGTATTAAAAAATTATATGTAAGTTCGGAATTATTTTCATAAAATATAACTGAATGATTATAAGCCTAGATATTTTTTTTCCAGATGCTGCGGTACATGCAATGTTTTGTTCTTCTTTCGATGTGGACAGGCGTTAAAGGTATATTAAACTTTTAGAAATAAAAGACCAAATTACATTAATATGTGCAATTAACTTTAAATGACCTTACAATGTTTAATATTGTTTAACGAAAGTGAATTTGATCAACAGTTTAAATTCCATTAAACTATGATCTTTTTTAATAGAGGTTAATGTCAATAACTTCTACTGATTTAATTTGTTGGTGAACAAAGTAATGGATAAATATTATTTTCTTTTTATGTGTGGCTAAATGTCCATATATTTTTATTTTTCGTGCTTTTCTTTGAATTGTGGTATTTAATGATTGCTCTCGGTTAACAGTTAATACCAATAATAAAGATTACAAAATTAAAAATCGACATTGGTCAATCAAAGAATTCTTCATATTATCTTCCATGATACATTAAATCGATATTGGTACCTGTAATTTTAAATGAACAAATATCTTTTTTGCGACGCCGAATTCTCCCAGTAACATTTGGTCATTGCATACAAATGTTGCTTTTTTATTTATTTTGTATGCAGACAAAAATATGTTCGTAGTGACTTTTTTACGGACAGTAGTTAACACGAACAATCGTAGGTTTTTATTTTAATCTTTGGGATCAAAGACAACACAAAAATCAGATGATCATATGAACAGGACAAAGTCCATCCGCCGAATTACAACGCCAATTAAACATTAACAACCGAAAGCAAACAAAAACATTCAAAAATGACTAGAAACAAACAAACCCCACGGACATTTCTCAACAAGGTAGTTTGTCTGCTATTGATCACGTGGTCTGCAGCACTGAGGGTGCGGGTTGGAGTCTCATTTCGAGCAGTGTGTGATGGACTCCAACCTTTATTGACATGGATTGCCAGTTTTCTTACCAAAGGTCCGGGGTTGTATCAGGATACCCCGGATACATCCCCGTTTGAGACTGGACGCCATGATATATCTGAAAACAAAATGCTGCAAATAGCGTTATACCCCAATCAATAAACGGGTTACAGTGTGTGTTCCGTAAGTGGGATCATCTCCTGTTTCACCTATGAGAATTTACAGTCTATAACGAGAGGAAAAGACCAGAACGACGGTACCCAAGACTTTTTATTTTCGTATCATTGTTGATCCCCAGTGTTGTCAGGTTCAGAGCTGTTAACAAACGACCGTTAAGTAGAATATATTTCAATCTGGCTTAAATCTCAGTTGTAGTTTTAAGGTAAGAAGTCTCTTTTTAGGCTATTGTAGAGGAGGGTGCTATAGCAACGGCGTTTGTTATCAACATGGTGATTCATGGCAGGACGATTGCACCACAAAACGATGTCGTCAACTGTCTCATAATAACGCTGTCATAGAAAATCTGAGAACTTGTATGTATAACAAACTATGTTAAAATTGAAACAATATTTAAGCATGCTATTTTGATAGTGAAACAGGGTAAGATCACAGTTCTTTAGAAAATGAAAAGTATTATTCAATAATATTGGAATGTAAGAGTATGACTGATGCAAATATAACAGTAGACAAAACAGGATATAACAAAACTTCAATGTAAAATGTTAAGATAAAAACCTCGTTATTTTTCGTCTAATAAGATCTCCTTTTACTATATGTATCAAGTAGATCGGATGACGTTGATTAATATCTTTGTTTAACAATTTGACGTAAAACCACACAATAAAAATAATAAAATATTTATCAGTGTGCAAAGACGCTTATGGAACATGCAAAAGTCACGGAGAAGTGATGACAGTTAACAATGGTGGATATGCCATCCAGTGCAAGTGCATTGTTGGCCATGCCAGTTGGGATTATACGGACTGTAGCCAACTGAGTAGGTAGTTAGGTTTTTAATGCTTACTTAAATCTAACATAATTTTTCTAAAATATAGTAAAGACGAAATTTCAAAAAAAAGTCTATACACAATATATCCATTGGATAAATAATACATCATTATCTCATATACAAGTTGATATTGCTTCGTTGCGCTTTTTAACCTCATACATGTATCGGATTTAAAAAGACTAAGTAGTTTGTAACAATGTATGTAACCTGTACAATTGAAGTGGTAACAATTAAAAACCCGCTTTTTATTACAAATAAAATGCTTAATACAAATTTCAGCTGATGAAATTTTATTACTTATGACGAAATATTGAATTTGATTATTTCAAAAAAAAATGCTGATGAATTTAGAAAAAATACTTTATTTGATGACGAAGTGAACGTACGAAGAGAATATCAATTTTTATGTCCATTTTAAAAACAAAATGAATCTAGTTGTTTTTATAAAGCGCACATGCCATGGTTTTTTTAAACAAACGGAATAAAGACACGACACTTACATTCGTTGCGCTCCTTTATAAGAAACACACACTTTCGGCTTGTTTGTATTAGTTCATTAATGTTTTATGACCATATTTGGTTTACACTAAGTGATCGATTTGCCATTTATAACGTTGCAAAACAAGTCTTGTTTACACTGTTGTGCATATAAACACGTGTTATTGTTAATAAGAGTTTTTATGCGAACTTTAAACCCAGAAAAAATGCAAATTAATAGCAAGATTGCCTGATATTTTCAAATAATGTACATGCATGTAAATTTTTGTTATTTGGCGCTTAGTGAAAACAAGTAAGAATTGCATCACATATATACCTATACCTATTCGTTAACTTGATATGTCATCTTTGTTTTAGACCATACTGTGGGGGTTCGATATTCATCGTTTGTTAAAAAGTAATAGGTTAACATATGTCTGTATGTGTTCACAGATACATTTAGAAATCACACTACCCGACACTATTGGTGACTCATATATTATAGGAAGTTCTGTGTTTTTAGTATTATCCATTAGCAGTAAAACTTATATTTTATCACATTGCTTGTCTAACACGTAGTCTACGGCGCAATAAGTTTAATCTTGGCTTATTATTTATTTTTAAAATCAATATTTTTACTAACCACCCTTAGCTCTATGATATGTATCAATCCACAATAAACATCTTGCAACACTACAGATAGCATTTTAAGACAATGGCACGTGTTATGCATATACTATACATTAAGCTAGTCTTGAGTCACCTGTAAAGCTGTATTTCCCACTGTATTAGTTATAGCATCTCATTTTACTTGAAATCAAAATTTGTTTGACACCTACCACCTATTATTGTTTGAGACATTAAAGTATTACCATCTGAACAATAAACATAACCCCAAAAAATCAATCAAGCAAGCAAATGTTTACTGTCTATTTTATAATAGATCCCACTGTGCCTAATCCTAAGGGATGTAACGGCTGTGAGATCGATGGTGTTTGCAGGTCTTTTGGTGAAAGATTCCTGAAAGATTGTTATACATACGAATGCAGACAATTGGGAGACACGTGGAGAGGAGACGTTGTCAGAGGAGGTAGAGCCTAATTCATTTATTACATGTATTGTTAAGACTGCTAAGGTTGTATATGATCATGCATCGCACAAATCTACTTGTAAAAATGTTGTTGTTACCTTTCTACAGATAAAATGACATTTTTCGTAGTAGTACACGAAAACAAAATGTTTGTTAGAATCTTTTTCGGTGTTAACAATAATTATCCTGAATTAAATACTTTGTAACTAAAATCATTTTAAAATGTTGTCATTTTGTATTCATATTTTTTTATCTGCATATGATACTTCCTTAACCGCCTCATACATGCTGGTTTTTCCATTAATGTATGTATACAAAGTTCAGAATATTTTTGCGTTATATGCCGCTATTATCTATAAAGCAATTATAATAAAAAAAATACTGATAATTTTGGGATACAAAGATATGCCGCCATAAAATGGTTCAATATATTTTGAAAAAAAATGTTCTTTTTTAAGTTTGGTATCATTCATCGGTCAACTCCGAATCAACATACAAACTGATATCTTCATTTGCTATTTTGATGAGTCAACTAAAATCTTTCGTAATTGGTTAGATCTTAATTAAATTAAACAAATTGCTACATAACAGCTACTTTATTTTTAAACTTCGTGACAGTAAATTACAGCGTGTCTATCCAATACTTCTATAAAGATAAAATATGACATAGCTATAGATAAAATGTCGTCAATATATCATTACATCAATTAATCTATTAATACGACTTAAGCAGCTGAAAATTTAAGTTCTTAATTTTAGAGCACAGCAAGTCAAATAAGAGTGTTGGGTAGTGGAATATTTTTAGGGCTCAACCCACAGAGTTGCTCGTTGCCGAGACACTTCCGGGTTTGTTCTTCTAAATAAATCTTTATTACTGTTCAATAGATGTTAAACCAGGGCCGTAGCCAAGTAGTCGACTACAGCACTAGCTTATCATTACAATGACAAGTATTGAACAGGATAATCTAATCCTTCATTTTTAGCTGATAATGAGCATCAATTATAACTCAAACAGTCTGTAAACATGTTGTATATACAACTAAAATTAATCGATTCGATGCAATAAATTTCACTTATATATAAGTAGTAGCTTATTTTTAAGACCCGCTCGATCAGGTTATTCGCGCATTTTTTTTTTGTTTTGTTTCAAAAATTTTTGTTTTCCCCATAACCTGACTTTGTTCCGTAATATTTTTCTAAGTGTAATGTTAATTGCCACTAAATACACTTAGCAGGTTTATAATGAAAATTATGAAAAAGGTTCAATATTTCACATTTTTTAGATGTTATCAGCTCTATGTTTCAATATGCTCCGTAATTTTTATGTTCCGTAACAGAATTCATAAACGCCAAATGTAAATAATTTCTACTGTGTTATTTAAAGAAAGATTTCATTGCCATTATTTCCATCAGGCAACAGTAAATACGTCGCCTGTTAGTTTATTATGTTTTGCAAAAAATTATACTTAAAAAGACTAATTGTTTCTAAATAAAGTTGATATTCAAACGTTGCAAACACGGATTGCTTATAAATAAGCCGACATGTGACTCAATTATGATGAAAATGGAACCAAGGAAAACGTTTTTTTAGTTATTTTTTTTACATTTGTTCAAAGAAAACCACAAAAATAGGACATTTGGTCTTCTTAAAAAACAATTGTGCTTGTTTGTTTGAATAGTGTTTAACGCCAGCTTCAGCAATGTTTCAGTTTTTATCGGAGAGAAGGCCAAAAAACCCGGACGAAAACACCGACCGTCGGTAGGAAAACTGACAATCCTTTTTAATTAAGATTTGAGTCGAGTGCTGCACCCTGACAACAGTCAGACTCGAACCCAAAACCTCAGTGATGACAGACCACGTGATAAAGAGAAGACGAACTACCTTAACACTCAACCACCGAGGTTAAAAAAGACAACAAATATGATAAATAAAACAATCACCTACAAAAAATAGTATCGGCCATAGGCCTGATGTATATGTATAACAGGCTTATCTAGTTTTTGTTCTCAAAAAAGTTTGGATGGGCAAGCTTTCAAATTTTCGGAATGGAGGAATCCTTATTAAAGGTTACAAGAAAAAAACCTTGTCCGCACCTTTAATATGGTTTACTATAGATGCCATTTCCTTGCCGATACATATGTAGTACAAAGTCTGGTTTAATGTGCCGTTTCTTTTAAAATGCCTGCGTCAAGTTAGTACAATTTACAGAAGATGATAGGTCTTTGGTTGTTTGTTTGTTGATTCTCGATTTAGCCAGTTACTTGGACTTTGATTGTGGATTATCCTTTTAACCGTTTTCTTAGTGTTTGATATTTTGATATTACATTCACTCCCTCCAGCAAGCTCTGCTCAATGTATATTGTATGGCCATATAGTTGTTATTCTACAAGATAGAACAATTGAGGACTCAATGCCACCTTTTTTTTATTTTGAAATTCCAAATATCGATTAATATGCTAAAAATGTTTGTGTCACTTTATTTCTGCAAAACACTTTATATTTACAGGTTGTAAGGATGCTAATAACTATTGCAGAAATGAAGGGGAAACATATTCTATCGTTAAAGACGGAAGACTGATAGATAATTGCAAATGTACCATCGGCGGTGCTGATGTTTACTATCACTGCGGTACTGTATAATTAACATTATACCATGTAGTCATTTAGGTTAATGTGCTACATAGCTGAATTCTTTAAAACAAATGTATTTAATGTCGTTGTGAGCATATGCATTATACAAACGCTGCAATCACAGTCATTTGGATCTTATTATTAATGGATTGATTGTTTGACTAACCGTGCGTTGACTTGTATTTCAGCTATATGCAGTAGGAGAACAAGTTAAATAATAAAGATTTCGGGAAAATTATAAGCGTGCTTTTGACACACGGAAGAATAAATAGGTTGTAGAGGGACGAAACATTTAGCCTTCTGAAGCGGCTACAATAAGCCTAGATATTTTTTCAATTAGAAAAAAGGGTCTCTTCTCAATACAAGCAGAGAGTTACTTTCCAAACACGTTACCACTATAGTTCGCGACCAGGCTATATCAATTTTAAACTAACATTTCCAAAAAAATCTCCAAAGGATACCGATACATTTTTCTCTATTGAAAAATATTCAGTCGTTGGTTGTCGCCCAGATTAATATTTAAAATCAGTGCCATATTTTGTTTACATCTCTTTATTATCTGAACAATGATCGTTATATGTATTTTCATATTTACATGTAGACGCACCTATTCCATCACCGTCATCGTTGGGATGCACCGGTTGCCAAGCTGATGGAGTTTGCCATGGCATCAATACAAGATGGACTTCAAGTTGTTCAATTTACGAATGTAGAAGGGAAGGTTTCTGGAAAATAACAGAACAAGTTGGAACTCGTAAGTAAATTAGTTAGATGAACACTTCTACCATTGAATTTCATATTAAATATACAGAACAATGTATCTTTTATGTAAAATAAATATATGTTGACTCTTGTTGTCAATAGTGTCAACTCTTCACCAAAACGCAATATTTGTCTTACGATAAAAGTAGATTCTATAGGCGTGAACCGTCTACGCGTAAATCGACACATACTTCTACATTTCTATCACACTGTGATCAGAATAACGTGACGCGTATAATATTGGAATTGGAATCCAATGCGAATTTTTGACGTGTTCTCTTAAGATTTCTTACAGTTAGACATAACACAAAGATAAGATTGTTCTATTAGTCTAGATTACAATGTTGTTATCAAGGACGAAAAGTAAGATTTGCAGTCGTTTCAATGCAAAAAACTAAATGGAAGATAACGACGAATCATAGCGTAGTGTAGTATAATATGTTCAAGTAGGACAACAGGGGATGTAGCAAATGATAGACATGTGTAAACTCATCTTGGGCAGTCTCATCAAACATAAAAAAACATCTATAGAACGTTTTACTATCCTTTTTTAATTTTCAAGACAAAACTTTGGAATGTTTTAAAATACTTATATTTTTCTGCGAAATCATCTAACATTAAAAATGTCTATCTCTTTTTTAGAATGTACAGATGCATACGGCCAATGCAAAAACTCTGGTGAAGTGATGAGTTATGCAATAGGCGGATACCTTTACAACAACTGCGTTTGTCAGATTATTGGCTTACATCGTCATGTCTCATGTTCTCATGTTATTCAAAGTACCTTGTTGATATGAATTGTATACGGTTTATTATGAATAAACCAGCATTTATTATTTACATTTGCATTATTTGTCTTGCCACAATATCAAGTGTATGGGGAGGAAACGCTAAAAACCAAACAAGTGGATTTTATTCACCTGTTTTTCTCCTAATCACGCGCATTTGTACAGATACATAAAGTTTAACAATTAATTCACTACTGTATGTGTTTAAAAGTGTTAAGGAAACGGCAGATTTGACAGTCTATAAAACCGTGTTAAACACGCAATTTTTCTGAATGTCAAAACCAATCATGACCATTTTTGTAGCTCAAGTTATCCAATTTCTTGGACTTTGATGTTGCTTGCTTGAAATAATGCAGATATCGGTAGATATTAATCTGTGTAGTCTTCGTTTACCAATAAAACTTTCTGGTCTTCCTCATATTCTTAATACTTCTGTTGATATGTGTCTCAATCGTGTTGACACGTATATTCTCCCTTCTTCAAAGAGTTAATGCCATTCGCTTCGATTTTCTGAATTTGCAAAATGTTGATAATAGATTATTTCTCAGAGTATTCTACTGTTCGTTGATTATTAACCGTGTATGTGGACTACCTGGTTATTTTCAGCAGTATAGAAGATAATGTTTCTAGGGGTGCGATAGATTTCAGTTACTATGGATTTGTTTCAAATGTTGATAATTCTACCTCCAATTATTCATCTAAATCTGACATTTGTTGTACGATTTCCTTTAAAATCTTATCCTTTAATTTTTAATCATTTATTTGTACCAGAATTAAAAAAAACAAATATTTAGCAGTTAATTTCAATAATTTATTTCGTCACTGTCAATGCTTCCAACAAACTAGCATGATCGTTGTGGTTTGTTTATTTCTTTGAATGATGTTTGAACGCCACTTTCAGTTATTTTTCTGCCATATCATGGCGTTCAGTTTTTAATGGGAGAGGAAGCCAGAATACCCGGAGAAAACCCCCAACAGTGTTTAGGAAAATGTTCCCTCATCCAAGCATACCCCCAAGGATGTGAAGAATGAGGGTCATTCTTGTAATTGAGCCTGAGGCTCAAGATGGTATCACATAGCTATCATTTCCAAAGTATCAGCGAGATGCACGAAACTTGTCTCAGTTTAAAGAGTTAAAAATCACTCCGTATAATAAGTAACATGTCACATGACATCCAGTATATAACCCAACCTCGTGACGAAATTGTCATCCTTTAAAGTTAAGTTTGTGACAGACACATAAATATCACATCAAAGGGTTGGGTACAAACCAAACTATTATCAAACAAAAAAAAGGGCGGGTATGTGATTCCCTCTTGAGCCTCAGGCTCAATTACAAGAATGACCCTCATCCTTCACATCCTTAAGGGTATGCTTGGATGAGGGAACATTCTTATACATTTTTGCCTTTCGGCTCATTCAGGTATCACATAGCTTGTTTAAAGCTCTGGCACAAACAATAAGTTTTTTGGCCCAAAAAACCAGTAAAGTTTACACAAAACTTTATATAACAAATCGAAATTATTTCAATACATAATCAGCATAAGACAATGAACTATTGCAGTTCCTGTAATAAAACTTTCTGAAAGTTTTTGAGATTGACCAGTTGGCTGTTGCTAAAATGTCTTTCATAGAACATCCAGAATTAAATGCTGCAGATGTTGAAGCTCCACGATAAGAGTGAGCCTTAAAGATTTAATGTCTATTCCTGCTAACTGAAGAACATCCTTCAGCCACAGGGCTAAAGTACAAGTTGTAACCACTTTGAATGTGGAAAACGATACTAGTAAGGATGAAGACTTTCTTAATTCCTTAACTTTTTCCAAATAACATAATAAAGTTCTAAAAACACATAGTTCTGGTTGACTAAACCTTTTCAATGTAATTGGACAATTAGGAAACCTGGTCTAGTAGTCTTTATAAGCTTAGAGATCTCAAACACAGCTGAATCTTCCAAAATATACATGTCTAATATCCAAAAACGATAAAGTCTGAGCTCTAGCAGCAGTAGTAAGAGCAATTAAAGTCACAAGTTTATAAGTTAACATTTTCAATGATAAATCCTCCAATGGATACAAAGTAGATAAAAAGTCTAATACAGCAGAAACATCCCACGTCAAATTATATCTTACTTTAGGTGGATTCATGTTAAAACATCCTTTCATAAATCTTTGTAATGATACAAAATTGTCAAATTTAATTTCAAAATACACTAAAGTCTGTGACAACATAGAACGATGACAGTTTATACCTGAATACGAAACACCAGCCTGTTGAAGTTCTAATAAATATTCAATAATGTTTATTTCAATCGGACGAAAGGTATTAACCTGCCGTCTACCACACCAAAGAACCCATTTTTTCCAATATAATTCATATTGTTTGTTGGTTGCATTTCTCCATGAGGCGAGAATTGTATTAACAGTGTTTTCCGAAAATCCTGAACTAGCAAGTCTTTGCCGGATACAACACAGGCGATCAAATTTAATGTCCTTCTGAGTGGATGACTTTCTTTGGAATGGGGCAGGAATAAAAGGTCTCTGTTTCTTGGCAATCTAACTGGCAAAGAAATGAAAACTGAAATTAACAAAGAGAACCAACTCTGTGTTGGCCAGAAAGGCACAACTAGAATTGCCAATCAAATTAAATGGTGGGAAAACATATGGTAACAAATCTGACCATGAAAAGGTAAATGCATCTATAAAAGATACCTCTGGATCTTAAATCCAAGAAGCATAGTTTTTTAATCTGGAAATTTAATTGAGATGCAAATAAGTCAATATTTGGTTTGAAAAAATGACTGCAATTTTTTAAAAATCACAGGTTTTAATTTCCATTCAGTAGAATCTGAGAAATTTCTAGACAAAAAATCAGCTGTAAAATTTTTAGCACCTGGGATGTACTGAGCTGGAAGTAAAATATCCCTAGACTGACACCACTTCCAAATTGATCCATAGACAATGAAGCCATGCCACCCATATCATTTATGTAAGCAATTGCTGTGATATTGTCTGATCTAATACCAATATGTTTATGTTTATCATTACTGAAAAATGATTTCAAAGCAAAGAATATGGCCAATAGTTCAAGAAAGTTAATATGATGTTGTGATTCTAAAACTGACCATCTACCACCAGCTTTTTTACTACCAAAATGAGCACCCCAGCCTTCATTGCTGGCATCACATTTATTCTAACTGCATATATCTTTTGGTCTTATCGGTTTACCATTTTGATTTTCAACATTTGAAATCCACCACAAAATTTCAGTTTTTGATAATTCGGAAAGCTTAAAGAAAGCATCATAGTTATCATCAAACCTTTGCAAATAATAAATTTTTTCTCTTTCCAATTTTCTGTAATGAAGTTGGCCATACAAAATTGCATTGAAAGCATGAACTATCAGACCAATAAAAGAGGCAAGTAATCTAATCGTAATTAACCTGTCTTCTAACAACAGTTCCCCAGTTGATACAATTTTTTGTATCTTCTCAATAGTTAAAAACACCATAAAAAGTTCTGTGTCTATAATTAGACCAAAAAATATTAACTTTCTTGTAGGAACAAGAACAGACTTTTTATAGTTTATACCATATCCAAGTTTGTCTAAAGTTTGAACAATGAAACTGGTATTAGAAATACTTTCTGAATAAACCTGATTCATAACTAAGGAATCATCAATATAATAAATGCATCTTATACCATATTGTCGAAATAAGGCATAGCTTGGTTTTAAAACTTTGGTAAAATCCTTGGAGCCGATGCTAAACCGAAACATAAAACTTTGAACTTGTAAAGAGTATTCCGCCATGAAAACCTCAAATATTTTGTAAATTCTCTATTGATGGAAATATTAAAATACGCATCTGTCAGATCAATGGATGTCAGATAATCATTTCTTCGAATAATATCAAGAGCAAAATTCAAGTGTTCTTGTTTGAAATGTTGATATTTCACATAATTATTCAACTTCCTCAAATTTATAACTGGTCTCTTTTTGGAACTACAAAAATTGTAGAGATAAATTGACCAGATATAGGTTTAACTGCTTCAATAACACCTTTTTTAAGCAAGTTATCAACTTCTAGATCAATTAATTTTGCCCTATCTTTCGAAAACATTATCTCACGACATGATGAGTATTCTGGAGGGTCTTGATCAAACTCTATTTTATAACCATCTTTTACTAAATCTAAAATCCATTGATCTGAGGTAATCTTTTCCCATTCAGGGAAAACTAATTCTCTCACCTTAGTGACATCATTTACTTTCGTCTGTTTGATTGATAGTAATGGCCTCTTTGAGACTGTTGTTGAGGTCGATTTTGATAACCTCGTCTTTTATAGTTGGACTGGGGTTGATAAGAACTGTTGCTTCTTTGAACCTGAGAGTTTCCCTGCATAGCAGGTCTTTTGCAGTTTAAAGTTTTATTGTAAGAATACTTGGGATTACCCAATGGACATTTCAATGGGTCATCTACTTCCTTCGCCCGTTTCATACAATCATCTCCAAAGAGTAGCTTAGTAACAGACAATTCAGATGTACAAATAGGTGTATATCTATTGTGAAGATACTGCTTAAGATTGTATCTCCTTCTGTGTGACAACTTAAGGAAACTATTGCCAATAAAGCTGATACTGTCCGCTAACAAAGACCTTGTCTTAACAGGATCAAGGTGTTCCTTATTCTGAATACACTGGTCAGCAAGCTGAACTATGGGAACAAGACCAGAGGCCATAGACTTTTGAATCTCTTGTGCAGGTTTAGGGATAGCCCTACATATTTCTGCATTAACTGAGGGTAAAACAAGATAATTGCAGTTTTCCGGCCTATGATATCTTTCCTCAATATTTTTAATACTCTCTTTATTAAAGCGAATAGTAACAGCAGCATCTACTGCTTTTGCAAGACCCGCAGAGACTTTAGGCCCAGTGTTTTCATCAGTCTTAAGTTGCGGGATATCTGGTACCCACTCTCCTTCATCTGAATTAATACAAGTAACTTGGTTATCAACCTTATCTGAACTCGAGTTTCTACCAACTGATAAGTTACACAAGCTAGGAGTATCAAAAGCATCCTGAAATGCTGAATTAGGGTCAGCCCCTTGATCAAGACTATCAGTTTCTGGCCTCTCCAACGAAGTAGGCCGAAACAAATTCATTTCAAAATCTGACTGATTCCTCATAACTTTCAAAATTAGGTGAAAGAGGCAGAATATTACGAGGTCTTAACGTGCTAGCATTACCCTGGTCCAACACTGGAGAAGGGTGGGTCACCGTAGCAGTAGGTTGCTGAAAAGAAGCAGCACTTTGTTGAGTGATCAAATTTTGTACAACCGAAGTCAAACTCGAAATTGACTGCATGACCGCAGAAAAGCCAATTTGCTGTTTTAGATCTGATATTTCGGCTTTACTCAATTTCCTGCTAACCTTTGCAGGGGTGCCATCACCATATTTAGACGCTTTCTGAGAAATTTTTCTCTTAGAAGGCTTTTTCATAGAGCTACCCTTAATAACACGATCCACAGTCTTATCGGGCGAATTACAAAAAGACAAGGCTGAACCAGCTCTTGTTTTAACCGACGGCTCAACGAGCTCATCGTCATTTTTATCAGAAAGATAAAGAATGTCTTCATTAACATCCGACATAGCATATAAACGTACAAACCTGTTCTATGTTGACAACAACACAGGTCGGACTACTACTCACGTTTTTTGTAAACAAAGTGAAGAACGGTAAAAGATATACCTAAAACCTGGAAACTAGACACGGATACGACTGATAAATATAATAAATATTTATCAAAGCAATATTATTCCTGGACAACGTCCAAGGAAAGATAAAAAATATAAATTTTATTTATCCAGTTGTTCATAAACATGCAACACCTCGCCGTCTCTGAAAATGGATGACAATTTCGTCACGAGGTTGGGTTATATACTGGATGTCATGTGACATGTTACTTATTATACGGAGTTATTTTTAACCCTTTAAACTGAGACAAGTTTCGTGCATTTCGCCGATACACTGGAAATGATAGCAATGTGATACCGAATGAGCCGAAAGGCGAAAATGTATAAGAATTGGCAATCCTTATCATTTAGGATTGGAGTTTAGTGCACTCTGCTCGCGGTGAGACTCGAACTCGCAATCTCAGTGTTGACAGACCAGTTGATCAATAGTAGACAAACTACGTTAATCACTCGGCCCGCAGGCCCATGTTCGTTTTTGGAACCACAATTTTTCCGCTGGTTGACTGTTATAGGATATTATCGACTGTGTGGTCACTGTATGAAGCCGATGTCAAATATCAACGACCCATACATTATAAAGGTTATTGCTTAAGAAAAGAAGCCAATTGAATCCGTGTAAAAAATTAGTACATACAATCCGGAGGATACTCCCAGCAACACCCAAAAGACAATGAACCGACAAAATTACAGTAAAACATGTACCCCTAAAAGACATGAACTGTTGCGTTAATATAACTAAATTATTTTCCTTGAAAGTCATTATAAGGTGTCCTAGAACGTAATATATATCTAAAGATTTTTGACAATACAACACCCACCGAGTTAAACGAATGGACAGACACGAAATTAGATTATAAAATGTTTACACGAGGGGACTGTTAACTTTAATTATTATGCGTTTGTCTTCACCACACTCATTTCTCTTTCGCATAAAAGAGTGCCCTTATAAAAAAAATGTATATACAAAACATTTCCGACAAATGTCCCCTCTAATTGAAAGTCATCATGCATGGTTGTAGTTAACTTTGTTTTTCTAAAAATGGCATATGTATTTTTAAGTCACATATTCTATATGTTTGGACGTCAATTCTTGCATTAAATGTGTGTTCTGATATCTAAAGCTTTGTTGTTTTCGTAACCGCGTGTATCGTAAATTACCTTTGACATATACTGTAAATATTTGTTTAAGTTTTTCGTCCAGACACTTTAATTGCCTGTAATTATTGTGGAAAACAAAAGGTCTGGAATGACGAAAGTTTAAATCAGTACCAGGGTCACATACTTCTCATATATAAATTTAAAATATAGCAGAAATCAGTGGTTTTTAACGTATATCTATTAACAAATCCAGGATATCGACGTTCACGGTTTTTAGTTATATAGATAGACGATCGTTTATCTTAATCGGAAGGTTTGCATGACAGTCAATATAACTCTTTTTGCAAACTACTTGCAATCGGAGAAAGCTCTGGGGCATCGAATGAACCGTGTTTTATTCTATTACTCTAATCCCAAGAAAGGGGCGTGTACACGAAAAAAGGTTATTAGTTTTTGTCATTGTTAAGTTTGTAAATTTCTATGGTTGGCAATAAATAATGTTTACAAAGAAGCTGAACAATCATTTGATAATTTTCAAATTAAATGAACAATATTTTAAAAGTCAGGGGATTCACTACTACTGGGTGACAAATTTGATATCCTAAAATAGCACCATTAATTATATTTTCTTTGTTTTTAATGGAGTGGATAGAAAACGTTTTCGAGTTCAGGTTTTTTTATTTTTCATTTAAGTATCCGTGATTTGAGAAACACTGATTAGTGTTAATTTCACACAACGATTATGTGGAAATCAGATGTAAATCACTTGAAAAGTAGAATGTGGTGTATAGTTTCCGACACGAACGAACTACTTACAAATGCCAATAAGTTTTACATCGGCAATACTATTTTTCATTGTTAGTTGACATGATTTATTATTTGAGTTGTATCTATTAAATACACAAATGATACCAGAGGTAAAGTAACGCTTTCATACACTTGAGGACATCCAAAAAATCCAAAAACACTATGGAGTGCAAAACTTGTAAAAATTAATTAATAAATGAACGATTCCATGACTGGTAAAAATACAAAGAATAAATAGCCAAATCATTAACCGGATCTGGTATTGCGGTTGGGAATTTTTGTGATAAAAGCTCTACAACAGCTTAATCAATATAATCGTTTTGACTTATGAGTCCCGATTAGATGAAACGCGCGCCTGGGTTAGTGACTTCTATTAACCTTGGTATCTTTGATGACATTTTATTTGCAACCAGTGGGTCGAATCCACTGCTGGTGGACTGTTAGTCCCCGAGGGTATCCTGGCCCAGTAGTCACTATTCGGTTACGAAAGGAATATCATTTATTCTTTGAGTGAAAAAGTCACGACCCAGTTATTGTATACATTCACTGCCTGGAATTAAAAAAAAATAATTCCAGATTTGGTATAACGTTTTCGGAATTTGGTAATAAAAGCTCTTAAACATCTTAATTGGTTTTGCATTTTAAATATTGTTTAGGTTTGAGCTCCACTGATGAGTCTCGAGCAGACGGGAATTGCGTCTGGCGTAGTAAATTCTATTAACTGTGCTATCGTAGATGACATTTCATCGGTAAGAGCAAACTTGATTACTTTTATTATTATGTTACCAACAAGATTTTAAATTGAAACACGCCATAGACAATAGTTTTGAGTCTTAGTTTCATTTCTTGCAACTGACAACTATAAAATGAGACAGACTAAAAGTCTAAAAAAGCCATTGATGATTTTAGTTTTATCTTGAACGTTGCCTTACCCTAAAGCAATATCCTTTGCTGTCTAGAATATGCAGTCTACATATCTCAGTTAATACGTAATGTAGGAGCTTCTTCCTATTACCATAGGGTATATTCCAAGCTAACCTATATTTATCATAAAGAATTTATAAAGTCAACATTATGAGCATGTTGCTTGATGCAAGTCACAAAATTGATCTCCAATGTTTGTGTCTCTTCTTGTCCTGAACTTTCACTTTGACATGTCTCTAGAACATTTTTGGTTGCTCTTATACAGGACCTATAATACTGTTATCCACCAAAGGCACAATCCAATCGGGATAGTAGTTACAAAGAAAACTGAATTTCATTCAACCAGAAAAAAGGGCTAAAGGTTTGCCAATAGTGATCATGATATTTGTTTAATTATGACCAAATATGTGTTTGTGCAAGATCATCATTATCAAAGATAAGAATTGGCCGTGGAGGCCATGCTTGTTTACGAATCGACACAAAGAAGGCAACCATATAAATTTCTGTCAAGTTTCATCAAATTATGTTGATTTGAGATGCTAATATGAAATGACGTATGCGTTACGGCAAACATGCTTATTTGCTTTGCCTAAGAGAAAAGGTCAATTAGAAATGTTACACTCGTGCATTTGTATATCGTCATTATGTGTCCGCTTTTTCAAAAAAAAACATTATTATGTTTGTTTTATGTTTAATTTTTAAAAGGGTTTGCAATAATATTTCCGATATACTAGTATCAAAGCATACTTTTTTTGTTGGAGGTAGACACCCGTAGAGACAGTGTAACTTTGACAAGGAGAAATAGAAGTTTTGAGGTTTGTACAATGTTGAATTAAAGCGCTCTAGTTTAATGCGAAATTAAGTTTTTGATCATACTAAATTTTTGGGGTTTTTTTTCAACCATGAAAATAGCCTTTTTATACACATCAAATATGAGCATTTGATGGTTTTCTAACCTAATGTATCGTATATTATCTCATATTAATAATGTGACAACAAATTTCACCAGGCAATTCGCAGTATTTGTAGCTACAGTTAATGTGTTAAAGAATAATAGATTCACCCGGGCTCTATCAACAAAAAGGTTGTATTTAATCCCCCGTTACAGCCCGGGCTGTAACATGATACAGCTTGATGAAACAAAATTAAATGTTATGTGCCACAAATGCATGTACGTGCATTGAAAAGTTTATTGTGTCTTGTATACTATCAAACTTGTTAGTTTTCCAATGTGTCCCATGAAAGAAAAGCAATAGTAACTTGTATGTATGGCTGTATCAGAATTACGGACTTCTGAAGTACCCCATACGGATCGTTTATCTGGTTACAACCCGCGTATTTTGCTCGGGCTGTAACGAGATGAACGCAGTATGTGGTCCTTCATCATCCGTAATTCTAGATAGACCCCTACACAAAATTTACTATAAAATAATTAACAGCATCGCATTATACATAGTGTTGAGGCTTCGACGAACAAACGTGATGAAGAAAAGTCAACATTTAAAAAGAACTACAGAAATAGAGATTGTAGTGTGATGATGTTGTCTACTGCTCTAGCATTTTCAAGTACTACATTTTTGCCAATACCGCATTGAAATATCCCACACCCTGCTCCCAAATACAAATGTAATTCATTTTTGGGTATATATCAATGCACTAGGGACCTACAAACACAATGTTCATCATGTTCTACTAAAGAGAAAATGTTCATGTTAGGATGGTCGGAAAAAACAGACACTTTTCAACAATTGTTTTTTACATTTAATAAACACCATGCAATATTGATCTACTGTAATGCAGTTTATTAACCGTTTACAGAATAACCGCAAAATATAACATCCAAGACCTTGACAAATGGATATATATTGTATAGTTTTAATGAGCATTTTCGACCAGGCTAACGGAATCAAACCTGATAAAAATATTATATTGTTAATGTCGGCAATAATGTTTTACACTAAGTGAAATGCATCAACCACTTATCCTGAAAAACTAATATTCTTTTTAGAAATGTTTCACAAATATGGTTCAATGTCAATTTGTAGGTGTATTTATATTGTGGGCACCGGTACAACCAAAAGTAAGTTCCAAGTGCTCATACAATCCAACTACATATAGAACTTCTTCTTTGTTAGATATCTCACGTTGTAAATGTTATAATTACACACAAAGTTAGCTTGTTTGTGATGCATCTGAAAAATAATAATTATAGAACGTATATCAATTTATCTTAATCTCCAATTGTATATAAATTATACAATTTGTTGTCTATCGAACATATTATACAGTCAAATACTGTCTGTAACTATAAACATAAAAACAAAACTAGGAAACGGACACTACATGACAATTTACTTGTCATGGTTAAAATTACTAATTTAATTGATTATTATTCGTAGCTTGTCACATTTTAACATTAAATAATTTTATGTATGACTGTACACTGATATCTCCCAATTTCAATTTGAAAAAAAAATTGGAAAATATTTATCCACTTTTCAAATTCATTATTGAAGAAAATAATTGTGTTTATTATACTTCATGCACAAATGCTGTCTTATTATTGGACAGTAACCATGCGTTAATTTCTACTGATTCTTGTTTTAGCCTCGCCCATTATAGCAATCGGTGTTGATTCCTCCCAACGGGTGATATAAAAAAAATTAACACCCGCTTAGACCCAAGATTACGGAACTTGAAAATTACCACCGCTCCAGCCGAAGTTCACGAGTGATATTAAAAATTATCAGAAAGAAAATTGCCAATCTAAAAATGATTAGCCGCATCAGCTGAAATTTACTTACAGGTCGCGTGTCTTTCCGCGCAAACATGTCAGAGCCACAACAATGGGCAATGTCTTTCCGCGCAAACATGCCAGAGCCACAACAATGGGCAATGTCTTTCCGCGCAAACATGCCAGAGCCACAACAATGGGCAATGTCTTTCCGCGCAAACATGCCAGAGCCACAACAATGGGCAATGTCTTTCCGCGCAAACATGCCAGAGCCACAACAATGGGCAATGTCTTTCCGCGCAAACATGTCAGAGCCACAACAATGGGCAATGTCTTTTTTCGCGCAAACATGTCAGAGCCACAACAATGGGCAATGTCTTTCAACGCAAACATGTCAGAGCCACAACAATGGGCAATGTCTTTCCGCGCAAACATGCCAGAGCCACAACAATGGGCAATGTCTTTCCGCGCAAACATGTCAGAGCCACAACAATGGGCAATGTCTTTCCGCGCAAACATGCCAGAGCCACAACAATGGGCAATGTCTTTCCGCGCAAACATGTCAGAGCCACAACAATGGGCAATGTCTTTCCGCGCAAACATGCCAGAGCCACAACAATGGGCAATGTCTTTCCGCGCAAACATGTCAGAGCCACAACAATGGGCAATGTCTTTCCGCGCAAACATGCCAGAGCCACAACAATGGGCAATGTCTTTCCGCGCAAACATGTCAGAGCCACAACAATGGGCAATGTCTTTCCGCGCAAACATGCCAGAGCCACAACAATGGGCAATGTCTTTCCGCGCAAACATGCCAGAGCCACAACAATGGGCAATGTCTTTCCGCGCAAACATGTCAGAGCCACAACAATGGGCAATGTCTTTCCGCGCAAACATGTCAGAGCCACAACAATGGGCAATGTCTTTCCGCGCAAACATGTCAGAGCCACAACAATGGGCAATGTCTTTCCGCGCAAACATGCCAGAGCCACAACAATGGGCAATGTCTTTCCGCGCAAACATGCCAGAGCCACAACAATGGGCAATGTCTTTCCGCGCAAACATGTCAGAGCCACAACAATGGGCAATGTCTTTCCGCGCAAACATGTCAGAGTCACAACAATGGGCAATGTCTTTCCGCGCAAACATGCCAGAGCCACAACAATGGGCAATGTCTTTCCGCGCAAACATGTCAGAGCCACAACAATGGGCAATGTCTTTCCGCGCAAACATGCCAAAGCCACAACAATGGGCAATTATTTAAAAAAAACAACTAGCAGACAAACAAGCATTTTCTATTGAAAATGTGATTCAGTAGAGTATCTGTGTGGTAGTTTACATTTCTTCATTAGATAATAGGCATTCATTATAATAAAAATCATACTGCCTTTAAACTCAGGTGTCAGGGTAAATTATCACATAAATTTTAAAAACTGAATTATACAAAAAATTGGAAGTCTGATGAAATTAAGGTTTTGGTGTTTGTAGAAAGAGCATAACTGCATAATTTAAACTGTTTGCATAATTTGTGTACTATAAAGTTAACTGCTTGTCTATCACTTCATAATATATTCTTATAAAGTATTGCCAATTTAATACTAAATTAATTGAATGTATTAATAGCTAGCAGCAGTAAAATCTTTATGAAGTACTTATTGATCATAACATAGATATTAATTATTTAGCACCTAAACCTAACTCACGTACTTTTCAAGTTTCTTCCCAACAATCTAACAAGCTTTTTATCCAACGAAAAATGTCTATCAGTTCGTTTCTTCCACATTTAGAAAGAATATAAAACTCATCAATGTATCTTACGTAAGCTTGTGTATTTTTTACTTTTCCTTTCTGGAGCTGTTCTGTACTGCTCACTGCTGCGTAGTAAACCAAAGGTTACCTAACAAATATAAAATCTTGAATATAGATTGCTTGTGTTTTTGTGGTTTCATGCCACTTTCAGCACTTTTTTTATTGGAGTGGAAGCCAGAGTACCTGCTGAAAACTCCGAAACTTAGGTACATGTAGGAAAACTGTAAAGCCTTGTAAGATAGGAGTCGAGCACGCACAGCCTGCTATGCGAATTGAGCACACAAGGACCCAGTTCAGATTAAAGTTTTTAAAAATACAAAAAAAATTGTGTGTCCCTACTGCCCATTATAACATATGGATAAGTAGACCATGCATCGCTTATAATTTTTAAGCATCTTCCTTTTATATTTTCTTGATACAAGCTTAAATACTCATGTATTTTACCCCTAACACCATATTCTGGAAATTTCTATTCGTGTTCATCTGTGTTTCCTAAAGGTTTACTTGTAAAATACATGTACGAAGCCAATTGTTTCAGCAGTTTTTACAAATATCAGGTTTAGCAAAGTAATTACCAGGGGTGAAACCATGATTTAAACACCAGGTAGGGCAAAAACCATCTTTATGTGTGTAATACTATGTAATATTTATTTTATTGACAACGTTTTAGATACGTCAGTCAACTAGCTATAATATTACATTATATGATAATTTATACATATGTTTTGTTCTGTTGCTCCATTTTACTTATATGAGATTTTTGCTGTTTGTATTCGCTAAGTCACTTTCTTGGGTTAACTCACTTGGTGTAGCGAGAGGCTGGATGAGGTGATGTTGACTGATGCCAATACGGGTTAGGGCTGTAATTTAAATTTATGCTGTTACCGCATATGGGACGTTTTTAAACGGTCGTCGTCCCATTTGGTTTGATTCCCTGTTAAAAAATAGAAATCAACTCGTCTGATAGGTGGAAGACACAGATCATTTTATTTCATATAAAGTAAATACAATTTTACACAATATAAAGTAAATTCAATTCTATACAATAATTGACTTTTCAATTTTCCTCCGATTGCCTAATCTTGTCATAAATGTTGGTACTAAAAAATTTCCTTTTATTGTTGCCGCTTAAATTACGGTTTGTCCTTTTAACCTTGTCCATTACCCTCCAATATACTATTAAACTGTGTATTACCAGACATACTTATGTAATAATTGCGTACATGGTTTAATGCCCTCGAGAGTAATCTGTACATGCAGACATACAGTTAATAAGCAAAAACAGTATACATTTTTAATAAACTTATACCAACAATAACAATATATATTTCGACAAAATTTCTGACTACAATACATATATGAATTTAAACAGAAAAACAACATAATGTCCAGAGGCCTCGGTGGCCGAGTTGTTAAGATAGTTTATCTACAATTAATCACGATGTCTGTCAACACTGAGGTTACGGGTTCGAGTCTCGCTGTCGGCAGTGTGTACTCGACTCCAATCTTAATTGACAAGGATTGCCAGTTTTTCTACAGAAGGTCGGGGTATCTCTCCGGGTACTCCGGCTTCCTGCCCCCAAAAAACTGGACGCAATGCTATAGCTGAAAAATTGCTGAAACTGGCATTAAACATCATTCAAACAAACAAACATTGAGAAATGTCCATGTATCAAATCTGATGCTTTGTTATGTTTTATTACTGAATATCTTCTTGTAAGGTAAGACACAGTTAAAATGAGGTCTTTTTCAAAAGGATTTTTTTTTATTTCATGATTTGTATTTATTCGTTTGATTTCTATTTTCACATTTGTTACCTCTGTGAAGAGCACTATTTCTACAAAAACAAATGCAGTTTAAAGAGAACTAAGACCTTGATGGGTGTTTACAATTTTATTTTACACTAAGACATGAACAATTGTTTGTGATACAAGTTTCTCTTTTTTTTATTTTTATGTAACACAAAATAAAAACAAAATGTTGTATGTTTTATCCCCTGTTTACAGTCAACTTTATTTATTTCAGATGAATTTTTTCTACATTAATTTCACTACACATTTTTAGTAAAAATGCAGGAGGCACAACCGGGTAGGTTGCCTTGCAGGCAGAAAAATTGCAACTGGGGCTTGGGCATTCTTTTACAGTGATAGTAAACAAAATATATTTAGGAAAGCTTGGTCACAATGTAAATCAGGACTCATGTACATGTGTGCATCGATCATTCCTGAAAATTTGTATTGAAATGCATCAGCAATATTTGATTTAAATTTTCTACATGGTCCTAAGCTCCAAAAAACTCATTTATAAATAGCTGAAACCGCAACAATTATGGCATAATTTCTTCATGATTTTGTACATATATACATTATAATTTTGGAAAGTTTTACCATATGGTTCATGGTGGTAGTCATTTTGAGCCAGCTATGATTTAGGATGAGTGCCAAAAGCTCACAATTTGTATAGACACATTTCAGTACATTTCTAGAATATCACAATTTAATTTTCCACTCAGATGTTTAGAAAAAGATTGTTAAATTGCAACCAATCAAGGGATATGAATTATTAAAATGGATGTGTTTTCTTTGTCTCCCTCTTTCTCACCCTAAAGAAGGTCTTTGGACCGAAAGCTCGGGTCCATCTTTATTGTTGTTTGATTTTTAATTTTTAATTTTTATTTTTATTTGTCTTTTCGATTTTACCTTTTAACCTTGTGGCGTACATGACCTTTATTACTAAAGCTGCAGTAGTACAGACACCTGTCTCATTTCCTGTTTTGTATAACTTTTTAAATTTTTTTTAATTAAGTGTTTTATTCAACATTTTGTAAGAATTGCAATGCTGTTTCATCATTCATGGCATATCAGTCTTACATGTACATATCTTAGCAACTTAACAGAACACAAAATTCACAAACCAACTCGGTCATTTAAGACAAGATTAAATTTGGTTTCTTTCCCATTTAATCTATTTAATGAATTTTGCTGAAAGTAATTGAAATTAATACTCTAGATCTATCTAGAGTATGAACTTCTATAACTTCAAGCAAAATTTAAATAAATTAAGAGAGATTTGTATGTTGTTTAAAATATATTACCGGTAATAAAAGTTTTGATTGCAGTTTTAGGTCAAAATACTACTGCAAGAACACAAAAATACACCTATACTGTATTATAAGTCACTAATACGGGTAATCAACTCTGAGCTGGTACATGTGCTTCGATTTAAGGGGATACAGGACACCATCCGCCCTTTTTGTGAAAATTTCAAAATAGATAGAACATTTATGGTAAATATAATAATTATTTCTTTCATTATTTATTTCTTAATTTCAATACATGAAAGTCTTGTTCCTATATTATTACTTCAATTTATTAATGGTTAAAATAGAAGGTTTTCGTTTAAATAAGTTTGGTATTTGCAAACATAATGAAAATTAAATTTTTAGCAAGGGAGGTAATTTTGACCACAATTACCATTTGTTATCACTTTTTGACTAGTTGGTACCCATTAGACAAAACGTTAACTCTATTTTTCTTTCCATCACTAAAAAGTATACCAATTGCTTAACATTATATCAAAAATTTAGAAAATTTCATTGGACAAATTTTTTTTAATCTTTTATTTTAGTTTTAATGAAAATTTAAAATTGCAGTGCTCAAGCCCTCAAAAATAAGCTCTCACACCCATATGTTTTATTTTAAATTATGATTACTTGTATAAAAAAAATAACTACATGACGAATTTAAAAAAAAATTCATTGACAAATTATTTTCGTTGAAAGTGTCCTGCATCGCCTTAAATGCAGATTTATGCAGATGGACCTTAATTTAATAACAAACAGCTCAATAATTCATTTCAAATTCTGCTCATCTAACGGAAATAACAGATTTAAAATGCATAATGTAAGTTAGAAATTGCTGTGACCACCAGATGCATTTTTTTTTTGGGGGGGGGGGGGGATTTAAGTGCAAACTCCTATTACGGAACCCACATAAAATGTTTGAAACATTAAAAATTTCGCTTAATTTGTCTTATTGTATTTACACGATTGCATTACAAGTGTAGAGAGAGGAAATCAGTCTGGCTAGTTATTGATAAATATAAGCTAAACGGCAATTTGTTCTAGCATGTCTAGCGAGCAATAGTTACACCTGTCCAGGTAAACATTACCCAAGGCAGTATATATATTTAACACAGCTTTAATCCGTTTAATAAACAAGAGTACTTTGTAAAAAGACTGGCTGGCAATCAACAAACACCTGGTTCAATCTACAGTGATGACATTGGTGGTTTTTTGTGCTCAATCATTACATAAAAACTGTGGTCATTCCGTCCCTTTGTCAATTTGTCCTCTAGTTTTTGGTCGATCCATCCCCAGTGTTTACAATACAAATATAAGTGTATTATTATATTTAATTATCTTTTAATTGTTTTTTAATTATAAATTGACAATACCAAATTAAATTTCATTAAATCAACAATTTTTTAAAATTATAATTAAATGATAATATCATGATTTGATCGGTGCACTAAAGAGGGAATTATACTCTTTGATTATTTTAAAATTGTTTGCCTAACAACTGTAGGTCATGCTTTGTGTGATTTACCCTCCATCCGAGTTGAACATTTACAACTAACAATAATAAGATAATTACATGTACATATGAAACCATACTATTGTTGAAGAAGTAACAAAACATCACAATAGAGAAAAAAGATTATATTTTTGTTCTCTCGTCACAAAAGTAACCATTATCTTTATTATTTAAAAATATTCCACTTTCTTGATTAATTATGGTCATACATATTCGCATACTTAACAATAAAAACAATGAATCTTTTGAGGGAAGTGAACTGTAAAATATCCTGCCATTCAATATTCTGACTGTAATAAATTTTTGTAAAATATCTGCATGCATTTATTTCTCTAAAGAAGTATGTTTTGTTATTTTAATCAAACTACTGTCCATAGTTCAAGTGTGATAGGCAAGGTTTGACACATGTTGATTTTTCTAAGTTTCTAAGCGTACAAGGCATATTTTTCACTTTAAATTTACTAGAACTTGGCGGACATCTCACCTTTATGGTTCTTACAAAATTAAATGGCTAAAATGTGTTCATTAATTCGTAAAAGTATATATTTTAAGTATTTCTTCTCCAACTTGTTCCATGTTTAAACCGGAAGTGGTTTTCTAGCTCGTGCACTGGCGCGGATTTTTTTACGGATTTATAAATACATGTTTTCATTGGTTAATATAAGGGCCTTCGTTTATTTTTAATTCGGAACTTTTTATACTTATTCCCTTTATAAATAATAACTCCGAGTACATTTCGAATTAATAATCATTGAACTGTAAAGGGTTCATTTAAGCCAAAGGTTAACTTGTATTTTAGTATATAAGCCCGTCAATTTATTAAATACATTGGTACACTGCCTAAGGCGACAGGTATGTTACTCGAGGGAACTCTCGTAGTTCCGTTGGTTTAGAAACATTTATGAGGGATTGTTATCAATCCATAGTTGGTTTTTTTGTATTTTCCAGTGTTCTGGTACGTACTTTAGGTACACATAGATTTTTGGTAAGTCTTGAGTTTACATGTAATTTGAAGGTTAGCATAGTCTTGAATTGTTAACAATTTAATTGTTGTGGGATAGATTTATTAAATATTGTTATGTAAATTTATTTAAAATAACTGTTAAATAAAAGTTACGTTTTGCACTTTATTTTTCTAACTTGTAATCAATTAGCCTAAAGTATCCAGTGATCCGAATCTTGACGCAGGTGCATCCACTACACGGACCCAGAAGGCCTCCCACCGTACTCTTATTCCGTGTACTGGGAACTGCTTCCTGTTACACAAGCAACACACAGTGCAAGACATTTTCATTGCCAAAATTCCAGTGTACTTCCAATTGAGAGTCAGTTTCACTATTATTTTGTATTTTATATATCATTATCATTCCTGGTAACTGTTTGGTGCTGTGTTATTTTTTAATTTTCAGTTCTTTGCAGTGGAAAGGGGAGATACGATTTACACAACATTTATTAAGAAACTCCCATTGTAATTACAATGCATTGTCGATGAGTTGTAGGTTTTTGCGTAAGCCGCATTTTACTGCCTTAATAATCCTGTTGCAGTTTTGTGATTTGTCTGATGAACCAACAAAAAATGGCTAGGTTATGTGCAAGTTCTTGTGATGGCTTACCAGGAATTCGGGATCTGTCACTTGCTGTTGGTGTTTGTGCAATTTGCAGAGTTTTTGTCAGATTATTTACATTATTAACTGTGTTATTGTTAACGGAAAATAGATGCAAAAACGTAGCTCTGATGGTGGCGTTGTGATTGTTTTCTTGGGTGGGGGGATGGGGTTAGGTGGTGTTTTATTTTATCTTGCTTATTGCTTTGAATATTTTTTAAACATTCCGTTAGTTACTGTAACATAATCTTTGTTAGATTCTTCTGCAGCCTACGGACCAAATAAATTTGGTGATAAATGCCAGGACCTTGTTTCTGACTTTATCACCGGTAAACATCAAAGGGACAGTATGTACACATTACCGATAATTGCTTTATTGGTCTTATTGGAGCCGGATCAACCTGAGGACGACTCGACCAGAGACGGATCGAATATACTTGAGGGGGCGGATTGTCTAGAAATAAAAAACTGTACCTACGACATGTCTCTGTTTTGTCGCGAACACTTAATCTTTACACTGTTTGTCAAACCATTTGTTCAGATCTGATTTCACAAATGATGTGGAAGTCAAGACATAATTCTTTTGTACTATCTCAGAAATAGTTCCTACGCCTATATCATGGATGTTTTCACAATCTAAGTTCAATTATGTCTGATAATGCAAACTGAAAGCATTCCTTTCTTGCTTGTAAATGAAGATCGTTGCATAGAGGGAAACAAAGTTTCATCTTTATTTTTACATAATTATGTTTTAGACATTCTATGATACCAAGTTTGTTAATTCATCATTCGGATTTCCGTAACTGAATCTTCTATGTTTAAACGATCAAATACAAGTTGCTCCGTCCAACCACTCGTACACGAAGGAAGTTCATTAGGAGTAGTACTGTTGGTTCGATTATCGCAAGTAAATGTGTGATGTGGTGACTCTTGATTCGATCGTCCCTTTAATGCTGCATTAGAATTTGTTGTTTTAGTGCTTTTAATTTTTACTCGTTATCTAGGCTGTTCAACTGACCTTAATGGGAGATAACTTAATAAAGCGGAAGTTGTGGTTTAGTAAATCAATTTCACGTAAAATTACCATACTGAAAGAAAAAAGAATTGAGAAGATTACAAATAGATTTAATTGGATATGTTTTAAAAACAGGACAGCCTTATGTTAACAGTAAATTCTCTAACTGAAAGTTACAAAAAATAAGCAATTTTAAAGAAATAGTTAGACTTCTATCGACAATCCTATTTTGACCTATCGTCTTTATTGTAAAAACTAAAATACTTAAAAGCATAGTATCATCAAAAAGCAGGCTTTCTGAAAAGATATTATTGTCCTTTATATTATTTCTATTTTATTATAATAAGAGACCTTTCTGTTTTAATCTGACGATTTTATTGTCATGGTCCATTATTTATTTTGTTACAGTTGTCTCCCTTAGACTATAGTCTGTTTCTTTATTGCTTAAAACGATTACAGTTATACCATTATTGTATTTACCAATAAAATTAGTTGATGCTTTTGAATAGCATATCCTTTTATAAGATAATTAAGTACAATTGTTATATTTATTATTTTAGAGCAAACTTAAAAATTCTAAACAGAATTGTGTACTTTTTTGGAAACATCCCATCAAATTAACTGGTGTATAAAATAAATTAGAGTTATCTCCCTTAGTTAAAAAATAACACTGATTTTTTTTCAAATTTGGTTACTTTCCTTTGATCACAATCATTTAAAAAAATTAAATTGTAAACACGTTTTTATTGGTTAATTGGCTACCCAATGAACAAATATCATAGATAATTCAGTGGTAAGGACATAGCAAGCAGTTACAAAAATTTTCGTTGGATTATCTAAATATTAACAATTTATGTTGAACAACCAGCGTAATCATTGTCTGCTGGTGAAGCCATCATCATATAAGAGAATACAAAGAACAGGAGAGCGAAACGTGATTTGTGTAAAATCTGGGTGTATCTAAGACAATAGAAATGTACGGTAAGCTCGAAATCACAGGTTATGCATTTCACTCTGAGATGTGTATAGATAGACTACCGAATCTTACTGACTCATTTTTGAGTCAAAAGTACGAAGAGCATGAATACCTGTCTCATTCATATCTGTGACAATGTAAGTAAAGTGGACAACTATACATGTCAAAAACTACATGAAAGTGGTACAAGTGATTTTAAGAATAGTACAAAAATATTTTTCAAGAACAGAAATGATAAAAAAAACACGTATATGTGCCCACTTAACTTAAACATCATGTAGAATAAAATCGATTTGCCCGGGTCGTTTCGCTGTTCTAAAAAATGTATATCTTGGAACACTATAGCATATTTTGTGTGGTGAAGCTGATTATCTTCAATTCATATACAACTATAAGCGACATCACGTGACTTCTGTGACGTATTTTTGTCAGCCATATTGGATTTTCCACTCAATAGAAAATCAATGGGACGATTTAAAAAAAAACGCCGATGTCTTGTTAAATAAATAATATATATATGTTTTGCACATTGTTCCCAATTCTACGGTCTCTTATCTTTCGAATGATATGAATTTTATCAGTTTAAATTACTTGCAAAATACTTCTCATTTTGTTTGAAAAAAGCCTTATTTTCTGCCTTCGGGTTACATTGTTTTAATGGGAAATTGCCTTTATGCTCCACTTCTGACGTAAATTGCATACATACAGTTCGTATATCAGGGACAGTCTATACTAACGAGACATGTCACTGGCGTTTTGGGCAAAATTTCTAGGACACTAATGCAGACCTAGCACTTTGGTCGGAAATTTTCGTATCTAGAATTGAATCACATACGGCTAGCTTTAGTTTCGAACTTTGTTACATATAAAATGTAATCGTGTTCGGTACGGTATAGGTATGATTTCTGTTTTTTTAATACATTATTTACGATTTTCTAGTGCTTTTCCGTGCGTTCATCGATATTTATGTACAATAACAGAACTTTTTGTCAAATCGGATTATTATAATTATAAATTTTATAAATTTGTATTCACCTTAATCGTGTAATTAAATTAAAACAACTTTTCCAGAATGAACATTTTATTGAATTTCTCTTCAGCTTTGAATGTTTTCATACATATATCTTTAATTACTTTATTTGTAAGGTAAAAGAATACAATTCTTTGATAATGATAAGGAAAAAGAAAATAAACAAAAACACAAGCCATTCTGTATAATCATAAACCTGTCAGGTGAACACAGTAGAAATTACAGGATGATATTGCAAACAGTAATTAACTAATAAACTAATAAATAAAATTCTGTCTCACACCATGTGGGGCAACCAAGGCAATCTGTATAATTATAAACATGTCAGGTACATTTTGTGTAAACACAGTAGGAATTACAGGATGTTATAAAAGTAATAAACAAAGTAAAACAATTTGTCTGTGTTAGATGACGTGACTTTTTGGAGAAGGCATCTGAAACAACACAATTATTAATAATTAATATTAGATATGCATAGGAGTATCTATAAATTTTCATAAAAATCAAGGTTAGTTGTGATCACACAAAGGATGATAAGTTATTACACGTACAAGTGAGTGTATGTAGCCACGAAGGGGACGGGTGTTCCAAAATATAAACAAATTTCCAATCATCTAAATTCATGCAAAAAACACATAAAACCTCCTTTTAAGCAGTGTAATTCACAGGAGTCTCTATACATTTTCATAAAAATCAAGGTTAGTTGTGATCACACAAAGGGTGATGAAGTTATTACATTCACAAGTGGGTGTATGGTCGGTGTATGTAGCCAAGATGAGGACCAGTGTTCCAAAATATAAACAAATTTCCCAGCATCTGAATTCATGCAAAAACACATAAAACCTACTTTAAGCAGTCTAATACACATGAGTATCTATAAATGTTCATAAAAACCAAGGTTAGTTGTGATCACACAAAGGTGTGAAGTTATTACATTCACAGTTGGGGTTGACTGAAGGAAAAAACAGCTACGATATTACGCACATGTTGGACAACATGTTAGTATTGTTTTCTGGCTAAATGTGGAATGACAACATGTAATTTGAGGAAAGCAAAACTCATAAATGAAAAATAAACTATAAAAAATAAATACTTACTATTATTTTACTATATTGTCGTGAAAAAACTTTCGAGAGAGAAAAAATTCCAAGCACACTATCAATAAATGGGGGAATGTTAATTCCGGAAAAGGAACGAAACGGATACGTCAAATGTCAGCCGTGTCACAGACATACTGAACTGTAATATAGGTTTAATTAGGAGTGACATGTCCCGTTAGTATAGACTGCCCCTGGTATAAACATAGTTTTGCACATATATACAAAAAGTAGACACATTGATGTATTTAATTTGCACCTTTTAAACACTTTAATTTTTGATCTTCCTGCTTCCCATTTCATTTGAAATTAGCTCATTTTACAATTTTGAACATGGCGTTCAGACCACGTGGTTCAGACAAGGGACAGAATCGTGTGGCATTTGTATGGTTTAATTACAGCTCAGAAATTTGAAACTTCGTTAAGTAAGATGTAAATGTTTTAAAGGAAAACTTCGCGAAAAAATGAAAATTTGATATGGTATTCTTCAACTGAAAAGAAACAAATTTGCCTCTTGATGCTTTATTATATTTTCATTGGTTAAGTTTCTGCATGGAATTTACAGTGTAAAAAATGCACTTATGGAGGTCCGCCATCTTGTCACCATCTCGTCACTAGATGGCGATACTAGACATCCAAGTACCTTAAAAGTCGTCGTATGATAATAACGCGAAACGGTCAATAACAGTAGATTGTACTATAAGACAAGGTTGTGAAAGATTACCTTTCGTATTCCTAATCTATATATAAGCAAAAAAAAGACTTGTGTAACAAGTAGTTAACCAATTTAAAGACTTCTACTTAAAACTTTTTCCACAGCAGCAACAACGGTAAACGGAAAGAAAGTCACAGTTTTGATAGGAAAAAAGTCCATAAAAATTATTCGTATTATTATTTTCAACTTAATCAGATTAAGCAACTTATTGAACTAAACTTTTTTATACAAAATATTTGCGAAGTTGACTATTTAAGAAATAACGGTCATTAAATGTAAAATTTTAAAATTCTCTGGTTTTTGCCCATCAAAATTTCACTTCACGTTTAATTAGTACATTTATAATTATTATTATTGTTATTATTATAATTATTATTACTGGTAACATTAATTGTGCGTGTGCGTAACACAGTTTCCAAACTTTTACATGTTGTGTATACTTGAGTTAACGTGTAAGTTTTACGTTTCCTCTGACTTGGCATATAAAGGTATTCGAAATCTTATATACATCCTGTGTTCTGACACTTCGGTGTATTCAAATCATACCTGTCTTGACAGGAGGGGGTGTGCCTTTCTAATTTCGAATTACATGATTAACCTTTAATCTGGTAAGCTTTTGAAAAAGTCCGAATATTCGAACTTCAAAGTCGGCATCAAATGATCTAGTAATTGCAATAAACATCCTGTTTGTTTACCTGCTAATTATGTTAATTACCCTTCATAAACGAGTAATGATTTACCTGTAACATTTTCACGTCCAGGTATAACTGCCGTTTCAAGACGTGCAAAATTATCAACGGGATTGTATTTTAAATAAAAAAATAATCATATTAATATATCTTTTATTACAATTATTATTTAGGTAAATTATATCCGAGTTAAAGAAAGACAGGTTAAAATTTGTGTCTAAAAATACTTTTATTAAAACAGAGATCATTAAAACATAAAGACGTATTTGGTAATCTTATGTTGTCAGCCGGTCATTAGTCATCGCCAGAGTTTATATATTCTTCAAAGAGCTAAGGCAGAAAAACATATTTTTAAACTGGATTATTTATCATATTTACTGGATAATATTATAAATGCAGTCACATGATAAAATACTGTCAATATGGCGGCCCCCATACACAAAATTTTACCACCTTTAATCCACTCTAGAAGCGTAACAGTAAAGAATACAATAAAACATCAAAAGGCAATTATATTTCTTTTTATTTGAAGAATAACATATCAAATTTTCATTTTTTTGCGAAGTTTCCCTTTAATAATTAAAAAAATCTTGCATTGTCGTCTTCAATTGGTAATGAACTTTGTGATAAACATTTATAAAGTATTTATGTAAAAGATAATGACAAAAATATCGCCATTTTGGGGACATTTTTCTCTGTCATAAAGGTAGTTCAAATTATAGTTATAAGGAATAAGCTGTTCAATAAACATCCTGTACAGAGAATACAAGTTTATGGCATTACAAGCTTTATCAGGAAGACACAGCATTGGGTTAATTTTCAATACATAAAAAGTGTTCTAAATAACACATCTGTCACAAATGTTTATTAGATAACCATAATTCATTAATAATTTTATTAAATTATGAACTATAGTCGCAGCTTTTGAGTACAAAAAATAATGATGCCACGGGGAAACAACAATAAACGAGGAACTCCATAAATAATACAGATAAAAAAATAAAAGTATTTTATATATAAAAAATGGAAAAAATTAAATATTAATAATATGTTAAAAAACAAACAATAATTTTAACAATACAAACAGCAATTTGATATAATTATAAAATTTTGGTGTTAATGATACACAACAGTTGTGCATTGATAAACAGAGTTATCGAACCTAATTATGACAGTAATAGTTGCATATGAATAAAGCGTATTTTGTTAATAACTTCATCAAAACAATTAAAATATTATACTTTACTATGGTAACCAGTACTTAAATAAATTAGAAGTTACCAGCAATTGCAGCAGTGTTCCAGTAGTCAAATAATACACAACTAATACTCAGGGTGTTAGATTCGTTATTTTATACTAGGATGAAAATGCCATGAAACAACAATTAATAAGAAAATATAATACAGTTACAACAATATATCTAGTAAAAATAATATTTTCACAATCTATTAGAATGAATGTTCCTTTCGCATTGTTTCCTTCTAGATTTGTCGTAAAAATATACAGATATGTATTAAATTATTCCTACAAAATGTTGTGTCACATTTTGTATTAACAAAGACATACATGTATTTTACTTAATATATCTGATATATACGTTATGCATTTTCCATAAGTCTTCGACGGTTGAAATAACAGTTAAGTTATCAACTGCTATTAATATTTACATTTATACAAAAATATCATAATATTAAAAGAAAATTTTGTGTGTATGCGGAAATGAAGTGCATCCAAAGTATTTATTTTAAATACATGTAACAGATCGACACACAATATAATGTATACAAAAATATGAAAATAACAATTCAAAACGTGCGTCACATGTTTGTGCGAAGGCTGCGCTAGTATTTCACTAAATGGTGGTCAGCAATACACCAAAGTTACAATCTACAGAATCAATAATTAACACTAATAAATCACAAGTCTAAAACTACTTGCAAATAATGCACACTCTCATTTAATTTCTCTTACCATTTTATTCTGAATTATCTGTTTTGACGATATTTAAATAAATTGATAAATATCAGTCAATCAAGTTTTTTAGATTTACTTTTAACAAGGTTTAGGAATTTTAGATATATTATAAAATTTAACTGTTTTATATAAATTTACCAATTACTAAATTTATACACGTTTTATATTTGTTACGGTTTATGTTTATTACACATACAGTTCATCTGCACACCTTTCAAACATATATCCAATCACTCGTGCAAAAATCGCACACCAAGAGGAACTTCGAATTTTAGTATTAAAGATGTTAGTATAAAAAACAGAACTAACCTCTCTGGAAAATATTTCAAACTCCAAAAGCATCAAAACCAATATTCAGAAAACCAAACCCAAGTATCAGATACGACCATGAAAAATGTAAGCGTCTGACTATCACAAAACAATAGTCAATTCTTTTAAGATTCCCGCCTAAAATATCAGGTGCCACAACTCAATCAAGACTGTAAACCACTAAATGTCACACCTGAATGAACATAACTATAAACAATGACCAAGTGTAAACACTGAAAAGCAGCAATTGAAAATATAATACTTAAAATAATAACAACAACGAATACACAATAAAATATAAAAATATCACTCTGCCACGCAATAACTTCTTTTTTTGTTCAAAACTGCACGTGGATAAAATAACTGTCTGGGAATTTGCAGAATTTAACAAAATATTTGTTATTTGTTCGAAGTGCCAAAGCGCGCCATATTTGAAAAGGAGAAATGACTAGTTATTTATCCGCGGTGCGCCAAATTTATAAGGGTTACTCAGTTATGACTGCACAGTCCCCTTGTTCTTGTTTGTGTTTAGTTAAGTATAATAATACAGTTATGGCCTTTAATTGAATATCCAAAATTATAACATCTCGAAAGAGTTATTTTTCCTCGGTCGTGCGGACCTCGCAAAAATAACCTTTCTTGATTTAATAATTATTGATATTACCTTCTTTGAAGGCCATAATTGAATATTAGTTGCTAATCACTGTCAAATACCAACTTTCACTTTTAATGTGATGATTAAAAACAATTATGTCATGACTAAATAAAATTTCAATCAAATTAAGAAACACCTTGAGCTTTTCAGCTTGTTCGAACGTGTAGGTTAATTTAAGTTCAGAGTAAATTTGTGAAATATTTAACCAAAACATATCTGTAAATCTCACCATAATATATGAGCCACACCAGTGTACAATTTAGAGTAACACATGAGATGTCAAGAGTAAAAAACATGAATAAAACACATTTAATCCATTAAGATAATGCCATTCAACAACAAAAAAAGTAAACTATTTAAAAAACCATGTCACAAGCACCCGTTATGAAATAGACAGTTATCAGACAAACGTTTATATATCGTATAAAAGTAAGGGCAAACAGAAATCGGAACGAAACGTCTCAGTTCGAACTAGATTCGGATAGAAAAACTTTAAAAAGCGCTTTACAAATACAAATAAATATTTTTTTTTAATTTAAAATTTTTAAACCTGTTTGTCCGCTTTTAGGCCGAGTTACAGTTGTTATGACATTTTAATTAAAACTTTTAGAAGATTGACGTAGAGCTCTTTGTGGTAATAAAAATTAATGTTATGTTAATGCACTATCAAAAGCAATCGACTGCCTGCATAACGATCTTCTGCTTCTGAACAAGTTGTCTGGGGACAATTAGAAATCTGGATTTTGACAAACACTTACAACAAGAATCAAAGACAAAAACAACAAAAAGGCGAGTAACCGAACACAATACAAATAATTGTGTACTCGGTTAAATTAGACACACATCGAGGTTCGCATTGTCATGTCTAGGTAAAAGTCAGAAATAGTAAAGACTACCTATAACCAAATTTTCTTCCGTAAATGGCCGATTTCTGATACAGATGACCCAGTACAGATGAGCTCACGCGCACACATCTGTACTTTCTGCGTAATCCAATCAAAACGCCAGAAACAAGAACGAACGTTGGTATGAAAGCAAAACATGTATGATCTTTCACTCGTGAAAGACTAGTTTTTGCATGTTAAACGCAACACTCGATTCGCTATAGTTACTACTAATGGAATCCAATAATTGCTCGACTAGAATGATTGCTTAATATCTCACCTATATTGATCAAGATATATGGCCAGTTTAATTATCTTATGCAAATCCGATAACATTTACAGTGAAAAAATCTTAGATCGAAGCTTCTTCCCTTTTGCTATTGTGGCCAAGAGGAAAATCTAACTTAATCTCTTACAGGTCAAATTCTTGTTTATATTGTATATTAGTGAACATCTGTCATCAATAATAATAACATGTAATATAACGTCTAAGTATTGTGACAACCATGTAATATATCTACAAGCTGGATAGAAATATTATATGGTTGTCACAATACTTAGACGTTTGTATATAAATTACTTACTGTGACTGTGTATTACAAGTAACCTTGTCATCCTATATAATATATACAAAAATGCAGAATTGGATTACTGTCAAATTAATACGTATTGGTTACGAAAATTCCATCGTCACACGCTAGTACACATGTACTATGTCTATGTCTACGATTCACCCCGGTTAATGAAGCTATATTTTTATATAGCGGATTTGACCGAGGGGTCTAGACCGCTGGACATAGTGCAGGCGAATTGGTGCCACAGTGTCAGAACGGTGTGAGGTCGAATCCCCCTGAGAGTTTGACAGTGTTAAAAATCAAATTCTAACATTGTTGGGGCTTAAGTATCGGATCGACAAACATGACGATACAGCATAAACAAAAAGTAATATACAAGTCTAGAAGATTATGCAACGATACAAATGACGGTGTTTCTTGACAAAAATTTAGACAAAGACTGACCAACGAATGGCCTTAGTCATTGAATGTCAATATAAATAAATGACGTAAACAAGTCATAGCATATTGATTTTGAAATTTCTCATTTCCAACTTAACCCAAAATAGTTGCTTCACAAGTCCGCCAGCCGCGGACGTGCCGTGCTGTTACTTTGCTTTGCTCAAATATTCCAACAAGATGTAATCAAAATTACCAAGGTGACAAATTCAATACGCCAGACGCGCGTTTCGTCTACTTGAGCCTCATCAGTGGCGTTTAACTCTAAATGCTTAAAGTATTTTTTCATTCGGTGATGGAATAATATAAGTCCACTGGGTTCGTGTAAAAACACAATACAGGTAGTTCAAAATATTATATAAAAGTCTAAAGTGTCTACCAACCAGCAAACTTATTAAGTATCGGATCGACAAACATGACGATACAGCATAAACAAAAAGTAATATACAAGTCTAGAAGATTATGCAACGATACAAATGACGGTGTTTCTTGTCAAAAATTTAGACAAAGACTGACCAACGAATGGCCTTAGTCATTGAATGTCAATATAAATAAATGACGTAAACAAGTCATAACATATTGATCTTGAAATTTCTCATTTCCAACTTAACCCAAAATAGTTGCTTCACAAGTCCGCCAGCCGCGGACGTGCCGTGCTGTTACTTTGCTTTGCTCAAATATTCCAACAAGATGTAATCAAAATTACCAAGGTGACAAGTTCAATACGCCAGACGCGCGTTACGTCTACTTAAGACTCATCAGTGGCGTTTAACTCTAAATGCTTAAAGTATTTTTTCATTCGGTGATGGAATAATATAAGTCCACTGGGATCGTGTAAAACACAATACAGGTAGTTCAAAATATTATATAAAAGTCTAAAGAGTCTACCAACCAGCAAACTTATTAAGTATCGGATTGACAAACATGACGATACAGCATAAACAAAAAATATATATATCTACCAACCAGCAAGCTTATTAAGTATCGGATCGACAAACATGACGATACAGCATAAACAAAAAATAATATACAAGTCTAGAAGATTATGCAACGATACAAATATATATACAATGTAATATGTACAATTTTAATATTATTTCGTCTCATATGCTTCATTATCTACATTTCTAGTTCTTCGTGAATATGACGATTGGGTTCCAACAAGTAAAGTGTTTATACCTGACGTCGTTATGAAAAATTATTATCATCTAAATTCTCATGAGGCCTGGGAATACATGTTAACGTAAAAAAAGATCTTCCAAATCAACGTGATATATCTCTCCCTAACTGTGGTAGTCATGCATATTTGATGTTTGTGTAATAAAGGACAATTAAATATAACAATTTTAAAATATTGTGTTTAATAACTATAATTTCTTAGGGAATGTCTATTAGTGGAATGTGTTTACCACTGGGAAAATATATAGTAATGGGCAGGGTACGAACTTTTAGCTTTTCTCAAATGACTAACTATTGATAATATAAGTGGCTGTTAAAAGCTTTTCGACAGATGATCTCCATATCAATTAAGCTTTTTCCTTCAGTTTTATACAAACTTAGAAAATGAAACATAATTGTCATAGATATAGACATGTAGCACAGTAACCAATGTTTCTTTGACATTTAGTAATCTATTAAGCAACTTATGGCCACTTACTCGTAATTTTCTGTCAAATATTATACCTTTTATTTGCAATTTCTCCGAGAAATAATTGTGGAAAATGACAAATTAATGACATAAAGACCTTTAGCCGAGTTTTGAATCATATTCTATAACAAGAATCCAATAGAAAAAGTAAAATGTATACATTCAGCCATGTTCAAGATCTAAATCTAAGCTGCTTATATTATACAAATAATTCCTACCTCTAAAACCTCAAAACAGAAAAAAATTGGATAGAAGAACTCTCTTGGACCTCAATATCAATTCAGCGTTCTCCTTCAGTTTTATGCAAACGCAGGAAATGAAACATAATTGTCATGGATATACACACGAAGCACAGTGAGCGATATATCTTTGACATTTAGTAACATTTAAAGTATTGACACTTACTGGTAAATTATTGTCAACTGTTATACCTATTAATGCAATTTACCTAAAATTGTTGAAAACGAAAATGAAAATAAATTTCAATGAAAAGTATATGATAATCTTTTGTTACATAAAGACCTGACGGTGAGTTTTTAAATCCTAGTTTGTAACAGAACTTAACAGAAAAAGGTAAGATTTATTCGTTTAGCTAAGTGGAAAATTATAACTGCTTAAATTATATAAATACTTGCTGCCTATAACATGTATAAAAATATAAAACAGAAAAAAAAACTAAATATACAATTTGCCATGACAGACACTATTTGTTCTAGAAATAGCTTGTTTTTTAAAACCAGTATTTTTTCATATTCCTATCTTGTGATCGTATATATGTCTTGTTTTACGTTTTAAATCTAAACATTACATGACATTTATGTTTCTCAAACATTTGGGTTTAATTTGTACATCAAAGGAAATGTGCAATGCTCTTGTTTGGTGTTTGACATCACTTTCAGCCATTTTTTCAGTTGTATCATGACGTCTATTGTTATAATTGGAGAAAGCCGGAGTACTTAAAGAAAACCCTTGACCTGCAGTAGGAAAACTAGTAAATGGTCTTGTAATTTTTTGCTGTGGCTAATCTTTGATGGTTTCAATGCGCGACCCACAGAACTGCTCAGCGCATTCCTAAATAACGATACGGAAGGTTGTCAGAGGTTTTAATATGGAAAGTCTGAACGCATGCCTTAGTGGGTAACATGCTAAAACAGAGCACGACAATGACCCCTTTTATTAAAAAATGTAGACTAATTGTTGAGTGCAACAGCTATATTCTGCGTCCATAAACAATAGGCTTTTTCGGTAACATTCAAAATTTTGTCCAGTTGTTCTAAGCCTTTACCCGAATACTTATTGGTTGTGACTTCGTTCTTTACTAGCATATAGCCGTAATTCTCACTGGACGACAAAAAAACATTTAATTGATCAGTCGTACCTTTTTAGATGAAGTACATTGTGATTTGTGGACTATTGCTTTTAATACTTTTAGTGCAAGGTAAGATTAGACTTTTGCTATATATTCTTGTTTTCCTATAGTGTCATTGGTATAATGTATAATTCCATATATTTACTCTGTAATGAAATATCATATTTGAATTATAAAAATATCTTGTCAAGAATTTCATTGTAAACATGAAGATGTTACTTTATTAAAACAGTTCAGTAACAAAAAAGATTGAAGCACAGCATATAATGCATTGCATACAAACAAAATCAACATAAGCCATATATTTTATCGCCGTTATGCAGTTGCGTTTATGTTCACTTAGCAAACAACTATTCTAACATTGCGTTTCATGACTAAAAGATGTTAAATATAATTTAGACTTCATATCTTGAACACATCCACTAAATTTGTACTCGTATAATAAAAAGAAATTTATTTTTTTTCGGAGGGCAATACATGGCAACGAGATAGGTCAGAATAATTACTTAATGATTGAATACACACTGTAAACTTATTTATTGGTGTTTTATTCCATAAAAAATGAGCCTGACGACAATTGCCTGTGATTTTGAAATCCCGCTTATTTCACGAGCACATTAATCAATTGGCTTCTTTGAGTCGCGAAGTACTGGGCTCGCTTGAAACTAACTAATCGTTGGATTCCTCCAAAGCTTTTACTGAAAGAATTTAGAAAGTTTATATTTAAGAAAATTTCCTGTATTTTTGTTTCACTGAAATTTGTTTATAGCACTTTTGTATTCCAAAGACGTCAGAATGTAGTGTATATGTTAGATTACAATGGAATCAAGTTTGCAAAAGCAAGATTATTTGTTAAATAGTTGTAGTAGTTGTAGAAAGGTTATAGAAAAACATCAAACTCAATGAACACTCCGCCCGATGACGTTTGCTGGAATAAAGTTGTCGCCTTTACTTTCGTTTTTTAAAACTTTATCATGGCTTCCAATATTTTATGAGACATTATGTGGATAAAGCTACAAAAATCATTGAAAATCCCATCCTATGACGGAAACGTGTTTGGTACATAATTCAGGTGCTATTCCGCATATTGACCTTAAATGATACAAAAAAACCATTCGAAACTTTATTCGTCATATTAAATACAGTCTTGAAACCCTAATACTACATTATCTAAAAGCTGTACACCACTTGCTCAAACTGTTAGAATCGACAACTAAAATCGTAGTGTTTAAAGCGTAGCGTTGAAAAGAATGGTATTCAGCTATCAACCGATTTGAGCTATACGTGCGCGACAGACGGACAGTTTAAAATTTTCTTTAAATCTGTTTCTTGAAAAAGACAACTAAAACCGATTCATCTAAAAAATATGTGACTGTATTGTAATATTTCTGCAGAATATACTTAAAGCGTGGCGATTTCCTGTACAAAGGAGCGTTACTTACCGAATGATTGGCAAAGCATTGATTTCTGACTGTATTGTTAAGGTGGGCAATAGAGGTTGACCATATATTAATTCTGGGATAACGTACCAATCTCTTCCCTTTTTCATTACTTACACTTATTATGAACAAAACCTTCAAGATAGTTTTCACAGGACATGCTAGCCCTTTTAGAACATTTTTTATGTGTGTGTTTAAGATGTCTTTACGGAGACAACTATCTGTTATTTTTATTCAACTGTTAACTACAATCAAACATGCAACAATTAGTACGTGTCGTCTATGTCGAATATAACATGTTTTCAACTTTACTGAACGTTATAACGATGTTTAAATATGTCAAATTTACATGCTTTGCTTTTGACAGGTAAACCAAAAACGGCTAAATGTAATTGTACTAAATTTGGTCTATGCAGGAAATATTACATAAAGTGGCAACAGGATTGTCATAATAGGTGTCGACTCAAACAGCTATTGTCTTCTTCACATATTGGTATGTATAGATCGTATTGTCTCCTTAGTGTGCAGGATACTGTTTTGAGGCTGTATATTAAGTGTTATTTCATCTGTTTTGTGTTTTTGGTTTTTGTTTTTCGTTGTATATGTTTTTATATATCCGGATTTGTAAATGTTTCTTGACTTTCGGCTTTTGTTGTTCGATCGATTTTCTTTGCTATTTATCTTATAACTCGTAGTGATCAATGATTTATATTTGTTTTGACATCCAATGCATTGTATGTGAGCATAAAGAAACTATTTACTATAGGAATATTTTGCCTGGATTTTATTTTTGTGTGATTTAATAGTGTTCAGCGCCACTTTGGGCCATTTTTAGCTACATCATGACGTCCAGTTTTAATGGTGGAGGAGGCCAGAGTACCATGAGAAAAACTTCGACCTTCTTTAGGAAACTGGAAATCCTTGTCAATTTTTGCCAGTGAAAGGAAATTAATTTTACATTGAAACAGTACAGACTTGCAATGCTACATAGATGTTTATGGATATATATGAAAATCTAAGGTTCTTAGAGCATGCAGTCGGTTTTAACCTAAACGTGACAATGGTGACCTATTTCGTCCATCTGGATAACGGTATTTAAATAGCGAAATACCAAACTTAAGTTTTTAAACTGTGCCAATCCAATTAACATTTTCGAGTAAGTATTCAGATTGCATCGTCAATCAAAGACAGCTACAAAGCGCCCAGTCAATCACATTCAACATAAAGACTTATATGCATGGAACTAATCGATAATTCATTTATAGAGATCGCCTTATGACTACATATATAAATTCCTTATTTTAAATATGTTTATTTGAAACACAAAAAGCAGAATTATGTGCGTTAAGCAGATTATTTTTTAGGACATTAAACAAAAACCTATAGAATCGGACCCTATAGATGATTTAAAGCTTTTTCGTAACATTGTTAACGGCAGCTTGTTTGTCTTATTCAAACTTTTATCGCAGATTTTAAGAATAACAATGTGGTCATTTCTAGGAAGTACGTGTATTCTGCAATTTTTTTACTTTTGTTTTCAAAGTAAAGTTTGCACACAGGTCCAATGTTTAGTGTGTGAATATTGTGTTAAAGCGGCTTCCATTGTTAACTATTTAATTTTCAAGTCATTTGTTAATATTCCAAGACTCCCATCAAAGGATTTCGATTTCTCTTACAGAACTCTACCTTATGAATTGTTTTTCGTCATAGTACTAATATTCAGTGCAAAGACACGCACTGACAGGTTAATTGCATTCAACAAACACAAAACATTTGGCCTGAAAATTGTGTACGTGTACATTACGTATATTGTTTCTTCGTTTCGAAGTATTTGAATCTTCTAGTTTATCAGTGATGCAACACACATGCTTTTCTTTGGAATATACGGATATCTAAAGTCGAAGATACAATACCAAATGCTATTTTCAACTTCAATAAATGTTTATTTATCAATATAATAAATCGGTCAGTAGCATCCCTGGTAACCGCTATTGAACTTCTGCCCTGACTGAGTAGTTTATTTTAACAAATCTGACAAAACATCTGCTGTAATTTCTGCTAAAATAGACAATTTATTTCAGTAAACAGTGCATATGCTCATTTGTTTCAAAAGGACGGCCATATCTAGGAAAACCTAACAGAAATTATTTCACAAAAATCCATAACCCATGTTGTAAAATAGTAAAGAATCCGTGTTGAAAATCCAGGGGCAATTACAAATCCGGATATAGACAAACATGTACAACATATACGACGCGAAACAAAAACCGGAAACCACAAAAGCAACGTTACCCGAACAATATAAAACACAGTGGTTGCACTCGGGTGCTCCGGAAGATTAAGAAGTGCCTGTCTCTAATAAGAGACCCGTCAAGTAAATCATTGTCTGTCTATGAAAAAGTCAAGTCCAAAAATTAAAAAGACTACCTTTGACTTATCGGAAATGTCACATCGTATTTAAGAGATCGATTTCCCATAATTATCATTTACGTAATGATGACGCCTAGAGAACTTCTGAACGGATAACATCAACCAAGGTACAACAAACCCTTTTAAAAGTAATTTAGTAGTCAACAGCAGTGAGCGGTCTAGAAAATCGCAATACCGATCGCAGGATCTAGAATAACGTGTTAATGACAAATATGTTTCAATACGAAAATCAAACATATGATAGAATTCGTCTTCAGTATTTTTATTTCTATGATTAGGAGTCAATGATGACAAAAAAAGTTATGTCAAGGATAATTTTCATGTATTTATATCTTCTCATTCCGTTTTTAAAACACAACGTTTAATAAGATCTTTAGGCCTGATTTTAAGCCGCGTATGAGCGATGGCCGTGCACAGTGTCGAAAAATCAAATATTTTAATGATGTTGTTACGCTGGGGTAGAGACCCAGATGTCTATCAGGTCTTTTGAATTTTTTAATATCAATATTTTGCTTATGCCACTCCCGAAATAGAAAGATTTACTGTATTTTTGAAGTCCCGTTTTTATAGTTGTTAAAATAGTAGTCAAGAGTTTCGATAATGATTTGGTGTTACAATTTTAATTTTAGAAGTATGTGAACTTACAGTTTCGAGTGGAATAAATCATTTGGCACATTTCTGTTTAAAATGATATTTATTGTTATGATTATACACATACCCAATTTGAAAAAGCTGTAATTTGTATTTTTTTCTACCATTTTTATCTTTCCTATTATCTTTATAACGTTTAAAAAGCAGTAGTTATGTACATTTTATAATGAGATATATTTTTTGTTAATTTCAGCTTGCAATGTCGCTAAATTTCAATGCGGGATTCACAACAGAGAGTTTGAAACCACTATGAGTGTTCGCGACAGATGTATTTGCACTCAAAAGGGCAAGAATTTGGGCTATAAATTTCTGGTCATGAATAGCGAAAAAAACTCTATTATTATTACAATATAAGCCAATGTATACACGTTGTATCAATGCAATGTTTTATTCGTTTCAATTTAATATTTCTATTGTACCAAATCTTTACACAAACGTTTAATTATATTTTTTGCATACCATATATAAACTTTGCTCTTGTCTGTCTATGTTTAATAGTACTTTGCACACATACATTTATGTTATTGGTACCATAATGATACGTTCAGTGTTGAATATGACAGTAATGTTTAGTGCAGCAATAAACCAAGTAAAAAAGGTTGCTACAAAATCGCCACATATATTTGCCAGAAGATATATATAGCCATCTTATCCAATTACAATACCCTATGACCATTATACGTTCGGTGTTGAATATATAGTCATCTTGTCCTAAATTTTAATTTACTTTTAGGCATTCTATTACCCAATTAACTTACTACCATAAGCTTAATTGGTAGTTTTGGACCCATGTTCTTTTTGAAAAAATTGTTATGAAAAACGGGATTTTATCATTTTTGCTTTGTAACGAATTTTGCTAGAAAAACATTGTACGTAACCTTATACTTTTTCTACAACTACCTGTTTAATGTAGGAGATATTCTCTATATCTGTTCTATTCAAAATTTGTTTCCGCGCATAACAAATATTCAGTGCTTTTGTTTTTTATTTACCATGTGGATATGATTCGATTGTTAACATGTGTATTGCATTGACAACTGGTCTGGGACCAAACTGTAAAGGTTCCTTGTGCTCGACCTACAGACCCAATACTACATACTTTTCCTGTTGCAATTAATGTGTGATTCCGCTAGTACATATCTTGTTCCGTTATTTAATAAACCCTTTTACGCCTTCGAAGCAATACTGCTCTCTGGACGTTAGACGTTAAGCAAGCATTCAATCAAAGAAGTTATATGTCTATACGATATAAACGGCTTAAACTGCTTACATTCATACTAAAAGTAAGTAAGTTAACTGCATACGTAAGACGTGTTTTGTATCACTGTCAAACAATAAGCTACAAACGTGTCTGGTCGTCACCCGATTGCTATGACGATAACACTTAAAAAACTCTGACAAATAACATGCTGCGAAAAATAAAAGTAAAAGAGGGCAGCGTTTTGAACAAGGCAATGACGACAAACAATATTGAATACGACTGTGATAAGAAACAATAACTATCTGTCTGTTAAGAGAAATAGCCATCCTAACTTTGTGATATCATGACGATGACGAAAGTCAGTCTACACTGTAGACAATGCAAACCCATTTCTATCTAAACGAGATAAAAAACATAATTAAAAATATTCTTCATGCTACGACATACTGTATCAACTCTGGCCGCTAAGAAGGAGCAGAATTAAGCTGGTTCTCTGATTATACATATAAACAGAAATAGACGTGAGCTAGCAACTAGAAAAAGGGACGTGGAATATGAGTACACTCTGAAAGAAAACATATTGAAATATGAAGACATTACACAAACTTGATTAGTTATTAAACAAAATGGACTAAAGAACAACTTCAAAGTAAACAAAGAGTAGTTTGAGAGATGGGCATTCCATAAAAGACAATAGAAAATTAATTCCAGCCCCTAGCCATTAATTAAAACTCAAGACTTATGGATCATGACTATTATTAAATTAATACAGAAGCAGATACAGGAGATATTGATATTAATTAAAACTCAAGACTATTATTAAAATTAATACAGAAGCAGATATCATCACCAGTGATCAGTTATTCAGTGCACTATATGGACTTGTCTAAGCTGATAAAGAACTAAATTAAACATGTATTCAGTTATACCTGTACATTTTAGTCATAGGTCCTGGTAGTTATTTCTGCGTCTAGCCTTGTTCCAGTGTCTTTTTGTATGATAATAAATCCTGAAGTTAGATTTAAGATGTAAATGGTGTTTTCATCAACTTGCATCGAGTTATAAACCTTTCAAACCTATTTTCATTTTATATGCCCTTGGTTAAGCTATAGGCTTGTAAAAAAGAGAGAATCTATAAACAGCACACACGCTTTATATATTAGACAATCAAGGAGTTATCTGACAATATCATCATCTGAGGATTGTTACTTATCCTTACAGTGATCGATTACAGGCTTCTGGGAGGTTCTATAGTTATGAAGGTATTTGCCGTTGACAGGATTGATTAATTTAGAACCTACACCACATCTTGCAACAAAATACAATGTATACGTTTTATATCATTTGTTCCTTTTGGTAACATAGTTTCTATGCTGCCTATATAAATCCAAATTGTTGTATCGAAATCTTTACAGGAGATCTTGATATTAAGCACATTTACATGTTCAATCGAATCGGACTAGGTCTCTGTTTCGGAACTACTCGAAATAGCATCCTTCCTAGTTAGAGTTTCTCATTCAGCTTCGCTGCATGGAACAACTATTCATACATCTTATTGCATTTGAAATTCCAATATATTACAATTTTCAACATGTCGAAACCCAGCGCTCGGAGGGTTTTGTAGATTTTGTTATAAATATGAAGCATATGAATTTTGCTCTTTTGACCAATGTGGTAAATCAAAATAAAAACTAATTTAATTTCTTATTTTTTTAAATTATTAACATCACCATTTTGTCATAACATATCATGTAACAATGTCATGACACAAATAAGATATGTTAAGGTCATCATCTATTTTAAAATTGGCTACTATTTTTAATACAATATTACTATTATAATTTCACAATCGATTGACTTAAGGATTATGAATCCGATACAAACACTTGTCTGGCACAACGACGCAGCAGTCTACTTATGGATGTTTCTTCATTTGTATACTTGGCCCAGGTTTTAAATAACACTTTCTGTATGGTTTTGCAGCGTTTTCTCTGCAGCTTTTTCAGTTTACCTTCAGACACAAGACGAGAATTCAGTGGCAACAGGGATGGTACTTCTTGAAGAAGTGGCGCTAGCATGTAGTCTCGTACACACGGACCAGGATAAAATTGATCATACAGAGCTGTGTAACCAAGTGTCAATAATGTAGGTGGTTAGCTCTTTAAGCTTTACTTGCGTCATCGTCAATCTGGTCATGCAGGCGATTAAAGGCTGGCAAAATGTGTTCGTGAAGAAGACAACACAGGGCCATTAACTTTCGTACCAACTTGTATACACCGCGTCGTGCTGCTTAAAAGCACGGCTTCTAAAGAAAACATTGAGAGTCATTAATCCTCTCATGTCTGAAGAATGAATAATAACGCCCTTTTTGTTTAAACAACAATTATTTTATTTCTATCAGAATGCTTAAAATTTGTCATAATGGTTACTTTAAACGAACTTTCTCAATTTCAATTACATGTAAAAATTAATTTCTTATCCAAAAATGTTTAAAATGTTGATATTATACATAAATGATTAACCTTTTTTAAATTAATAATATTTAATATATCTTCTTTTGAATAATTTAAAGATTTTTAACGAATTTGTACTCAGTGTAGTTGTAAAACGTATTCATGTAGTTTTATATATTAAAGTGTTTCATTTTTACGCATTGTACGAAATTGTTTACATATGGTACGAATTAATCTACATATGGCAACAAAAGGTAGTAAGGTGCGATATGACATTTCGATGGTACGAAAAGGTAATTTTGGGTACGCAATGGCAATGGTACGATTTGGTTACGGTACGAAATAACTGTAATTCTTGAAAACGTCTGTCCCTTTGCAGGAAAAATGGTAATCATGAATTTGTTGTAAGAGTCAAGCTCACCCACAATCTCAGTGTTTACAAACACGTAAACATAAGTAGATGGCTAACTATCCTAACTACCCAGACTGTTACTTGACCTTAGAAACTTGTGCACAAGAAAAATATGTTGTAATTTAATAATTCCTTCGTTTTTATTAAGAAAAAAGAATCGAAATTTGAATGTAAATGCAATTGATTTATAAAAACGTACATGAATGCACTAAAGTTAACAAGGGTGTGACACAAAACACGGCGTTTAATAATGGCCTATAGTGGATATCCCGATATATCAATAAATTTCTTCGCCCTTTTGAAAGACTGCAAAGTAAATATGAATACCTTGAGTTACTTCCAAAACCTGAAGCATTCTGTTCGTTTAGGCCTATTCGTATATCAAGAATTATGGACAATGCACAAACCCTGAGGTATTACAGCAAATAAATACTCCGACGTAAATAATATTGATTGATAGAGTGTTTGTTTTACAACCAGTAAGCTGTTTTTTCCGCTATATTCAGGACAAGAACAAAATAAACAATAATTCAACGAAAAAAATGGGTTGGTCGTACTGAACAGAATTTAGACTGCCCCATCAAAAGTTCGAAGTAATGTGTAGGGCAGAGAATTTAACTCTTATTACCGGCTACAATGAACCTACTCTTTTCCAAATCTATAAAAAGGCGTCAATCGTCCCGGCTGTTCTTTTCACAAGACAACCTCCTCCCTACGAAATGGTCTTTCTTATCAGCCACCGGGCACAATGGGTGGTTTGAACACTGTGAACCCTCCAAGTATTTTTCCAGAAAACAAATAATATTTGACTGATAAAATTGCACAAAAATAAGTTACAGCCAATATTGTGAGAGAACAAACACGAAAATTCACAACAACACATACTGATTATAACGACAAGCCATAACATTTTTTCTACCTTATCAATTGTGTGTTACCCTTATCTTTAAAGTAGCTGCTATCATAATTGACTGTTTTGGTATTTACAGGTAGTGACTGCTTTTGGCATATACTAGTAAGTTTAGTTGTGACATATACAAAATGTTTAATAGTAACTTTCTATTCTTTTTTGTTGTTAGTGAATAGACTTGCTGGAATCTAAACACCATGAACTCTAAAAATGTGTCAACTCCATCTAATGGTTTAAATGTCTGAATTGACAAGATGCTTTTGTTATTTGACTTGAATGTTACATACTAGCAGGGATATATAATTATATGCCTGTGAAACTAGTGAAATGTAAAAGTTGTTCAGCATAAAGGGTTTCTTGGAGTAATTCTGTTTGTACAAATTATATAGAAAAACAAACACTTGGTCAAAATAATTTTATAACGTAAGTTTATGCAATAAGGCCTTGCACATATATGTGAACATTATTAAATTATATTTTTTCCGGTTTACTGACACGATTCAGGGCAACGATTTACAACAACTTCCACAGTAAAAAGCTTACAGCTAAAACAAAATAAGCAGCTGTTAGAAACATAATTTTAACTTTGTCAAAACTCGAGATTGACAAAGTCACTTAATTAGCTTTAGATAGTTTCGTATTTACTTTATATAAATGGATATATCAAAATGCAAAGCACGTGTTATTTTTGTATTTTTTTTCCTTTATTCAAAAAGAAAATCCACTGTTATGTTGTACAAACAACACAATTAACCAAATCTGTGTATGGAGGCATCTTATACTACCACATTTAGTTTTAACACAAAAAATACACCATCCTCGTTTCCTGTTACTTTGTTGTCCAGAACTTCCGAGTCGACATCGACGCATGCGTATTCTGTATTACATTGTTCTATATATCATCAGCCATAAATAAGCCAGTATATTCCAACTTCCAACCATAGTGCCATGTCTCGAAAAAAGGTTAAGGTATCTCAGTGAACATGAATTCGTATTTAATTTTGAGATATGTAATATTATGTTAACAATGCTTCAAAGTATTAGCTTTCTATGTAATCTCGTAAGGTGTTTTCGAAAAATATGGTGTTTTCAATAACTGGTTTATTGTTACTTTTGCATGTCATGTCCATTACTACTTCCTAAGATTTACCGACGCATGCGTATTCTGTATTACATTGTTCTATATATCATCAGCCATAAATAAGCCAGTATATTCCAACTTCCAACTATAGTGCCATGTCTTGAAGTTCGAAAAAATTATGTTTTCCCAATAGATCTTCAAATACTTGTGTGATTTGGCATCATATTTGTTTGATTTATGCATTGTTTACCCTCGGTTTAATCAAGTTTTTATGGTACAGTAAAAAGTATTGGGATTAAGAACATTACATTGGATAATTATTAAATTCATTATTAAATAACTATATTGTTTGCTATATTTAAATCCGCCAAGTTCACACTCAAAAAAGATATCATTGAAAATAAATTGGACCTCAATACAATACAGCTGTTCATATTTTAAAAGAAGGCAAATTTAATATGATGAAAGTTGTTTTAGAGTGCATAATCCTAAATGAATGGAGAAGTAGGCTGTCTTCATTGATTTTTAACAAAAATATTAAACGGTACTTGGTATCACTGGGGCTGACGTTTTCCCCTTTCGTCTAAAACAACTCAAGGAACTTCTTGATCGTTAAAACTTGTAGGTAATGTAACTGTGGATTTATGTTCTACGAATATCTGATACTCAGCACCAAAAAGTCCGTAATTAGGAACCATATCAGTTTGTCCATTTTCCGGGTCATTAGGTTAACACATATAGTTTAATCCACCTTTTATTATTATTATTATTTCCTCCTGCCTGACCTGAAATGAATTTTATTAACTAGGAAATTTTTTAGAATAAATATGCGATAATTTAAAAATTAAGTTTTCCTTCTTTGACACGTAACGAGACAAAAAATTACAAAACTATAGCTGTATTAGTCCACAGCGTTCCTCGTGTCTGATTTTCTGGACCCAATACAGGCGTTCATTAGTAATAAAACACCTATGAAACTATAATTTGTCCTTTGACTGTGCAAGACACTGACGTCAAAATGTTTACGTTCCAGTGTAAATAACTTCAGCAACTTCTGGACAAATCTGTTTCCCCATCGTGCGTACGCAACGCCAACGTCTAAAATGTAGAGACACGTACAGTTTTACAATTTAATGAACGTAAAGATACTGAACATCTATTTAGGATGTGGGTTACAGCAATCCTAAGTAACTCTCATTTACATTGTTCTTTCTGTCTTTCTGCTTGTCAGTAAGGACCAGTTGCATAAGAAAAAGGCGTTGACTAGTTTTTAAGTCTCGAAACTGCAGATAGGAAGTCCATGTCATACAACACATATTGTTTCATTTAAGTGTTATTCATATATTTGAAAATATTAATGACCGTTATTAGGTCTACCCTTTTTGTGATTTCGATGTAAGTGTTTTGATATGATTTTCATGCAACAATTGTATATTGATTTGTTAATCTTACTTTGTTGTTTAGTTTAAACATATTTTATTTGCTCAAATTTGCAAACAGGATAAGACACAAGTTAGACAAACTTATGAAGTCTTCTCCAAATATACAATATGTTACAAAAGAGCATTTATGAAGCATGCATACAATTTAATACAATATATATTATATGTGTAAGATAAGATCTGTAATACATGAGATAAATGGAATGTACCAGAACAAAATTAGCAAACATAAACGAATAATTAGAGAATAAGAGGGTGATGAATTGTGTGCTTCAAGAACACTGTGTACAAGTTATTAATCAACGTGGAATCTTTCTGACCCTGTGATTCACTCAAATACATGTCGTCTAAAAACTTGTTTGTTCTGCTCAGTGGACAATAACTTGTTACCAAATGTTAAAAATTCTAGATTTATTGGACAATAATTGGGCAGCCAGTAAAGGTTCTCAAATAATCTGTCTCTAATGATGGTAAAGTTAGAACATGCAAAGAAATAATGATATGAATCTTCACGTCTAGATTCACAGCGAAAGGATGGATTAGAAATGATATTAACTCTGTAAAGATCAAAGTTTAAAAAAAGCTAAACATCCTAGCTGGGTTAGGACAATATTAAATTTACGCTGTCCATATTCATAATGCTTCGGAATTTGTATACATGGGTTCATGTTTTTAAGTTCGGATTTGAATTTAAAATATATAATCGACATAACGGATCGACATCATCCAAACTGTTCTACTGTCGAATAATTGATGGTATGAATGATTCGTTAGTTAGGGAGAGTCTACAATAATGGGTCATAATGTTATTACCGTTACGCAAGGGACACACTGAAGTGCTTTGTATAGTTGGTATTAGATTACACAGATATGCTGGTGCAGAGCTATGTTGTATATTATAAAACATTTGTAGCTTTCTACGTTTCCTACACACGGCTAAAGGCCCCCACCCAGTTTCAGTATAAATTATTGTTGTATTAGTAAAACTTGGTAGGCCTGTGACATTTCGAGCAGCATATAGCTGCAGTAGCTCGAGCTTATTACAGTAACCCACACCAACGTTGTCCAAAACTTCACAGGCATACTCGAAAAGGGGTCTTATAAAGACTAAATAGAGTTTCTCTAGATTTTTTTGATTAAGTTTGTATTTAAGCTTCCTTAGTACATTTAGGTGCCTTGAAACACTACATATAATAATTTAATCATGTATGTTCCACTTAGCATCGCTGCTAAAATTGACTCCTAGATGTTAATGAAAATTAGTAACTCGAATATCTATATTATTTAATGAAAACCTCATTTCTGGCTGTGATATATTTAATAATAACATAATTTCCGGATTCAACGACATTAAACATTTTCGTGACCACTCGTTCAGCTGTCTGAGATCGTGATCAATCACAGATTGTATCTGTGAAAAGTCCCGACTAGAGTAGCTGAACGACGTGTCGGCAGCAAAAAGTCTGAAGAGAGAGATTAGATTTTCGGCTATATCAATAATATAAATATTAAATAATAATGGACCTAATACCGATCCCTGAGGAAAACCGGCAGTCACATTTGTTTCTCTGGACACGACGCCTACCTGGCGGTATGTAAGCAATGCTTCATCCTATTTATAAGAGACTGTCAGAGGGTGACACATTGTAGTCTTTGCACTCATGTCCTTAAACTCTGGTCACGAAATACACAATGGTAACGATGCGCATTTTAAGTTCAATAGACTAAAACAATAACAATGGAAGAATTAACGATCTTGCATGGCAGTATTCACAAGAAAATATACAGCGTTATCTAGGTTATGACTAAAGCATAATTTACCTTCAATTCTGTCTGTACGGTGTCAACACGAGAACAGCAAACAGATTAACAATGTATATAAAGATATGCATAGATATATATTAAATGGTAATGTACGAATCGCGTGTAAATATATGTGTGTTTACTTTCGTCGCAATATTTTTCTTGGAAATAGTTACATATCACATACACATCAAATAAGCATTTTTATTTATTTTACCTAACGTAGTATTTTGAACCATCTTTCATGGTGTCGTATTATAAGCTACATTGATCTGCTAGGAGTCACGTAAGCCGACTGCAGAAGGCTACTATTAATCACCGGCATGTAAACACTAAAGCTACGAGTTTAGTCCGTAGGCCTGCTGACTCATTGTCAGTACTACACATTTCTTCCGAGGAAAGGTACCAGCGGTTCGGCTTTCTCTTCCAATGCATAAAAAATCTGGCGCAGTAATATAGCTTAAACATTGTGCAAAGGGGTTTCAGCCCCATACAAACAAACATTTAACTACTCACGTAAATAAATATAGTCGGATATCCGTGCCGCAGCAAAAATAAAGAAGAAAAATATCTTTTTGTACGATCTATTATAGCGAGCACAGCTCGCAGCGGACAGCAAAGCCCGCGAAGAGCGGTTAGCTCTACGGCAATTGTGTGTCATGTGATCAATTAAATCACGTGATCAAATCTGCTTAATGCTGATATTGATTTTTTTCGTCCGGTAGTTGATATCGTCAAAAAGCTGGAACAAAGTGAAAAGTACTATGCTAGGATTGCAATATTGCTGAAAGTGGCTTAAACCTTATTTAAATATAAAACCTTTATAAAATGGACATTAATCTGAAATACGATATGAAGTAATCAATATAGTGGCTTAAATAAAACCAGTCAAAAATTTGTATTATCACCTAACAATCGTAACCTTTTATTCATATAACCTTTTATTGTTCATAATTATATGGCTTAGTATTAATAATCTTCTGAAAACACCTATTATAACTTAGTTATTATAACAGATCCTAGTTGTGATTTATACAAAATCTTAAACCATACATATGCATATTGATCAGCACCAGATTTTCAAACCTGCTAAACACAGACGTCGCAGAGAAACTTCTAAACCCATTTCTTGTATAACAGTCCAATGACCGTCGTTAGAGACTATCTTTACAAAGATGATCCACATATCTTAGGGCAGTTTTACTAACATGCTCCAGGTCTACTCTTGTTTCTTTCAATTTATAAATTTGAAAGCGCATTTTACAGTTATTAAATTTTTAAAGTATCATGTTTGGAAAAGCTATATCAAAATGAGGCGCAACAGGTCGTAGGGCCGCTTTAACAGAGAGCAATTTTTTTAATCTCATAAACATACATAATAAAAGAGGATAAACTCAACACGCTTTACCTGCTTTTATCTGCTTTTTGTAAGCTTTTGTGATTTGGAGCTGGTCTACGTGTATCTATTGAGGACTGAAAGCTTCTCGATAATTTACAAATTGACGTCTTACAGTACACAAAGTTTTTTTTGCTGAATGGGTCTAACGCCTTTTTCTACATTATGTTTGGTGCATCATTTTCCAGTTTTGTTTCTAGAGTAGGCGGTGAAGCGTTTTTACAGACATTACACAACAATTTTAGGTACAACATGGTATCAAATGTCGTTCTATTGTAAGAGATGATAGCACTACTTCAGACAGAACCAAGTTCATAGAAAAACCCTAGTTTTGTTAATTCAATTTGGTATATTTTTGACGATTTTATTAATTAATGTTTCATTTGAATAATTGTCTCTAGAACCGACATTGTTTTGTCAAAACGTGTTTATAATTAATTACAAGATTGGGCACATTTGTAAAAAATATCAGTTTCAAGGAGAGTAAAACAATTTTTCTTCTGGGTCGATCCTATGTAGTACTTTAATTATTGTACACATCTCTTAGGTAATATTTATAACTTAAAATATAGTATTTTGTAACAAACATGGAAAATGTAAACAATTCAAAGTGAATTAGTTAAATTTAGAAATATCCAAACTGCTGAAAAACACTGCAAATGATTTCTACTTTTATAGATAAACATGATTTTCTTACAACAGAATTTCATTATAAATAAATAAACATTACTTTTTTCTTTTGTTTAAATAGCCTTTTCCTGTATCAAGCCAATACGGGAATGGGGACTTTCTATTTAAATTTAGAATTAATGTTCTAGTTCAGGATTTTTTGCTTACTGACAAACTAGGAAATTTCTAGAACATGAGAGGTCCATGTAAAATCATGCTGTTTTCAAAACTTAGTGTTATTATCACGAGATAATTTCTTATAGATGCTACCTAAATATACCAAGCTCAAATTATCAATATATAATAGCACCAGGCAGGTCAGGGTAAGATATTTTGTCTCTTTTGTAACAGTCATGAAATATGTTATGTTAAAATTATGCAACGATACAAATGACGGTGTTTTTGTCCAAATTTTAGACACAGTTTGACCAACGAGTGGCCTTAGTTGGTGTCTATATATATAAATGAATGAAGTAAAGAAGTTACAAAATGTTGATCTTGAGTTTTCTAAAAGCTATAACTGAGGTTACATTTCTCTATATTTTTATTATTATTATCTAGTTTATGTTGCGTTTTCATTTTTCAAATGTTATCAAAATAACAAATTCATTACCAATTTTAAAAATTTGTTAGAAAATTTTAATTTTAAGTTATTGGTTTAAATAACGTTTTAATTCTTACTGATAATACTGATGAAGTAAAGTAATATTTTATTATTGTTTGCTTGTTTTTAAATGATTTAAAATTCAATGATTACAACAACTATTTTGGTTTATCCAGTTGTATTGTGACAATTTCGAGTATATGAGAGTACTTTAAGGTTTAGTACCTCGAATTAAACATTTCTCACTGTCGTAAATTCTGTATTCGTCATTTTTAAAGTGTGGCTTTTGTGGGAATGAAGGATGTAATGTCATATATTTTAAAGCCATGGATTACAGAATTTACAACAAGCAACAAGTGCTAAGAACATCTAAATAAAATAAATAAAATAAATCCAAGATACAAGATCAATACTGATCGATGGCGCGCTCAAACTAAATATTTATGATGTTTAAGCCTTTTTGCATCAAACTTTCTAAGCGCTATACAAAATTCGATATAGGTAATATACACCTTACGAACATAAAAGAAAACAATTTACAGATTTCACTGCAGTAAATTTTTGACAATAAAATGAATGGCTGAATAATGTCGGTACAGAAACGGAAAAGCTGGGCTTGTGATACTTTCTGAGAATGATAAACCATATTTAAACCATATTTGTCATATGTACCAATTTTATACAATCAACTAGTTTCGTCTACACCAAACACATAACCAACACTAACGCATATAACGTTACACTTATGAAATATCTCTACCTATTTGTAACAGAATAATGAATCATGACTGTAAGCCTATTTGGTGTTCGTGTTAAAGACAAATAAATTTTATTTCTCCATATTAAATATACTCAAAGGAATGTCGACCAGTGGAACTTTTGACCGCCATGAAAAATAAAGTATAATCACTAGAGCAAGAAATTTTATCCCTACAAAGATTCTGACACCACTAGTTGAAAACGTTTGTGCAGAGGTTCGTCATAAAATCTTGCATCGAAAATATCTCCTAGATTTCGAGTCCATTAGGCGTTGTCCGCCAATGTTTTTTTATTTTTGCAAACTAAGTTTACGAAAACTAAATGTCATATATATTTGTAACCAGCACAGTAAACGATATGGTATTTACATTATCTAACAAATAAAAACAACGTATAGCCATTTACCGAAATTTCGACTTACTGTTGAATGTCAACCTAAAATTGCAGCACATGATTAATTTAAATGAACAATTATATGTATGTGTCAATTTGTTTACTATAAAAAGACGTTTTGATCAGTCTTTTATCCTATTCTGGAACACAGATCTTACATAAAAGGTAAGTTCTCCAGCTAATGATGGTTTTCGACATGAAAGTAGATATAGACACTACCAATGTAATCCTAAGATTAAACTTTACCATCCAAAAGATTATTTAATAAAACTGTTTCGTGAACTTTTACAAAAATGTACGTTTACTTATAAAGTTATATTAGCAAACACAAACATAAAATTTTTATGATTTATGTACTTATTAATAAAACAATCTTTTAAAGAATGAATATTATTTCAGTTTAAAGTTATGGGTAATGTATATATGGAAAACTAAGATGTATAACTTGAAGTTTAAAAATAAAAAAAGTTATAATAACAAGTATTATTTTGATCAAAACAATTATATTTGACATTAAATGTAACACTCATATTAAGATTGTAACTAATTGATAACTCTTTAATATTAAAAGTATAAATATATAGATATTTAGGAACAAAACTACATGTATATAATTATTCATTTACGTTAAATTGTCAAATATGCACCAATTATTTTTTATTAGGTTCAGGTTACTCTCCTTCTGTTTTTGTGTGTTTTTGCTTTTTATGTTGCGTTTGTCTATATCCGGATTTGTAACTTTCATTGACATTTTGCTCTTGTTGCTCGGTCGTTTTCTTTGCTATATTTCTTGTTATCCTTTGTCGGAAATACATGACCGTCAGCATATTTTAATTGGTCTGAAATTTAGGCTATTTGTCCACTTAAATGAAGTATAACACAATTTCAAAGGAAATAGTAAAGACGAGCCATAAATTAAAATCCAGGGCAAACGCGAAAACCAACAACAAAAACGCAATGGCAATTATTGAACTGGTCCTAACTGGGTACAGGTATTTGAAAATATTAAGAATGTCTTAAACGGTAAGCCCAGTTTTTTTGTCAACACACCGCCGTATGTGAACATAATTCATAATTGCTTGAAAGGAAAAGTGTAAGGGTGTTTTATCAAGAATTTCGATTTAACGGGTACCTACCTTTCTAACAAATTCTAAAATAGTATCAAGCTTTAGCCACGCCTGTTCAATTATTGGTTAAAAATGAAAAACACCTATTTTTCCATCACTTTCATTACTTTAGAAGTGTAACTATTGGCTGGTATTTAATTGTTTATTTGAAAAAATAATATCTAATATCTAACAATGCAAGACCTGAATTCTTTTGACGATAGTATATGAAAAATAATTTGTAAGTTCAAAATTATTTTCAATAAAATATAACTGAATGATTATTAGCTAAGATATTTATTTTTTCAGATGTTGCGGTGCATGCAATGTTTTGTTCTTCTTTCGATGTTGACAGGCGTTAAAGGTATATTACAATTTTAGAAATGAAAGAGCAAATTACCGTAATGTATGCAATTAACTTTAAACGACCTCACAATGTATGATTTTGTTTTACGAATGTTAATGTGATTAACAAGTTCAAATTCCATTAAACAATAATCCTGCTAAATATTGGTAAATTTTAATAACTTCTACTGATTTGAGTTGTAAAATTGATGAACAGATTTATCGAAAGATTTTATTTTCTATCTTTGTGTATGTTAAATGTCCATATTCTTTGTTCGTGCTTTTCTTTGAATAGTTGGTTTTTAATGATTGCTCTCGTTTAGCAGTTAATACCAATAATAAAAGATTACAAAATTTTAAAAACTGATCTTGGTTAACACTAGAATTTTTAATATTATTTTCCATGATGCATAACATTAAATCGATATTGGTACTTTTATATTTTAAATCAATACTTTTACTAACCATCCCTTTGTCTATGGTAAGAATCAATCCACAATCAACATCTGGCAACATTACCGATAGCATATTAAGACAATGACACTATTTATGCAGATACTATACATTAAGCTAGTGACCTGTAAAGCTGTATTAGTTACAACAATCAAAATTTGTTTGACGCCTACCACATATCATTTTTGGGACCTTAAAATATTACTTACTGAACAATAAACATCGCTCTTCAAAATCAATCAAACAATAAAATGTTTACTGTCTATTTTATAATAGATCCCACTGTGCCTAATCCAAAGGGATGTAACAGCTATGAGATCGATGGTGTTTGCAGGTCTTTTGCTGAAAGATTCCTGAAGGATTGTTATACATACGAATGCAGATAATGGGGAGACACGTGGAGAGGAGACGTTGTCAGAGGAGGTAGAGCCTAATTCATTTATTGCATTTATTATTAAGACTTTTAATGTTGCATATAATCATGCATCGCATAAATCTACTTGTTAACATGTTGTTGTGCCCTTCATACATAATTATATAATAACATTGTTCTTAGTAGAACAAGAAAAAAATGTATTTTATAATCGTTTTTCCATAAATGTATGTATACAAAGTTCAGAATATTTTTGCGTTATGTGCCGCTTTTATCTATAAAGCACTTACAATGAGAACAAATACTGATATTTTGTGAATCATTAAAGATATGCCCCCTTAAAACGGTTCAATATATTTTGAAAAAAATTTTAAATGTACTTTCTTAAGTTTAGAATTATTCATCGGTCAACTCCGAATTAACATATAAACTGATATTTTCATTTTCTATTTTACGATTTGATGAGTCAACTAAAATCCTTCGTAATTGGTTAGATCTTAATTACGTAGCATTAATTGCTACATAATATCTACTTTATTTTTAAACTTCGTGACTGTAAATTATAGTGTGTCTATCCAATACTTATATAAGATAAAATATGACACGGCTAATGATAAAATGTGGTCAATATATCAATTGCGTCAATAAATCTATTAATACGACTTAGGCAGCTGAAAATTTAAGTTTCAAATTTTAGAACACAACAAGTCAAATAAGAGTGTTGGGTATTGGAATATTTCTATAGCTCAACCCACAGAGTTGCTCGTTGCCCAGGCACTTCCGGGTTTGTTCTCCTGAAGAACTTCCTTAACACTCTGCCAGCGATGCCTTAATACAATTTTCAATTACTTATATCTTGTTATGTAAAATAAAACATGATAATTCTTGATTTCTTTAATTTACCTCTGTAAATGCTGCACTGCTAAGAATTTTCCCTTAGGAACGGTTTTACATGTATATCTAACTAACTGCGTATATTCCATAACAAAATGTAACTCGTGCTAACTTTGCCACCACTCAATAAAAACAACATTTCTGCATCAAGTCAGGAGAATTTACAGAAGATGATATATCTTTGGTTGTTGGTTCTCGAGTTAGCCAGTTACTTGGATTTTGATTTGTGGATTATCCTTGTAACCGTATTCCTAGTGCTTGATATTTTCCTATTACCTTCACTCCATCCAGCCAGCTCTGTTCAATGTATGGTCATATAGTTGTTATTCTACAAGATAAAACAATTGAGGACTCAATTCCAAATTTTTTGTATTTGGAAATTCCAAATATCGATTTTTGTGCGTGACAACATTTGCGTCACTTTATTTCTGCAAAACATTTTATATTTACAGGTTGTAAGGATGCTAATAACTATTGCAGAAATGAAGGGGAAACATATTCTATCGTTAAAGATGGAAGACTGATAGATAATTGCAAATGTACCATCGGCTGGTGCTGATGTTTACTCTCACTGTTGTACTGTATATTTAACATTATACCATGTAGTCATATAGGTTAACTTGCTACATAGCTGAATTTATTTAAAACAAATTTATTTAATGTCGTTGTGAGCATATGCATTATACAAACCCAGCAATCATCGTCATTTGGATGTTATTATTGATGGATTGATTGTTTTACTAACCGTGCATTGAGATGTATTTCAACTATATACAGGAGGAGAACTAGTTAAATAATAAAAATTCTGGGAAAATTAAACATCAGTAAGCGTGCAATTGACACACGGAAGAATAAATAATTGTGCAGGGACGAAAGATTTAGCCTTTTGAAGCGGCTACAATAAGCCTAGATGTTTTTTTTTCAATTAGAAAAATGGTATTTTTTCAATACAAGCAGCGAGTAACTTTCCAAACACGTCACTTATTATAGTTCGCGCCAGGCTATATCAATTTTAACGTGACATTCCCGAAAAATCTCCAAAGACTTTCGTTACATTTTTCTTTATTGAAAAATTTTTAGTCTTTGGTTGTCACCCAGATTAATATTTAAAATCAATGCCTTATTTTACATCTCTTTATTATCAGAACAATGATCGTTATATGTATTTTCATATTTACATGTAGACGCACTTATTATTCCATCACCGTCATCGTTGGGATGCACCGTTTGCCTAGTTGATGGAGTTTGCCATGGCATCAATACAAGATGGACTTCAAGTTGTTCAATTTAAGAATGTAGAAGGGAAGTTTTCTGGAGAATAATAGAACAAGTTGGAACTCGTAAGTCAATAAATGTTAAATGAACACTTCTACCATTACATTTCATATTAAATATACAGACAATTGTTTCTCACTAATGAGACAGCGTGGTACCATTTTTAGCCGGTTGAGATATCCTAATCTCAACCCGTGGGTGAGATAAGAATTTCACGCTCCTTTTCCCGTAAAAATGTATTGTGACGTCAACTGTCGGTTCAGCAATTAAAATTATAAAATATTTGCTTTAGTTGTGTTGGTTTACTATGCCTTTTAAATATTAACATGAAAACAACATATCTGAGCTTTCATGACCCAATTTATGCCACAATATGATAGCGGTAAACATCAAAACAAACACTGATGTACAACATGTGTACACTGGAGATTACGTTCAGGGTAGATAATTCTATTTGTTGCCATCTTTCAAAAGAACAGAACGGAGTTTTTAACGATTTAGCCTCGTTGGAGAAAGGAAATCTTTTCACTTGGGTGTCTGAGATTTTCCCGTCTTGCCTTCCCACCGATGTAAGATCCTTTATATCTTTTATGTTAAATAAAGATATGTTGCCTCTTGTTTTCAATAGTGTCAACATTTCACCAAAACAAAATATTTGTCTTCGCTAACAGTAGATTCTATATGCTTGAACCGTCTACGCGTAAATCGACACATAATTCTACATCGCTATTACACTGTGATAAGAATCACTTGACGCTTATAATACTGGCCTTGGTATCCAATGCGCTTTTTTGACGTGTTCTCTTAAGATCGCTTACAGGTAGACATAACACAAAGATAAGATTGTTCTATTAGTCTAGATTACAATGTTGTTATCAAGAATGAAGAGTAAGATTTACAGTCGTTTCAGTGTAAAAAACTAAATGGAAGATAACGACGAGTCATACCGTAGTGTAGTATAATATGTTCAAGTAGTGCAACAAGTGATGTAGCAAATGATAGACATGTGTAAACTCATCTTGGGCAGTCTCGTCAAACATAAAAAACACCTATAGAACGCTTTACTGTCTTTTTTAATAATTTTTATGACAAAACTTTTAAATGTTTTAAAATACTTATATTTTTGTTCTGCGAAATTATCTTACATTAAAATGTCTATCTCTTTTAGAATGTACAGATGCATACGGCCAATGCAAAAACTCTGGTGAAGTGATGAGTTATGCAATAGGCAGATACCTTTTCAACAACTGCATTTGTCAGATTACTGGTTTACATCATTATGTCTCATGTTAATCAAAGTAATTTGTTAATATGAATTGTATACTGTCCATTATGAATAAACCAGCATTTATTATTTACATTTGCATTATTTGTCTTTCACGGGCAAGCCAAAATATCTAGTGTATGGCGAGGAAACGCTTAACACCAAACAAGTGGATTTCTTCCACCTTTATTTTTCTCATAATCACGCGCATTTGTACAGGTACATAAAGTTTAAAAATTAACTAACTACTGTATTTGTTTAAAAGTGTTATGGAAACGGCAGGGTTGTCAGTCTAAAAACCTGGTTTAACACGCCATTCTTTCAGAATGCCCAAACCAATTCTGTAGCTCACGTTTGCCGGTTTCTTTGACTTTGATATTGCTTGCTTGAAATAATGCATCAGCAGATGTTAATCTGTGTACTCGTTTACCAATAAAACTTACTGGTCCTCCTCATATGCTTAATAATTCTGTTGGTTTGTCTCAACCTTGTTGACGCGTATATTCTCCCTTCTTTATTTATTTATATTTGTTGTACGATTTCCTTTAAAATCTTAGTCTTTCATTTTTAATCATTCATTTGTACCAGAATTAAGAAAACAAATATTTAGCAGTTAATTTCATTAATTTATTTCATCACTGTCAATGCTTCCAACAAACTCGCATGTTTGTTTTTGTTTGTGTATTTCTTTGAATGGTGTTTTAACGCCACTTTCAATTATTTTTCACCCATATCATGGCGTCCAGTTTTTAATGGGGGAGGAAGCTAGGGTACCGGGAGAAAACCCCTGACAGTGTGTAGGAAAATTGGCAATCCATGTCAACTAGGATTGGAGTTTAGTGCACCTTGCTTGCATTGAGACGCGAACTCGCAATCTCAGTGTTGACAGACCACTTGATCAAAAGTAGACGAACTACCTTAATCACTAGGCCACCAAGGCCCATGTTCGTTTTTGGAACCACATTTTTTCTGCTAGTTGACTGTTATACCTATAGGGTATTATCAGCTGGGTGGTCACTGTACGAAGACGATGTGAAATATCAACAACCCATACATTAAAAAGGTTATTGTTTAAGAAAAAAGCGAATTGAATCTGTGTAAAAAATATGTACATACAATCCGGAGGATACGCCCATCAACACCCTCTTTCCACGCACACACACAAACAATGAACCGACACACTTACAATAAAAAATGTACCCCTGAAAGACATAGATTTGAAAATACTTAAAAGTCATTATAAGGTGTCCTAGAACGTAATATATATCTGAATGTTTTTGACAATACAACACAAACCGAGCTAAACGGATAGACAGACACGAAATGAGATTATAAAGTTTTTACACGAGGGGACTGTAAACAATAATTATTATGCGTTTGTCTTCACCACACTCATTTCTCTTTCACATAAAAGAGTGCATCTATTAAAAATGTATGTACAAAACATTTCCAAAAAAATGTCCCTTCTAATTGGAAGTCATCATGCAGGTTGCGGTTAACTTCGTTTTTCTAAAAATATCATATGTATTTTTAAGTATTTTCATATGTTTGGACGCCAATTCTTGCATAAAATGTGTGTTCTGATATCTTGTTGTTTTCGTAACCGCGTGTACTGTAAATTACTTTTGACATATACTGTAAATATCTGTATCAGTTTTATGTCCACACTCTTTAATTGCCTGTAATTATTAAATGTGGAAAACAAAAGCTCTGGAATGATCAAAGTTTAAATCTGTACCAAGGTCACATACTTCTCATATATGATTTTAAATATTTGATTAGTGGTTGGAATGCAATACCTGATACATTTTGGCATCTCGTAGATTTAGTAGTATAGAAGTTTATTTCGGAACATACAACACACAACGTTTCAAGCTAAAGTAAAGCAGAGATTAGACTTGTGGTTTTTACCGTGTTAACAAACTCAGGATATCGACATCCAAATTTTTTTGTTATATAGATAGATGATCTTTTACCTTAATCGGAAGGTTTGCGTGACAGTCAATATCACTCTATTTGCAAACAACTTGCAATCAGAGAAAGTTCTGGAGTAACGAATGAACCGTGTCTTATTCCATTACTCCAATCCCAAGAAAGAACGTTTTCCTACCGCAGGTCTGGGGTTTTCTCCGGGTACTCCGGCTTCCTCTCCCCATAAAAACTGGACGCCACGATATAGCTGAAAAATTGCTAAAAGTAGCGTTAAACACCATCAAGCAAACAAACCAAGAAAGAACATTTACACGAAAAAAGTTATTAGTTTTTGTAATTGTTGAGTTTGTAAATTTCCATTGTTTGAAATACATAATGCTGACAACTAAAGCTGAACTATTATTTGATAATTTTCAACTTTAATTAACAAGATTTTAAAAGTCAGGGAATTTACTAATACTGGGTGACAAATTTGATATCCTAAATAGCACCATAAATTATATTTTCTTAGTTTTTAATGGTGTAGATAGAAAACGTTTTCGAGTTCAGGTTTTTTATTTGTCATTCAAATATCCGTGATTTGAGAAACACTGATAAGTTTTAATTTGACACAGCGCTTATGTGGAAATCTGATGTAAATCACTTGAAAAGTAGAGTGTGGTGTATAGATAGTTTCCGACACGAACGAACTACTTACAAATGCCAATAAGCTTAACATCGGTTATACAATTTTTCCTTCTTAGTTGAATCTATTTCTTGACGTGAATTATTATTTGAGTTTTTGAGTTGTATCCATTAAATAGACAAATGATACCAGAGGTAAAGTAACGCTTTCATACACTTTAGGACATCCAAAAAATCCCAAAACACTATGGAGTGCAAAACTTATAAAAATTAATTAATAAAAGAACGATTCCATGACTGTCAAAATTAAGGATTAAGTAGCCAAATTCTTAACCGGATCTGGTATTGCGTTTTGGAATTTTTGTGATAAACGCTTAATCAAAATAGGCTCCACAAAATACATATTAGGGTGAAATACAAAATATGATGCAAATTACTTGTATAATAAAAATAGAAAAAAATAATTAGTTTCCTATTTTTTATTGTTTAAATATTACAAGACGAATCAGTTTATTTAGCCTCTGACACACAGTTGTACAAGATGACACACAGAAAATATAAACAGTAGTTGGTTTAAGACATTAATACATACAGACACAAATACAGCTACATTAATTAACACATACAAAGGCAATACACATTAACACATAAGTTCAACAATAACTTACAGTAACAACACAAAGCAAATAAATAACAATAAGTGTTGTAGAGAGAGCAAAAAATACAAAAGCAGTTTATTCACAACTCAGATTAATATGACATTGGATCTCAGGATTTTGTATATACAATCAATACATTAACTTTTTAAATTTTTTTGCCGAGTTCTGCAATACAGTTACAACTGGTTGCTGTCTGGATTCTGGAACCTAAAAATGAATAAATAAATAAAATGTCTTGCATCTTCCCATTTTTTTGATAAGAATGAAAGCAATATTATTTCTTTATCTGATAGACTCTTTTTAATCATCTATTACATTATTATTTTTTATTGAGTACATTAGGCATTCTTTATGCGACATAGTAGCAGTGGTCAAGTTTAAAGTGTGTGTAAAGCTCTACAAACAAATGTTTAAAATAGACTGGAATTTTATGCATTTGGTCCCAGGATAAAAGTTTTTATATTAGTGTATCTCTGTACGCTAATATTTTGAAACGAGGGCGTCGACGTGTCTGTTAACGCTGCGGTCGCGGGATTGCGCCTTACGGCGGACAGGGTGTGCTCGAATAAAAACTTAATTGACAGGGATTGAGGGTTTGTGGGCTTTTAACCGGATATTCCTCCCGCATAAAAAAAACCTGGACGTCATGATACAGCTGATAAATTGTCGAAAGTTGCGTAAACCACAATTTAAATAAAAACTAACACAAATCTGAAAATGTTTTGAGACAATCTGTGTTCTGAATTTAGTTTTCCCTAAGTAAGCAATTATTAAAGTTACCTTATATCTGGATCCCTGGCCTATTAGGAGCGTGTTTTAGGCATTCCGTAATAATCTCCTTCGCATCCATTTCTGTGGCTGACGAATGATTTTTTTCTGTATGTCCCTGAAGAAGAAGAAAATTAATAAATCTTTGGGTATTTTTTTGTCATCTGGTTAACAGTTGTTGCACTTCGTTAAATTGGTCTTCCGCAAAGATTGATAAGGGTTTACAGTTTCATATTGGTCCAAATAATAATTATTTAAAAGTGTTTACAAAAACATTTTTGCTCTTCCTTTCATATAAGCATGACGTATCATTTAACACGTAACAATCCTGTGTTGTGGATTGATTATTAAATATAATAAAATAATTTAGAAAATACCTTACGTATCATCATCTGACAACACACAGAAAGATTCAGTAATGGGAGCTTTCCTTTCCCCCTCTTGAACTGTAGTTAGACCATAATGCATTGCTGCCAATTGTCTTCATCATTCGCCGTATGGAGTCCCAACCAGATCAGTAAGCGGCTTGAGCTGTACGACGATAAAAAAACAATGAACGATTTTACTATAATATAATCTTAATCCTACTGAAATATGTGCAAAAATAATAAAGAAGAATGATAGGAACCTGATTATTTCCTGTATAAGCGATGTTTACAAAAAATTTCCGTTTTGGGTCCAAATGCACATAAGAAAATGTCATCTGTAAGAAAGCCCAGAAGGCTCATTCGATATTCGAAATTCGAGATTCAAGATTCGAAACTCGAAATTCGAAATTCGAGATTCGAGATTCGAAACTCGAGATTCGAGATTCGAGATTCGAAATTCGAAATTCAATATAGTTATAACCAATCAGATTGTGTGTAACATAATCGTCTACGAATCAGAATGATTCTTATATAAACGTAGCCACGTGCTTTTATGTTTATTTGGTGTTTTAACCGTCAACATATGTGTCAACGAATGACTTGTTCAACATGGTTTTGTTAAAAAAAATCAAATTTATAAGCTTTATTTGTTATTTTATCAAATTAATTCAGTTCACAATAACATCTTGATTTTACAAATCAAGAAACAAGAATGTACCTGTAAAACGGAATTCAACAAAACTTGGTGTGTATGAAGTACACCATATGTAGTTTTGCATGTTACCAGGGCATTTTGGCCCTCAAATTTTGTGTGGGGGCTATCAGGGGTGGATCCAGAGGTGGCCCTCCCTTTTGACGGAAAAATTTAGTTGGATATATAGAAAATCATTGAAGCATGACCAAAGTGGCCCTCTTGGCCAGTAAGTGCCCCCCCCCCCTTTCCGAAATTTTGGATCCGTCACTGGCTTATTAAGGCCCTTTGAACTTAGAAATGTGCTGAAAATACCCATTAATTATCTTGTCAGCACAAATCCTCTGAAACTACTCAGTACTATACAACCTTTTATGAAACTTGGTATGTAACTGTATTTTTATGACAAACACAATCTGATTGGCTAAAACTATATTGAATTTCGAATTTCGAATCTCGATTTTCGAATTTCGAATCTAGATTTTCGAATTTCGAATCTCGAATTTGGAATTTCGAATCTCGAATTTCGAATTTCGAATCTCGAATTTCGAATTTCGAATCTTGAATTTCGAATTTCGAATCTCGAATTTCAAATCTCGAATATAAAAGAACTATTCTGATTGGTAGACGATTATGTCACACGCACTCTGATTGCTTATAACTATGCCGGATTTCGAATTTCGAATCTCGAATCTCAAATTTTGAATTTCGATTCTCGAATTTCGAATGAGCCTTCTGGGCTTTCGTACATCTAGCTTAAATGCGTTAAGGACATATTTAACAAAATAAGATCAACTATTAATACATTCTAAGACCCAAATAAATAGGTCTTCTTCTTCTTGTTGGGGGTTTTAACGACCTACACTGATAAATAAATACCATCAGGCGGACGGTAGTTTGTTGTTAGTAGTCCATGGACTACACCATTGTGGGTTTGGAGAAACCATATGGTCTACTAGCGGCCGGGCTGCTCCGATGTAACGTTTGCCTACTCCAGTACCCCACATGAGTAGGAGCGTTTCCGCAGTCGAGATCTTACATCTGCAGAGTGAGCAGCCAGCGTGTGCTTTTCTCTGACATTTATAACATGACATATCTGGTTACAATCCTCGTATTTGGCTCGGACTGTAACGAGATAAACACAGTATTTGGTCCTTCATTAATCAGTAATTCTGGGTAGAGCCCTACACTAAATTTACTATAAAATAATTAACAGAATCTCATTATACATGTTGTTAAGGCTACGACGAGGAAACGTGATGAAGGAAAGTCAACATTTGAAAAGAAGTACAGAAACAGAGATTGTAAGTGTGATGATGTTATCTACTGGCTCTAAAATTTTCAAGTTAAATAGTATATTTTAACCAATGCCTCATTGAAATATCCCACTCCCTGCTCCCAGATAAAAATGTAATTCATTTTTGGGTATAAAGTATATCAATGCACTAGGTACCTACAAACACAATGTTCATCATGTTCTACTAAAGATAAAATGTTTATTTTAGAATAGTGACAAAAAACCGACACTTTTCAACAATTGTTTTTTTACATTTAATGAACACAATGCAATATTGACCTATTGTAATGCAGTTTGATAATCGTTTACAGAATCATAGCAAAATATAACATGCAAGACCTTGACAAATGGATATATATTGCATAGTTTTTTTGAGCACATTCGGACAGGCTAACGGAATAAAACCTGATGAAAATTATGATATTGTTAATGTCGGCAATATTGTTTTACACTAAGTGAAATGCATCAACCACTTATCACGAAAAACCATTATCCGTTTTAAAAATGTTTCACAAATATGGTTCAATGTCAATTTGTAGGTTTATATTGTGGGCACCGGTACAAGGCAAAAGTAAGTTCCAAGTACTCATACAATCCATATTCTTTGTTAGATATCTCACGTTGTAAATGTTGTAATTACACACAAAGTTAGCTTGTTTGTGATACATCTGAAACATAATAATTATAGAACGTTTATCAATTTATCTTAATCTCAAAATGTATTTAACTTATATAATTTGTTGTCACATTTTAACATTAAATAATTTTATGTATAACTGTACACTGATATTTCAATTTGAAAAAATATTGGAAAATATTTATCCACATCATGCAAAACTGCTGACTTTTTATTGGAAATTTACCATGTATTAATTTGTAATAATTCTCATCATAGCAACGGGTGTTATTTCCTCGTGATTTCCTCCCAACGGGGGATATAAAAAAAATTAACACCCGGACGCCCGTAGATTTCCGAACTGGCAAATTACCACCAACTCCAGCCGAAGTTCACGAGTGATATAAAAAAACATTACCAGAAAAAAAACCTATCTGAAAAATGATCAGCCGCATCAGCTGAAATTTACTTACAGGTAGTGTGTCTTTCCGCGCAAACATGTCAGAGACACAACAAAACATAAAATGGACAATTATTATTTAAAAAAACAACTAGCAGACTAACACGCATTCTCCATTAAATTTATGATTCAGTAGAGTATATTTGCGGTAGTTTACAATTCTTCATTAGATAATGCTATTCAGTATAATAAAAATCATACTGCCTTTGAACTCAGGTGTTAGGGTAGATTATCACATGAAGAAAAAATTATCACCCAAGATGGAGTCGAGAGTGATAATTTTTTCTTCATGTGATAATCTACCCTAACACCTGAGTTCAAAAGCAGTATGATTATAGTAATAAATTACCATGAAAAGAAAAGTATTGACTAGTGTATTTTAATGTATAGAGTGTGTTTCATTCTTATACTGTATGTTTAATTTATTTATATTTTAGCTCCATAGTTTTTGTTGAGTTTTGTTGACTTTCTGTTTTTTATGATTTTGGTATGTATTTTTATGTTTTTTATATGTTTGTCTGAATCTGGACTTGTAATCGTCACTTGACTTTCAGGTCTTGCTGTTAGGTCGATTTCCTAGCTATTTTTCGCATGGCAAATAATTTATACAAATACATAAATTAAATATGAACTAAATAGAATTAAACTCTCACTAAGAGATAAAAAACTTACTTTCTGAAATTTTAGCTACAATTATATATATGTGTATACATACACATGTATATATAATAGTTCGTAATATACAGGACTACATGATGATCAACCATTGTCTAACAGCATAAAACGATTAAAACAAAACCACAATTTTCCTATAAAAACTAAATTTCCTCCACAAAATTAAATTTTACAAACTGAATTATGCAAAACTTGTTGGAAGTCTTATGAAATGAAAGTTTTGGTGATTGTCGAAAGAGCATAACTGCATAATTTAAACTGTTTGCATACAGCACTTAATTTGTGTAATATAAGGTTAACTGCTTGTCTATCACTTCAAAATGTATTCTAATAAAGTATTGCCAATTTAATACAAAGTTAATCAATGTATTACTAGCTACCAGCAGCAAAGTCTTTATGTAGTACTTATTGATCATAACATAAATATTAATTATTTTGCACCTAACTCACGTACCTTTCTAATTCTTTCCAACAATCTAACAAGTTTTTTATCCCCAAACAATGTCTATTAGTTAATTTCTTACACATTTAGAAATAATATCAAACTCATCACTGTATCTTACGTACGCTTGTGTATTTTTTACTTTTCCTTTCTGGAGCTGTTCCCAGTACTGCTCACTTCTACGTAGTAAAGCAAAGGTTACCTAACAAATACAAAATCTTTAATATAGATTTTTTGTACGTTTGTGGTTTCATGCCACTTTCAGCACTTTTTATTGGAGTGGACGCCAAAGTACCTGCTGAAAACTCCCGAACTTAGGTAGGAAAACTGTCAATCCTTGTAAGATATGAGTCGAGCACGCCCAGTCAGCTATGCGACTACAAGGCCCCAGTTCAGATTGAAGTTCAGTTTTAAAAAATACAAAAAGTGTTTTTGTTCCTACTGCCCCTATAACGTATGGAAAAGTAGACCATGCATCGCTTATACGTTTTAAGCATCTTACTCTTATATTTTCTTGATAAAGCTTAAATACTCATGTATGTTGCCCCTGACACCATATTCTGAAAATTTCTATTTGTGTCCATCTATGTTTCCTTAAGATTTTGTTTGTAAAAACACATGTATGAGGCCACTTGTTTCAGCATTGTTTACAAATAGCAGGTTTTACAAAGTTATTACCAGGGGTGGAACCGAGATGAAAAACACGGGAAGGAAAAATCATCTTAATGTGTGAAATATACTATGTATTATTTGGATATGTCTAACCACCTATAATATTACAGTATATGGTAATTAATACATGAATTTATCAGAAAGAACAACATAAGAAATGCCCAGAGGCCTCGGTGGCCGAGTTGTTTAGGTAGTTTGTCTACTATTTATCACTTGGTCTGTCATCACTGACGTTGTGGGTTCGAGTCTCGCTTCCGGCATGGTGTACTCGACTCCAATCTTAATTGTCAAGGATTGCCAGTTTTCCTACCGAAGGTCGGAGGTTCTCTTCGGGTACTCCGGCGTCCTCTCTCCCTAAAAACTAGATGCCATAATATACCGTATAACTGGTAATTTTTGACACTTGACCGCAAAATTTAAAGTCGCATAAAAAGTATGAAGTATTCCTATCCGTAAATAACGGTAAAGTTTCACAAACTTGTGTCGATCGATATGTTTCTAACCTTCGGGATATTAATTATATTAATTATCTCGGTGGTAAATAAAAATCATCGAAGCAAAGTGAATAGGTTTCTCGTTTTCTGAGTTTTAATAAAATATTCACTATAAAAACAAATAATTAAATTAAATATAAATTTTTCCTTTATTGTTTTTGTCCATCAGATAGATACAAAATAAAGGATGTTTTTACAAGAAACAAAAACACCAAAAAAGTTTGTTTATTGTTATTGTCTGCCAGCATAAAACAAATGATGTTTACACAGGAAACTGTGTTTAATCCATTATTATTACCTGTAAATTAACTAAGTTCTATCAGAAATTGATTGTCAATGCAATCCCAGTTAATAAAAAAATCACTTTATTTTACCTGTTTTCCAGATTTCTTTCTGCACTTTGTTTTCATTATGTTAGGTACACTTACAGGTGAATTTATTCCATCACAAGTCATATATCATAGAACAACAGAAGCTTGTCATGCTCAATATAATTTTCCTTTAGCGTGGAACATAACTCATAGCTCAAATCACTGGGCTAATCAGGATACACAGCAGAAATAAAAACTCGACATTTTTTGTTAAAGATGTAAAACCGCAAAAATTAAAATCAGCAAAAATAAAATAATATATATCAGAATTTCATTCCCAATCCGCAAAAATTACACACCGCGAAAATTACCGGTTATACGGTAGCTGAAAATTGCTGAAAATGGCATTATTTGTTTGTTTTGATGGTGATTAACGCCACTTTTCAGCAATTTGTCAGCTATCATTGTTGTATGCAGAACCACTTCCTTTGGAAGAAGCACATCATATTGAAAAGGAAGGTAATGACAAAATACCAAACAGCAAGGAAACTGTCAAAAAAGAAAATCAACAAATTAAAGTCCAAAAAACCAGCAAACAATAGAACCAACAAAAAATGGAGCTGTGAACTTTTAGTAGACAATCCATCAGGTAGTGTCTATAACCAAAAACTACGTTTTCTCGTGCAATCACGAAATGAAATTATTGAATTTTAAAAATGCTATTTAGTATTCTAATGTTTCGGAAAGATGTCCATTATTTAGAGAAGTGTTAAGGTCTATTTAATTTCATGGTTTTTTTTAAATCAGTGTTTGATTTGTTAGGATTAACTTTTAAATTTTAATTGTTTTCATTGTGGAAACTTAATGTTTGTTTTATTTGAAGAATAATATTCACAAACATTTTTTAAACACTGTTTTAACATTGCATCAAAATAATTAACAGGTTGTTTAAATACCATCTTAATCTAAATCTTAACCTGAATAAAGATTTGGTGTAATAGTAGTTTTTGTAAACTCAAGATTGTAATAGAACTGAGTCACTGTCATTGAATATTAGTAATTTGGCTGTTTTAACAGATATATAATAAATATTGAAATTTTAATTAAATATTCACAATTTAAACTGAATATGAAGTTGTAATAATATGAGTAATTTTCAGGATGTACAGTATGTATTATTAAACAAAAGTAACAATTTTTTGTCTTATATTTTGTATTTTTAAATATCAATGGAAGGAAACAGAACACAATCATAGTTAAATAAAGTTTTGAAACTATTTACAGAATATATGTTTACTCTTGCCTTGATAAAGATTGCTATGGCAACCTTCCCAATAAAAGTCTTTCTCTTTTCACCTTTTTTATTTTGAAGACTTCTGGATGAGACTCTACAATTAAGTTAAATACACCTACCAAATACAATTGTTCTTGTCTAACAACACAAAAATAGCACAGTGAATGCTGGCAGGACTGTATGACAGAACACCACGTATGGGTAACGCTATTTGGCATGCAAGGGGACAGGGCTAAACAGTGCCAAGAGAGAAAAATTTACATATAATTAACTTGATAAGCATGTCAATAATTGGTATTTGTCACCACAAGTACTGTTAAGTCTAATGTTTGTGATATTATTTCAAGAGTGCCAAAAATTAATAACAACTAGACCATGATCAGGTATTGTATGATTCCAGGCAATAAAGACAAAAAGAGATTTACAATAACATATTGTATTTTGAAGTTTAATATAAGACTTACAACAGATATCAGTTGCAAGTTTTGGCAACTGTTAAGTTCAAATAGAACTTTGAAATAAAAATGCATTTAGGAAATATGATCAACCAAGATTCTATGTTTGGTAATGGTCATAAGATCTGATGCCTTGATGACAAATTGGTTAAGTTAGTCAGCCAGTATTGATCACGTGCCTGTCAGCTCTGAGGCTGCAGGTTTGAGTCTAAATGCAGGCAGGGTGTACAGAGTCTAATCTTAAATGATAAGGATTGCCAGTTTTCTTACTGTTGAGAGGGTTTTCTCTGTGTACTTCAGCTTTCTACCCCAATATAACACGGATGTCATGATATAGCTGAAAAAAAATGAAGTGGCATTAAGAAAACCATTCAAACATGATTCTATACCAACCTTAACAGTAGCAATTATAGGGACTTTAAATTCTAGGTCTTTGGTTCCTAAATATTTACATATCACTACATCTGGTTCTGATACAATTTTTTCATCTCCATACATAAATTGATATTGTGGCAAGTTTAGATTATCACTGAAAAAAGGAATTGCTACAATGTCACTATTTCTGGCAGATTGCATGTACCGAATTTTATGCTAAAATAACACCAACTTCCCCCACCGACTGTATTTCATATTTACATGCAATTCTCTATATTCAATCATGTTTCAGACAGATGTCTAATTATTGTAGATACTTAATTTGTACTGTTTTGAAACATCTAAGTGCACCTAAGGTTTATATATACATTTATGAGTTACCAATAACCTCATCCCAATGGTCATAAATCCTTATACATGTATACAGGTTATTTCCTTTTTAGTTTACTTAGTTTTTTCGTGTGTGACACCTCAAACCACATTCTTTTTCTTCGCCTCTTGATTTGTGATTTCAGATGACAATGCTGTTTTTGCCTTTAATAAAATTCATTTACATGTATGGATACAGAAAAAAGCCAATTTCTAGACCAAATGTCATCTAATTTATTTCTAAATGTACATGTACTTCAATGTCCCTTCAGCTTATATAACACTGTTTTTCCACTTCAAAATGTTGCATAAATTCATCAGTGTAGTGTAATTCAAGAGGGAGGGAAAGGTGTGATATGTGACTAGGCCTTTTTTGTATGAATAAGGATTTTTGGCCCTTATTTAACATTGATAAATGTTGGCCATAAATCAGAGAAACTTGATTTTTTCGGTAAGCTATATTAAGTACTTGCCCTACAAACACCAAAACCTTAATTCCCGCAGAAAACCTTAATGTCCGAGAGAAAACCATAATTTTGTAAGGAATCCCGTTAAAATTAAGTGTTGGTTTTTTAAATTAAGGTTGTCACCGGGAAATTAAGGTTTTCCCTAGGAGATTAAGGTTTTCCCTCGGAGATTAAGATTTTTGTTGATTGGACCCCTGGATGGTTTTAAGCCCTCTGGCATTGTTGTTGATAACGATCAGCAGTTACTTTGCATATACTGTTCTATAGATGTATGACAATAGTTATAAATCTATATATTTATGTATAAAATTAATTCTTGTCCAAAATAAATATGTAGAAAAATCCCAATATAAATTATGCATGAACGTGAATGCATTTTCTATCAACTTTATTTTAGAAAAGGCGTATATATTTAAAAATTATTACTATACAAATTATTTTATTTTTAAGTTACCGTTAAGTTATTATTTTGCCATTTGAAGATAGGTAGGTAAGAAATATAGAACAATCAATACATGGACCGAACCTGCAATAACATTCGCCATACTGTTTTGTTTACTTGTACAAAATGAAAGGAATAAAGGACGATCTTATCTTAACTATATTGACTATATTGAATTATTTTTTATTTGCAGGTTTATGGTAAGTTTGTAGTATTCATATTATTGTTAAAAATGTGAGATATTGTTTATTTTGTCTTTTTAACCTTTCTTCGTTTTAGCTCTATATATTTTTATATTTGTTATTTGGACTTGTTATTATTATGTTGGGTTTCTAATGATTTTTTTTGTTATTTAATGTCGATTTTAAAACATTAAACGTGTTATTAGTTTTGCATTCACAAGTTCTTATGTTATTCTTTATAAACTTTTATTTTTTGTTACATTTTAATTTGCTGAAAAATTTATTTTCAATGAAAAGCTCGTTTTCGCCGTTGTCTGTAATTTTCTATTCAGCTTTAAATTGTTTCAATTTATAAGGCCGTGTTTACACTAGAGGAAAAAGATCGATTATTTTGGAGATCGATTCAAAAAGCATCGATCTCTCTCTCATGTTAACACTTTAAATTGATTGCAATCGATTCAAAAATAGTCCTGTTGAGGAGGTAGTTTATAAAACATCGATTCAAAATAAGCCGATCTATTTTTTGGTGTAAACACGTTGAAATCGATTGCAATCAATTTAAATTACGTAAATGATAAGTGCGCATGTATGGCGCCAAATATCCACGTGTATTTTCCTGGGTAGTTTATTACGAAACGAAAAAATGACAGATCGAGCAGGAAGAGGAGATGTGTCGCCCAATGATGAAACAGTGCTTTTAATTGAATTATGGGTTGATGAAACGCTTCTTTTATAACGTACATGTAGCAAGCGGAGTTGTTGCTTTCTCTTAAGTCTTTTAAGTCTCTTGTCGGTTTTTCTCATGGGTAATTTTCATTTCATTTCATCCGTGACCGCTTTTACACCGAGACATCAGCAGAAAGAATAATAAAATAAACGGTGAATAATATTGTTCTTGATTGGAATAAAGGCTGTGTAAATTTTTGAATTTGTGGGGCATTTTTTGGTGTAACTGAAATTAGCTAATCGATACTAATTTATTTATAATTATTTCAACGCTTGAGACAAAAATGAATACATGCCGCCATTAACCTTAATGAAATCCCTTACTCTGGTGCAGCTATTATGCCTTTCCGTCGAATATCATCGGAAAATCAAAAAATAATTAACTAATTAGAATATTCTTTACACCAATTTGACAGTAATTTCCAAATTGTAAATGTTAACATTTCCTCATTTTTAGCTTTATTGAATTTTTTTCTTTTTTTTCTTTTATATTTTATTTATAATTGTGTTCATGTTTTTAAGTATTTTAATTGCTTTATTGTTATTAGAGATGCAAATAAATTTAAATATTATATTTGCGAACATATGAACAATTAATAAAGTAGGAATTTTTGTACAGTTCTTTTGATTTAGCATCCGAAAAAATTTAACGTTTATATATTATTTTTTTGTTATCACTGCATATCTGTTTGTCTTATTTATTGTGATGCTTAGTTTTCATTTTCTTTTTTATGGGGGGATGACTGATTACCTGTAAGACCATGACTTATGACAGGACACCGGAAACCAGGTCAAAGAACGAGTCGACTGACTGGTCACGGCAAAAATACACAAAACATGAAATACATATAACATCATTTATTAACAAGTATAAAAACCAAATGGTATGTGCCCTTACAAGAAATCCCAAACGTTCATTTGGTGTCGAGAACAAATTACAACAGAATAAAAAACTAATACATGATACATATATATTAACTATATAGATGGAATCCACAAAACATTATCATACATATGTACAAGTGGTGCGGACAGTCTGTTCACTGGTGTAACTTTGTTTGCTGCAATTTGAGGTACAGAAACATAGTAACAGCCACTGTCCAGACATCTGTTTGGTTGACCAAACAGATTTAAGAGTACAAGTTCATGCTTAACATCATTAATGAGCGCAAAGAAGAAAAACGCTATCTTCGCCAGACATCCATCTAAAGAAACTACACATGGTTTTTCAAGTTCTTCTTTGTCTATACTAGCATCTTGGTATGTGAAATCTCCTACTTTCGCATAGTGGCAAACTGTAATTTCAGAAGATGACTTGCCCCCACATTCTGTTATCAACTTTATTTCTTCCGATGTTGCAGGGCGATGCAAAGGTTTATATCTTCCGTTTGAAATATAGGAGGGTGAGGCATCTAACCCTGATGAACTTGGAAGAAATCCAGCTGCATCCAGCATTGCGAGAAGCCATTGTATCTGTAAAAATAATATGAAATGTTAATAACAAAATATGCTTTGGTTTAAAAAATGGAAACAATATTGCTATATTTTACAGTTTAAAAGAATGTTCTTCACTGTTGATAACTCTGGATTTGTATTGTTGGTTACAGCTGCAGAAAGAGTATGGTTGAAACGCTCGTATGGAAACATCCAAAATTCTGGGGTGGTCAATTAAGCTCGATATATGTGGGCAGGTGGTACAGCAGATGTAGAACATAAGTCTAAAACAATAATAATATACACGATATACTTCACAATTCTTTATGTTACAAAGATATTTTAATATTTAAATTTTTGCATATTGGCAAACATTTGTATTGAAATTGTTCCACCTGTGATAATTTTGAACATGTGTTTAAAGCACAGTCATGTATCGACAGTTTATTATAAGATTCTGTACTTTAACTCAAACCACTTAAGAAGCTGAAACTAGATTTCCGTTACTTAATATTGGATCAATATGTTCTGTACCACTAATTTATTGATTAGAATTAAGAAAGTTTACCTGTAAGGAAACTGGGAAGTCCCGCTCCAATAAAGCCAGAGCATGGTGCCACTGTTTTTTTAATTCTGCCATCTTCTCTAGGTCCATTATTGGACGAAACAGGGTCTCCAATAGAGACAACACTAAATACATATGACCGCTGCTATTCCTCTAGCATACCACGAAGGCAGACCCTAAAAGGAAAAAAATACTAAAATAATTAACGAGCATTCATAAACCAAACAAAAAATGTGTGCTTCATAATACCTTTGTGTATTCCATCTGATTTTGCAACAGGAATTTACAACAGGAAAGTGCTTGAATTTGCTTGCTGGACGTAAAACATCAATCAATCAATATGACTTTATCATGGATATATGTGTGATCCAGTTTTTAAAGGTCACGCTCAATTTTACTCTTATCTGATAACAATTATCTTTAAAAAAAATTATTAGTAATGTTACCTGCATCCAAGTATTGCTTTTTACACCACTACAAATCTTGGTGAAGAGTATGGCTGGAATCACACCGAATGTACTGGCACCTTTACTGACGATAAACGTTGATCAGCTAAGTTCTTCTCTACAGTAGTCAGGGTGAAAGGCGCTGGTGGTAAGCAACGTTTCGGGAACCTAAAGGTGTACATTAGAGGAATTAATATATAAAATTGAGTTACAGAGAAAGTTGCATAAACCAACGGTACTGACAATGTTGTTTAGGCTGGACATATATTGGGATTTGACTGGTTTAATTTGACAATAATGTCACATTCGTTTTCTTATTATAATTTTGTTTTTCAGATTTTAAAAACTCATTACAATGATTCGAGATAATAAATTTGTATTTGTACAAAAAAGAATAGACCATACCAAAATATTTTAATCAATTAATATATATCGGTGGCCGAGTAGTTAAGGTAGTCTACTATTGATCGCGTGGTCTGTCAACATTGAGATTGCGGATTCGATACTCACTGCAGGCAGGGTGTACTCGACTCCATTCCTAATTGACAAGGATTGCCAGTTTTCCTACCGCAGGTCGGGGGCTCTCTGCCGGTACTCCGGCTTCCTCCCCAATAAAAACTGGACGTCACAATCTGACAAATTGCTGAAAGTGGCGTTAAAACACCATTCAAACAAACAATAAATATATATATATATATATATATATACATACTTTTTTTGCAATGCGTGTTCCCCCTCTGTGGCACCTTTGGCTCTTTTCTGACCTATCGTCTTTTTCTGAAGTAGAATAATAAAAAATGAGTAACCGAAAATAGTCTGTTTTGTATAATAAAGCATTAACACGCATATTCTTATGTTCTATTTTTTCGTTTTGTTATTTGGCCGATATTAATAAAGAGACCATATTAAAAATGTATATGGTTTAGATCTGCTTAGCCATAAAAATAGTTTACTGTTCAAGATCAAAACAAAAAATAGTTTATACAAAGGAATTGCTGAAACACATGTCAGTGGAAATAAGAAGCATTTAATTATTTACCTCCTTAACATAAATTGTATACACTGTATCTGGGCATGCATCTTGGAATCGCCCAACTTCTCTTTCAGCAGCGCGAACCTTTCGGGCATCTTCATCACCATTTAAAAGTTTAGTAATGTGCTCTGCAAACACCTGACAAAAAAGGTATAGTTTAAGCACACAAAATTTTAATGCATTTATAATAACTTGCATATATTCACAAAATTATTGGAATATGTCTAAAGCTCAGTGATTCTTAAGGGTACTCCTGAATGCCTTTATAGCTAAAAATGGTTTTACGAACCTGTGCAAACCAAACCGGCGCATGGTTCTGTTGAAGGTCTAGGTTTAAACGGAACCAATGATTACTGCCATATCGTCCAGTCTGTTGGGGCACTGCTGAAATAAGGGTTGCATTTTTTCTTCCTGCATAAATAATGACAGTATATTAAATGACAAGCTACAACGTGTAAAGACAGAATGTAAATCTTGAAATAACAATCAAATTTCATTACCAGAAAATTAAGCCAGAATAAAGATGTTTGTATCAGCATAAAACAATTGTAGCTATTATATTCTTCAAGTTATTAAAAATATCCTGTATCTTTCATTTCTCTATGGTGGTAATTGCCAGTTCTTCTCGACTTGACCTAAATTCAACGAATGCAGATTCTGTTTTCCAGAAAGGAAAAGTAGTGTCCAGTCTTAGCGGGTCATCCATAGACAGAAACTTCCTACTGCCTGGATAAACAGTTTTCTCTAAAATGCGGTTATGTTGACCTACAACATAAAACAGAATAAAAAACCAATTCTGAACTAAATAAACACTTTAAATAAAAATTCTATATTTATACACCTTTATACATCAGTCCTAAGAACTATAAGAGCAAGGTCCATGTCGGCGAAAGTTACATAATATCTTTCTTTATCGTGTTCAAATTTTCAACTATTGTGTTTCTTAACCCAGGTGGTGTGTAAATGCAAATTAAATAAATTTATCTGTGACAGTGCACACATAACAACAACAATTACTAAATCGTGTTAATGAGTTCAATTGTTTGTTTGACTTTCCGCCAAATTAATGGACTCCTGTAGACCCTGTATAAATACCTTCAATTGCACAATGACTACAAGAAGTCTTGGCATTCTGTTGAACTCTTTTCTGTTCTTTCGCTAGACTTGGCAAGTCACACACCATATATAAGATGCCCACCTTGATCATTTCTCTAGTGTTGGTTGCTGCATTAAAAACTGGCAGCCCCTTAGCGAGCTCCTCGAGTACGTTAACCACAACTTCGTTGTACACATTCAACTTCACAGGGGCAAATGGACCTGCAAAGAAAACAAATTTTAAGTATTGAGCTGACATTCAGTGGCGTTATAAGATATAACAATAGTGATACAAAATGTAACATTTTCGGAGAATCAAGATTATTCCATTTGTATAAGATGACTGGTTGCTTGTTAGGCACATGAAACTTTTTGTAACATAATTGTGCCATTTTAATTTTAGGTATGACTGAGGAACAGCGTAATCTATTTGTTAGGGTTCAAATCACTTTGAAGAAGAGAAATAAAGAGGTCAGCTTCATGCCCTTTGTATTGGACAAGAGGGGATGGAAGGATATTGGGGTAAGTATATATGTTATTGGTGCATTTATAACATCTTTCATATACCCAGTAGAAAAATATTACAAATGAAATATTAAATACACTTTGAGACTTTTATTTAAATATAAATAATAAACTAAAAGAAGGTATTGAAATCTAATTCTACAAGTATTGGGATTAATTTGTAGTCCTATAAATATTTAGTATTTAATTTTTTTTTATTTGGCTTACTTTTTTTATGCCAAGCCAATAACTAACGGGCTTTTAATATAATTATAGTACATCCCAGAGAGTAAAAAACCAGAAAGACAGTATCCAGAGAATTGCAAAAATAAAGACAGACTGACAAGAACACCACACACATAGATACACCATCAGAAACTATCATACACATAGACACACCTCCAGAAACAAGCACACACTTAGACACACCTGCAGAAACACCCACACACTTAGACACACATGCAGAAACAAGCACACACTTAGATACAAATGCAGAAACAAGCCCACACTTAGATACACATGCAGAAACAAGCAAGCACTCTGACACACCTGCAGAAACAAGCACAAACTTATATACATCTGCAGAAACTACCATTCACACAAAAACACCTGCAGAAACTAGTATACATACAGACACACAAGCAGAAACAAACATACACATAGACTCACCTTCAGAAGCTAACATACAGACAGAATTGAGCATACATGAGCACACATCTGCAGACAATAAAGCTTCCAGTATACAGACTACTGATTCTTCACAGGGAAAACCTACTCAAGATGACAACAAAAGCAATATGGAGGAAGGGTAAATAATAATTAATTATCAAAATACAGAATTATTTAAATTCTCTTAAAAATTTATTAAAGTTTTTTTCAAGAATTTATATAGGAACAAAGATGTTGTTTATTTATAATCGATTTCCTAACCTTTATGCATATCATTTGTTTCTTTTAGACTTATGGAAAACCAGTTCGTTGAAGTATTGTTCGGAAAGAAGAAATGTCATGCTAGGGTAACTGCACTTGTAAATAGTCTTAATTATAACGTACAACCTTACTGGTAGTAATTTTGCATAATGACTTGAATTAATAGTGAGTTAATAAAATCCCAACATAAATATAATTATATATTGACTGTTAATTTCATTATAGAGTTCTTGTATATTTTCAATGTTTGTACATAATATTTCACAAGAAATTTTTTTTATTTCAGATTGAAAAAGTGAATCCTAAAATCATTGTTAATTTTTCAAGAGACACCGAATTGCAAAATGTAAACAAAATGGTCTTTAGTTGAGCACATTGGTACAGTGTATCCAGAAGAAATTGTGCGAAAGTTAGATCCACCATCCTATGACAGGAGAGGACGATTTGTGTTGTCAGCTTAAAATGTAATTTTTGTATGTTTGTTACGTTCATGAAACAATTAATGTTGTTAAATTTTGTTGTTACTTTGCTCAATCTATGTTTTTATAATTTTATCTAAATTTGAAATGTTTACTCAAAGATTATGCAATAAACTTACTGAGATAATCTCTTCTTTACTTCTATACAATTGCTGCAACCACGTCTGGTTTCTGGCGTAAAGCCATCTTTAATCTTCTGTGATGCATGTTGCATCAAAGTGCGCATATGAAGAGATTTTCCATTGTAACAAATACAGGAGGAACAAGAACACATATACCGATCCATAGTTAAAAGTGAAGGCATATTTCCTGACAAAGCTGTTAAATGTACTGTCGGTAGTATTTTCTCAATATGGCTTGTTTTTTTCTATTTAACTCAATACAAAGATGTTTATTTGAAAATCAAATTAATTGGTATAAGGGTTTCATTGTAAAAATGTCACTACAGATATTATTAGTCATAATTAGTTATGATATTTTATTTTTATTGTTTGAAGTAAATTAAAGTCCTATGCTCAAATTAGTGGTCAGCATTTACTAATTAGAGAACATCCATACATACAATAGAGCAAAGAAAATAATCAACCAATCAGAATGAAGCTAATTATATGTCCTTTGATGATAGATTGTAATATGATCGACATGTGTTTATTTGTTTTTTTTCCAGTTGCAAGAAGTCGAACAGTTCAAAAGAAATATTTTGAATTATTTTAACATACAGTTGCATCACAATGCCCACCATAGGTATTGCTTTGACGACCAAATATTGAATAACATTCAACATTCGCAGATTCAAAAGTGTGGAAGTTATTTATTTTATTTTTTAATAATTGTACAATTCATAGAACAGCATTTAGAATCGTTCTTGAATACGTAAAACCAGAGATATATGCACGGAAACTGATGGCATGATACCTAATGTCTTTGTGGTAAAAACGTACAATATAAATTATCTTTCAACATATAGCTACTCCAAATTTGAAGAAATGGTACCGAGGATCAAATTTACGTTAAAGCTGTTCAAACTGCAAATTGCAATGCTAGCTGTTATCGCTTTGAAAGCGATATATAGCTGATTTTGTTGAAACTCTTTTGTTATAAATATATATACGCGGTTAACGGAGACAAATTCGAATTGAATGTTAGATCGATCGGTACACAAATCTAATAACAACCAAGGGTGAGGTGATGCATTCTGGACCCCTTTATCATGGGGCCTTTTGGACGCTGATTCAACCTCCTCCCCCCTCAGCCCCGACCCACCAATGATGTGCTACAAAAAGTTATATATGTTGTGGACAAATAACTAAAAAACAAATTATTTATGCACAATCTAACAAGACATAAAGCCCAATATTATATTATAGATCATGTACACAATATTTCTTCCGCAGAACAATACTGCACAATAAAAAGATGTGCTCTGTTAGAGTCCAAGGCAGGCATTTTGCTGAAGGTTCTGAAAAAAACATAAACATTTGTAAAACTTCATACTGGCGGACAGGCGTAAAAATGATGCAGAATATGAATTCATACTTCCCATTCTCGCCTACAGGATTTATCGGAGAATAAGGCCCAAATTAGTTACTTTTCTATGAGGACATTTTTTAAAAATTACTTTGCCTTGTTATTTCTTAATACCTGCAGCCAGGTATTTTATAAATCATTAACAGATATCTTTACACTTTATAAAGATATAACAATACTATTTTACGATACTTAGCTATCTAATTATACTAAACCGGAGCTTCTTAATTTACGATATAAAATAAAACAGTATAAATGTGTTTTACATGATTTAAATTTTATGTATTATTGCTTATAAATTGTAAATTGGAACAATTTAAAGCTGAATAGATAATAACAGAAACGGCGAAAACGTGCTTTTTATTAAAAATACATTTCTGAGCAAATTATTTATTTATTAATTATTAAAAATTTATTAATATCCACACTAAACGTTCAGTAAACATCTTCAGACGCTCGTACATACTGAAACAAGAAAGACATAATATCATTAGAAAATAAAACATCAAAAAAGGTATTTTAAAGTTAACAATAATAGACTTAAGCATGTCTTTCCAGTTTATTGCAAAACTTAAAAATAATGCAATGACTTCACATCAAATTTTAGTATTTTTTCCCGATATCAACCATTTTATAGATCTAAATACATCCTTATGTCATGCCTCATCATTCTCCCCAGGAATTTTGGATAGCACTGCTGTGTCATGTTTGAAAAAATTCCAATTTTGCATGTTGTGTCTTAAATTTTTGTGTGTTTTACCAATTATCTCTTCAAAAGGTGTAAGCTTGTTTAATATAATAATAAATGAGACAGTATTAATATTTTTCTAAATTAGTGAAAATGTTAATAGTAGCTCTGTATTTATATATGTTATATGTATCATTTGTTTTGTATGCCAATAATTAAATATGACCATAAATTTAGAAAAATATAAATATCTACTAAAATTATTAAGATTGTAATCCCATTTGTCAAAGCACCTATCACAGAACTAATAAATAAATCTTTAGAAACTCTCCAGGTAAGTTTTTTCTTTCAATCAACATTTTATATGTATTCATTCGCTTTTAGACCGAGTTACATTTGTCAAGAAATTTAATCAAAATTATAAAAGATTGACGTAGCTCTTTTTGATAATAAAAACTGCTGATATATTAATGAACCTTTTAAAAGCGTTTGACTTCCTGCCTCGCGATCTTCTCCTTCTGAAACTAGAATACTATGGCCTTTCTAAAGAGGCAACTACACTAAGTCTTTTAAAAAGTTATGCAAGAAATAGGAATCAATCTGTAACAATTGGTTCAGTATATATATTTGTTTATACACTGGGGTACACAAAGACCAATTCCAGGTCTAGCAACATCTTTATTAGTGATATTTTTCACTTTTCAAAATCTGATTTTCATAACTTTGCTGTTGTTGTTATTGACATTGTCATTTTAAATATTTTCTTATTTTGTTTGGTATGGAAAGTTGTGCAAGTATAAATTGCTGCCATACGTAATTTGTAAAACAATATATTATTTATTATACATTACAGAACATATCTCATATATTTGTATGAGCATTAGAAACATTTCTCACCTATTTCGCGGCGAGTACAAATAAACTTTATATTTTCTGACACGGTACGAATATTGTTTTTATCCTGCGAACCAAAAGTGCATCTTCATTCTGACTTAAATTTTGCGGCGCGTATTATAGTGATAGCACGACGTCACAAATATCGTATTCGACAACACGTCCTGAAACAGAAATTGATACTTAATATCGTAGGGAGTAATTAACTACAATAAAGATTGCAAATGTAATATATGACAGCAAGTCTTTTAACACTCAGACAAGGTATTAACCTTCTGGTCTTCAAGATTAGCTCATCATAGTCCTCTATTAAATCAATCAATAATTTAAATTAGTACTCATAGTTGGTAGATTTAGGTTCTCGGTATTTCGGTCATTTGCCTAATATAACAGAGGCTTTCATTGTCAACAATGTTCAGATTTCCAGTCATCAGTTGACTTGCTTTATGTAACACATAATCGACGATAATTGATATAAATACAACGTTTGAAACTTGTTAGAAATAACGGTTTCCAACAGTATTTTAATTGACAAGGGATAATTACTCCCTAAACATTTATTGATATGGATTGGTGTCGGCTATATGACAAATAGCAAAAAGTGACCGAACGACATATACAACACGAATCAAAAACAAACACAAAACAACAAAAAAAGTGAGTAACCCGAACATAATAAAACTATTTGTGTACTCAAGTGCTTTTTAAGAATGAGCATTCCTTGCTATAATTAGACACACATCGAGTTTCGCATTGTCCTGTCTAGGAAAGCGTCAAAAGCTATAACTAGGAAAGACTATCTATAATTGTATTATATCGTATACAATAAACTTTGAATTAATTGAGATATCTTAAAAACTATAAAGATACAACTTTAGGATCCTCGATCAATTTATAACTATTCAAAGTTCTAAAGTATATCAGATACCTAGCGCAATGGACTTGAGGGAACGCTCACAATGGTGGGATGACACAGATTAAAGGCTTATAAACAAAAATATATTAGCTTTCATTGCTACATTTAATCCAGACAAAAATGACGTTACAACTACAAATACATATAGCGGGAACAGGGGGAACGACTATATCACACAAACACAAAAAACACATTTACCAGTAACACTAACATAAATCCCGCCCGAAAAACAGAAATTTCCTTAATTTTTCAAATGGTAAATTTGTTTTTGTCAAATTGAAATATAGTTATACAGCCATTGTAAAAAATATGTAGAGATACATTTGCATAACCCGAAAGTCTGGAATCTCAGACTCCTCCTTCGGATGACCTTATGCAAGCATTATTTTCACACAACAATTTACAGCTTTACCAATCAATTGATGGCATTTTCTACTAGTTCAAACAATGTCATATAAAAGCTGAATACAGTTTGATAAAATAGTCAGAGACCTTAAACTTTTACACACCAAGGTTTTATTCATGGCCAATATCACACCGCTTAGTGACAAACTCGCCACGTTCCGGATACGTTCATCTAAACAAGAAGCAAAATCAACTTTCACCAAAGTTACTAAAATTTCCTATCTAATACTTTAAAATTGTCATAACTTTGATTTCTTTAACACTGTAAAATCGGCGATAAATAATGCATTGACATAAACAAATTAATATGAATGAGATATGTGCAATAATCAAACGCTCAACAATTCTTGAATTTCATATTATCAGTGTTGACACAGTCAAATGTCTGTCAAGGTCGTAAATCATTGAAATGTATTGGCAGGATGCAAAGAAAACACGTGTAGTCGATACATCGGGAACACAGAAAGACATCACTACATGAGTAGACAAGACATGGTCTGGTTCTGGTTTTTAACTTTCTCCGAATAATTTGAAATACGCTACATCATAAACGGCAGTAAAACTTAAGCAGGAAACTTCGGTTCATACCTGAATTTGGTGGAAGATGTCAAAGTTAATATCTAACGCTAAACTTCCAACTAAATTATTCTTCAAGTTCTACAAATTTATAATCCAAATGGTAGAAAATGTAAGTCCAAAATTCCATCGGATTTGAATTGAAAATCCAAATCTAACATTGCACCAAACGATGCACGAGGTCGACCAAAATTCAAATAGTTCCAAAGTTTTAATTGTCCGAAATATCTGGTGAAGCTGTTAAAAACTCAATCAAATCGCTTTAAAATGATTACTTTAGGTTCTTCACCATGTAATGGACTTGGGGGAACGCTCAAAATGGTAGGATCGCACAGATTAAAGGTTTATAAACAAAACCACATCAGCTTCCATTGTTACATTTTATCCAGACAGAAAAATAAATATAGAGGGAAAAAAGGGAACAACACTATCACAAAACACATTTACCATTCACACTAACATTCAACTCTTAATATGTTTTCTGATACATGTAAATTATAATGATATCTCATATAAGGTATGATATAACTTGGAGTAATCGAGATAACATGAACGGTGAACAAACATAAATATTTCATGAAGTATTTATGGTGCAGAATTACAATGTTCTTGGGCACGGTTACCTTGTGTTTTGTACCGTAAAACGAAACCCACATGTCAGCTGTAATCAATGTCATCATGACTTTCATTTCATTATAAGATGTCAAATGTGGGTTCTTAACTGGTTTATAGAATTATTTAGATGTACATCTTTTAACTTACACCCAGTTACTTGATTCGCAGCGGCAAGATGATTCACTTTCCTTTGTGCAGCACTATATTTATAACGTCTATGTAGGTTTTAGAGTATTAAATATTTTAACCAATAAAAGGCAGGTAATGCCTACAACACCGACATGTGCAGTATGTGGTACTATAGCATTTTTCAGCTATTTTCAAGACGATAACACGTTAACAAACATTAAATTAAAAAAGGGGTTGGGAGGAGACAAAGAGAACACAATTTTGACTGCCACCTGAAAAGCATCGAGCACAGGGTAGGGTCGGAGAATTAAGCCTCTTGTACCGGCTACAATGAGTTTACTCTTTTTTTGAAATTTACAAAAGAGGTCCTTATTGTTCAAGAAGCGTGGCACTGTTCAGACACGTTACTCACTACTGTCCACAACCTGGCTTATAGTATTATGACATGGAAACCCCACGGTCTCCAGTATCCACCACCCGCGCTGGGCTGCTCCGTTAGTCCGGGACTGAGAAAACTCCTATTATGGTCACAGATGATCCATCTGATATCCTATATTAACAATAGAATACACACAAGCAACTTGTGGTTTCAATACTATTTTGTACTAATTTGTCTGTATGGAATTAAAATACAAGGAAACTATGTTATATGTAAACAACCAACAAAAATAACATACATGCAATTGCATATTGTTTGAAAGCAAATCTCAAACTGTAAAGGCAATAAAATATTGATAAAATACTTTAAGGGATATAATCAGCTATATAGTCCAAAGACCTGAATGGAAATCTGCAACCTCAAGTACTGTAGAAACTATAATTGATAAATTATCCAAAAAACTTAATATTTATTTTAGTAATCGTGTCTAAGTAGCTCATATATATTTGTCTATATCCGGAAAGGTAATTGTCACTGAATCATCGGCTTTTGTTATTCTGTCGGCTTCGTCGCTATTTTTCTATACACGAAAATAAAGTGTCTGCCGGTAAAGTATAAATAGTATAGTATTTATCGTTATATATTTATTCTGCTTATAGAAAACAATGTTCAAACAGTTCAACACAATTTGCTAGTGTTTTGCAAGCATCGCTATTCAGCGCGTCACCAGGGGAAGACTTCCTGATGGGAGAATAATTGGTTATCAAAAGCAAAACTTGTTTCAAAAGTTCTACGTTCCTTGCTCTATGAAGATTTTGTGTGTGTAGATTTCGAAAAAGAGAAGCCTCATGGTAGCCGCGACAAATGATAAAATCCCATACACAATACTCAACCCTCTTAAAGTCATCATTTTATTCCAGTTTGTCCATTCTTTTTTTACATTTGGTTTAATGTGTGTAAACGTGGTTTGTGCTGATTACAGATGTCATATTATATTGTATTATAGCTACTAGTTTTAGCAAGATAAACAGAACATGCACTCTGGTATAGTTACTACTAATATAATCAATTATTTGCCTGACTGGAATGTTTGCTTAATATCTCACCAATATTCATGAAGATATAAAGCCTTTTATTAGAATGAAGTTTAATTCTCTTACGCAATTTTCTTGCAACTAAATAGTATTTACATCTTACTTTCTGTAAAATACTTATTTTTCTATGTATCATATTTACTTCAGCACTTACATGACCTAAGAATATATAGCATTTAAAGCGAAACAACTTTAGGCAAGGGGGTATTAGGTCGAAGCTTATTCCTTTTGCTATTGTGGCCACGTAGAAAATCTAACTTAATCCCTTACATGTAAAATTCTTGTTTTTATTGTATATTAGTGGACATCTGTCATCGATAGTAATAAAATGTATGATATATATATATGATTTAATAACTGGAGGAATGTCTATTAGTGGAATGTACTGTAATGGACAGAGTCAGAAATTTAGCTTTACTCAAATAACTGTTACTATTGATAATATAAGACAAATTCCATGTCACTTAAGCATCCTCCTTCAGTTTTATGCAAACGTTAAAAATGAAACATAATTGTCATAAATATACACATGTAGCGCAGTAACCAATATATCTTTGACATTTAGTAATAGATTAAGCAACTTATGACCACTTACTGGCAATTTTTTTCGAATGTTATACCTTTTTATTGCAATTTATTCTACAGTGACGTGCCAAAAGTATTGCAACAAACATGGCCGATATTGTTGACGTTTACATAGTAGCTTACTATTATGACAATGTTTCTCCTCATAAACATGACATTAGAACGTGGATAAATATCTGGACTTTAATTTATCATATTAATTTCAATGTTCAACGGTAATTTAGTTTACAAATTGCGTTTCCGGTTTAAAAAGTCGTCTGCTAAAAATGGCTAGAAAAGGAAAAGAATTATCAAGTGATGTTAAACAAATCATTGTAGACTTAATGCTACAAGGACGCAAGGCTTCAGAAATTGCAGAAATGTTTGATATAAATCGGTAAACTGTAGGCAGAATTTGGGAGAAGTTTAAATCAAATGAATCTGTTGAAAATAAACAAAGAAGTGGGAGACCACGGTTGGTTGATGAGCGAGGTGACAGGCAACTTTTTCGTTTGTTAAAGCGTAATCGTAGACAATCCTTGTGTGATCTTACTAATGAATTTAATAAAGTAACACCTACTAAAGTATCTAAACGTACAGTGCAGCGTCGATTACATTCCGCAGGGTACAAAAACCGTAAAATTCGTAAAGCCATAACACTATCAGAAGTAAATAGAAAACGTAGATTATTATGGTGTAGGGCTAGAAGATTTAACTGCCGTAAATACTGGGAAACAGTCATTTTCTCAGATGAAACCATGGTTGTAATTGGAAAGAAAAAGTCTATTCACGTTTGGAGAAAAACCTCTGAGAAGTGGAACCCTGAATGCCTTAACGTACTTAAGGACCCCAAAACGGTCAAGTGTATGTTTTGGGGGTGTATTACACGAGATGGAGTTGGAACTCTTGAACCAATTGATGGAAATATTAATTCACAAAAGTACATTGAGTGTCTTGATAATAATTTATGGCCGGTTGTGAGCAAAGTTTGGAACAGATCCTTTTTTGTTCCAGGATGACAATGCAACACCCCATCGTTCTGCGGTTACACGTCAATGGAAAACCGATAATGGTATCATCACCATAGATTGGCCACCACAATCTCCGGACCTTAACATAATAGTAAATGTATGGTTGACAATTAAAATTAAACTTTCAAAGTGTCTTACGGAAATCAAATCTAAGGAAGACCTGGTTTCAGCCGTTCAGAAAATATGGAGAGGACTTTCATCAGTTTATATTAACAGTTTATATTCCTCAATTCCACGCCGAATTCGTCAAGTTATCGTGAGCAAAGGTTATATCACCAAATATTGACAGTAAAAGGTTTGATATAAACTTTATTATATAAAATGTATCTTAAAACTGATTGCAATCATTTGTTGATTATAAATTGTCTGCCATATTTGTTGCAATACTTTTGGCACGTCACTGTATTTATAATTGTAGAAAATGACAAATTTAAATATACAAGTATATAGTAATTTGTTTGTGACGTAAAGACCTTTAGCTGAGTTTTGAATCCTATTCAATAACAGAATCCAACAGAAAACAAAAAATGCAATCAGTAAGCCTTGTGCAAGATCTAAGTGGATTAATTACACAAACGATTCCTATCCATACAACTACAAAACAGAAAAAAAACTTGGACAGAAAAACTCGCCTGGACCTCCATTTCAATTCAGCGCTCTCCTTCAGTTTTATGCAAACGTATGCAATGAAACATAATTGTCATTGATATACACATGAAGCACAGTGAGCGATATTTAACATATTTGACATCTAGTCAAACTTACAGTAACTTATGAACACTTACTGGTAAATTATTGTCAACTGTTAAACCTATTAATGCAATTTCACCTAAATTGTGCAAAAAGACAATTTAAATGTGTTTTTAAATTCTATTCTGTAACAAGAATTTAACAGAAAAAGGTTTATTCATTAAGCCATGTGGACAACCTTAGCTGCTAAAATTATATAAATAGTTGCTACCAAAAACCTATATGCTATAAAACAGAAAAAACAACTTAATAATATACTTGTACCATGACGGATCACTATGTCTTCCACTATATTTTAAACCAGGATGTGTTCATATTCCTAACTTGTGATCGTATTTATATCCTGTTTTCCGTCTTAAATGTAAACTTACAGTACATTTGGGTTTAATTTGTATATCAGAGACACTTACAATGCTCTTGTTTGTCTGAATGGTGTTTCACACCACCTGTAGACATTTTTTCAGTTTTATCCTGGCGTCCATTGTTATTGGGGGAGGAAGCCGGAGTATCTAAAGAAACCCCTTGACCTGCGGTAGGAAAACTAGCAAATGGCCTTGTAACTTTTTGATGTGGCTAATCATGGACAGTTCCAATTGCGCAACCCACAGAGCTGCCCGGTACGTCCGTAATTTGTGGCTAGAAGAGGTTGTCAGAGGTTTTAATATGGAAAGCCTGAACGCAGGCCCTTGTGGGTAACGTGTTTAGAGAGTGCACGACAATGACCAGTTTTGTAAAAAAAACAAGGTGGCTAATTGCAGCCCCTGCAACAACTATATTATGTGCCCATACACAAAAAGTTCTATTTTTCAGTGACATTCGGAATTTTGTAAAGTTGTTCCATGCCTTTCCCCCCAAAAACATTTCATGGATCAGTCATACTTTTTTTAGAAGTCCTTTTTGATTTGTGGACTATTGCTTTTAATACTTGTAGTGCAAGGTAAGATTAGACTGTTGCTAAATATTCTTGTTTTTTTCTAAATTATCATTGGTATCATGTATCATTCTATATATTTAGACTGTTGTGAATTATCGTATTTTGATTAAAAAACATCTTGTCAAGAATTTAATTGAAAACATAAAGAGGTTACTTTATAGAGGGAGTTCAGTAACAAAAAATATTGATGGCCGTTCATGTCACAATTGTGATGTTTCTATCGACTTGTTTTTTTTTCTATCGCGATACTTGTTAAAAGTAACGCAACACTTTTAAAAAGCATCGCGATACTTCTAAAAAGCATCACGATGAAAAAAAACATGCATAAAAAAGCATCGCCATACTTTTTAAAAGCATCGTGATACTTATTATAATCATCGTGTTCCTTTAATAAGTATCGGGATTCAAAAATTGGACTTAATGATTAAAAGATGGTAAATATAATTTAGACTTCATATTTTAAACACAGGCACTTGGATCGATTTGTAGTACAAGTGCAATAAAAAGACATTTATTATTTTTCTGAGGACAATAATTCGCAACAAGATACGTGTATGTCAGAATAGTTACTAAAATGATTGACTACACACTGTAAACTTATTTATTAGCATTTTATTTCATCAAAACTGAGCCCAACCCTTGTGATTTTGAAAACAGCTTATTTCACGAACACGTGAATCAACTGTCTTCTTTGAGACGTGAAGTACTGGGCTCGCTCAAACTAACAAATCGATGTATTCCCCTAAAGCTTTTGTTGACAGAATTTAGAAAGATTATATTTAATGATAATTTCCTGTATTTTTATTTGACTGAAATTTGTTTATAGCATTTTTTTATTCAAAAGTCGACATAATGGTTTGTATATGTTGGGTTACAATGGAACCAAGTTTGCAAAATCTAGATTATTTATTAAATAGTTGTAGAACGGTTATAGAAAAACACCCAACTCAATGAAAATTCCGGCCTGTTGACGTTTGTTTGATGGAATAGCGTTGTCGCCTCTAACATCAATTTTTAAAACTATATCATGGCGTCCAATATTTTATGAGGCGTTTTGTGGATAACGCTACAAAAATCATTGAAAATCGCAGTCCTATGAGGGAAGTTTATTTGGTACAGAATTCAGTTGGAATTCCGCCTATTGACCTTAAATGATTCAATGAAACCATATAGCACTTCTAAACTGTATTTGTCATTTTAAATATAGTATTGAAACCCTAATACTATATTAACACAATCTCAAAGCTGGTAGAATAGACAACTAAAAACATAGTAATGTTTACAGCGTAGCATTGAAAATAATGGTATTCAGCTATCATTCGCTTTGAGCTATACAAGCGCGAAAGACGGACAGTTTAAAAATTGCTTTAAACATGTTTCTTGAAAAAGACAAGGAAAACCGATTTATCTATAAAATATGCGACAGTATTAAAATATTCCTGCAAAATCTACTTAAAGCGTGTAAATATATACCACGAATTTCAAGCTATTTACGGACCTTAGTTTTCTATGGCGATTTCCAGGACAAACGGGGTTACTTATTGAATGATTGGTCAAATCATTGATTTCTGACTGTATAGTTGAGTTCCGCCACATAGGTGGACAATATATTAATTCTGACATATCATACCTGACTCTTTTCTCATTCTTGACTTTTTTTAATAAACAACCTGATAACCTAAACGACAGTTTTCACAGGACATGATTGCCCTTTTAGAACATCTTTTATGTGTGTGTTTAAGATGTATGTTGTTTATAGCAAGTATTACGGAGTAAAGGCAACTATCTGGTATTTTTATTCAACTGTCAACCACAATAAAACAAGCAACAATGAGTACGTGTCGTCTATGTCGAATATAACATGCTTTCAACATTAACTGAACGTTATAACGATGTTTAAATAAATCAAATTTACATGCTTTATTTTTGACAGGTAAACCAAAAAAGGCAAAATGTAATTGTACTATATATACAGGATATATTACATAAAACGGCAACGGGATTGTCATAAGACGTGTCGCCGCAAACAGCTATCGTCTTCTCCACATACTGGTATGTATAGATCGTATTGTCTCTTAAGTGTCTTGAATACTGTTTTGAGGCTGGATAGTAAGTGTTGTTTTATCTGTAAGAAATACATTTGTTTTTGTGTTTTAGCTTTTTGTTTCACGTTGTAAATGTTTGTCTTTATCCGGATTCGTAAATATCCCTTGACTTTCGGCTCTTGTTGTTCGGTCAATTTCCTTTGCTATTTTTCTTAAAACTAGTAGTGTTCAATTATTTATATTTGTTTTGACATGCAATACATTGTATTTGAGCATTAAGATTCTACTGACCATAGAAATATTTTGACTGAACTATTTTTTTTTGGTTTGATTTAATGGTGGTAAACGCCACTGTCGGCAATTTTGAGCTTTTATTTGGGGAGGATGCCGGAGTACCGTGAAAAAAACTAAGAGCTTCTTTCGGAAATTGGCAATCTTTGTCAATTTTTGCCAATGAAAGGACATTAATTATACCTATAAACTATACAAACTTGCAATGTTACAAAGATGTTTATGAATGTATATGAAAATCAAAGGTTGTTAGAGCATGCAAAATAGTCCGTTTTTACCTAAACGGACAGTGGTGACCGATTTCGTCCATCTGGATAACGGTATTTAAAAAAGAAATACCAAAGTTAGTTTTTAAACTGTGCCAATAAAATTAACCTTTTTCGAGTGAGTATACAGATTTCAACGGTAGGTCAAAAACAGCAGAGGCTACAAAAAGTCAATCACATTCAACATAAAGACTAAAATGCATGGGTCTGGTCGACAATATATTTCAAGAGATCGCCTAATGACCACCTATTTAAATTCCTTATAATAAATATGTTTATTTGAAGCACAAACAGCAGAATTACGTGCGTTAAGCAGATTATTTTTAGGACATTAAACCAAAACCTATAGATAATTTAACAAAGGGTGATGTTTAAAGATTTTTTATAACATTGTTAACGACAGCTTGTTTGTCTTATTCCTAACTTTATCGCAGTTTTTAAGAATAACTATGTGACCATTTCTCGGAAGTACGTGTATACTACAATTCTTTGACTTTTGTTTTCAATGTGAAGTTTCAACATATCTTCAGGGTTTTAGTGTAAATTATTGTCTGAAATTGGCTTCCATTGTTAACTATATAATTTGTACATCATTTGTTAATATGGCAAGACTTCCATCAAAGGATTTCGATTTCTCTTAACGTTCTTATTGTCGTTGTAACGTTTGAAAAAGCAGTAATTATGTACATTTTATATTGACAAGTAGATTGTGTTAATTTCAGGTTGCGATGTCGCTAAATTCCAATGCCAAGGTCAGAACAGAGAGTTTGAGACTACTACCAGTGTTTGCGACAAATGTATATGTACTAAACAAGGCATGAATTGGGGCCATAAATGCAAATAACAAGTTCATGTCAAACATGAATAGCAAAACCAACTCTGTATTATTTTTACAATATAATGTATACACGCTGTATAAATGTTATAATATACTCACTCAAAAAAGAAACGCAACATACAAATATGAGAATTTTACTTTTTGTATTATTTTAACAATTTATCATATAAATAATTAATACAGAAATTTAGAAATTGGGACACTTCTTGTTCATGAGCTCTTGGATGTCTTCCATTTGTAAAGAGAAAATTTTTAAATAATATTCTAATCTATATATGTGTAATATACAAGTTTTCTGTTGTCAACATAACCAGCCCTTCAACTACGCATCTATTGCCTTCATTTTGCTTTAAGCTATCAAACCTTTTTTATATTTAAGATGAAGTCCGTTGTGATTTTTGGAGTTTTGCTTTTTGCCCTTGCAATACAAGGTAAGATTATTCGGTTTCTATAAATCACTGTTCTTGTATTCCTAAAACCCCATTGTATTTGTAAAAGTGTTTTGATTAACTACATGTAAATTACAATTTTATGGAATATTTAATTTTACAGAAAGCTAATGGGTTTCAATTTTTAAATTTTATGTGCATTTTAACTGCAGATTAACATAAAGCAGTTAACTCTCCAGATAATAAATTGTATTTTAGCGACATCCTTGCCTTTTTTGTAATTGATACTATATTGTTGACTACATATTCGAAAAATAAATTAAAACTTTGAGTTCCATTATTTAATCAATTTTTGTGGAAAAATGATTTGCATTTATTCGATTATTTAATCAAATAGTATTTATCAGTTATCAAACATATCTACTGCTATAGTCATTTTAAAACTGTATTTCAAATTTATGTACAATACCGATAATTAAGACGGCAATCGGTTTTACGTATATTTATCGTAGCACAATTTCACGCATGTGTTAGCTAGAGAAAGTCATGCGGCACCTTTGATAGAGGTGCCGCATGACTTTCTACAGCTGATTGTAAAGAAAAAGAAGAATGTTTTTTTTATTTTTAATATGAGGTTTCTGTGTGTCTTTTTTAATAGTTTATATGAATTGGTCGATCGTTAAGGGGTAAATGTTACATAAAGATGACAGGAAAATTCTGAGATTACTTTCTGTTCTCTTCTCTCGTTTTTGACCCGATAGTTAAAATAGCAGACGCGACGGTTTTCACATAGCATGCTCGCCTTTTTATGATATTTATATTAGCTGTTATGTGTATGTATGTTTTATATGTTTATGTTTTGTTAGCATCTTTTTAATAGCCATTTCTTCTTAATTTGTCCTTGACTATTCAATTTTATGACATCTAGATAACTGTTTATTTATCATTTTTTGGAGCCGCGGTTGTCGAGTGGTTAAGTTAATTCGTATATTATTGATCTCGGGTCTGTCTACACTTTGGTTGCGGGTTTGACTTACTGCGTGAGGGTGTACTGGACTTCAATCGTATTTGACAAGGTTGCCACTATTCTAATGGAAGGTCAGGAGTTTTCGCTTCTTGCCCCAATAAAAACTGGACGCCATGATATAGCTGAAATATTGGAAAAAGTGGTGTTAAACGTCCTTCATAGAAACGAAAAAATAGCGACCTTGTTATTTATATGTATTCATTCCATGTATATGTTTGCCAGCATTTAGAAATTTAAACGTATCACATAGGAAAGGGGACGATCCGATAAAATTCAATCGATTATCGATGTACAACTGTTTGTAAAATAGAACCGTTGTTGGCCGGCTGGATACATGTTATTTAGTTTGTCATATGCCAGCGTGCCGACACTGCGGTAGTCGATTAATGTCACGTACTACAGGCAGGGTATGTCTGACATCTCCTGAATTGCGAATTATTACCAGTTTTTTTTACCAACACTTGTGATTTCAGCGGGTACAGTCGTCCTCTAATATCAACTATCAGATGTCATGATATAGCGGAAAAATTGCTAAAATCACATGTAAAAATCAATTTTATAATTGCTTCTTTTTGTCAGGTCAAACACAATGTGATTGTAAAATAGATGGTGTGTGCAGGCGATTTGGTGAAATATGGATAAAAGATTGCTTTACTTATAACTGTGTTCAGTACGGAAATGGATGGAGTTCTGATGTTGTTGGAGCAGGTAACAGTCTGTTTTAACCAGCTTTTTTAATTGAGTCATCAAAACCACACTAATTGACAGTAGTATTGGTATTGAACAGTTAATATTGCACAACATTTTTCTAGATTCTAAGAATTAAATATTGACTTGGAATAGTTACCTTTGAACCATTTCTAGGAAGTTTAGTGACTTTATTATTTGTGTTAAATAAAAATATCAGAGTGGTACATGTATCCGCTAAGTGTTTCTCATATTAATAAAGGAAGGCTAGATTAGAACTTTGTTTTCGTTGGGTAATCTACTCTGAATAGTTCTTTCAATAATCTTTCTCTATTTCTTCGTTGGCAATGTCTTTTAAAAACATTCCAAAACGTATTAATTGTGCACATTTTATTTGTACATACAACTTGTGTTCATTTTAGCATGCAAAGACGCTTATGGTCAATGTAGAAATCACAACGAACGAATGACCATAATTTCCGGTGGACGCAGAAACGACAATTGTATCTGTTCAGTTAACGGCAACAGGTGGAGCTATAGATGCACCACAAACTGAGAAAAATACTGATCAAATGTCAATGGTAAAACCAAGAAAATCGACGTCACTAAAATAGAAGACTAGTATATAAACGTTGCATAATTGCTATAGGAATCTCTATTAATTTCTGCTTAATATGTATTCAATTTAATTTTATTTTATACTAATACTGTTATAATATATAAATTTTATTGTCAATCTTACGTATACATGTAAAACAAAAACTGTTTCTTGGATTAAACCATTATCATACTTTGTTCATGTTTGTACTTTTCATGACAAGGAATTAATTATTTGTTATCCCCTTGTACCTTTGTGGATGTATATAATAAGTGAAGTCTGATAATAAACCAATAACAAATAAAACCTTGTAGCCACAAAATCACAGAATATATATGCATGAATTGTTAGTCAGCATATTTTATCCATATGTCTTGTGCTCAAAGGTAAAATACTTGCTCTTCTAGTAATATTATTATAAACGATTACTGGTGTACCGGTAATCAGTAGAATGATATACCGTACATGTACATGTAATTTGCAAGGTCCCTAATCTGCACAATTATATGTTTGTCATGTTGGTGTTTTATTTGTTGAATAAAGGTCTGAAGTTTTAAACGGCTTTAAAATACCCATGATGTGCAGCATATTTGCCGAAATCAAGACGACGTGTTTGCTGTCATTCCCCCGTTGCTTAATTGTTCTTCTGCAAGCACTTGTGCATTCCTAAACTAATCGCTAGATTAATATTTCTCTCGTTCTTTTGTAAAATATACTCATTCGAAAAAGAAATGCAACATAACAATTGAAATTTTTACTTCATATATCATTTTAACAACTTATCATATAAATAATTGATACAGAAATGTAAAAATTGGCACACGTCTTGTTCATGAGTTCTTTTACCATGGAATATAACATTTTGTATCATATCTCAATAAATCACGCAAAAAATATCAGTATCTGTTGTGCAAACCATTTGTTTGTAACCCAGCCGTTACTCTTCAATTAACATTGAGTGCGAACTCGCAGTATCCTTAACCACACTGAAATGGCTGCTCTAATTGTTGCAGAATTTGCGGCGGTGGTTGTCGTTTGCGCACGCGCCGATCCAGTTCATCCCACAGATGTTCAATTGGGTTAAGATCCGGTGATCATGATGGCCAACGGATTACATTGACATTCTGTTGCTTTTAAAATCTACTGTTAGACATGCTGGATGTGGTCGTGCATTGTCGTGTTGAAAAATTTCTTTTTGAATGTCTATTACGGGCAATAAATGTGGCCGTATAATTTCGTTTCTATACCTAACAGCGTTAAGATTGCCTTGGATATGTATCAGCTGTGTGTTCTTGGCGTAAGAGATTGCGGCCCACATCATAACACTGCCTCCATCAATATTGACTCTTTCTACAACACGTTTTGCGCAAAACGTTCATTTCGGCGTCTCTTCACTCGTATGCGACCATCTCGCTTTTCAAGCTGAAAACGTGACTCATCGAGGAACCACACTCTTCTCAAATTATGTAAATTCCATACACGAACGGAAGTACACCATCTAACCCTTGCTCGGCATTTTTGGCGTGTCAGTAATGCTCCAACGTAAGGTCTTTTTGTCCGCAATAAATGAGAGCGTAACCGATTCCGTACTGTTTGTGGTGATATACGGCGCAACCCAGGGACGTTTACAGCTGTTTCTATTGCAGCAATAGTCGCGTTCTGTAGATGGAATAATCTAAAACGCGGACGCCCAAAACGTAGTCCGTCTGTCGTAGGACCAAGCTGCTGGTAGCGTCTCTAAAGGCGTGAAATTTTGCTGCGAAGAACATTGTATGTTCTGGCAACAGCATTCTGTGATTCCCCGGGCCTCTATTCGACTATAGCGATATTCCGGATAGTATCATCTAACCTTGGCATTGCGTCACCTCATCAGAATTTTATTTTACTAATGCAGTCAAGAAAAGAAAAAAGCGGGGTTTTATACCGATTTTCTTCGTTAAAAAAAAATACCCATGATTTGCACGTGAAAGTCGACCCTGTTTTTAGCCATGCGTAATGCATAATGTGTTCCAAATTTCGACCACAGTTGTTCACAGGTGGGTGAACTTAAATGCTTTCACCTGGAAACCTTTAATTTAAGGTGTAAGTATGGTTTTATTTATATATATTTGAATATTTATAGGAAATTTGTCCGCCAAAAAATGCTGTAAAAAAATTGATCCTATGTTGCGTTTCTTTATTGAGTGAGTATATGTTATATTAGTTTCAATTTAAATTTTTATTAAATTTAATCTTTTCTCAAACGTTTAATTGTAAATATATAAACTTAGTTCATGCTGTGTTTATTGGTAAAGAGTGCTTTTGATACATATATGTAGTGCAATAATAATGTTTTGGTAACATTATACGTTTGGTGTTGAATATTATACAGTAATGTTTAGTCTTGCAATTAACAAATGAAACTGGAAGCTACAAAATCGCCACAAATGCCTGTTCAATTAAGACATTTTTTCTGTATCTGCTCTAGGCCGAATTTTAATGCCGTTATAATCCAAAGTTAGTTTTGTGATTTGTCACTAACACAATTTTTAAAAAGCGAGGGTACGATTATTCGTTCTATATTTGCGCCGTCCAAAATCCGTGTCCGTCGAATTTTACCCATTTCCGATGCGGTTGTATTTACTATGTGGAAATGATTCGGTTTTGAAAATATTTATTGCATTGACAACTGGTCTGGGACTATTCTGTAAAGGTTCCTAGTGCTCGACCAGCAGCTCCAATACTCCACACTTTTTCTGTGGCAGTTAAAATTGTGCTCCCGTTAGTCCATCGCTTTTTGCGTAATTTTTAAAACCCACTCTAGTTTCAAATATAGATGCAATACTGTTTTCTTATCGTTGGACGTTAAGCAAGCATTCAGTCAATTAAGTTATGTCAAGACGATATAAAAGGCGTAAACTGCTTAAATTCATACAAAAGTAAGTTAACATCAAAGAGAGCATTAGTAACCTGCATACGTAAGACATGTGTTGTAACACTGTCGAAAAGGTCTTATTTAAACAACTACAAACGTGTCTGATCGTCCCCCGATTGCTATGACCATAACGCAAAAAAAAACTGACAAATAACATGATGCGAAAAATAAATGTGAAAGATGGCAGCGTTTTGTACAAGGCAATGACTACAAACAATATTGAATACGACTGTGATAAGAAACGATTACTATCTTTTGGTCTTCCTAACTATGTGATATCAAGACGAAAGTCAATCTAAAACTGTAGACGATGCAGACCCATTTTTATCTAACGAGATATAAAGCATAAATCAACGCATACTGTATCGATTATGGCCACTGAGGAGGAGCCGAAATAAGCTGGTTCTTTGGCAATACATATGAAAAGAAATAGACTGTTGCAAAAGCAAGTCGTAATAGCAACTAGAAAAGGGGACGTGGATCAGGAGTACGCTCTGAAATAAAAATATATAGAACTATGAAGATAATCCACAAACTTGATAAGTTATTAATCAAAATGGACTACAGAACAACTTCAAAGTAAACAACGAATAGTTGCAGAGATGGTCATTTGATAAAAGACAATAGGAAAATAATTCCAGACCCCTAGCCAACAATGAACACTCAAGGCTAATGGATCATGACTATTATTAAAATTTGTACAGAAGCAGATATCATCACCTGTCATCAGTTATGTTAACCCTGTGCACTATATGTACTTGTCTATACTGATAAAGAACTAAATTTAACATGCATTCAGTAATACCTGTACATTTTAGTCATAGTTCCTGGTAGTTATTTCTGCGTCTAGCCTTGCTCCGGTGTCTTTTTTGTATAAAAATAAATCCTGAATCAAGATTTAAGATGTAAAAGGGTGTTTTCATTAACTTTCGATTTATATATTTTTGTATGTCCTTGGTTTGGTTATAGACCTGTAAAAGAAGAGAGTTATCTAAAACAGCAAACACCCTTTACGTATAAGACAATTAAGCAATGGCATATGCAACTACTTCGGTCATAATAGGTTCGATAACTCCGTTTTAGTATAAACGACTGTATTATCATAAACAGCAGAATGTTATAATATATCAAGCTCTGTTAATACAGATATAATGTTGTTGTACCTTTTTAAAAAAAAAAACTTTAAAAATATTTTAATTTTTAAATATTGGGCAACTGTTTTTGTTCATTATTTTTTCTGTATAACATTGTATAGGATTAGAAAAGGAGGTTCAAATGTATATTATGCAGTTATATGGGTTGTTTCTGGTTTTTTTTTTTTTTTTTTTAATTTAAAAAAGGAACATAGAAAAAACAATAAATTATGATTACCCAACATGTGTGACACATATTTGTTATTTACATGTAGAACACCTGCCCACCTTTAAAATCATGAAATATAACCGATGCTGTGTTGTCCTGATACTGATTGTGTCATAAACTTGTACAGGATGTTTATGTAACAGTGTATTCCTAAAAACTTGCATTTCGACAACCTTAATGACTTCTTAAGGGGCTTTTTCGATTAATTTTATAGAAACCATTTATAATCACAAAATTAAAGTTCATTTCCACGTGCAACGTGACCACATGTTTTACTCATGACAGGGACAGTCTATACTAACTACTAGCATATACTGTACTTGCTCATGACAAGACAAAATAAGCACACGAGGGAAATTCCACTCTTTATAAAGACAGTATTCATCAAGTCAAATAATTTAAATATTTTCAACGCTTTTTAAGTCTTACTTACAATTTAAAATTAACACCAATTACATTATAATAATTGAGCCTTAAAAATACCTCACGACGCCCTGTCACTACAGATATGCGAAGTCGTGTATGAAAATAATGTTTCGCTTAAAATCTCAACATCTTTCAACGAAATTGGAAGAAAGATTACGACGGCTTATTAGTGCCAAACAACAAAAAGAAAAAAAAATTATTTCGGATTAATAAACCGTACAAACGGATTAATAAACGTACAAACGATTAAATAAATCGTACAAACGGATTAATAAACCGTACAAACGGATTAATAAACCGTACAAACGATTTAATAAACCGTACAAACGATTTAAAAAACCGTACAAACGGGTTAATAAATCGTACAAACGATTTAATAAACCGTACGAACAAAATAAATATTTTTTTCTTTTTGTTGTTTGGCACGAATAAGCCGTCGTAAAAGATAAACAAAGTTTAAACTGATAAAAAGTATATAAATTTAAAGCTGAATGTATCTAGATTACCAAGCAAGTTGCACAAGCTTAGTATCATTAATTTTGTATTGGAAATATTGATTTTTGTAGCATGTGTACAGCGATTTTTATCGTGGTTTATATGGCGATCAGTGGTCGTTTTCATCGGTAAATATGGTAAATTGTTAAATGGATTTGGAAGAAACTTCTTCAAACATTAAACTATTTAATTGCAATTTTCGGGAAATAATTTATCACAGAAACACAAACAAGTTGCACACGATCGTTTAGAGAAACCATTAACTTGGTTTTTTTTTAAAACTTTTTATGCGTTCCATTGAAATTTTACATGATTACGTCATTAAAATCTAGTGATGTCCTCTGTTCCCTACTTGCGGTAAACAAGCTTAAATATCTCCCATTTGCAGTTATCTGTCCTTTACAGCAGGTACTTTATAGTACCTACTGTGGGTTAAAAGTAGTTTTTCTACAATATTTTTTTATTCACATATAGCAAAGCATCCGGTAAAATTTATTATGATATGCAAACTATTTCTGCAGTTTTTTTAGTTGTACTGGAAGAGTCAGTCCACAGACATTATTTTGAAAAAAATAAAAACTTGTTTTTTCCTTATCTGTTCAATACTAGATACCTGCTGTTAGACAAGACAACTCTTGCAAATGGGAAGTAACTCTTGTATTCTGAAAATAGGGAATAGTTGGATATGGGTATCTGACAACATCATCATCTGAGGATTGTTACTTGTCCCTTAAGTGATCGATTACATGCTTCTGGGAGGTTCTATAGTTATGGAAGGTATTTGCCGTTGACAGAATCGATTAATTTAGAACCTACAGCACATCTTGCAACAAAATACAATGTATATGTTTATATATTATTTCTTCCTTTTTGTAACATAGTTTCTATGCTGCCTATATAAATCCAAATTGTTGTCTCGAAATCTATACAGGAGATCTTGAGATTAAAAACATTACCTCTACAATCAAATCGGCCTAGGTCTCTTACCGAGAAATTCTCGACATATGTGCAAGGGGAACACTACAGTATAAACTGTATATTAAATGTGATCAATCCAACTTTTCAAATGTCGACATCCCTTCATTGATCAGCTCCATTTAGGTTTTATGGCCGTCATCTATACTTAGTTGATTCATAAACTTTTCTATTCGTTAGTAAAAAATATATTTTACCTTATGTGGTTACATTGTATCCACGCAAAACGGCCAATCTTGCACCACTTCGGGCCACGGGGGGGGGGGGGGGGGGGGAGGGGTAACTTAGTATATATAGGGGTAATACTGATGTGCGGCCCGAATGGGTCACTTTTTTAGCTTTCCAAAATATATGGATAGGTAGCTTTTTTCAATGAAAAATATATCATTGGGTATTATCTAAATATATCAATGCCTCAATTCTCATCAAGCATGTTAAACCACAGTGATTTTACAAACAACGTGTTCCATTAACATCAAGTTATCATTTTGGTAGTGAATGTACTATTTTGTCAATGTGGATGTGCAGAAACAAAATATATGAATAGGTCTGATTTAATCATTCAATATATGATTAGATCCTATTTTATAATGTCCGAAAATATATGAATAGGGTGGGTTTTCAAATGTTCGTCCGCAGACCTGTACCTAAAAGTATCCTTAGTTTACCCCCCCCCCCCCTTGCTTCGGGCGTGAATTGTATAAACACAGCTATAATAAACTATGTTTTTAGCATATATACAAATAGCAGACACATTTAGGTTTTAATTTTACATTAATAACACTTTAATTGCCGATCTTCATACTTCTGATAGCATTTGAAATTCGCAAATATTCCAATTTTCAACATTCCGGAACCCAGCTCTCGGACAGGATTGTGTGCATTCTAATGGCCTAAATATTTATTAAAAATTTGTAAGTATTTAAAATTTGAAGCCAATGCTTAAACACTTAAAAACATTTTGGAGTATTTGACTTGCAATCCTGTCTTTAGAAAGAATAGAATCTACTGCAAGCTGAATCGAAAATGTGATCAAGAACTTGTGATCTACATAGATTTCTATAAAAGTTAATTTTAAAAAGACCACAAAGAAGCTATATCTATAGGTATGTCTCAAAGGAAGTTTTAAGGTATAACTGTTTAATAAACATCCAGTACAAAGATTACAAGTTTATGACAGTACAAACCATATCAGGATTACACAGTGTTTCAGTGAGAAGTATAATCAACACCCTTTGTTGTACCCCTTTTGAACCACTAAAATAACAATACTTAATTATGTGATTTTAAAAATGTTGGCATTCCGGGAACACACCACAACACATGTGACGAATATTTGTTATGTAACCATAATTTATTGTCAATTTCATTTTTTTTAATAATACAATATAAAGTCGTAGTTTTGTAGAAAAAGTAATGATGAAACAAAAAACAACCTTATATACAGAAGGAACTCATTTATCATAAAACATAAAAATAAAAAATATATTTAAAGAAATGGACGGAAAACTTTGTCTCATTGTAATAAGATAAAAAAACCATACACGTGTTATTAATTATAGTTTGATATATTCTACAATTTTTATGTTAATGAGACGTTGGTGATTCATTGAAAACAGAGATATATCGAGCCTAACTATGACTAATAGTTGCCATATGCATGCTCGGATGATGATGTGAAGGTTAACAGCGGCCGATCCAAAGAGCTGCCCAGCCCGTCCCCAAGAGGTGAATGTGGGATGACCCGTCGATTTTTGAGGGGCCGGTTGTCTTGTTATCATACGGAAAGCCTGAACTCAGATCGTGCAGTGGGTAACGTGTTTGGGCGGTGCCACACTTCTTGCACGATAAAGACCCTTTTTTTAGATGTGTTATAGTAGGATCGTTGTAGCTTCTACAAAAGGCTAATTTGTCTTCCTTTATTCTATCTCATACTTTTCAACTGGCATTCAAAAGTGTTTGTGTTCGCTATACTCGTTCTCGTTGCGAATATAGCTGAAATACTGCTCGCTGGACGTAAGGCAAAAATCTAAGCATCAAATTACTAATGTACGTGTAAAAAATTTCTTAAGTATCATTTCCAAATAATCAAACGTGTCACTTTAAGGAACCGGGAAATATTAATATTGGGGGATAGTGTGTAGGATCGTTACATTTCGAATCCAGACTATATGTCCTAAAAACTTGCTCTCCTACATCAGATGTGTTGCAAAAAATTGGTTGCCCTATCTATTGAATAGTTATATGGTGACAGTTGAGTATACGTAAACTTTCAGGTTGTTAGTGTTGTTCGATTTCATATTTTATGTTGGTTTTGAATTAAAACCATCTTGTTTTGATAAAAGTTTGTTGTCCCACATGCCCATCAGTGATGAAAATAACAAAACTTGGGGCCCCATGTACATGCAGACATACAAAAGTATATGTGTCCTATTTTGCACCAGTTGAAGACCACTCCAACCCCCCCCCCCCCCCCAAAAAAAAAAAAAAATAAATAAAATAATAACAAAATAATAGCGAGCATTGCAGATGCGAGCTACACGGTTACATGCATGTGACTGTGTAAAAAAAAGTCACGTGATCCATATAAACAAATCCATTTCAGCATTCTCCGGCACAGAGAACATAACTGGTTATAACAGATATAACCTCTGCCACACGTCATCCTCCATTTACTGCGGGACTACATTGTCGTCTGCCCGTGACGTTGGTAAACAAAGAACGAGGTTTGTAAAATAATACACGAGATATTATTTATTTTTATATAATCTTTTAAAACACTTTTGATACATTTTTACATTGAGATTACTATGTTTGTACGAGAAGCTTATCCGTCATGGGAGATATCTCTCACGATGTCAACCAATGGTATGGCAGAGATTAGAAAAGACGTCACGTCATCAATGGAATGTAGAGGCACTGTTAGGGGGCTCTGAAGTAACGACGTGAACAATGTGCGATGCTCGCATTTAGGCTGCGCCTACATACATATTAATAAAACCTGCTAAGACTGGAACTTGAATGTTTTCGGACTCCCCATTTTGTTTAAAATTTCACACAAGCACAGTAGCTTATATTTTTAATGATTATTTTTAAAATTGCTGTTACATCCGGTTTTTAATGTTGGTGCTGTTCCGATCAATTTCGCAATTTGTAATTTGAGTGTCAAGGAACGATAACTCTTTAGCGCGCCAAGACTTGAAGACGATAGTCCACTGTCCAGATTCTTTCGAAAATCTTATGAATATTCATCATGTCAATTGGTAATATCATAGTAAAAGCCGTCATCTAAGGTAACCTTTTTGAGATTTAGTAAGTGCTTCCCACCAAGACATTGTGAAACATCGAAAGCAGTGTTATTTAGCTGGACTACGGATATCTATTTACAATGTCTTTGTCGATTGGCGTTAGAATATTTTATTCAATAAAATATCAACCATGGTAAGAAATCACAAACAGTATATACCAATACCAGTATACGAACAAGTGTATATGCAATTGTCAATTTTAGAAAGTTGACATTTTATCTGGGATGATCCATAAAAGCTCCAGAGCTTGTTTCCAATGGGGTCCCATTATGTAAACATCTTAAATGGATAAGCAACACATATATCGTGCCTTAACCTATTCTCGATAGTCATGCAAACATTCATTTTGTCATAAAACGAGGATTCGCACAGTCTTCTGTTTGTCGGCAATTTTCTTTTAGGACACCACTTTGCTCCTCCGTAATGAAAAAATAAACAGGTTCCACGTTTAGATGTTTAAAATTCTCCCAAATACAGAGTACCATATATTTCGATACCTTTCCGTAATCCCAAAAATTTCTTCAACTTATGGTACATTAGACGGGTCCTATCTTTTAAACCAATGCTCCAATTTAAACAAATTTTATATGAATAACATTTTTAATTACATTTTATGGTATTTTATTTTCAGAATAGCCGTGCATAGCTAATTACGCATACATTATTGAGAACTGGTGGCGTAGTATACAATATGTCAAAAATTAGGTTGTTCGAATATAAATTAGAAGAGCTTGGCAATAACCGGACGCTTCCTTGTAATTTTTTGCAAGTGTGTAGTTGTTTATCTATGAACCAAATGGGTAAATAAATAAATAATAACTTTTAGATAAGAACAAAGTTTTATCTAAAATTAAGTATGTATTTCGTCAAACTCTGGAAAATTAGCGATTGATACGACTGTGTGATACAAAACCTTGTATCATCTATATATGTGATACAAGATGTACTTTTGTCGGAACTACTTCTTGACGTCACAATGAATGATATAACCAATGATTCGTTGAATGACTTTCATTTTATGAATGAAATATGACGTCATAATGCGTGTGACGTTAGGGGCTATATTTTATAAACAAATGCTTCGTTGAATGTTAAATTTTAAATTGTAAACATTCAGTTTTATTCTGCCCTTTTTATACTTCTTAATTTTAGATAAACTTATTACATACATTTAAGTGTATGTACAACTACCTGTATCACGTCTCGACAGTTGCATACATTCCGCATCACAACTCGACGCTGCGCGTCTCGTAGTGATACGAATGTACACAACTGTCTCGACGTGATACAAGTAGTTGTACCTACACATAATGTATGTAATGTGTATTTATCCCATAATATCTTAAGCAACGAGAACCGGCAAAGCCAGGATACCTTAATTACTTTAGGTGAATATAAGTTCAAAGGAACAAACATTTGTACCTTAAAACAGTAGGATATTTATTGTCAATAAAATAAAAATGGCTGAGATGACGAACCACCAGAGTTTTCCATCAAATGATCTTATACACTATTTTTAAATTTATCTAGATTTTTAATACATTTTATGTTATTTGTAGCGCTTTTGTAAGATGTCACTGAAGTGTTCCCGTTCGCGATCTCATTCCCAATGTTCTGACGATGGTGCTTATTTAGCAGACAGTGATTACATGAATTTGCCTGTATCAACGTCACATTGGAACACATTATGTTTAGAAAAATTGGGAATTTTTTACAACAACGAATACTTAAATTCGCCATTAGACATAATAGAAAGAATAAATTCGGCAACAGAATGTTTTGGACCAATGACAACAGATCAGGCTCAGTATATTAGTGAATTTTTGCAAACTCTTTATTTCGATATATCTATAAACGAATCTAAGAAACATGAACAGGAGCCCACCGAACAGCACCTAACACAAGTTATTTTACCAAAACTTGAAGAACAGGTATTAAAAATCCGAGAACACTTTTCTAAAGGGTATGTCTAATAGTGTTATAAAATGAGTATTTTTATATAAAGCCTGTATTATCATGATTATGTCTGAGGCAGTTGTATTGGGTCAAGATCTGCTGTATTGACCTGAAGCAAAAGTACCAATACATAGACTTGGACTGTACTAGCAAGGGCTGCTCTGGCTTCTAAAAAAATGGTGCCAAAAAAACCGCCACTTACTGCGTTTTTCCTTCGCCAATTTTGTAAAAGTGTCGCCAGATTAGACAAAACACTAGATCATTATATGACACGGCAAAATTGTTTAACATGCGTGACATTTAGTCAGATACATGTACCCTACAAATATTCTGTCATGTTGCCAATGGATGAAATCCAAGTTTGCCAGACTTTTAATTCAATTTTTTCAAATTTTTGTCTCGAGCAGCCGCCGCGTGCAGGACCCGGGTGGCTAAAAGAATAGACCGCAGTCGCACTAGCTTGTCGTAAAAGGCGACTCAATAGCGCCCAGTACCCTGACCAGTGTGTCAGGTCGGTTTGCCTAAAGATGGACTGGGATGTGTGCCCCAGGTGGTTGAATTGGGTACCCCTGGCAAGCTGGGGTTGTCAGGCCATAATACGGAAAACCTGACCGCAAACCATATTAGTGCACCGTGTTGGAAAAAATGCCACGTTCCTCGCACGTTAAAGAACGCTGCTGTAGTATTCGCTATGAGTAGGGATTTCGCTCCCGCTACAGGAGGCTAAATTGCCCGACCCTATCCATCCTCCCATTTGCCAGTGGCAATCTAAAATCCGTTACACCTTTTTTACCTCGTGTCCCATCCCATTTTCATTCATCATCATTTCATGTTGATTTTATCATCCATTTCATGTTCATTGCCTGAATATAGCTGAAATATTGCTGCTTGGGCGTTAAACACCATTAATCAATCAATCAATCTCAAGCAGCCCGTACAATAATTCTATTTTAATTATGAAAAGATTTTTGATTGATTTCTTGTTAGCCAAAACGCATATTTTACAGCTTAAAAAAACGAAAATCGAACTATGCATGTGTGAGAGTTTTCTAATAACGAAATTAAGAGGGACGTCCGGTTCGGAAATCACTCAACAACAACAGCTTGGTCAGTTTTCATACCTGTATTTTATTTATTACATTATAACAAAAATATTACTACAACAATAAATTTGTTTTGTTATTTCTATACATTAATTGCTTTATTACAAAGTCTATTCAACTCCGATGCAGGTAAAGCCGCTTTTCTTCAGACAACTTTGTTGATTCATCTATTGACGATTTCCGTTTAATAACTCCAAATAACACACAGCATGTCAGTAGATACTACACAATACACATATATTTACGACCATAGAAGCCAACAAAGGGTCGTAAATGATGTACATGACGTAATCGCAGATTACCGATAAATTTAACACACGCATGCATCATTAAGCACTATAAAACCTAAGCACCAACAAAATCGCTAGACACAATATTATGTAGCCTATTGAAAAAAAAATCGCAATTGGCGACATTGGCCAAGCCCAGCGCGTCCCCTGGTACTAGTATCACTATGACTTGCCAATTACAATATAATGAAATTAAATATAAGTCTATAGTATTTCTAAGATAGAAGGAAAGAGAAAAAGCTTTTATTTGTTAATAAATAGATTTTACAATATTATTATAATTATGACTTTTGATTATTTAGAAAGTATTTTTTATCAGAGGATGGTAAAAAAATCATCGTGGAGACATGCACTTTTTGATGTGATATAATACTCTGTGGAACATTTACATGTTTGTATTGTTTTTCTACATGTAACTGGACTTTTTCAGAATACGAGTAAAGACTCTTCCAGAAGAATTCCTGCATGTTGTGACACATGTTCTGCGATATGAGCTTGGAAGGTACAAATCAGTAAAACGAATGTGTCCAGCTACAAAGGATTTATATGTGTCAGTTTTTAACCTGTTTGCAAGATTGTGTGGTGTAGATACAGTGTAAGTTAATTTTGCAGCATATGTTCGTTCATATTTTTGTACATACATATGAATGACCTGAAACAATTGTATAAAGTGTTCTCCCATGGCCCGTTAAGCACAGCTTTAGCATGGTGATTTATTTTTTGCAACTGTGGTTATATTTCATGCCGTGGTGCTATCCAAAACAGTGTCACAGATATATGTATAAATGGGGAAAATAAGAATATATATACATGTAGCATATAATACTGTAATATTAGTTTTACTTTCCTAATATATAGTTCTATGTGCGTCTATCTAACTACTTATATATGTAACAACACGTAACAAGATATCTATATGGACTATATTACAAATCAAGCAGGAATCACCCCTGTGTTTCCGGATTCCCATTGTACATGTTGTACTGTTCTGCGTTTCTAACAACCATAATACCGACCACATAACAACATTGACACTTGCCACTATTTTTTGTTGTATTGTTTTTTCAATGGATTAAAGCTGTGGACAATACCTTCCTTTAATTAATACCTCTGGTAAGGTTTATGTGGACAGGTGTACACATCAATGCTCGCTAGACTGTAATTGCCAGTTACGGCTAGATTTATTCATAAATAAATAACAGTACTGATTTCTTATCTCTTCACATTTTTTTTTTAAATTAGACAAATAAAGCTTAATTTTGAATGATTTCATTCATTTCATGTGGATACTGTAATTGAAGTTCAATTCATTTCCTTAAGTTCCCCTTAAAAGATGTGCATGCATATGGTGGTCACAGCTATTTGTGATTCTCAATAGAAATTTTGCACATACCTTCTTGTAATCCGATCCCATTTTAAATTTTAATTCTGTTATTTGAGCAGAAATTAGCAAAATTATTAAACCATCTGTAATTAAATTGTGTTTGATATGCATAAATCTGCATTAAAATGTAAAAATACGCTGATAAATTTTGACCTAAAAACACTAAGCACATGTACCCGTCCAGAGTTGCTTCCCCTGCTTTAGCTTATTATGCAGTATACATGTATTTTGTGTTCTTGGTGTATTTCGACCAAAAACTGATTTTGATACATTTTTAATATACTTTTAACAAAATAAAAGAATTAATAAATAAATCTCTACACCCTTAAATTTAATTTTAAAGAAAATAATGGAAATTATTACTCTATTAAATGAGAAACCAAATTTATTGACACCCGTTAAGTCCGTGCAAGACTGTTTTACGGTAGTCAAGGACGTTAAAAACCCCCATAAGTAAGTATTGACACCCACTGTCTAACCAAGAGCATTAAGTTGTCAGTGTAGAACGTAAAAAACTTCCCAAGTCAAATGTCCACACCCAGTTTTTCGTGAAATATTGATTACAGAACTTTTAAATGTGTTTGGCTGTGTATAGAAGTGAATTATAATTGAAATTGTATGTATTGCTTGTTGAATTATCTGATTATACACTAAACAAGGACCAAGTGTGAATAACACACTTAACTAAATAAAAAAATGTAATTTAAAAATAATGAGTTACTAGTATACAAAAAAGGAAATGAGACAGATGCTATGATAATGCAAAATGTTTGTACATGGCACATTGCTGGTGTAGCTTTAGTGTTATTTGCTGTAAGTGCCAATGTTAATAGTAGCTTTGTATTTATATCTGTTATCACCTGTTATGTATTCCAATAATTAAACGCAAACAAATTAATAAAATATTAATACTATCTCATTTATTACATGTATTAAATTCAACAAAGTTACTCCCAGTTAGAGATAACACACAAACAAAAATGCATGTGATGCATGAAATGTACAACATGATGTGCAAAATTGGACCCTCTTTCAAACACGACACGACAGTGCTTTCCAAAAAGACAAGAATGTTCAGATTTATTTATCCAGCTGTTAGATTGAAGGAGTCTTTTGGTAACATGTATGTATCCAGCTATATGATTGAATGAATCCTATGGTCATTTATCCAGCTGTCAAGATTGGATAAATCCTTTGGTTCTATATACAGTCTCTCTAATGCTTAAAGGGGGTGCTAGTAGTTGTTGGATATCTAACTGATCTACGTTCATTTTTGCCAGTTCCTCTTTAAGTTTTTTTCTAGCTGTTTGATGTCTATCACAGTCAGTCATTATGTGTGTTATATCTTCCTGAACATTGCAGTGTTGGCAAAGCGGGGATACATTTCTTACATATTGACCTATTTGACCTGCCAAAAGTGTTTTTCCTAATCTTAATCTTGTGATAGATTTCCAATGAAAGCGACTTCCTTGAAAGAAATAAGGTTTTTGTCCTATTGTTGGGTTTAAATTATAATACCATGAACCGTTGTGTTTGTTCCAGATATTTTTCCATTTTATTTTGAAAATTTGTTTAATTATGGAATGAAATTCGTTAAAAGTCATCTTGAATTTAAAGTCAATTTCATCTTTTTGTAGGGCTGCTTTGGCTAATCGGTCTGTTGTTTAATTACCAATTAATCCTACATGCATGGGAATCCATTCAATTGTTAATCTATATTTTTGGAACGTATATCTGCTGCCAAACAATAAATATAATTGAGGATATTGGGTCTTCTTGATTTATCGGTTTCTATTTCATAATGGAAATAGATTACCATAAACTAATCTAAAAATACTCAATTCTGCACCACGATGGTTTTAATGAATCAAATTATTTCTCTTATACTACACTTTGTCTATCATATATAAACTAAAATGGATCTTCTCTGGGATGGTCACACCTTACAAACATTGTCTTCAAAAGAGAAGTTAGTCAAGAGCTTCGTCTCGGGCACATACTTAGGAAACGTGTATGATTCAAATACCCCTCTCTAATTTAAAAACTTCCCAAGTAAGGTACTAGTAAACCAAGAGCTCGTCTGCACCTTATTAGGAGAACGCGTTCTTTCAAATATGCACTATCTACTAAACTATAATGTAATTAACACAATCCTCAGTAAGGTAAGACAAGAGCTCGTCTCGGGTGCCTACTGAGGAACACGCGTATTATTCTAACTATTCTAACACCCTCTGGTAAACTGACATATACTCCCCAGTAAGGTAAGCCAAGAGCTCGTCTTAGGCACCTACTGAGTTTGTTTGTTTGATGGTGTTTAACTCCACTTTCAGTCAAGTGCACCCTGCCTGCAGTGAGAATCGAACCCACAATCTCGAGCACAGTGTTGACAGACCACGTGATCAATAGTAAACAAACTACCTTGAACACTTGGCCATCGAGGCTCCTGCCTACTGAGGAACACGCGTATTATTCTAACACCCTCTAGTAATCAAACATAACTAATATATTCTACAGTAAGGTAAGCCAAGAGCTTGTCTGGGTCACCTACTGTTGAATGCTCGTATCCTTAAAAATGGTACAAAAATAAGCTTATGTATGTATGTATGTAAATATGTAAAAAAAAAAACCATAAGAAAAAAAAATTAAATTAATAAGAAATATATATATACAAACGTCTAAGTATTGTGACAACCATATAATATATCTATCCAGCGGATTTCTGAAACATCAGAAATACAGGGTTAATATCAAATATTTATATATACGTCTACAAATTATGCCCAACACTGTTTGAATTAGATTTTTAACACTGTCAAATTTTTGCTTTCCCTCAGCGGGATTCGAACTCACACCGTTGTGACACTGTGGCACCAATTCGCCTGCACTATGTCCAGCGGTCTAGACCCCTCGGCCAAATCCGCTATATAATAAATATAGCTTCATTAACCGGGGTGAATCTTAGACATAGACATAGTACATGTGTACTAGCGTGTGACGATGGTATTTTCGTAACCAATACGTATTAATCTGACAGTAATCTAATTCAGCATTTTTGTATATATTATATAGGATGACAAAGTTACTTGTCATGCAGTCACAGTAAGTAAATTATATACAAACGTCTAAGTATTGTGACAACCATATAATATATCTATCCAGCGGATTTCTGAAACATCAGAAATACAGGGTTAATATCAAATATTTATATATACGTCTACAAATTATGCCCAACACTGTTTGAATTAGATTTTTAACACTGTCAAATTTTTGCTTTCCCTCAGCGGGATTCGAACTCACACCGTTGTGACACTGTGGCACCAATTCGCCTGCACTATGTCCAGCGGTCTAGACCCCTCGGCCAAATCCGCTATATAATAAATATAGCTTCATTAACCGGGGTGAATCTTAGACATAGACATAGTATACGTGTACTAGCGTGTGACGATGGTATTTTCGTAACCAATACGTATTAATCTGACAGTAATCTAATTCAGCATTTTTGTATATATTATATAGGATGACAAAGTTACTTGTCATGCAGTCACAGTAAGTAAATTATATACAAACGTCTAAGTATTGTGACAACCATATAATATATCTATCCAGCGGATTTCTGAAACATCAGAAATACAGGGTTAATATCAAATATTTATATATACGTCTACAAATTATGCCCAACACTGTTTGAATTAGATTTTTAACACTGTCAAATTTTTGCTTTCCCTCAGCGGGATTCGAACTCACACCGTTGTGACACTGTGGCACCAATTCGCCTGCACTATGTCCAGCGGTCTAGACCCCTCGGCCAAATCCGCTATATAATAAATATAGCGTCTAAGATTCATCCCGGTTAATGAAGCTATATTTATTATATAGCGGATTTGGCCGAGGGGTCTAGACCGCTGGACATAGTGCAGGCGAATTGGTGCCACAGTGTCACAACGGTGTGAGTTCGAATCCCGCTGAGGGAAAGCAAAAATTTGACAGTGTTAAAAATCTAATTCAAACAGTGTTGGGCATAATTTGTAGACGTATATATAAATATTTGATATTAACCCTGTATTTCTGATGTTTCAGAAATCCGCTGGATAGATATATTATATGGTTGTCACAATACTTAGACGTTTGTATATAATTTACTTACTGTGACTGCATGACAAGTAACTTTGTCATCCTATATAATATATACAAAAATGCTGAATTAGATTACTGTCAGATTAATACGTATTGGTTACGAAAATACCATCGTCACACGCTAGTACACATGTACTATGTCTATGTCTAAGATTCACCCCGGTTAATGAAGCTATATTTATTATATAGCGGATTTGGCCGAGGGGTCTAGACCGCTGGACATAGTGCAGGCGAATTGGTGCCACAGTGTCACAACGGTGTGAGTTCGAATCCCGCTGAGGGAAAGCAAAAATTTGACAGTGTTAAAAATCTAATTCAAACAGTGTTGGGCATAATTTGTAGACGTATATATATATATATATATATATATATATATATATAATAAAACATTTTAAAAGAAACTTACATAAACAAAATCAAGTAATTTAAATATAACAATAATAATAATAATTATGAATTAATAATAATAGAAAGGAAACTAAATAATTCAAATTATCAAACAAAAAATAGTCTCCGTACAAGGTAAAATAAATACCGGTAACATTATAAACCACCTCAGAAGCAAATTATATTTAATGTTTTTTTTTGAAAAACTCAAATTATTGAATAATTCTAAGAAAGCCACATTATTAAACCCCCAAAACTCCATGTCCATAAGGACCGTCCGACCAAGGCCATTAAGTTGTCAGTGTAGGACTTAACAAAATTCCCCAAGTCAAGTCATCCTTGGGTTATGTACCCAGCTGTCAGATTGGATGAATCTTTTGGTTATGTGTCCAGCTGTCGGATTGGATGAATCCTTTGGTTATATGTCCAGCTGTCGGATTGGATGAATCCTTTGGTTATATGTCCATCTGTCAGATTGGATGGATCCAGCAAGGTAAGCCAAGAGCTGGTCTCGGGCGCCTACTGATTCTTAAAAAATGGTACAAAGATAAGCTTATGTATGTATATATGTATATATACAAATAAAAAAATAGAAAAAAAAATAAAATAAAATTATTAATGATCAAGAAATCAAAATATATTTATAATAAAAAATAAAAACAGAAAATTACATAAACAGCGTAAGTAATTTAAATATAACAATAATAATAATAATAGAAAGGATGATAAATAATAGAAGATATAAAACAAAAATTAGCCTCCGTAGAAGGTAAAATAAATACCAGTGAAGACACCTTTACCTTAAAAGTGAATTATATTAAATGATAATGAATTTTTGTCCAAAACTCAAATTATTAAATTCTAAAATAGCCACATTATTAAACCCCCCAAAATCCATGTCCGTAAGGATCCTTCGACCAAGGGCATTAAGTTGTCGGTGTAGGACGTAAAAAAACTCCCCAAGTAAGTAAGTTGGATGAATCCTTTGGTTATGTGTCCAGCTGTCAGATTTGATGAATCCTTTGGTTATGTACCCAGCTGTCAGATTGGATGAATCTTTTGGTTATGTGTCCAGCTGTCAGATTGGATGAATCTTTTGGTTATGTGTCCAGCTGTCAGATTGGATGAATCCTTTGGTTATGTGTCCAGCTGTCAGATTGGATGAATCTTTTGGTTATGTGTCCAGCTGTCAGATTGATGAATCCTTTGGTTATGTGTCCAGCTGTCTGATTGGATGAATCTTTTGGTTATGTGTCCAGCTGTCAGATTGATGAATCCTTTGGTTATGTGTCCAGCTGTCAGATTGGATGAATCTTTTGGTTATGTGTCCAGCTGTCAGATTGATGAATCCTTTGGTTATGTGTCCAGCTGTCAGATTGGATGAATCCTTTGGTTATGTGTCCAGCTGTCAGATTGGATGAATCTTTTGGTTATGTGTCCAGCTGTCAGATTGGATGAATCCTTTGGTTATGTGTCCAGCTGTCTGATTGGATGGATCCTTTGGTTATGTGTCCAGCTGTCAGATTGGATGAATCCTTTGGTTATGTGTCCAGCTGTCAGATTGGATGAATCTTTTGGTTATGTGTCCAGCTGTCAGATTGATGAATCCTTTGGTTATGTGTCCAGCTGTCAGATTGGATGAATCTTTTGGTTATGTGTCCAGCTGTCAGATTGGATGAATCCTTTGGTTATGTGTCCAGCTGTCAGATTAGATGAATCTTTTGGTTCTGTGTCCAGCTGTCAGATTGGATGAATCTTTTGGTTATGTGTCCAGCTGTCAGATTGGATGAATCCTTTGGTTATGTGTCCAGCTGTCAGATTGGATGAATCTTTTGGTTATGTGTCCAGCTGTCAGATTGGATGAATCTTTTGGTTATGTGTCCAGCTGTCAGATTGGATGAATCTTTTGGTTCTGTGTCCAGCTGTCAGATTGGATGAATCTTTTGGTTATGTGTCCAGCTGTCAGATTGGATGAATCTTTTGGTTATGTGTCCAGCTGTCAGATTGGATGAATCTTTTGGTTCTGTGTCCAGCTGTCAGATTAGATGAATCTTTTGGTTATGTGTCCAGCTGTCAGATTGGATAAATCTTTTGATTATGTGTCCAGCTGTCAGATTGATGAATCCTTTGGTTATGTGTCCAGCTGTCAGATTGGATGAATCCTTTGGTTATGTGTCCAGCTGTCAGATTGAATGAATCATTTGGTTATGTGTCCAGCTGTCTGATTGGATCTTTGGTTATGTGTCCAGCTGTCAGATTGGCTTGATATGTTGGTTATGTGTCCAGCTGTGAGATTGGATGAATCCTTTGGTTATGTATCAAGCTATCAGATTGGATTAATCATTTGGTTTGCTTATTCCCAATTCAGATTTCATCAAATCCAGGTAAAATGTTGACTATATGAAGAGGAAAAACAAGGTTGGGGCTTCCTCCCCAATAAAAGCTATATAGCTGAAAAATTGCTGAATTACACAGTTGAAGTATATTAAAAAAATATTCAATGATCAGGATGTCACTACATAGATCACAGAAAATTTGAATTAAACAAATGATAAATAGAAGGTTCAGATAAAAACAAACAGTCTGAGGTTTTCATTTGGTTAAAACTGATCAGAAAAAAATTAGATTCAGTTTGGGTTTAAAAAAAGTCACTTTTAGACATTAAGAACAGAAAACTGCTGTGTTTCCAAGACAAATGTTTTGTTCACACATACTCTCTCTCATATCTTTTCATGTTTCAGTCCTGGTTCTTTGTGGGGAACAAAAATGGAAGTTGGATATAATGATGTCAATTCTACTGCAGATCTTCTTATAATGCCATTGGATCATCCTGAAAGTTTTCCTAAAGACTACCCGGATGCAGACTCGGTAGCTGTTGTGTCTGTTGTAGAGGTATTATATTGTAATGTTTTTAGAAGTAAATGTGGATTCTAAAAAGCGTGTACAAGTAGGTGTATTTGTATGTATGTCAGGCAGGTACATGTAATGTAGTTAGCAAGAATAAACATGTTATGGTATAGAGGAAATGGTACTAGCAAAATTATCAGCATGTTTAATGAGAAAAATCACTGCAAAGTAAAAATACTTTTCCCATTTGATCAACATAACAATGCAAGCAGATATATCAAATCTTTCAAACAGTCTTTGTTAAAGATACACTGGTAAACCTAAACGGCTAAAATGCCCGACTTTTGGTAAAAATTAGAGCAAAATGGCTAAAAACTAAATTTTTAACCAGTTTTCGTTATTTTAACCAATATTCTCCAAAATTACACGTTTTCACCAATTTTTGCAACAGTAAGCCCATCAGTTCTCAGGATTTAATTTTAAATGAATAAAACCAGCATGATGTCTTGTTTCTTAAAATATATGTTTCATCTCAAGTTCATAAGGGAAACTTACAGTTCATTTTACCAAAAAAATAACCGAAAACTAAGCAAAAAAATGCAATAAATGACACAGTAAAAAATTAGAAGTTAATATTTACTGAAGAAATATACATGGTTTCAAAGTTCACCGTTTGTCCATGGTAAACATTATAATTTCAAATTTATGATAAATGCAGCTCAGTGTTGCAATTTTCAATTTTGTTATTATTTAGACATCCTTAAAAAGCAGTTGTCGGCCATATTGTGGGAGCCAGACAGACAAGACAGACAGACAGACAAAGTTTTATTTAAAGTCGGTACAGTAACAACATATAACATAAGCTCTAAAGAGCTTTTTAACCGACATACAGTACATAAATGAGGCCTAATGACAAGCTACATATACATACATGCAAACATACATTAGTCACCCATTAAATAACTTAATAAGCACTACTGACACACTACATTACATTAATGCAACATACCATAGCCACATACGTAAATAAGCACTACAGACATATTACATATACATTCATACAACATACATTAGCCATAGCCTCTTACTTTATTTGAAAAAACACAGAGGTTAAGATAACATTTATGGAATTATAACTAAAAGGAAGTTTGATCAAATAAAAGAAGGTGAAAACACATAAAAACAGGAGGAATATATAACAACATTTCTAATAAGATGCTACAGTAGGTACTATAATTAACATGTAGGAATAAAGGAAACTGACAAATAGTGGCATCATTACATACCCAGCACTATATTAGCATGTGCATGAGCACCAGCAAAAAACAGAAAACATGTACATGTAAATGCATATAATATGGACCACACAAGCATGCATACATAGACACAGGCACTACATATGACTAAAATAGTTAGTGAAACCAGGGATAAACAGAGAAGCACTGATTAGCAAGCTGTTTTATTTTGATAAAGCATCCAAGTTTAATAAAGCTATAGTAATATTTGTAACAAAAGCATTTATGAGCAGCATGCAGAGCAGTGACACGACTTGCCATTCCAAGAATTTATAAGATTTTTGAATTGAGAAAAGGATGATTCAATTCGGAAATGGTCTGGCAAGTCATTCCATGTTTTAGCTGCAAAATATTTAAATGAGTTTAAACCATACCTTGTTGTTCTGACTATGTTTGTTGTATTCTGGTGTCTAAAATTATATTTGTTTTGTTTAATTTCAATTAAATCATGTAAATAGACTGGGCTTTGTTTATTAATTATTTTAAAAGTCTCAATAGCAATACTTCTAATTATACCCCCTGCTTGAAAAGCGGGGGGTATATAGTGTTCATGGTGTCCGTCCGTCCGTTACACTTTCTATTATTTGCAACTCCTCCTACACCACTGAAAGGAATTTGATGAAACTTACACAGAATCTTTGTCTCATAGTGCCATTGTGCAGGAGATATTTAACATTTTGATCGGAATGATATTTGGGGTTTCCCATAGAAAAACATGGACTTTGTCATTGACCTAAGGGGGTCCCTATCTCTTATGTGCAACTCCTCCTACACCACTGAATGGAATTTAATGAAACTTACACAGAATGCTTGTCACATAGTGCCATTGTGCAGGAGATATTAAACATTTTGATCTGATCGATATTTGGGGTTTCCCTTGGAAAAACATGGACATTGTCATTGACCTAAGGGGGTCCTCATCTCTTATGTGCAACTCCTCCTACACCACTGAATGGAATTTAAAGAAACTTACACAGCATCCTTGTCACATAGTGCCATTGTGCAGGAGATATTAAACATTTTGATCGGATCGATATTTGGGGTTTCCCATAGAAAAACATGGACATTGTCATTGACCTAAGGGGGTCCTCATGTCTTATGTGCAACTCCTCCTACACCACTGAATGGAATTTGTTGAAACTTACACAGAATGCTTGTCACATTGTGCCATTGTGCAGGAGATATTTATTATTTTGATCGGAATGATATTTGGGTTTTCCCTTAGAACAACACGGACTGTCATTGACATAAGGGGATACCTATTTCTTATGTGCGACTCCTCCTACACCACTAAATGGAATTTGATGAAACTTACACAGAATGTTGTCACATATTGCCATTGTGCACTAGATATATTTAACATTTCGATTGGAATGATATTTGGGGTTTCCCATAGAAAAACATGGACTTTGTCATGGACATAAGGGATACCCATCTCTTATGTGCAACTCATTCCTACACCACTGAATGGAATTTGTTGAAACTTACACAGAATCCATGTCACATAGTGCCATTGTGCAGAAGATATTTAACATTTTGATCGGAATGATATTTGGGGTTTCCCATAGAAAAATATGGAGTTTGTAATGGACATAATGGACACCCATATTTTATTTGCAATTCCTCCTACACCACTGAATGGAATTTGTTGAAACTTATACAGAGTCTTGGTCACATATTGCCATTGTGCATTGGATATTAAACATTTTGATCAAAATATTATTGGAGGTTTGCCATAGAAAAACATGGACTTTTTCATTGACATAGGGGATGCCATTCTTCGGGGGATTGGGGAGAATTACATGTATTATCTGCAATTTCGCCTTCACGTTTAACTAGATAAAGTTTCAATTTCATAATTAAGAACACCTGAATTTTCAAAGTAATTGTGAAGCGGGGGGTATCAATGGTGAGCATTGCTCACAGGTGTTTTTACTCTAGTTCTTCTTATTTTTAGTGAGGGCATTTTGGATCTGGTCAGGAGTTCTTCATAAGAACTGGTGTTATCATTGTAAATAAATTTTAAGGCTCTCCCTTGGAGTTTTTCCATTTTATTTGTATTAAGTTCACTACAAAAGTGCCATGTTATGGGGCAGTAATTAAAATTTGATAATATAAAGGAATGATATATTGTTAACCTACCCAATTTTTTAAAATATTTTCCTATTCTTTTTAAAACGTTTAGTTGTCTTGAAGCTTTTTTACAGATATTTGCAATATGAGTATTAAATTTCAGTTGATAATCAATTGTTACGCCTAAGAGCTTTACTTCATCTTCGCATTTAATTTCATTATTATTTATGTTGAAAATTATGTTTTGTTCCTGGGTTTTACTACCAATGGCAAGGGCCTGGAATTTATCAGGGTTAGCTTTCATTTGATTTATAGTAAACCAGTCTTTTAATATTAGGCTGTCTGATTCCAATTTAGTTTTGAGTTCATCAAGGTTATATCCAGCATAGGAAAGAGTGTTGTCATCTGCATAGTTATAAAGTGATGTATCATCGACTCATGTATGAAGTAGAAAATATCGTTTATAAAAATATTAAACAAAACTGGACCTAGTAAAGAGCCTTGTGGCACCCCTTTATAGATTTCTCCCCAATTACTATAAGATGATCCCAATTTGACACACTGTTTCCTGTCTGACAAATAATCCTGAAGAAGTTTAAGGGATTTTTCTGAAAGACCATATGTTTTTAATTTATCTAAAAGAAGATTGTGTGGGAGACAGTCAAAAGCTTTACTTAAGTCCATTAATATTGCTGCAACATATTCATTTTCATCTAATGCTGTTTTCCAGTCTTCTACTATTTTAAGTAATGTGGTTTGACATCCATACCCAGTACGAAAAGCAGAGAGGAAAGGGTGAAATAATTTATTAAAATAATCAGTTAATTGGTCATTTATAGCCCTCTCAAAAAATTTTGAAATGTAAGGTAGAATACTGACAGGTCTGTAGTTACTTTTATCTAGGGCATTATTCTTCTTATAACAGGGGACTACTTGGGCTTCTTTTAATTTCACAGGGAATTTTGAAGAGTTGCTAGTTTTATTTATCAGATTTGTAATTGGTTTACTGATTGCTGGTTTAGCCAATTTCAATAATTTTGGTGATATGCCATCTTTACCTGTCGCTTTTTTTATGTTAGCTTTATTTATTTGTTTTTCTATGAAGTTTATATCAATTTCTTTAAATACCAGTGGTTCAATACTTTGCTTATTTTCTTTTAATTTTGTTATACTTGGGTGTTCATCATTTCCAGTTTTTATGTTAGGACCAATATCTTTTGCTACATTTATAAAGAAGTTGTTAAATGTTGTTGCCACTTCTTCCTGATCATTTATAATTTTATTATTTTCCTCTAGTATTATTTCATTATTATTTACATTTCCTTTGTTACTTAAGAATGGTTTTATTGTAGGCCAGAATTTATTTGATTTTGGGCCACCTGTACATTTTTCAAAAAAGTATTGCTTTATTGAGTTTTTCTTTATTTTATTTACTAGATTTCTTTGTAGCCTGTATTTTTCCCAATTTGTATTTGATCTATGCTTTAAATATTTATTATGTAGCATTTTCTTCTTATATACTGCTTTACGGAGGGCACTATTCATAAAAGGGGCTGGTTTAGGTAGAGTTCTCCTACTTTTAAGCGGGGCATGTTTGTTAGCCATATTTACTACTGCCTTCTGGTAAATTAACTTTAAGTATATCTACTTTACAGGGACTAGACCATATTTGTTACAAAAAAATTTCCATTGTTGTGAAGGAAAGCATTTTCTCACAAATTTGATTCAAACTTGGAGAAAACTGCTGTTTTATTGGTAGTAAATTGCTGTTGTCTGCCATATTGTGGCAGCCATTTTGAATGAGGCATTGTTGTAAAAAACTTTAAGGTATACTTATCTTACTGAGACTTGGACATATTTATTGAAAATAAATATATTTTTTGTGTAAAGCAAAGCATTTGCTTATAAATTGAATTAAAAAAAAAGCTGTTTTTGTCTCCGTAAATTGCAGTTGTTGGTCTTGTTGCAGCATCCATATTGAATGTAGCTTTGTGGTACAAGTCTGTTACATTCTTGTTAAATACTTAATGCAGTTTATATTTTTATGGATTTAAATATTTTGTAGATCACGTGAATAATTTTGTCAAAAATTTATTGTCAAATATGTCCTATATCACATTTTAAATGCAAAATATGTGGTGCCACTGTTAAAAAAACGCTTTTTTTAGGATTTTGGACAAGAACAGTTTTTAGACGAGAAGATAAAGGCCATTAAAGGTGGCTGTTTTTTGCAGTACCCAATACAAAGTCAATAAATATTTACAAAAAACTTGATTATTAACAAACATACAAGGCCTAAATAACCCCTCAAGTTGGGTTTCAGCCCATTTTGATACTGAATACATGTGTACAATCCGAAGAAATTGCCAAAATTAAACTTTAAACTTGCATAGCTTTTTTATTTGTAGGCCAATTTTCAGTCTGTGGTTTGTCTTGTTCTCTAAAAATTGTGGTCTTTTAAATGCTATGATTTTTAGTAGGATGTTATATAGGGACATTGTTCTCCTGGAATCCCTATCCCTGTAGCCGAGACATATGTATGGGAATCCGGTGGTGAAGGCGGCGTAAACACTTGGATATCTTGATTCATATATTGGTAAGCCCAAGCCCTAGGTCCATCAAATTTGGTCCAGGGGTAGCTTATGATGAGTACTTGCTAGTCAGTCACCTGTCACCTGACATTGACCTCAATTTCACGGTCCAGCGACTATGTTAAAGTTTTTGGGTTACGGCTGTTCCTTTTCTAACCATGCATTGTAAGATGACAATATATGGTATATAGGTTGCTAATGAATAGATGACTGGTAGGTGTCACCTGACCTTGACCACAATTTCACGGTCCAGCGACTACGTTAAAGTTTTTGTATTAGGACAGTTCCTCTGTTACTATGCATGGTATGTTGACAATATTTGGTATTCAGGCCACTAATGCTATTTACATTAAGCTTACATGAACGATATTTATTTTCATTACCGATGCGGAATGCAGGCGAGACGTTTTACTGTGTCCACACTTGTCCACGTAAAAGCTTCCAAAATTTACTACAGACTATGGTAAATTAATGTAATAAATTAAAATTAAATACATATTATTTATTTTGTGCATTGATAACTTGCTTTTTGTGACAGATATAGTTAGACAAACGATTTGAATAGTGTGTTTATATTTCTTAAAGATAACTAATCCACATGTGTTACCGGTCTTTTTGTCGGAACATGGTTTATGGGTACACAACATGTCTTCGAAGGTTGTTTTATTGCTAATGTTTCCTTTATTTTCTTACGGGTCACAAATGCTTAATAAAGTAATAATATCTTAAAACAATTTAAGTAAATACTATCAAATATTTATAATACGGTTAATAAAGATTGCGTTTTTGCTTCAAATAATTTTTACGTTTATGTTTAAACCAAGTAAAAGAATATACCAATATTTTTATACGGATTTAGTATAAATAGAGAAAAATATATCTACTGAATGTAAAAATATTCGTTAAAAAATATATACGGCTTTAGAAACAAATAAACATTATACATGAATACAACCGAATTAACAGGTGTATCCGGTCATTCTTATGAATACACGGGTATTCAAGGCTAAGAAAATAATATGTTCAAACAATTACGGTAAAAATATATTTTTATCATTATAGCTTATACCATGCTTAAAAGAAAAAGATTGCATTTTTCACTTCCGTTTTGTAGTCCTGTAAAAATGTTTATAAAACATACTTTACATTTTTATTTTTAAAACCCAGGAGATAAAATAAATATATTAATACGGGTCCGAAAGAGATCCATAGAAACAATCTACTGAGTTAGAAAATACCCATAAAAAGTTGTTATTATATTATTATGTAATTAAGCCTCTGGATGATCGAGACTAGTAAACATGTGGTTCGGTTTATCAGCAGGCAATAATTACAAATAACGTTGGTAATTATAAGTGACAACTATCCAAAACTACTTAAATAGATTTAATAATAACAGTAGACACTTGTTAGGTATGTTAGTGCCTACATAACATAGTTCATGTTTAAAAAAGATTGAAATTCTGCTTTCTTTATATCTAATTGCTGTAGATTATCGATCATGTTATCAGAAAATCGCTATCACTTGAGCGCTTTAGAAAATTATGGTCGAAAATGGTAAAAATTAGAGTCAATTGGTAAAAAAAAGTTTGTTTCTAATTTTGTGGAATATTGGTTAAAATAACGAAAAAATGGTTTAAAATAGAGTTTTAAGTTGTTTTGCTCTAATTTTTACCAAAAGTCGGGCATTTTAGCCGTTTAGGTTTACCAGTGATACAAAGTCAATATGTGCTTTACAAGGGACATTGGGACACTGTTGGTTTATTATTGTAAGGTTTTTTTACTCGCCTGTCTGAAATCACGGATGTGAGCTATTGCCATCACTTGGCGTCGTCGTCCGTCGTCGTCGTTAACTTTTCTTCAAAAATCTTCTCCTCCAAAACCACTGAAGGGATTGCTTTGAAACTTTGCATACATCATCAGTAAAATGCCCTCTACCAAGTTTGCCCAAATCAGGCCCTCAGACCAACCAACATGGCCACCATGTCTAAAAATAGAACAGAGGGGTCAAAATACAGTTTTTTTGCTTATAGTTCAAAAAGTATAACAGATACAGGAAAAATCGAAGAGACCTTCCTTCTTCAGCATCTAAAGCTCTACAAAACACTCTATTGGGTCAAAGTTGTATGATGACTCCTTGTAGGAGTTATTGCCCTTTAATTGTCAAAATTGATGATTTTTGACATTTTTGCCTCAAAATCTTGAAAATTATTAGAACTAGAGAAAAAGTTAGCATTGCTTAATTGTTCTGCTCTATGAGGGCTACAAAAATGACTTAGGGTCAAGATTGTCTGATGAACCGTTTAGGAATTATTCTCCTTGAACATTTTTTTAATCAAATTTACCTGATTTTAAAAAATCTTCTCCTGTTAAACCAATGAAAGAACTGCTTTGAAACATTGCATACATCATCTTTAGGATGTCCTCTACCAAAATTGTCTAAATCATGACACCTGACTACCTACATAGCTACGTTGGATTAAAATAGAAAAAATGAAAAAAAGGGGGGGGAGGGGGGGGGGGGGGGGGTCGAGAGAGTTTTCGACTGATAGTTAAAAAAGTATAACAGGTACAGAAAATTTGAAGTGAACCTCCCTTCTCCCTCTAACCATCAAAAGATCCTCCTTATAGGAGTTATTTCACTTAAAAGGTCAAAATTAATGATTTTTGCAGAAGTGTTGGGCAATTCCTTATTGCAAAGAAAAGCTGGATAAAAAAGGGTTGTTTGGTTTCAGGTTAAGGTGAGCGATACAGGCTCCTGGGAGCCTCTAGTTATTGGTTGAAATTTCAAAATTTGTTTCCCTCACAAACCGCTTGGCAGAAGGAATTGTGATATTGTAGAAATATACCTCAAATGGTCCTCTACTAATTTTGAGTTTTTTTGTTTCGATCCAAATTACAAGATTGCTGCCACTGTGGAACATAACTTAACATAGTAACATAAAATTATAAAACGGCTTCTTGTCAGAAACTGTCCTACAAATTACTGCTGATTGGAAATTCAACATTAGTACTAGTACCATCTTACTGATATCTAGTTGTGGTTAATCATGTGAACTATTTACAATATAATGTACAGTAATTACACCCTAAACACAATCATGACAGCAAATGAACAATTTAATATACCACAGTTCCATGTGCATAATAACAGCATGTACATGTAATGTAAGTGTTGTGTCCACTTAACAGTTAAGATTTATTGTAAACATTAAAAATGATTTTGTGAAAGTCATTACTTTTTGGCTACTTAAATGTTTTCCTTTTTTGGAAACATCAATCCAGGTAAGAACCCACAAACATGTAACTTCTCACTATAACACAAAATTTGATGCCCTCAAAGAAAAAAGTATGTTCACAGTACTACTATGAAAATTTGTGCTAAATCAACTAGGAGTAGGCTAAGAGTACTAGTACCTAAGGTTTCCAGTTTCAAAATAATATCACATGACTGTGCTACCAAACCAGCATGACTGCATTGCTAAAGACACCTAAAAGTATAATTATGTTTCATTGAGTATTGTGCTATATATAGGTTTGTGTTTTCATTGAGTATTGTGCTATATATAGGTTTGTGTTTTCATTGAGTATTGTGCTATATATAGGTTTGTGTTTTCATAGAGTATTGTGCCATATATAGGTTTGTGTTTTCATTGAGTATTGTGCTATATATAGGTTTGTGTTTTCATAGAGTATTGTGCTATATATAGGTTTGTGTTTTCATTGAGTATTGTGCTATATATAGGTTTGTGTTTTCATTGAGTATTGTGCTATATATAGGTTTGTGTTTTCATAGAGTATGGTGCCATATATAGGTTTGTGTTTTCATTGAGTATTGTGCTATATATAGGTTTGTGTTTTCATTGAGTATTGTGCCATATATAGGTTTGTGTTTTCATAGAGTATTGTGCTATATATAGGTTTGTGTTTTCATAGAGTATTGTGCTATATATAGGTTTGTGTTTTCATAGAGTATTGTGCCATATATAGGTTTGTGTTTTCATTGAGTATTGTGCCATATATAGGTTTGTGTTTTCATAGAGTATTGTGCTATATATAGGTTTGTGTTTTCATTGAGTATTGTGCTATATATAGGTTTGTGTTTTCATAGAGTATTGTGCCATATATAGGTTTGTGTTTTCATAGAGTATTGTGCTATATATAGGTTTGTGTTTTCATTGAGTATTGTGCTATATATAGGTTTGTGTTTTCATAGAGTATTGTGCTATATATAGGTTTGTGTTTTCATTGAGTATTGTGCTATATATAGGTTTGTGTTTTCATAGAGTATTGTGCTATATATAGGTTTGTGTTTTCATTGAGTATTGTGCTATATATAGGTTTGTGTTTTCATAGAGTATTGTGCACGTGCCATATATAGGTTTGTGTTTTCATTGAGTATTGTGCTATATATAGGTTTGTGTTTTCATTGAGTATTGTGCCATATATAGGTTTGTGTTTTCATAGAGTATTGTGCCATATATAGGTTTGTGTTTTCATAGAGTATTGTGCTATATATAGGTTTGTGTTTTCATAGAGTATTGTGCCATATATAGGTTTGTGTTTTCATTGAGTATTGTGCCATATATAGGTTTGTGTTTTCATTGAGTATTGTGCTATATATAGGTTTGTGTTTTCATAGAGTATTGTGCTATATATAGGTTTGTGTTTTCATAGAGTATTGTGCTATATATAGGTTTGTGTTTTCATAGAGTATTGTGCCATATATAGGTTTGTGTTTTCATAGAGTATTGTGCTATATATAGGTTTGTGTTTTCATTGAGTATTGTGCTATATATAGGTTTGTGTTTTCATTGAGTATTGTGCCATATATAGGTTTGTGTTTTCATTGAGTATTGTGCCATATATAGGTTTGTGTTTTCATTGAGTATTGTGCCATATATAGGTTTGTGTTTTCATTGAGTATTGTGCCATATATAGGTTTGTGTTTTCATAGAGTATTGTGCTATATATAGGTTTGTGTTTTCATTGAGTATTGTGCTATATATAGGTTTGTGTTTTCATTGAGTATTGTGCCATATATAGGTTTGTGTTTTCATAGAATATTGTGCCATATATAGGTTTGTGTTTTCATTGAGTATTGTGCTATATATAGGTTTGTGTTTTCATTGAGTATTGTGCCATATATAGGTTTGTGTTTTCATAGAGTATTGTGCTATATATAGGTTTGTGTTTTCATTGAGTATTGTGCTATATATAGGTTTGTGTTTTCATTGAGTGTTGTGCCATATATAGGTTTGTGTTTTCATAGAGTATTGTGCCATATATAGGTTTGTGTTTTCATTGAGTATTGTGCTATATATAGGTTTGTGCAGATTGTAGCTATAAGTTTCTGTGTTTTCCTCTGGATTAGGTCAAATAACATCAAAATAGCAGGAAGAGTATACCTTGGCACTGTATAATTCTTGTTAGTCATCCTGTCATCCACTATGGTCTCTCTCTCTATATATGATTGATAACACACAGAAAATTCTATTTGAAAAAAAAAACAGTCCAATTAAAGTTATCTAGTATACATACTAGTTGGTTCCTTTACTGCAAATGCCATTCAAGCAAGTCTGATTGAACAAAAATTAATCTTATAAAATTTAACAATTTAACAAAGAAAAAACTAAAAGTAAACCATCCAATTTTGGCTTTGAACATGTTCCAGGTTGATTTTATACTCAGATTGACTTTAAACTAAAAATGAGATCTGTAAGGACATGAAGAACAGTAATTTTGAGGAGGAAGGGATTTCAGAAAAGTTTATACAATACACAGTAATGAGACAAGGGTTGAAAGTATTTACTAGGGCTGTATTACATGTTGGTGACTATGAGGATCTCGTGGAATTAAAAAAATAACAGGTACTATAGTATATGTGATTTGATTTTTCCAGGTAGAATTTTCCTTTGACAATTATTACATTTTAAGATTGTTTTTAATTCATAGATAGCAAAGCTATTGCCTAAGAAAGGAGAAGTGTGTTCCACCTCATCTATCTATGATGACGTTGACAGTGAAACTCTTGGACGGCATGGGGGTGAACTTCTGTTACATCTATGTAACTATGACAAGAATTTAATTAGGAAAAGACGTGTACTTCCAGGAATGATTGTAATTGGAACAGAGGTAAGAAGTGACCTACTACATATAATGATTTAGACAAAACTTTGCAATTCAAACAAAATCAATTGGGGCATGTTGGTTCGAATGGGGTTAGCAAATTTGATCAGCAAGACAATGTCTACAGGAATAATTGCCATTTGATGACATTTTGTGATCAAAGTTTCAGATTTGCTTTGTAAATAAAAACTATATATATATGCATGTAGCTAGAAAGAAATTATCAGCAAAACAAGACCTGCAAATCACTTAATTGTCTAAATTTTACATGACTCCTGTTAACAGTTTTGGACCTTTAATATGATTTCAGTTAAAATTAAAAGTTTTAAATCATTATTTGAAAATAAAACTTAAACAGCCAGAGCAAAACTGTAAATTATTAAAATTAATCAGAATGACTAGACTAGCAAATTGTTAAATTGTCCATAAAGTGTTATAATGGCCACAATGTTCTGTAATTGAAAATACATGGAATCTTTCAATAAACTACATAGCTAAATGGACCAATCTTTACTAAAATAATTCTTTAAAAATTCTTTTATGAAAACATTGAAACGATGGAAACTAAACCTGTTCATTATCATATGTTTATCTTAAAGTACGCTACACCGTTACATGTAAAATAGCTTTAGTTAAGCAGCCTTCAAAATATGTAAAACAGGTGAGCATTACAGACCTGATTTGATGCGTCCTTAAGTAATCTGTAAACAAACAATTTTGTAATAATGACCAAATATGTATATCATTCCTCACATCTTAACATAATGGGGACCTTGGTGGCCGAGTGGTTAAGGTAGTTCATCTATTATTGATCACGTGGTCTGCAGGCAGGGTGTACTTGACTCCAATCTTAATTTACAAGGATTGCCAGTTTTCCTACCGCAGGTCAGGGGTTCTCTTTGGGTACTCTGGCTTCCTCCCCCAATAAAAACTGGATGCGATGATAAAGCTGAAAAATTGCTGAAAGTGGCATTAAAACACCATTCGAATAAACAATTTTTAACATAAAGTTTCATATTGTTCTTTCAGGTCATTTTCACTGTATTGGAGATTGATGCTAAGCATTTGTCACAAGTGTTTTCAACGGACAATGTGGATTCAAAATCAAAAATATTTTACTCCAAACCAATGGATTTTTTGAAAAAAAAGGACAGAGATGTCTTAATGGAAGCAATTATAAGATTAAACAATATTTAAATTAAATACTTATTTCAACAATAGCTCCTGTGTTTATTTGAAAAAGGTAATTATCTTTCTTGATAAGACTGTTGCTGATGCCTTAAGTCTTTGAATAGTGCCAATCATGTTTTAATTTTTGACTTAATAAGGTTTATGTTTTTAAATTGTATAGTCTGTAATCCCTCTAGAACATCCCATTTGTATGTATCTCCCACTAGTTTTATATTGGTCACATTTCCTTTGTTGTGCTTATGGTCAATGATAAATTGTATTCTTACATATTATTTTTTATATATCTCGCCTACTTTATTTTCTCATCCATAAAATCTTCCGTCTGTCCTAGTTTGTCCAGGACATATTCTTAAACGTCAAAGTTGCCCGGTGCATCCCCATGGATACGGGAGGTCTGTGGATGTGGGTAACGTGAATTGAGGGTGTCGTGCTCCTGGCATCATAAAGACCCTTTTCGTTAATGACATTAAGAGAAGGCTTGTCGCTGCCACTACGCATTTTCCACTGCTACCTAATACACCATACTTTTGGCCTTCTAATTAATAAATTATCTGCTCTCTTTTTTATGCCTCCGAGACGACATGTCAGGGGGTATTAAGTTTTAATCATGTCCGTCCATCCGTACGAATTTCCGTCGAGCCTTTCTCAGAATCCGTACATGAGAACAATTTGAAATTTGGCAGGTTTATTGGTTCAGTATCACCAGTTGTACGTCCTAAGCGACTTTCAGATCTGTCTGACAACTGCTTCCTGTTTGGGACTTCATTTAGCTGGGGCATCTGTGTCCCATGGACACATTCTGCGAATTTTTCTTTCTCTGTTGATTTATTGTTTAACTTGTTCTTGTCCTGATTATGGCTCAGACACTGCTCACTGGACAAAAAGCAACCATCCAATTAATCAATGAACGTAAACTGTTTGACATATTGTTAAGGTATCTACCTTAGTTTATATTTTTGTCTGGACGTTAAGCAACCATTCAGTAAATTAAAATAAAATAGTACGGACAAGTTAAAATTAAATCTCATAACTGAACAATAGGAGCAAGAAAACGAACCTTAACATCAATGCAGTTAAATGCTTTCACTATCGAATGAGGTAGAAAAAAACTGCTTTTTTTAGTAGGAGAGGAAGGCGGAGTATCCGTTGAAAACGCCTGTCCCTTTGGTGGAAAACTGGTCATCATTAATTTAATGTAAGAGTCAGGCACACAATGCGAGCAGTAAATCTACCCACAACCTCGGTGTTTAAAAACACGTGATCATAAGTAGATGGCTTATTGCCCAGACTCTGACTTGATCTAAAAAAGTGTACAAGTAAAATATTTTTAAATTAAATAATTCCCTTGTTTTGTATTAAAAAAAAAAATAGAAATTCGAATGTAAACGCATTTGACCTATAAAAACGTCCATGACTGCACTAAAGTTACCAGGGTGTGACGCAGAACACGCCGTTTAATAATGGACTGTAGTGGATATCCCGATATTAATAAGTTTCTTCACCCTTCCGAAAAAACTGCACAGTAAATATGAATACCTTAAATCACTTACAAAAACTGAAGCATTCTGTTCGTTTATGCTAATTCGTATATCAAGAATTATGGACCAGTCACAAACCATGAGCATTAAAACACAAAAATACAGCGACGTAAATTGATAGAATGTTTGTTTTACATCCATCGAGCAGTTTTCCCGCTATATTCAGGACGAGAACAAAATAAACAATAATTCAACGAACAAAAATGGGTTGGCTATACTGAACAAAATTTTGACTGCCCACAAAAAGTACGGAGTATTGGATAGGGCAGAGAATTAAGCTCTTATTACCGGCTACAATGAACGTACTCTTCTAAATCTATAAAAAGCCTCCAATCATGCAAGGAACATAAAACTCTACAAATACGTCACACAGTGGGGTCAGCGTCCAGGCTTTTCTTATCCCAAGACAACCTCCTCCTAATGAGATGGTCTCTCCTATCCGCCACCGTGACGCGATGGGCTGCTCTTTGATTTGAACACTGGTAGCCCTCCAAGTATGGTCCCGGATAACAAATAATAAAGATGCTGAAATATATTTGACTGATACAATTTCACGAAAATTCAGTTGCAGCCAATATTGTTAGAGAACGAACACGAAAATTCATAACGAAACGTACAGATTATAACGACAAACTATTCTGCCTTATCCATTTTGTGATAACCTTAACTTGAAAGTAGTTGCTATCATAATTGACTGTTTTGGTATTAACAGGTAGTGACTGCTTTTAGTATTTACTGGCAAGTTTTGTTGTGACGTATACAAAATATTTAATAGTCACTTTTTAGTCCGTTTTGTTGTTGTTAGCAAATGAGAATAGACTTGCTGGAATCGAGACAATCTCTTTGTCATCAAGAACTCTGAAAATGTGCCAACTCCATCCAATGGCTTGCATGTAACTAGCAGAGACATATATAATTATATGGCTGTGATACTAGTATACTGTAAAAGTTGCTCAGCATAAAGGGTTTCTTGGAGTTGTTACTACATATCATATAGAAAAACAGAAACTTGGTCTACATATTTTTATAACGTTAGTTTATCCGATAAGGCCTTGAACATATATGCGAACATAATTAAATTATATTTCTTGCGGTTCATTGAGTCGAGACAGGGTAAAAATTTACAACAATTTCCACAGAAAAAAGCTTACAACTAAAACAAAATAAGCAGCTTGCAGAAACATAATTTTAACTTTGTCAAAACTCGAGATTGACAAAGTCACATCATTAGATAGTTTCGTATTTACTTTATATAAATGGATATATATCAAAATGAACAACACGTAATTTTTGTATTTTTCCTTTATTCAAAAAGAAAATCCACTGTTATTTTGTGCAAACAACACAATTAACGACGGCAGAATCTGTATATGGAGGGCATCTTAAACTCCCACATTTTGTTTTAACAAAAAAAAATAATGCACCATCCTTGTTTCCTGTTACTTTGCTGTCCAGAACTTCCGAGTCGACATCGACGCATGCGTATTCTGTTTTACCTTGATCTATATAATCAGCCATTAGTAAGCCAGTATATTCCAATTTCCAACCACTGTGGCATGTCTTTCTGGCTGAAATAAAAGAGCAATTTTAACTTTAAAAAAAGGTTTTAGGTATCTTGGTGAACAGGAATTCGTAAAGTTTTAAATATTTTTTATTGTGTTTACAACGCGTGAAAGTTTTAGTTTTCTATGTGATCTCGTAAGGTGTTTTCAATAATGGTTTATTGTTAGTTTTGAATGTCATGACCATTACTACTTCCTAAGATGTACCGTTAATATTGAAGGGAATAGAGGGGCTGTATGTTTATAACAAAATATAAGTTTATCACATTCCAAATGGCCATTAACTTATATCAACTGAAGGGGCACTTAATAGTATGTTAAAAGCATATACTTGTCTTAATCTTTTTCTGTGTTTTTCTGACTACAAATGTATAAAATATAGGCAATGGTTAATACTTAAATGGTAAATGCTCTGCAGTCTATAATATATCGTGATCCTATAAAAAAGTTATTTCCATAGAGAGCTTTCTCTGAAGTTCGAATAAATGATGTTTTTTCTATAGATTCTCAAAATGTTGTGTGCTATGGCATCGTATTAGTTATCAAAAACACCTTACGTTTGTTTTTATGCACTGTTTTCACTCTGTTTCATCAAGTTTGTATGGTGCAATAAAAAGTGTTGGGATTAATAACATTACATTGGGTAATTATTGAATTTATTATTAAATAATTATATTGTTTGCTATCTTCAAATCCACCAAGTTCACACTCAAAAAATGTATCATCGAAAACAAATTAGACCTCAATACAGTACAGCTGTTCTGATTTTAATAGAAAGCAAATTTAATATGATTAAAGTTTTTTTTTAAATGTGCATAATCTTAAATGAATGGAGAAGTAGGCTGTCTTCTTTGATTTATAACAAAAATATTTCTTAAACGGTACCTGGTATCATTATGGCTGACGTTTTTCCCTGTCGTCTACAAACAACGCAAGGAACTTCTTGATCGTTAAAACTTGTAGGTAATGTAACTGATGACTTGTGTTCTCCGAATATCTGATACTCGGCACCAAAGAGTCCGTAATTAGCAACCTTATCAGTTTGTCCATTTTCCGGGTCATTAGGTAAACACAGATAGTTTACTCCACCTCCTTTATTATTATAATAATTTCCTCCTGCCTGACCTGAAATGCATTTTCTTAACTAGGAATGTTTAAGAATAAAAATACCATAATGTAAAAATTACGTTTTCCTTCTTTGACACGTAACGAGACAAGAAATTACAAAACTAGCTGTATTAGTCCTCAGCGTTCCTCGTGTCTGCTTTTTCTGGACCCAATAGAGGCGTCTTAAACACCTATAAAACTATATTTGTCCTTTGACTATAGAAGACACTGACATCAACATGTTTACGTACCAGTGTAAATAACTTCAGCATCTTCTGGACAAATCTTTTTTCCCCATCGTACGTACGTAACACCAACGTCTAAAAATGTAGAGACACGTAAAGTTTTAATTTTATGAACGGTAATATGTTGTACACCTATTTAGGATGTGGGTTACAGCAATCATAGGTTATTCTTATTTAAATTGTTCCTTCTGCTTGTCAGTAAGAACCATTTGCATAGGAATAAGACGTTGACTAGTTTTTACTCGAAACTGCAGATCGGAAGTCCATGTCGTACAACAAATATTGTTTCATTTAAGTGCTATTCATTTATTTGAACAAATTAATGACCGATATTAGGTCTACCCTTTCTGTGATTTCGATATAAATATGCTTTTCATGCAACAATTTTATATATTGATTTGTTAATCTTACTTTGTTGTTTCTGTTGACACGACGCCTCTTTGGAGGTATGTAAACAATGCTTCATCATTTCTATAAGAGACTGGTCAGAGGGTGACAAATTGTAATCTTTGCACTCATGTCCCAAAACTATGGTCACGAAACACACGATGGTAACGATGCGCATTTTAGGTTCAAAAGACTAAACAATAATAGAAAAATTAAAAAACATGCATGACAGTATTCACAAAAACATATACGGCGTTATCTAGAATATGATCAAAGTATATTTTACCTTCAATTCTGTCTGTACGGTGTCAACAAGAGGACAGTAAACAGATTTACAATGTGTAGGCTGATATGTATACGATATATATTAAAGGTTAATGTACAAATCGCGTGCAAATAAATTTGGTTAACTAGCGTCGCAATATTTTTTTGTTGGAAAAATAGTTACATATCACCTATTTGTTGACACACCAACTAAGCATTATTAATCATATATTAACTTAACAGTATTTTAGGCCATCTGTAATGGTGTCGTATTATAAGCTCCATTGAACTGCTAGGAGTCACGTTAGTCGAATGCTTAAGGCTACTATTAATCACCGGCATGTCAACACGTTAGCTATGAGTTGAAGTCTGTAGCCTCCTGACTCATTGGCAGTACTGCACATTTCTTCTGAAGGTCGGTACCCGTGGTTTGGTTTTCTCTTCCAATACGTCGTTTTCACGATAGGTAGTTAGACGTATCATATCACGTGAGTAATGGTATCACGTGATTTTATTTAGGGCACTTTCCTCAACGTACCGTCTTTAACATCATGTGAACGTCATAAAACGGAATAAAACTTGACTCCTTTCCATAAATTTTATGTTAAGTGTTGGCGTTGCACCCCCGCACAACACAGCACAGGTTTCGTTTTAAATCGTCTTTCTTATGCCGTCCCATTCCGTGTCAAGTGTCATAGTTTTAAACTAAAAGTGCCCTAAATTTTTTATAACGTCACGTGATCAGTATTACAATTTCCACCTCCTTTAACGAGAGCAATTATATCTTGAAAACGACGTATACATATAAAATCTGGCGCAGTGAGAGAGCTTAAACATTGTGGAAAGTGGTGTCAACCCCAAAACAAACAAACATTAAACTACTCACGTAAATAACGCAAAAGTGCTTGTCGGATTTGATATCCGTTGTGATTTAAACAAAACCTTAAACAATATTTTTGCATATTGATCAGCACCAGCTTTTCAAACCAACTGAAACAAACCAACTGAAACAAAGGAAAACCTATGAAAAAACATTTATTGTAAAATGTCATATAACAGTTCAATGACCATCATAAGAGACTATCTTTACAAAGATGATCTACATATCTTAGGACAGTTTTACTAACATGCCCCAGGTCTATTCTTGTATCTCTAAATTTATAAAAGTGCGCGTTACTATTATTAAATATTTAAAGTATCATTTTCGGAAAAGGTACATCACAATGAGGTGCTACATGTCGTAGAGCCGCTTTAACAGAGAGTAGTTTTTTATATATCTCAGAACCATACTTAACTAAAGAGGATCAACTCATTAACACGTTCTAGCTGCTTTAAACTGCTTTTTGCAAGCTTTTGTGAGCTGGAGCTGGTCTACCTGTATGTATTGAGGACTGAAAGCTTCTCGTTAATTTATAAATTGACGTCTTACAGTACAAAACAAAATTTATATAGAAAATGTTAAGATTATGCAACGATACAAATGAAGTGTTTTTGTCAAAATTATAGACACAGTTTGGCCTTAGTTATTGTCAATATAAATAAGTGAAGTAAACAGGTAACAAAATCTTGAGTTTTCTCAAAGCTATAACTGAACTTAAATTTCTCTATATAGGTATTATTATTAGCTAGTTAATGTTGAGTTTTCATTTGGCAAATATGATCAAAATAACTAAGGTGACAAATGTGTTAAGCCAGGCGCGCGTTTCGTCTATTCAAAACTCATCAATGGCGTTCAACTCTATATGCTTAAGGTATTCTTCAAATGACATGACATGATTGGGAATTGGAATAATGTAAGTGCACTGGGATTGTGTAAATACACAATACAGGTAGTTCAAAATATTATATAAAGGGTCTAAAGGAAGTTACCAAACCAGTACACTTATTAAGTATCGGATCGACAAATATGACGATACAGCATAAACAAAAACAAGTCTAGAAGATTATGCAACGATACAAATAGCGGTGTTTTTGTCAATAATATTTAAATTTTTGAGTTTTTTTAAACCTAAGGTAGTAATCAGTCTTGTTTATTACTGTCGTGCTTACTATGTAATGGTTAATTAACCAATTTTTTTTTAATTTGTTGGAAAATTTAATTTAAAAAACTTTTAAAATTCAAGGAGGAGGACAACAACGTTTTTGGTTTATTCGGATGTATTTTGGCAGTTACGAAAATATAAGGGTACTTTAAGGTTTAATAACTCGAATTAAGCATTTCTATCCGTCGTGAATTCAGTATTCGTCATTTTAAAGTGAGGCTTTTGTGGGAATGAAGGATGTTATGTCATATATTTTAAAGCCATAGCTGACAGAAAAAAACAAGCAACAAGCGCTAAAAAACATCTAAATAAAATAAATAAAATAAATCCAAGATACTATACAAATTTTCACACAAGACCCGAGATTAATGTTATCAATACTGATCAATGGCGCGATGAAACTAAATATGTATGATGTTAAAGACTTTTTACATCAAAATGTCTAAGCGCTATATAAAATTCGGTAAAGGCAATCTACACATTACAAACATAATAAACAATTTCAGTGCAGTACGAAAATAGCAAAGAAAACCGACCGAACAACAAGAACCAAACGCCAAGGGACAGTCACAAATCCGGATATAGACAAACACAACACAAAAACCAAAAACATAAAACACAGGAAGAGAGTAACACAAACCCAATAAAAACCATGAGTGCACTTAGGTGTTCCGGATGAGTAAGCAGTGCTTGCCTCTAATTTGACACCTGTCGAGTTACTTATTGTATTGTCAAGGGAAAAGTCAAATCCAGGAATAGGAAACACTACCTATGTATCATCGAAAATGTCAGATCGTATTTGAGACACTGATTTCCCACAACGATCAATTAAGAACAAACCCTTGTTTGAGTAGTTTAGCAGTCAGCAGCAGTATTAGGTCTACAAAATCGGAAGAATAACGTATAAGTTGTGAAATGTACACACCATACGCTGGAGCTGCTGGAATGTTGCTGTCGATGAACGGAAAGTTGAAGTCATCACGCTTGTCGTAGAGTCTTGCTTGTAGTTTTCCTGAGTCTATTTCTAGAAGTAATTCTAAGTAAGAGGCTGACCTTAGTGTTTTGTGTGGTGTCTTTAATTTCAAGCTCGCTAGGCATATTGAATGTAAATAGTCACCAAATTTAGCATTGTTGAGGGACAAAACATCATCAATATAGCGGAATGTGAAATTAAAGGTCTGTGCCAGAGTTTTTTCTTTCTTCTTTAGTATGCCTTCTAGGAACTCAGCCTTTTAAGAGTACAAAAACAGGTCGGCGAGTAGAGGAGCACAATTAGTACTCATTGGAATACCAACAGTCTGTTGAAAAACACGTCCTCCAAACATGACGAATATGTGGTCAATCAGAAAATCTAACATGTGACATATTTGGTCTTCAGTATATTAAGTACTAGATTTAGGGAAAATAAAGTATAATCAACAGATCAAGACCTTTTACCCCTACAAATATTCTTACAGTACTCGTTGATAATGTTTGTGCAGATGTTCGTCATAAAAAGCTTACATCAAAATAATCTCCGGAATTTCGAGTCAATTAGGCCTTGTCCGTCCATGTTTTTGCAAATTTAATTTACGAAAACAAAAAATGTCATATATATTTGTAACCACAGTAAACGATATGGCATTGACATTAACTAACAAATAAAAACAACATCTAGCAATTTACCGAAATTTTCCACTTACTGTTGTATGTCGACCTAAAATTGCAGCACATGATTAATTTAAATGAACAATTATATGTATGTGTCAATCTGTTTACTATAAAAAGACGTTTTGATCAGTTTTTTATCCTATTCTGGAGCAAGGATCTAACAGAAAAGGTAAGTGCTTTTTATTCTCCAGCTAGTATATATAGATACTCCCAACATGACCCTAGGATTAAACTTCATCATTTAATAGATTATTTAATAAAACTGTTGCGTGAACTTTTACAACAATGTACGTTTACTTATTAATTAAATGATATACACATACACAAACATAATATTTTATGATTTTTGTACTTTTTAATATAACAATCTTGTAAAGAATGAATAATTATGATTTCGATTCATATAATTTCTTCGTTATGTATATTAGAAAAACTAAGATGTATTCCATGGAGTTTTTTAAACTTTTTTCTGGCCGACGTTTTAAAATGTAATACGTGTTAATTTTTGACTTATTCTTTTCTTGTTATTGGCTTCACTAGTGTTCTCTTAAAAGGCTAATTGTTCACAAACAATATGAAGGTCGTTCCCAGAGTTATGTAAGAAAGTAAATTTCCTTTTCTTCTGTTGTTCTAAACTCGATAAACTATGATTTTTAACTACAGTAGACTTACTGACTGCAAGTGTTGTCCTAAACCCGAAAACATACCGTTATACAAGACTTATATCAACCGGAATCCTGTAAAATTTGGTTTGTCATGTTGGTAGAGACGTCTTTCACGTGATTCATATAATAATAATAATAATAATAATAATAATAATTATTATTATTATTATTATTATTATTATTATTATTTTTATATCAATAATATTCAAATCTATATATGTGTAGTATATGTTGTCTGTTGTCAATATAACCAGCATTTCAACAGTAAAACTATGCCTTCAATTTGCTTATAATCTAGAATTTGGCGAATTTGCAACGAGTCTATTAACCTTTTTTTATATTTAAGATGAAGTCCGTTGTGATTTTTGGAGTTTTGCTTTTTGTCCTTGCAATACAAGGTAAGATTAATCGGTTTCTATAAATGATTGTCCTTGTATACCTAAAATCCCATTGTATATGTAAAAGTGTTTCGATTAGCTACATGTATTTACAATTTTATGGACTTATTTTATTATTTGAATTTTTAAATTTCATGTGCATTTTAATTTACAGATTAACATAAAGTAGTTACAGATAATAATTGTATTTTAGCGACATCCTTGCCTTTTTGTAATTGATACTATATTGTTGACTTCATACTCGAAAAGTAAATTAAAACTGCGAGTTCCATTATTTAACAAATATTTTCGTAAATGATTTGCATTTATTCCATTATTTAATTAACTAGTGTTAATCGATTATCAAACATATTTACTGCTATATTCATTTTAAAACTGAATTTCAAATTTATGTACAATACCGATAACTGAGAAGACAATCGGTTCTAATTATATTTACGTTAACGACCGAAAGCAGCTCAAAGTGTGCACTATTTTCAGAAAATATCAAATTATATGAACAGTTTATGTTTGGATATACATCATTTTTTGACTGCTAAATTTTTTTCTTCCAACGTTTTTATTGGAAATTGTTAATTGCAATTTCGTATAGATTGTTTAGTTTATAATATTAAAAAATCGGAAAAGTTATAGTCTTAATACTGAATCATTCAAATTTTTGTCTTTAGCGACTGAAATAAAAAGAAGCTGTGATGACGACTCAATCTATTGTAAAGATTGGGCTAAAAGGGGCGAATGTGTTATAAATCCAGGTTATATGTTAGTCAGATGTAGAAAGTCATGCGGCATTTGTGATGGAGGTAAAAGTAAGTGTTGTAACACCTAAGATTCCTTTTTTGCAGTAATGCAGTAATATTACTGCAGAACCCCTTTATGGAGTTATTATACCGTAGCTTATAAAGAAAAAGACGAATGGTTTCTCATATTTAGTATGAGGTTCCGGTGCGTCTTTTTTAGTAGGCTATATGCATTGGTCGATCGTTAAGGGGTATATGCTACATAAAGATGACAGGAAAATTCTGAGATAACTTTCTGTTCTCTTCTCTCGTTTGTGACCCCGATTGTTAAAACAGCAGACGTGACGGTTTTCACATAGCATGCTCGCCTTTTTATGATATTTTATAATATTACCTGTTGTATGTATATGTTTATGTTTTTAGTATCTTTTTTAATGACCATTTTTTCTTAATTTGTCCTTCACTATGCATTTTTATGACATCTAGATAACTGTTTGTTTACCATCTTAGGCGGGCTACAAGTTATTTGTTAGTCATATGCCAGCGTGCCAACACTGCGTTAGTCGATTACTGTCACTTACTACAGGCATGGCATATTTGACATCTGAATTGCGAAGGATTACCAGTTTTTTCTGCCAACATTTGTTATTTTCAGCGGGTACCCGCCGTCCTCTAATATCAATTATCAGATGTCATGATATAATGGAAACATTGCTAAATACATGCAAATCAATTTTATAATGGCTTCTTTTTGTCAGGTCAAACACAATGTGATTGTAACGTAGATGGTGTGTGCAGGCGATTTGGTGAAAGATGGCGAAAAGATTGTTATACTTATAACTGTGTTCAGAACGGAAATGGATGGAGTTCTGATGTTGTTGGAGCAGGTAACAGTCTGTTTTTATCTAGCTTTTGATTGAGTCATCAAAACCACAATTGACAGTAGTATTGGTATTGACCAGTTAATATTGCACAAAGTTTTTGTAGATTATAAGAAATTAAATATTGGCTTGGAATCGTTATCTTTGAACCATTTCTAGGTAGTTAGGGTGACACTCCTATACTCTTCTGTTGTAAATAAAAATATCCGAATGGTACATGTATCCGCTAAGTATTTTACGTATCAATAAATGAAGGCTAGATTAAAACTTTGGCTTCGTTGGGTAATCTACTCTGAATAGTTCTTTCAATTATCTTTCTATATTTTATCGTTGTCATTGTTTTTTTAAAACATTCCCAAAAGTATTAATTGTGTACATTTTATTAATACATGCAATTTGTGTTCATTTTAGCATGCAAAGACGCTTATGGTCAATGTAGAAATCACAACGAACGAATGACCATAATTTCCTATGGACGAAGATACAACAATTGTATCTGTTCAGTTAACGGCAACACGTGGAGCTATAGATGCACCTCAAACTGAGAAAAACCAAGAAAATCGATGTCACTGAAATATAAGACTAGTATATAAACGTTGCATTATTTACTTATTTGATATCCCTTATACCTTTGGGTGTGCATATTATAAGTAAAGTCTGATAATAAACAAATAACAAATAAAACCTTTTAGCAACAGAATCACAGAACATATATGCATGAATTGTTAGTCAGCATATTTTATCCATATGTCTTGTCCTCCACTGGAAAATACTTGCTCTTCTAGTAATATCATATAAAGGACTACTGGTGTAATCAGTAGAATGATAAACCGTACATGTACATGTAATTTTTAACGGCTTTAAAATACCCATGCTAGGCAGCATATTTGCCGAAATCAAGATGACGTGTTGGCTGTCTTTACCCCGTTGCTTAGGTAATCTTCTACAAGCACTTTTGCATTCCTGTACTCCTCGCTAGATTAATATTTCTCTCGTTCTTTTGTTGAATATTTGAACATCAACATCTTTACGAACAGTACACATCGCTTTTACGTCATATTTTATAATAAGTCAAACTTATTGTGTCGTATACAGTTACTGGAGATACAGGCAATACACTCGTGCAGATTAGATGAGCGCTTTTCGCAGTCTGGTCTTGTCCGTTACAACTCTTTGATACATGTAAGCCGTTTTATTAATGTAGCGAGAACTTTTGAATATAGAGCAATTTTATTCTAGTTGTTGTAATTTTCCTGGGGCTGTATCTTTTTGTGGCGATTCTGAACTATTCCAAACTCTATGTTCATTGTTTTCGCGTTATATGAAACCTGAAACGACCGAAATCAAATATCCAAAAAAGTATGATGCAAAAAACTGAGAAGGATCCCAAGAATTTGTATAAGAAAATGATAACAAACAATATCCGTACATTCTACCAAACGACTCAATATCGGTCATTTCGACGGCATATAGCTGATACGTGATATCATTTCGGTTCTAACACTGTAGACAATGAAACACTACTACAACCTAAAAACAATGGGGTCAGGAATAAAAAATCCCTAAAGTAAACGGTATACTGTACCAACTCTTGGGAAGTTACACTGGAAGCTTGTCTTTAAATACACATAAAGGAGATACAATGTATCTAGAAAAGAAAACGCGGATTAGAACATTATGAACATAAATAATTAAAGAAAAATAAAGATATTTCACAACGTAGCTTAGAAAATCAAGAAAATACAACAATAGGATTATAATGTATCTGAATATAGAAAACGAATGTTTTAAAATGAACTAACTGTTACAATCAGCGAATTTAACAAAACGATACAATCAAATTACCGAATAGCAAAAGAACCTAATTATACTTGCATGAAAACTGTACTTTAAGGACATACTAGGTATTCCATATCAGTTCAAGAATTGTTTTAAAAACTAGTGTTTAAAAATAACGATGAAAAATGACGAAAACCAATATTGCGACATGTCACAGCGTTATTTGTCATCAATAAATCCAAAGACAATACTAAAAGAAAGAAATGTACTGAAAACCAATTAGACATTATTAGCAGGGAAGTCGTAAAAGGACTCATTGTCAGGGCACATGGGCGTACATGTAGCAGCCGGTACGAAGCTGTATCAATAACTTTTGCAGGTACGAAATGCCGTACCAATAATTTTCAGAAATACAAAAAAATAAAATATTGCTCACGAAACCCATCTTTTAGACCTGAGATTCAGTGCTATGAAATCGACAGAATGCAGGATTTTGCACAATTTACCCCTAGAGCTTCCGGAGGCCTGAAGCGGCCTCCGAACCCTCTGCCGTACAGCCACCTCTGCGAGGTGGACAGGATCGCTGCGCGATCCTAATTAACATTCCACCGTACCAATATCAAATGCTTCACCTTTGTGGGCATCTTATCCTATAAAGTTGCCTCAGACGTTTTGATACATGACCACATGTTACTCAGACTGTATTATGCCAGAATTCAATTAATTCGTTTTCTTCATAAAAACGTTCAGACTAAAACGCCACTACTGATGCCATATGGACCGGATATAATACAATCTGAACGAAATCAACATTAATATGAGAACAATTTTACATGGGGCCAGGGTTGCTGAGTATTTAAGTTATATTTAATATTTAATATTTAAATCTAAGTATTTAAAATTAGTTTGTCATTTACTATTTATCATCTGTATGTCAATAACGAGGTTGTGCCTTAGAGTCTTACAGCAGGCATGGTCTGCTCAACTCTAATATTGGTTGACTGGGATTGCCAAGTTGTTTTTTTATTTCAACAGCTAATTAAAAATGTAAATGGTTTCTTTACTTAAAGACTCCTTTTGGAAACATAATATTTTTATTTTTTAGTTTTTTCAAACTACTTTGAGTAATTAAATTTAGTAGTGAAATTTAATTTCTTTTCATTTTACTAGAGGTATATGGGTAATGCAGAAAACAAAATAGCAACAGAAACAATAAAAATCAATAAATAGTTTGGGTTTTTTATTGGTTACCTGGGTAAACACTTAATAAATATATTTTGTTATCCGCACTTAGTCAAATGGTGTGAACTATCTTTGTATTTTAAATGAAAATCATAAACTTTGACGTTGACCCATTTAATAAAAATACACTTTATCTTTAATGATCTTCGTAGTTTGCGAGAAAGCATTCGAATGCGATTCCAAAAATGCATAAAGTATAATGAGGTTTATCCAATATAGGTTTCTTTTGTTTTGATTTGATTTTAATATCACAGTAATTTTCAACTATATTTTGGGGTACAATTTTTTTTCGGTGAGGAAGATTGACTACCCGGTGAAAACTTGCGAACTTAAGTGAGACTCGATCCCAAACGTATCAATAATAGATAATTAACTAACTTAACGTTTCATTTACCGAGGCCATCATCCAATGTAGCTTCATTTTTGGTTTCATTCGGTTTTGACGTTTTGTGAGAAGTATTCATTTGAATATATCGCATATAGTTCAATGATCAATTTGAATTCTTTGCAGCAAACATGCTAAATAATATTGTTGGCAAGTTTTATTTTAATTCATTCAGAGAATCAATACCTTCTTAAAAACGCATATGTTATATATGTACCTATATTTACTATTGCCGTGGCTGTAATATGATAGTTTCGATTTGAAAAAAAAACTATCATGCACAGTTTCGTAGTTTTTGCGAAAGAAAACGTCTAATAAAAAATAAGTTCTCTTTATGCATAAAAAGACTGTCAACGACAGACCCAAAGTGAAGACGTGAGCTTGCATTTATGTAGTTAATTGTTCATGCTTTAACATCTTATATACAGCAAGAAAGTAGACTTTGTGCACAAGTAAATCACAAAGTTAAATTTTACCAAATGATTCGACGAAGACAAAAGACTAGAATCAACGACACAAAAGGACGAAAAATCAAAAACACATCTTAGTACACTTAATTAATCTTCTTGCAGGGGTGTTCATAGTCTACATGTAGGGCGATAAATAATCAACTTCTTATTTTGAATTTTACTTTAACAAATGTAATGATCAAACGAAAATGTATACCATAATTCATAGTCCTTGTTCATACGTTAACGAATGTATTTTTTTACTGAAGAGCGGCATGTGGATAGTGTACGTGCTAGCGGACGTTTATTCAGCAATATATTGTCATCTTTTTAAGTGGGTTTGTGTCCAACGTAGATCTTGTTTACGGAGCTACATTACTCTTTGCACAATCTTATATTAATATCTTTTTTGGTTGAAGTTGATACTATCTCTGTGCCTGAATTGTGTTTAAAAACATAAAATATTTAATCATTAGTAAGTTTTTACACTTATTTCGATGATTATTGTTTTGATTTACTGTACATTGTTAAGTAATGAGACGCTTTAGGCTTCCGTATGATTTTCAAATAATTTCTTTGTGTGTTCAGGCTTAGTGTTTTACTTTCTTATATAGTTTGCGTGATAGATTCACTTTCCACATAAAAAGATTAGAAATCACAATAAAGGTTATAGTCCTTTAACAATCTTATATACGATGTATCTTCAATTTTGTTTAGTTACTGTAATGAGCAAGGATCTAACAGTGAATATTTGATACCTATCATCCTTTTTAAACATAAAAAGAGTTGTCTATCTTTGGTAAGTAGTTTTAAGTAAAATCACTGGAGATATCGTGTAACTATGCATTCATAATTACTAAGACAACACATGTTTGGGTAAAGTACAAATGGCTATTTAAAAAAATAAGTACAGACTTCAATAAAAATCCACCAATCACGAAAGTTGGCTTAAAAATAACAGCGAAAACTTAAAATCGAAGACCTAGTAATATAAACACTGGAAATATCTCAACGAGACTTAATTCAATTATAAAAAAATGTTAAGGTATGCGTTAAGTAGAATGTGGCAGCTGTCGTATTATAACGTTAAATCATGTTGTTAAATAATAAATGACAATGTACCCTACACAACTACTACACATCTACTAATTAAATTAATTTCTTAAATAATTTACAAAAAACTTTGTTTTTATATTAATTATATAACCTCAAATTATGTTGTTAAATAATAAATGATATTGTACACTACACAATTACTACACATTACTACTTAAAATTAATTTCTTGTATAATTTACAAAAAAAACTTCCCAGTGTTTTTATATTTATTAGCACAAACATGTCAATAATGTTGGATTAGACAAAGACGTCGGAGTGAGACTTCTACTTCGTCTTCTAACAAAGTTTCGGGTGTCAATTTGTAAATATCATTAATAAAAAACCGTCTCACGAAGCAGTCATCATTCGTTTTAAAAGTTGCTGTAGTCAACATCCGCTGTGCTCTTGACGAGTTCTGGCCGTAGCAGCCCCCCCCCCCCCCCCACCCCAGAACAGCTTTACGGTACAGCAACTGTAACAAATAAATAAATAATTTCGAACAGTGTCACTATTTTTTTTTATCAGTGGACTTCAAATTGTGTGGGTTAGTATATCAATAAAAAGTCAAACAAATATTAATACTCTTGAGACTGAAATTTTAAACAATGGCATCTAAAAATACAAGCCATTAATATGCTTGACTGGATTGGTCTAACGTTAATTTCTTTTAGTTTTAGCTGTACTCTAAGACTGGTCTTATTGGTAGAGGAGGCAAAGCGGAATACGTCAGACGTCGTAGAGACGAAGCAGCCTACGTAAGACGTCGTCTTATTGGTAGAAGACGCGAAGTAGCATACGTAAGAAGTCGTACTATTGGCATAGGAGACGAAGCATCATATGTAAGAGGTCGTCTCATTGGCAGAGTAGGCAATGCAGCATGCGTAATACGTCGTCTTATTGGTAGAGGAGAGGCAACAGCATACGTAATACGTCGTCTTATTGGAAGGGGAGGGGCAGCAGCATACGTAAGACATTGTCTTCCTGATAACCTTTATAAAAATCGTAATTTATTTTTCTAAGTAGGAGTAACGAATATTTAAGGATTAAATGGTATACATATCAACATTTAATTATTGCCTTTCTATTTGAAGATACCGGTATGTCTGCACTATTTCAAACAAACTGAGATAACATGAAAACAGAAATCTAAAAAATGTAAATTCCAATTTGTATATATTTAAAAGATTTTATTATTCTTTCATCGGAATATCTGTCTCTTAAAACTGGATTAAATTGTAAACAATGTTTTAGCTAATTATTTAACGGAAACAGATGTACAATTAATTTTCACTGTTGACGGTCTAAGGAGAGTTTAAAATAGTAAGCTTACTTCGGGGTCGATCCTGTGTAGTATTTTAAATATAAATGTTTTGGAAGTGCACATCTCTCTTGTAAATAGTTCGAACTTGTATTAATTTATAATGAAGCATGAAATTGTAATCGTCTTGCAGAAGAATAGTTAAGGCTCCAAACATGCCAACAGCTAGTAAACAATATGAGTTGTTATTTTAGTATAAGTAAGCTAAGTCCTTGTGGACACGAGCATGGTTTGTTCAAGACATAAATAAACAGCGGGTTTTTTTTCACACGTATCTTGTGTTGTGTAACTGAGACTTGTGTCTGATTCATCCGGTAAAAGAAAAAAAATTCCAAACGTATGTGTTTTCAAATCAATATATCAATGAATTTACATCAATGTTCTAGTTCTGGTTTTTCAGGTGGTCTCTATCAAAAAGAGATTTTTTTCCAAATCTCCGGTGCAGAGAACTCACTGGCTCCTTTCTATAGTTCTTAACACTGGGATAAAGAACACAGGCTTCGTATATTGTACGTCAGAATTCACCTCTGCCACACTACACAATCTATTTGAGCACTTCCCATATCATTGATGTGTTAGTCTCTATTAGAATAGGTAAACAAAACAAAAAATATTAATCGATCAAAGGGATTGCATATTTTAATTGTTATTTAATTTCTTATAGAATACATTGATACATGTTTTTAAGTAATGTATAGACAATCTAACAACGTTTCAATTTTGATTGCGAAATTATCTAAATGGTGTATTGTATGTAATTTCCCGAAATAAACGCATATGTCAATATAATTAAGTTTCAAATTCAAATGTCGCTATGGTCAAAAATATGTGTGTAGCGTACAAGACTGAATATTCTTAGGACTTCTATAATTTGGACCGATTAGTGGGCGAAGATTAAAAGGAAAGCTGAAGCTTGTGTGGCAGAAAGGGTCATTATCCTTGTGTGACAGAAAGGGTCATTATCCTATTTGTGGAATGAATTTCAGGCTAATTTCAAAACATAAATACCGCTACAAAAGGCTAATTTTCCGCCCCTACCCAAAACTCCATACTTTTCCAGTGGCAGTCAAAAATGTATTTCCTGTGACCCATCCCTACCGCTGGTTCCGTTGATTTATTGTTTATTAACTGGTTCCCGTCCTGAATACAGCTGAAATACTGCTCGCTGGACGTTAAGCAGACATCCAATCAATCAATCAAAACATAAATATAAAAAATATTCCTAATTTTCTCTTTTGTTTCTGCTTTTGGTTTTAACTGTTATTGCTGTGGAAGTACTTCCTTAAGTGTGTAATGCGGTAAAGGTTAAATATTTAGAGAAACTTCGTGGTCACCTATACTTTTTCCACATTTTAATGAAATTTAGCCTTAGGTATGCTATGCCCTATATATGAAGTTTCAAGTGAAAGAAATATTTTTTAAATAAAAATTAAGATGTTTTCCCGTTTGGTTACAACTGCACAGGACATCCAGTAGGATATTGACATCAGATGTGATATCTTTAGCGTAGTGTTAAGGAGTATGGGACGTAGCGGTTTCGGAGATCATTTCAATCGCCGAAACAGTGGCAACATATCTTCCTACGTCAGAATTCACCTGCCTCACGTGAAATTAAATATCACATTCTATGGATTTGTTAGCCTCTTCAAAAATAATTAAAGTTATAAAAAAACGAATCAATCAATTGCACATTTTAAATAGTATTTCGTTCTTTCTAAATATTCCAGTATAAGTTAACGAGTCGTTTTATTGCTTATTTCGGGACTAAATTGTTTACCGGTCTGTATTTTCCGGAAAAAACAAACCTGTCAACATAATTTACTTTCAAATTCAAATTAAAATTTCGCTCAACTATGGTCAAAAATAAGAGTGCAGCGTGCAAGACGACTATTCTTGGTATTTCCATAATTTGGACCGATTACTGTGCCAAGTTTATATGGCAAGTTCGAGGAGATATTCTTAGCTTAGTGTTACAGAACATGAAAACGGATTCTAATATGACGTCCTGCTTTAGCTATGTAAACAAAGTCGTGTCAAAATTCCAATAAGTTTAGTTCGCACATGCGTAAACTGCGTGTTTTGTGTAAATGTAAAAACTTACTTATGCCGTTTGTTATGTGTTATCCATAATTATCGTTTTTGTTAATAATTTAGTTATTTTTAGTCTGAATTTGAGATTTATTTGATTTAAACTACTCCAGATACATTTTTTTTTAAAAACATAAATTCTACATACGAATAAATATGACGTCACAATTAGAATTCCGACGTCATATTACGCTGAACTGAAAATTTTAAACTGGAACAATGCAATTTCGTTGAGATTTCTCAATATTTTTGTTTATTAAAAGGTACGTACATTCAATAAAATGACGAGAATATATGTTAATGTCAATTTTATTTGCTTTAGCATACTGTTTGGGATATATCGTATTAGTTTCAAACAACAATATTACCACTGAAAGCGTCCTCTTAGAACCGCTTCGAAATTTTAAAACATTTGTTAGACATATTAGAATCGAAATAGATTATTGCGAGCGGGCTTTATGGGAATTAGAACATGGTCAGACCTTATATTTGTCTTCATTTTATACCTCGCTATCGCTCGGTATAAAATATTGACAAATATAAGGTCTGACCATGTTCTAATTCCCATAAAGCCCGCTCGCAATAATCTATTTCTTAATTAGACATCGCGACTCAAGAGACTGTAATCACCTCTGACACACAAGATTGAGCTTTCCCTAATGATTACCATTAGAAGCGCAACAATATCAAACACATTTTTGATAACACATTGTGACTTATTGAATGAAAAATTAATGTTCTTAATGGTAATGGTATCAACAAAACGAAAATTACCTAAAGGCAGAAAAGCAAATGACGTTGGATATTTTCTCTCGACAAGTACTATATTTGAATTGTAGGCAGCAGACGATACTCTATCTAACACTAATCACAACACAAACAAGCAATTCCGTATTTTTGTATTAACATCCATGCTATCTTTAAAACATCAATTTGAATACATTAATAATACAAATGAATGTTAAATGCAACATAAGCATACAGGTTATTCCACTTTATTCTGTTTAATAGAATAGAATAGAAAGTTAAAACCCTAAAACATATGCATATCGAAATATTATCTGATGCTCTGTTGGTAAAAACATCCCTTGTTGTTGTCACTAAATCGGATTCATGTGATTTACATACTGAAACAATGATTTTGAGGGCATCAAATATAATTTTGTAGTAGAAAGTTATAAAATTGTGCACCACCATTCTCTTTTAATATGAATAAAGGTTCCTGTTGAAGTTATTCGTCTGCTAGTCATACATATTTTATATCATTTTGACTGCAATTTTCACTAATACAATATAAAAGTAAATGCAATTTATTAATTATAAAGAGATCAAAGCTTTGAAAAAATATTATGTTTATATCTCATCTCAGCGAAATCGTTCCGCGTATTTCAGCGGACATGATTTGCTGACAGCAATACAAAATGTTCATAACATATCCATAATACCAGTCCAATATTGGCAAATCCTATCTTAATTTGATACCTGTCAAATAATGATCAATAACTTAAATCTTGCTCGCTTTTATTGATGGGAGTTAAACATCAATCAACTTAAGGACAACATATTAACCCAACATCAACCCCGAAAGAATTTACCCATCCAAATTAACCGGATAAAAAAATTTAGTGAGAATTAAGCCATGAAGAATTAAAAGGAACCATGTGATAGAACACTACAAAACTGGGAATGGCTCTCCCAGTCGTCCTTGCTTTTTCAATTAGGTATTTACTATTTTATTGTAATTTGTAACATTAATATGAAAAAAATAAATAACAAATTAAATAAACCGACCAACCAACGAAATACGGAATCATGGGGTGATTACAAATCCGAAGTGGACAACAAAACAACAGAAACCAAAGCGAAAAACAGAAACCTATGTGTGTTTGAATGACGTTTAACGCCACTGTAAGCGTCCAGTTTTTATTGAGGAGGAACTCGAAGAAAACCCCCGACCTGCGGTAGGAAAACTGGCAATTCTTTTCAATCAAGAAATTCATCCTGCCCGTATTGAGACTCAAACCCGCAATATCAGTGTTGACAGACCATGTGAAGAATAGCCGACAAATAACTACCTTAACCACTCGGCCACCGAGCCCCCCCCCCCTTCCCCCACCCCTCTTATACAATATTTGACAACACTACGGTATAAGTAATCAACAAAAGCATACGCTAAATGAAATACAACCACCAAAGGGAAATGAATAATTAATCCATTTCTGGTATTGTTTTGCAGACTGATTGAATAGTCCTTACAGAACAATTTATAGTGGATGACACTAAAATATTTAGAAATTTTTCTGTTAATTTAGTTCTATTTGCGCTTAATGAACTAGAAGAAAATCGTCAGGTTTAATATCTGAAGTTATAAAAATAAACCCTTGTTATCAGTTCGCAGAAGTTAATCTACATGTAAGACATGTCTAGTATTTTTGTACAAAAATTTCGTCTACCACAACTATAATCGTGTTATTAGTTATTCTTGCACAACACAAAGTTAATTATCTTTTGTCGTGTCATACTGCACTTTTTGATAGAAGATCTTTGATAATACATGTCTATTTCAACTGGAAAATAACTTGCTACACGTGGCGTCATTTTTACCATTTTGGGATGTATAGTCTGTTAAGTAATGTATTGCATATGGTTGACGCTATTATAACATACAAGATCTGTAAAATACTTGTCCGTCGTATTTAAGAAAAGTAGACATAAATGTAGCGACATATACCATATGCATAGTCTTAATAATATGTGTAATAATTATCAGAGTTAGCTATGCTAAAATTACAAATACAGCTTTTTAATATTAGAAATAGAGTTGACAACATTGACACTATCATCGTAATCATAGGTTGTCCTATTTTACTTGCCTACTCATATTGGTTGTTCCATTTGAATTGCCCTATCAGATTTCAGCTCGCGTTGGCCACTGAACTATTCTTACGTCGTTATAATTCACAATTTCCATGACGTCATTGTTGTTTTTTTCATTTGAAATTGTCAAAGTATTTACGTTAAAATTAAATTTTTATAACAAATTCTTTAAAGTTATACTCAAAATCCTGAGTACTAGGCGGCCTGTTCAGAAATTTTAAATATTATTTAAATAGTCATTATACCTAGCCTTGCCACATAGCTTTTAAGTCACAGATTTTTCTATCTGAGTGACATTGACATCTTATCTCGTTTTCAAAACAAATGCAGTGCGATAATAGTATAATGAATTCTGTAAAGCGATAATAAAAAATGTTACAATACCAATTAATCACTTACGGATTTCATTAGTTTAATTGAAAACTTTACAATAAAAAAGTTTCTGATGTTATTATTTTATGCATGGGTTGGATCGTTATTAAATTCGTTAAATATTGAATCATATTTCAATGCAATGTCAAATAAAACATTAAACAATTACATTAGTGGTTTCAGCGAGAGTAAATTTGCATCATTCCTTTCACCAACAGGTTCAATAGATCTACAGTTGATTAACATTAACCTGGCAGTATTGTAATGTTTCAAATGCAATAAGTCGGCGAAGGTTCGACCTCACATGTGGAACTCCTTATACCACCGTAGCGATTTTGTAAAAATAAAACTGTGTCGTTTTCTATTGGTTATATATTTGCTGTAGAATTAAAAAAAATGTTCAGTCATCTAAACTGTAACGTGATTTAGCTTTTTTGTAGACATGCTGTTTTACCTGTACATTATTAAGATGCACCGATTATATGTGCATATATCCACATAGCGTTTTATTTAATACTTTTAAATAATTTAAATTTAAGTATAAACTTACAAATTTAATTTGTGCAATTAAACATTTAGCAACATGAGGTCAACACACAAACTGTAAGTGATCCGCGGCATTATACATTTCTGTACTTATATTTTTTCTTCAATCCTCAAATGAAAAGACAGTACAATATATTATTTCAGGGTGTAGAATTTTATGTCTAAATGAGGTCAATTTATTATCATTTGGGAGTTCGTTTAAATGTTTATTGTATGGGGAGCTGAAAAAGGAAATGCCCGTGTTGACGGTTCAAGGTAAGCTGAAGAACCATGCAACTAAAATCTAAATAATGGTTCGTGTTGTAACAATGAAATTAATTTCACTTTTTATAATTGCACCAGAAGTACACACACTTAGGCCCAAGCTTTCAATAATGTATAACAAATATTCAGGTACTTAACTGTCGTAGAGAACGGGTACACATTCTCAAAAACGAAGTCCCTTGAGAAATGGCTTCATTCAAAACAACGACGAATGATTTTTTTTCAAGAAGAAACAAACCAAAAACAGTTAATCAGTTTAAAATAAATGTTCACCTGATGGAACTATTTTTAAACATGCACATGACTTTGTAAAGTCTGACGTTAACCGTGGCCCTTAACCCTGTCACATTAAATGAAGTGATTTGAGAGGCCCTTTGAAAACGGCTCATAGAAAACGATGTTGCACGCTTAAATGTAGAAAAAAATGATATTGCATAACTATGTTTAAATTTTTAAAATAATTTGAAAGTATATTTTCTTCCGTAAATAGCCGATTTCTGGTACAGATGACCCAGTACAGATAAGCTCACGCGCGCACATCTTTACTTGCTGCGACATCCAATCAAAACGCCAAAAACAAGAACGTTGTTATAGAAGCATAACAACTGTCTTGTTTGACGTTCTTGTTTCCGGCGTTCCTAATGGATGTGAGAGACAATGGAGTATGAAACATTGGAGAGTCTATACATGTAGGAAATAGTGATGTTAAAGTTTATTACGGAAGAAATAGATACTTTAATGCGCTTTTGGGAAAGCCCGTGTGAACTTTTACTCGTGATAGAAATTTGTATGTCTCTTGGCTCGTTCAGCTGCGCTCAACTCGTGAAAAGACATTAAATTTCTATCACTCGTTAAAGGTCAACCGTTCTTTCCGTATGGAAGAACCTATTAGTCTAATTTTCAGCTATCGCAGCCTTTCCGACGATAGTACTTCCATGCCATACATATACAACAAGGTAATCCATAGTTTTAAAATGATTAATCGTCTTATTATTCAATACACACTAGACTTTCTTACTTTTTTGTTTTATCGTTTCATCAGTCTTAGATTGGAACATTTTGTAAGACAAACGTTCTGATGTTTTCTGATCTTCAGATTGATGTATTAAATGATAACCATACCGTCAATTTTGCTTGATAGGCTAATAGATCTGACAAATTGAAGCCAGTAAGACAAACAGAGTGTATTTCTTCAGATAAATCAGACAATACACAGATTTATCAGTCTGGAAAAACAGTTAACCATTTATTATGTTTACTTTATTTAATATACAACGAAATAGTAAATCAACAAGCTTAAATTTTCTTATCCTATAACGCTTTAACAGTCATTAGAGAATTTCTAGTTTGCTATAAGAGCATGCGCATATGTCTGTTCTCGAGTTAGTTTGAATGAAGCATTTTTGACAGATATAATGACCAGAACAATTACTATGTGTTTTGAATACTTTTGCTTGTCCCATTTGAATTACATTTGTTTAAATTAACATAGAACATGCACCTACGACAGGGCCAAAATATGATATGCGAATAATTCCAACTTAAACACCTGATTCTATTACTTATGAAATATATTGTTTATTCATAAAAAAGGGCAAATCGAATCAAATTAGTTTAACTGTCATAACTCCCCTACTTCATACGAGCACGTAGCTGGAGTGAATTTTTTTAAACTAACGATTACAAGTTTCTTACATATTCGTTTTCGTAAAGACTGTGATCTTCCAGAAGTCATAGTAATTTTATCTTCTTGCGAGTGGAGCGCATCTGAATAAACTTTCTATCACGATTGAAAGATCCACGGGCTTTCCGAAAAACGCAAAAAAGTATACATTTCTAACGTAAAGCAATAACTTGTTGGTATCATATAGACTTACCATTGTTTCATATCCAACAGCCAATCAGAATGACCGGAACAAAAACAAAAACGTTATTATGTTACCTTAGCTTTGCTTATGTTTCAGAGTTTTGATTGGATGACGCAAAGGTAGAGATTAGTTAATCTCTACTCGGTCATCTTCTCGAAATCGGCCATTAATGATAGAATAAATAAACACGTGCTTAACTGAGTATAATAAAAAATCGCGTGGAGAAAAGTGAACTACCACAGAACGGTGACTTTACGTTAAACACAAGCCCCGTTGAAAGGCTGAATATAATATGGTCCCTAACGTAGAATCATTGGTAATACCATTCATTATGACGCCAAAAAGTCATTCCGACAAAAGTACATCTTGTATCACTTATAAAAATGATACAAGGTTTTGCATCACATAGGTTGCAACAATAACTAATTTTTCAGATTTTGACAAACTACAAACATTAGTGTAGATCAAATATGATATACATGTATGTAGTGGATGCTAATAGTCATTTACGTATGTATCAGACTCTTTAAAGTGTTGATTTTCTGTTGGCTAAGAGTCCTGCTCGGTATTATTTGAGTATAAAAATAGTACACAACCCCCAAAAATACTAGCTGACTAGTATAAATAACCAACAAAATTTCGCAAAATTCAAAGCATTTTGACTAGAAATGCAATAAAAATAGAAAATAATGCGTATTGCAGGTGTCAATTCGTAGGGTACATTTATAATATATAAAAGATATGTAGATGTTAAGTTTAGTCAATTAAAACAACATTAAAATAACTGAATGTTCAAAGCAAGAATAAATGTTTAAAAAAATTGGCAGAAACTTTATTGTAACATTGTTGGTGAGGTGAATTGCATTTTAATGTGCAAACAATACTTTAAAAGTATTTCTGAGCACACCTGATGATAAAAATTATCCAGACTCCTAACAAAAAATGCGTTTGATGATAAAAACACAAAACACGTGATAGAATTGCAGATGCATTGCCGAAACAAAATTATGCCATTCTACTTTTCGCCAATTAAATGTTTTAATTTAGAACTCTGGAATTATAACTTTAAATTTGTAATTACAACAATGCTAAATAGTAAAATACTAATTCGGACAATAAACGACCTTTGCATTTTTTTCCTAAGCAGAACAAAGAAATGTCTTTAATAAAAATCTTTTGAAGATGGATGGAGTATCATTATCTGTATTAATTGTTCAACCGTTTCCAACACAACTGCAAGTAATTAACTTCTTAGCGCATTATTGCGGGCGGTAATCAGCTTTAGTGACATTCACGAGTTATTTGAAAAAATTAGAAACGCAATGACCTGACAGTTCAAGAAATGGTTTTGAAATATCCTAATGTAAAAGTTAAACTTTGTCGCTCGGTTCAGAAAAAACACGTTTATGCCTAAATTATATTTTCAAATCGTTAACAAACCGTACACCTCTAGGTATAGGTTTTGTTTGCTTGCTTGCTTGCTTGCTTGTTTGTTTGTTTGTTTGTTTGTTTGTTGTTTGTTTGTTTCATTTGTTTAATACCACTTTAAGCATTTTTTCAGCTGTTATATAACGTCCAGTTTTATTGGTGGATGAAGTTGGACAACCCAATAACACCTTCGACCTTCGGCATGAAAACTGTTGATCCTTGGAGTCAGACAAACCCTGTCATTTGTCATCTGATTAATGTTTTACAACGCAGCAACAAAGAGTATCGTTTATATTTATGAACACATGGCGTTCAATCACAATTCTAATTATATGTATTTATTTAATTTTTAAAATCCGTTTCTATTTGTGGTACATGTGTCATGATGAATCAATTGGGTTTTTTTTAAATGTCGGAAGGCTTTGCAATCATCTAGAAGTTCAAAAGTCAAAGAATGATAAATTTGTTTGTTTGTTTGAATGATGTTTAACGCCGTTTTCAGCAATTTTTCAGCTATATCACTGCGTCCAGTTTTAAATGGGGAGGAAGACGGAGTACCCGGAGAAATCCCCCGACATGCGGTAGGAAAACTAGCAATCCTTGTCAATTAAGATTGGAGTCGAGTGCACCCTCCCCTCAGTGAGAATCAAACCTGCAATCTCAGTGTTGACAGATCACGCGATCAAAAGTAGACGAACTAGCTTTACCACTCGGCCATCGAGGCCCCTGATAAATTTGAAACTCCAAAGTGAATTTAAATAAATCCTGTTGATATTTTATCTTAGAGAAAAAAAACACAATAATGTTATGAAGTTGTTTAGTGGTGAGCATTTTTTTTCAATAAAGCGAAACAATACTGGTCAAATTGAATACGGCTATTGGAACAACGCATTGCGGAAAGAACTTAATTTGCTACGATGATGCTTAAAATTGACAAACACAATAAATCTTTTTTATAATAGTAACAGCTTTTGACGTCCATTGTTTTGCCTAATACTAGTATAGGACATTGTCTTGTCTTCAGGTTTATGTCCATGTCTGTATTACTGTAATATATGTGGTTGTTTGTTTGTTTGTTTTGTTTCGCGGGTAGTTCACCAATAAAGTATTAGTAAAACATAAGTTGTTTAAGTCCTCTATGACATGTATTTACAATTTTCTGTAATTGTTAATCCTGTTTTTTGTTTCTTTCGCAACCAAAATTAGTGAAGAGGAGCTGTTCATGTATACAACCACAGCACCCGAAACCTACTCTTCCCGTACTCCCTCTGGTTCAGTCGGTATAATTACAAACGACATTTGTCGTTATATAGCTATTAATAAAGTGTACAATATTTTTGACAGTTTACCGATAGTAGGTTTCAGTTCTTTTAGAAATCAATGCAAACAATAAATCCTGCCTCTGTAAATGAACATTTGAATATATTGATAGGTAAAATGTCATTGAATTATATCACTCAAGTTAAATAATATTTTTTATGCAAGATGATTATTATGATAAAAGTATATAAGAATATCATTTTTTCATCATTTCTGATTCATCGTTCATCGTTTTCAATTATAATTTTTATGCACTGTAATAAAATATATTAAAGTTATTTTAATATTTGTGTGAACTTGTAGTATCTATATTACTTTTTGTTTTGTAAACAAAAATTAAAGCAAATAACAACAGCAAACCTTGACATTGCAATGCTCAATTATTGCCGAAATTTCATGGTTAATTTGTTTTTTTTAAAGCATAGTTTCATGATTAATTAATGCAAACTGTTAACGATTATTGCAATAAAGCCATATGTTCAAAATCGCTTAGACCTCAGTTATTTTTACAAATACATCTGGAAGTTTGCAAATTCGTTTCGAGTCGCGGTTTATGCTGAAGATGAAAGGACTGAACGTCAAAAGACATTAGGGAGGTGTGTATTTGTGTTGCTGCTGCTGTGAACGATCACTGACGACTTAAAACTTTAATGACAATTCCAACATTTTTGAAATAGCCAAGAATAAAGTGTGAAGGATTTTAAAAACTCTAATTCTGTAGTAATTGTAATAATTTTTCATTACAGGTCGTTAAATTCTACATTTTCCAATAATTAAAACATTAACCTGTTTTTTGATAAGTATTATGTACATAATTACATTCACAATATGCAAGGAATCTAGTCATAATTGATTTTACGACGGTGATTCAAATGAAACACATTTTGCATTCAGTTACAAGTCAATTAGCCAATAATCGTGAGATGTGCCTGACGAGAACTTAGATTTTACAAGACATAGATTCTTTGACTGTTTTGGCATATTTAAATAAAAGTTAATGCAAGACTGTTGAAATAATTTATGAAGACAGTGGGGATGTTAATTTCAGTATTGCGTCAATATTTGATTGCTGATATCATTTATTTCCGAGTTCTGTTACAATACTGAAACTTGTCATTGAACATCAATACTGTGAAATATACAGTCTTAACGTTGTGAACTGCAGTGACAGAAAAACATGAAATTTACCTTCCTGGAATTCCTATTTTCTTTTTTGTTTGTTTTTGTGATGGAGAAGATGACATTTTACAGAGTTGTTGGTAAGTATATTTTGTACCTGTGTGTTTTTGTAGTCGTTTGTTGTTGTTGTTCTGTCATAACAATTCAGTCATTTTTATGATTTAATTTAGTGATACGTTTGATAAAAAATACATGATTATAGATGTCGTGAGAGACGAATATGACATTTAGAGAAGTCATATTTTCTGTCTTAAATAGTTCCTCTGTTCCTCTATTTAAATAGGCTCCCCCCCCCCCCCCCCCGCCCCGAAAAAAAATGGACTCCACGATATAGCTGAAAATTGCTGAAAGTGGAGTTAAAACACTATTCAATCAAATCAATCTATTTTAATCTAAAAAGGACCCGGTTTTATAATAGTTTTTCATTTGAAGGATCCCTTCTTTGCACATTGTTTTTCCCGTCAGATAATCAATTATATTACATTTTTTCTTGACGTACTTGATATAATATGAAAATTACTTGGATTACAAGTTATTACTTTCGGCTACATTTATGTATATATGTATATGTAATTGAAAGAATGTAAAGAGTATCCTTACGAAAGTAAGAATCGTCGAATATTGTAATACTTAAGTTAAATTGATTAATTAATTACAGAAATATTTTTATCTGGTAACACGCTAGCTGGTTAAAACTGAGACAGAAATAAAAAGACTATGGCCGTGAAAACCACGTTGTCACATTATGACGTTATGGAAATATCAAGTTTACCCTCGAGCCTTGATTTGAATATTTTTTACGATTTAGAATGTAAAATTTTAGACATCTTCCCCAAGATATGTGGAAATATAGTTAAAATTAACTATGAAATTCCATGGATAGGCGTTGGATTAGTGTTTTATTGGGGTCTAACGCCACTTTCGTCATTATGAAGCTATATTATGGTCTGATTTTTTGGAAAGGGGAATGTTAGTGGAGGAAACCGAAGTACTCTGTAAAACTCCCTAACCATCTTGAGGAAAACTTAAATTTTTGTCAATAAAAGCTGAGGTCGAGCACTTCTGGCCTGTCAAGCTGAAAGTCACAACTTCAGAGTTGACATGACGGTGATGAAAGGATAGATGGCTAACTACCGAGTGCACTCCACTGGCTATGGTAGACTGGTGTTACAAAAAATGAACTGCAAAATCAATTAAGTAATTTGAAAAGATTACTCAACTCAGGTCAGTCAACGAAATATATATCTGATATGCACGTGCGGTGGTTGAAACTATAAAAGAAAATAAAGTGATTTGTTGATTGGTGAAGAAGTATTAGAAAATAAATCTACAGCGAGCATAAAAATATCGAAACTGACAATTCTTTGTTATCATGGCGTCCAGTTTTTATTGGGGGAGGAAGCCGGAGTACCCGGAGAAAACCCCCGACCTGCGGTAGGAAAACTGGCAATCCTTGTCAGTTAAGATTGGAGTCGAGTACACCCTGCCTGCAGTGAGAATCGAACCCGCAATCTCAGTGTTGACAGACCACTTGATCAATAGTAGACGAACTACCTTGACCACTCGGCCACCGAGGCCCCCCCGATCAATCGTCATTAAATGTCAAATCAGACTTTTTTCTTTTGTGCAATATATACCTATTGGAAATTTCAATAATAAAAACGATGATTTCGTTGGCCGAGTGTTTTAGGTCGAATAGTACTGAAAACGTGAATGTCGAAACTAAGATTGCAGCATTGACCTTTTAACCTGTAGTTGTGCCGAACTCCAACCCTAACTGATAAGGATTGCCGAGGGTGGGACTTTTCTCGGGGTACTCTGGACCTCCTGAACCATTAAAAACTGGACGCTACAAAATAGTCGAAAATGTTTTGAAAGATACTTCAAGGTGTTAAATTTCCATTCAAGCAACAAAACACTATTAGGAACGAAATATTGCCTTTATTCCAATATCAAAAGATCATATAGAGGTTTCTACCTTATTGCACCGAATGTCAATACCACGTTGTCGTTCATCGATACACAATAGTGTTTCAAGGTTTGCTATAATATAACATTATTATGTCTCGTTTCTTTAGTCAACAGTTTTTATGATTATCCTTCTGATATGTTTGTTTCATTGAAGTGATTTAACGCAAACTTCTGTGAACATTTTCATGATTTTAGTTATACCGCTGAGAACGTTCAGCGACGAACATAATTATACTACACTTTTTGCGTGACAAAATGAAAACTGCCATTTTTGTTTCCAAAGGGATCTAATGTAATTTACAAACGTTCGTCAGTTTTCTTGACAAACCGCGAGACTTTTTCAGCCTTATTTGCAGACGACATTACGCGAAAAATTTCGAATAGACAACAATCGAATGTCACTAACTTAAACTTCCGTTCAAATTAATGTCAATTTTTTTTCTTATGTACAATTTGACATAATTAAATTATTCTACAGCATGGATTTTTTCTAGGCGTTTACATTTTTAATTATGTGTAAATAAAAATAGGATAAATATGCCAGTTTTTACAGCAAACTATTATTCCTATACAAGGGTCTAAATTGCACTTTAACACAATCAAAAAGGAGGTTTTAATGAAACGAAAATACGATATCCAGAGTCCACCACTAGTCAATTTAATCAAAATGAAAATTAAAAAAAAAATTTTCAACGGTTTGTAACTTACAATACGATTTGTCACCGATAAGAATGCAATTGTTTATGTAGCCTCTTTGAATTTACATACCACGGTGGAAAAAGCTTGAGATGTATACTAAGATACAGATTGTACTAAATAACGCTAATAACAACTCACAAGAGTAAATATTGCCGGTAAGTTTCATTTCTTTTAGGGAACATTTTTTAAATTGTTTTTCCCGATTCCGAGCAGACTTCTCCAATAAAATTTACTTAAGCAAATCCGAGACTATCTCTTTTTAATTAACCTCTCTCGACATCAGAAATGTATCAAGTATGTAACAAAAAACTTATTAACTGTAATATAAATATATTCTATTAAGCCGATTTATCGACGGAAAGCGACACAAGATGCAATAAAATGCTTAAAAGCACTTAATGAAATTTATGTATGGCGGAATTGATATCCAGATGTATGTGTCGTACAAAAATGAACCATATCTTCGTTTTTTTAAGTTTTTCCCCTAAGAAAGTCAATTGAGTGCATATTTCGTTACAGTGAGTTTAATTGCTCAGAGAAATGTACGAATCACTTCAGCAAATATATTACTTCATTCTTAAATGCACAACCCTTCTTTGTCAAACGCTTTGAAGCTTTTGTAGTTTTTCCAAAGAACAATTACCAGTTGAGAAAACAGAATAAATTTAGTTTTTTTTATATCATTGTGTCATTTTGAATTGCCTACTCTTTTGAACATTTACAGATGTAAGTTCTAAAGTACAAGGTGCCTCAAACATGCCAGCCTTATGGTTCGCAGTCTGGCTATAGTTATTTTACCTAACAGCACCCACCGATTGTAAATAACATGGGGATACGAAGTGTATTATGTTCAAGCTCTAAGGGTAGATATATGCAAATAGTCACACCCCCCCCCCCCCCCATGTAGCATTGACAAGACATCATCTATAAAGCGGATTGCAAAATAAAAAGGCTGTGCTTTTGTTTTTCTTCCTTCATAATGCTTTAATTCACATCCTCTTTGAGAGAATTAAAAGGGATCAGCAAAAAAAGTTGTCCATTAAAAAGTCTAACATCTGACAGATCCCATAGATATTTTGCATATGACGTCATATTGTAAGAGTCATTCATGTGCAATTAAATTACAAAAAACGTTTTTATGGTCTGAAGCCTTAGACGTTTTAATATTATTACATATAATACCTACCAAAATAGCATTTACAACATTAAGCTGATGTAATTTAGCACCTACTTGTTTTCTACAAGATGTGAAAGGAAAGATCATACCGACTTAATTATACTTGACAAGGATAACGGCGAATAGACAATGAGTGTACACAGTTCATGACTTCATTTATGATAAAAATAATAATCAACATACATTCTTCTAAATAAATTGCATTAAATTTGAATGACCTACATTAGTTACCTTAGAAGTTAACTTAGACAACAGATAATTCAATCGAATCTTACTTGAAATCTTATGTCAACACGCATTTATATATTGAGCCGAACACGTTTCTATGCAACAGGTTGCCATTATGAGTTCAAAAAGTTTTTTATAATTTCAATGCTGAAGTAAGATCATATGATTACGAGAAAGAATGTTTAAATACAAAGACATGAGAAGGTTGTCATTTGAGTTATTATTATAAATAAACACATTTTCCTGAAATGAAAAAGAAACTGTTTGCTAAGTGACAGTTTAAAATAACACCTTATAAATTTAAAAAGTGAAGCTGTTAAAAGCCCTCCTTTTTCAGCCAATATTTTTGCTTTTTATTACATTCTTTGTTGTGTGGGTTCTCTCCGAACTTCCTCTCAAATATAAACTTATAAATAAATAAAAATATAAACGCCGTGATATAGCTGAAACAATGCTTAAAAAGGACGTAAAACGACCTATACAAACAAACAACTTTATATGCAATAAGGCATTACCCACGTAGACAAAACCAGTACGTGTGTAGTACTTGCTCATACATGCATGCATATTCCACGTAAAGCAGCATTTATGTCATCCTTTTATAAATGACGGATATTTCAGTGAAAAGAATTTTTTTCTGAAACAATTTCAGGTTTTTATTGTTATATAATGCAGATAAAAACTGGATAATTCCATTCAAATTAATAAATGAATTATCAGTTCATCGTTAACGGCATTATCAGTTGACTATTTAACTCAACATTTTTGTAATGCTAGTACCAAGTCAGGACATTGCTGTATTTTGTTGATTCTAAAGATTGTCGGTTTCTCGATTTTTGAGCACCAATGATGCTTATTACCTGCATTGACTATTTTGTAGTTCTAATCTAATTTGTTAAATTATAAATACTCTACTGAAACAAAATTTGATCTAAACACTTGAAATTATTTTTAAACAGTTTGCTATTTGGAATTCATATACTTTTGAAACTATAAACTGGGGGAGAACAAATCTTATGTATTGTACACGGCCTTAATATTGGTAACACGTTGACCTGTTTATATTAGATGACGGCGCAGATGGTTCCGTTTGTCAATGGAATGGTGTTGCACAAGTTAAACTGTTGCCAAATTTCAGTTTGTAACTATATACATTACAGATTTGTTATTTAACAAAAGGTTTATATTAATTTGTATATGCCAAATAAATAAAATGTTTTGTCAAATCAAAGATCACAAAAAGTCAAAGAAACACTAATATATCAAATTTGTCCTTACCAAGTGTTAAGTTTCTTAATTCTTAGATTGTCTAGATAAGTTCTATGGATGCGAATCTCATTACCGATGTCTGTTTGATTGAACCCATGATGTCATTTTAAAAGATATTGCAACTCAATCAAGTGTGAAACATAAATGAATATCTATCGTTTACCAAAACCTTCGCACAATAAAGCTTTTTTGTATATTTTTTAAGAAATATAGGGAACCTGCTTTACATTTGCATGATTCTGCTGTAACTTAAGTGCGATTAGTCCGTGATGGCCACAAACCTAATCCCTTTGTTAGCGTTTAACCACAAAACAACATACAGTTGTAGTTACATTTTCATTTAGGACGGGACTACCCTTTGTATATTAAAACAATCAAATGTTTCTTCTTAAACATTTATATAAAAGTATAATTATAATGGAGGGTACCTCATCGGGATTAAGTGTTTCCAATTTAATGCTTTTTTGGATGTAGAGAAATTCTGATCACAATGTCGTCTAATTATACTTATACCTTTGAGATTTAAATACAATTACAGTTGAGATAATGGTTGATTTATTGCATCCTCGTCTAAATCTCTGGTTTGTTTTGATTGCTTTTTGTCTGATTGTCTAGGTGTTTATGCATTACTGATTTTACAGAACCGCTGACAAGGATTGTCTTAGTGTAAATATACCATTAAGACCTTTATAACTTAAAAGTTTTTTAAAATTATATATTTTTGAGCTCTGAGTAACTTTTAACATTCTAACTCAAAGATAAAATCTACTGTTTTGCAACCATTTTGATATCGTTAATATATATGTGAGAAATTAACTAAACGTCAACCTCCTAATTAATCATGAAAAGAAATAACATGAAATTACTAAAAATTAACGAATACTAAATGATATAAAACACATAAGACAGCATAGCATACTAGATGTAAACAATGAGAGTAAAACGTTAAGTAGGAAGGGGTCCTTCACAACTCCTTTATTTTTATAGCCGAATAACAAAAACATGTTGTGTTTCTGTCCCTGTGTGAAAATTGTTTTTTCTCGTTGCAGGTCATTGTCGGAAATTATTCCATTTAGATATATATTAATCAGAGAATTGTTGTTCCTTATAATGTTTGGAAATACTAGAGGCAACAGAGAATTGTTGTTCCTAATAATGTTTTGAAATACTAGAGGCACTTGTAAATGAACTCCCAAAAATAATTTCACCGTCAATTTTAAACAGAAAAGCATGTGTCTAGAACACATATACACCTAAAGCCATCTACACATGCATATAATCCTGAAATATTTGCGCAAATGTGCTCGTGAATGTTTCGGATAAATCTTCAATTTTTTAAAGAAAAACTTCGAATTTCACATCTATTGAGATCGATTGATGTTAAGCGTTCATAATGTGTCTGTAGGTTGAAGTGTTAAGATTAAGCAATAATAAGCTCGTTCACTTACATCAAACCATCAGGTAAAGTTAGTACTAACTAACACGGACTAATTAGCACAATATATATAATGGTTTAGCTAATTTTGTAACCGGTAATCGGTATCCAAAGAAGGTTTATTAGGTGTGATAGAGCTATTTAGTTTCAGAGCTTATATTATATTACATAAAATAGATTTAGCATAAATATAATCTTTTTAATATTATACATTCAGCATGTACATGGCTTAAAGATGAGAAATAACAAGTTAACACGTAGATAAGGTCACGACTAAACGTTAGAAGAATAAACAAAATAAAAGAATGTCATTGCGTGCTTTTTAAGTATCAGTCCACGTAAGAATCAGGCAAAATGCATACATGTGATGGCACATGCAGGAAAAAACCGCAAACGTTTGATCATGGAATTTTATAAAACTATCCAATATAACAATATTCTACTTTATGAAAGTTCGGAATTATTTTGCCTTTTTAAGATATAATCATTTGAAATATAGTTGAATTGTACAGTGAAAAATGGCGGGAAATTTTCCCGCCAAATTTTTCTCTATGTAACCAGTCAATTTTTATCAAAAATTATCTAGGCAATTGACACTTTTTCAAATGTAAAATTTTGTTAGAATTTGTTTTTATATCAAAATGAATGCATCTAAGCCAAAAAAGCTAAAAACAAAATTTTTGATGTGCCGCCCACTGCCTGACCCTTAACTAGAATACTACTTAATACACTGACAATATATCTGTATTAAGGTATATTATGTGCTGGTTTAATTGTACATAAATGTTTGTACATACATGTTTGTTTTGTTTACGTTGCTACAGTAACGCATTGAGTGAATGCAAACGTTAATGACATGATATTTACAAGATTGCAAATTTTTTGCATATTTTGGTTGTTTTAAGTTGAAGATAGATACGGGAGTAAAACTTACAAATGATTTATGTACACTTCTCGGTTCATTTTATTATATTTTAAGAAAATTGGAGAAGCCTAAAATGTATCCTAACTAAATTATGTCTTTTTATTAAATCTAATGGAAGCCTTTACAGAATTAAATTGAGAGGCGTTTTAGAATTGTCTATATACTGGTTTTTATTACGTCAGGCTTAATGTTTCCATACAAGATAGAGGAAGTAAAAAATGATAAAATAGACCAGCTAAATGCATTATGTGTGAAAATCATTTCCATTGTTCTGAAATAGATTGACATTATTTTCACTAGTGTGATAAATAGGGGATCAAACGTCATTTTCGCAGAAAGATAATAGTTAGAGCTGACATCTTTATGCATCAAATGGTTTTTGTATGATGTATAATATTTGTAATAGTATTTGCTTGATTACAATATTAGAAATAAACAAATAATTTTAGTAAACTAAGGTTTGAAGATTTAATAAAGTTATTGCGACAACACTCTCTGTTTATATATGACTGGTTGCATTATTGTCTACGATGTAAAGTGTTTACATTTCACACGTCTAATATTACACAGAGTCTTGCGAAGTTATTTCGATTTTATAAGCTTCTTAACCAAGAATTTAATCTTAATAGATTACACTTAAAGTTTTATGGCCGCAAAATTTGTTGACCGTTATGAACATGTCTTTAGGCAATAGTTAGGCTTTCTTTTTCTTAACACAACAGAAAGCAAGTAATACGAGGCATGCACTTACTGTAATTGGGGCCTCTTTGGCCTAGTGGTCAAGGTAATTCGTTTACTATTGATCACGTGGTCTGTCAACACTGAGATTGCGGGTTCGATTCTCACTGCAGGCACGGTGTACTCGACTCCAATCTTAATTGACAAGGATTGCCAGTTTTCCTACCGCAGGTCGGGGGTTCTCTTCGGGTACTCCGTCTTCCTCCCCCAATAAAAACTGGACGCCATGAAATAGTTGCAAAATTGCTGAAAGTGGCGTTAAAACACCATTCAAACAAACAAAAAACAAACTTACTGTAATTCTGGAGTACTTGAAAGCACTCTTCGTTTTAATTAGGTTTAAGTTACACGCAGTTGAATTTAGTTTGGTGCGTGTCTTTGTCTAAGTATGGATTATATTTGTACTTTCTGTAATTTCGATTCTTGTTGATTTGATTTTTTTTCTTATCCTACCTATATTAGATACCTTGATGCAGTATGAATCACTAGATTATACGTGCTTTATTTGCACCGTCTTACCGGGAAGTTTTATGCGAAATCGTTGTATTCTGTCTGTATCAAGTCCAGTACACGTAACGGTCTTAATTGTCGATTAGAACAGACTGTTTTTCAGCAGCAAAAGTTTTTTTTCCAAAAGTGGTTGCTATAAATTACTTGTTTTAATAATACCCACAGTGTTGCTTGTCTCAACATGTATTATAGTTCTAAACTGAAGCATATTTAACTTCAATCAATCACGACATAAAACTATGCGGGAGGTTGTCTATTTATTATGTTTCAGGGTAACCTCTACAGTTTTATCTTTACCATTAGTCCAGTAACAATTGCGTAAAACAATATCAAGGAGAATTCATTGGGGAGAAAATAACTGAAACTGGTATCGTACAATTTATATCAATAAACTTTTTACTTTTTCTGAAACTTCTCAAATATTATATTTTTTGACTATGTCTACCCTGAAACAATTGAAATAACACACATTATATGAGGAGCGTTTAACAAGAATAAATTATTTGGAATCTACTGTTTTTCTTCAAGCATCAATTCAAGATTTTCTTGATAAAACTCCTTAATATTTGGTGTTTGTCTGCAATGCAAAATGCAAAAGATAAAGTCCAACTGTTTATTGATAGGTAAGTAAATTCATTTTAAGTTTTTGAGAATTATGCTATATCTGTTCATATTCTTGTTAACCAGAAAAGATACATAAAGAAGCAAAGAAGGATAAAACAAAATACCGAACATAAAGGAAACAGTAAAAAATTAATTAAAAAGTCAAAGAAACCGGCAAACTAATAATTCCAACACTTAGCGTCACCTCATGTACCTATAAAAATAAGAACAGAACATGCCATGAGAAGATTTTTAGATGATTTTGTAACAATTTTTTAATTATCTTTTTAAAAGGTCACGGTCTTTACACAAACCTGAATTTACTTTACAAAACGAGACTTTGTGTCAATTTTGATAAATTATCTTGGTTTTAAATTATCTTGAATAACCTGAATGTTATTTACCTAAGGATACTTTATGTCAAATATGTTTAAAATTAGATCAAACGTACATAAGAAGAAGAGTTTAATATTTTGAAAACGTACTTGAAAAGTTTTACAAACAATTCCTCACACCAAAGGATGCATTTCCCATTTAAAGAGTTTGTAACTCTCTCATTTAAACAAACTTGAATTGCCTTAACAGAAGAATACTTTGTGCTAAGTTTGAAATTTGCTCATTGGTTTTAAAGAAAAGATGAAAATACGAAAGGTTTACAAGGATGACGACTTCGACAGACAGCGACAAAGTTTGATTGGACAGCTCAGTTCATGCTTCGGCTAAGTTGAACTAAACACTGAAGGTTTTGTCAATATTCATATAATAAGTTTATTTCATTTACTAAAATGCACAAAGAGACAAAAGAGTAGCATGACATTAAAACGTGTCATTTAAAACATCCTTCTTGATGCAAATAGAAATAATTTTGTTTTGACGACCGTTGCAGACTCTTGGTTTTAAATGTTTACAGTTCATACAAACGGTTAATTATTTAGTTATATATGTTAACCTTTGTGTTTTTTCTGTTAAAGATGCCATGTAGTTGTATTTTTTGTGTGTAAATATTTTTTTAATTTAATTTGTATATCTTAATGTTGCTTAATATCAACAATGTCAAAAAATTGATGTATATATTTTAGATTTCAGCTCAAATAACAACTGCATTATAACTTATTTATTAGCCTTACACTTGTTATCAATCATGGTTGTTTTTAATTTCGTTTATTGATTCTAACATGATTCTGTAATGAATCAAAACAAACCTTATTCTGTTGTATGAAGTAAAGTTTCCTTTTAATAAATATATTTATATCATATGTAACATATGTATGTCGACAATATTTTCTGTTTCAAATTTCAGCCGAGATTTTTAATGTTAACATCTTACCGATTAATAAGCACCATTTTACATAAATTAAACAATACACTGAAAACCGTTTTTAGTTTAATGATTGTAAATTAATATATTTTGTGTCACTTATGTTTCTTCTCTTTTTGGACACAGGTTTGATGTTTTTTACCAGGATACAAATAATTATTGGTATCCAAATCATATGAATAAACTTATATGTTATTATGGGTCTCAAAATGAGTATTTTTGAAATTTCAAACATTTGTTCTTGACTTTGGAAGAACTATTCGTTCTATAAACATAATAAAGTGTACTGGTGGTGTAATATTTCTACTGTAATACTTTAAATCGCAGATGAGTAGAATTAGACATGAAGTTCCTTTTAAATTTTGTCATTGTTAGTTTTTCATACTTTTTATTTACCAAAAATGCAAATGCATTATGTGATTAATAATGTTTATATAAAAAGGTAAAATAATCAATATTTAATTTAAAAAATCGTTTATTTCTTTAAATATCGACAATGTAGCAGGCACAAACTTATGAAGTTTTACCGAAAAAGGTAATAACAAAACACCGAACACTGATGAAACTTTTAAAAAACAATCCACAAATCAAAGTCCGAGAAACCGGCACTCCAGAACTAATATCCAAAAATATAGTAACTACAGCAATGATCCTGACTTTTTACAGGCATTTAAAAATAAGATGGGTTTCAACCAGATTTTATGGCATGCCAATCCTCCCGCTTCGATTACTGTAGTAATAACAAAATGCTCAATATTTTCTTTTAAACTTTGTGCTTTAATTCTTTACCTTGTGTCAATACAATCTTCAAACGCAGAGAAGGTCTTAAAAAGCGTGTTTTTGGTTGCTTTCATGTATTGAACTATTTGTGTTTAGAAGTTGCCTTTAATTGTTTGACGGTATATAACAAAATTTTATTTATTATGTAAATTATTAACAAATACAAAATATCAAAAGGGATGCTGTATATAGCTAAATTAAAATTATAAATTTTGTCGCGTAGATGATACTATGATTTTAATCAATCATGGGTGCTTTTTATTTCGCTTATTGAAGTTTAGAAATCATCATTGCGTTTATGATAAATACATAGATTTGTCACTAAGTTGAATTCATTCTCTTGACACATAATTTTCCCCATTAATATTATTACAAAAGAAATTATAACCCCATTCCGTATTTAATTATTTCAAAGCTATCTGTTTGAAAAGATGTATCGTCCTTAGTTTTTGTTGCAAAAGCCCTAAAAACTTTGTTATGCAAAAACGAAATTGATTTTATTGATTTCAATTAAAAATTGTCACAAAACAGAAACATTTCAAAGAAACATGTTTGCAACATACAACCGCTACGTAATATCTACCATTAATACAGTTTTTGTTCTTGTTTATGTGACTGCTAACTAATACGGTTTTAATTGCAGAAATGTTCTAATTGTGATGTATTTGACATTTGATTAGTTTCAGGCGTTGTGATTCCGCTCCTGTTATTATAACTATTAATTCAATAATGTTTCTCTAAATAAAATATTGTTATAAAACCAGAGTTTAATAATTGAAAAGCTTTCTTTAGTATAAAAAGAATGCTGTTTGATGGTACAAGGTTATCAACAAAAATGTGCGTTTAATGTTTTTTTGCAATGTCGCCAATTTGATACAATTGCTGTTAGACTGTTAGTCCACTAATATATATATATATATATATATATATATATATATATATATATATCAATGTTACTTGTCAACATTTGTTTATGGACATATAGATTATAGATAAATTTTAAATAATTCAGTGCTTTAAAATTTTGCTTTTTTTACCCACTATATAGATTAATAAATTTTCGTTTCTTCAATGTCTTCACGGATTCCCAATCTGTAATATTTTAGTTTTGTCAACATATTTTTAAATCATGTTCGCAACAAATAGCGGCGTTACAAAAACAAATGGAATATAGCATTAGGGTGTCTATGTATTGCAAGTATAATTCTATTCTAACTATAAAAAAGATTGACGAACGATAGACTACTTAATATAAATGCGTCAGACCACAAGAAAAAATGCAATCGAACCAAACAGGACTTCTCCTTTTGGCTTGTTAAACCTTCCTTCCACATAAGGTAGCATAAAAGCAAAAAAACAACTTTTCTGTTAGACAGACTCGTCTTATTTTTGTTCTTCGCATACTATTAATTAAAATGGTATATACGTTAAACATTTACTACTAGTATTGAAAGCTGCTGACTTCTAGCAAATGTTAAATTTTTGTTCTTTTCGTTTACAACGTTGTTCTACTAAAATATTGGCGTTAAACAGCCTATGTTTCGATTAACACAAATCCTTAAGAAAATGAATATTTATTTTGCAATGTATGCTTTTAGTTACATAACCATGTGCGATGCTCGTTTTTTTAGTTCGACAATAATGGAAAGAGATGTATATGATGTACACAACGGATAAATTTTGGTTCTTTCATCTTCACACTTAAAAGACTTTTTTGCTCAGCAACAACAAACAAAACAAAACCTATATCAAGTAATTCAGTGGTTATCAATCGTAAAAAGTAATATAGTAATACTACCTCACAACATATAGTATGATAATGTACACGTAATTGTAATCCGTAAGAAAGATGGCATATTCCATATTCATTGGTTGGATTTAACAGGCGCCTAAAAATAATCTTGTAATATGATAACATATATTTTCAACATTTGTATTTGGTACCGCTGCTTTCCTAAGCTTATAGATTAAGCGTTTTCTACTTAAATATATTAAAGTTATATTTTCTTTTATTGTGTATTTGCTAAGTCAATAACTGTTTTAGAGACTAAACTAAAGTAAAAAATATTTTCACAACTTTAAAATCGCAACATTATCCAAACATAATTCGGAGAAACAAATGCTGAATATAAATATTTAATTAAACATTAGTTAAGGAACTTTCCGAGAAACCTGGATTATCCAACGAGGAGTTGAAATGGAATTAAGTTTCACCAGTTTGTTTCACTTCCGACACGCCTTAACTCTCTTTTCTTTTACTTCTTCCAGAACAATATATAGAGCGATTTTTTGAATCGATTTGCATTTAAAATTTAGTAGTTGCACGAAGAAGCTTTCCGTGCAAATGACATGAAATTCAGTTGGTTTTAAAAGATATGTCTGTTTAATTTCCTTAATTGATAAATGTGATGTTAGAATAAACAAAATTGTAGTTTATTATACGTTCATCGAAGGTTTAAATACAAATGGCATCTGCAGCTGCATAAATAGTTGTAAAATGTCATGTGTTAACAGGACATAAAAATGTTTGTCTTCTTAAGGTGTTAAACCTCAACATGATTTTTTTAACTAGTTTAGCATTTTTTGCTCTCATCAAACAAACTGCATTGTATTTGAAACGGTTAAACTGTTCTTTCCGAATACCATTTTATACTGAACGAGCCTGCGTACAGACGGGAACAGACGAAAACTATCATGCCAACCGTAAAAACACTTGAAAATTTTTGCGAGTCACGTTAACACAAATTTCAGCGTATTTTAGTTTTAAACGGTGTTTGCAATAAATCTGATACCATTTTTTCTGGGAACTGAAAATATCAGTTATGTCTGATTTTTTATGTCTGTGGAAGTCCAATGCTCTGCTCGATAAGTTGCAAATCTCGTGGCTCGTGTAAACTAAAAGCGAGAGCCAATATAGTTCACATAAAGTCATTAGCAGATAACGTTTACATGCACATTAATAGTTTTACACGAACAATGAGATTTGCAACTTATCGAGCAGAGCAATGGACATTTTTACTTCCACCGACATAAAACCAGATATAACTGACATTTTTCAGTTCCCAGATAAAATCGTTAAAGATGTATTTCATACACCGTTAAAAACTAAAATATTATGTGAACGTTGATGTTGAATTTGTATTTATCTAGTTACTGATAACACTCTTTTTGGTTATCTAATTGATTGATTGAGTCATTAATTAATTGTTTGAAAGTTTGCCTAATTTGGAGCTTTTTTTCAGCTTTATTTACGAATAAAACAAGATAACAAACGTACACAAACGGGTCAGGTTTTAACACTGTAAGATATATAGACTATTTAGTAGGAGCAGAGAAATTAACATATACACGCTAGGCAGCTTTGTAGGGCGCTCAATGAGAACCCGGTATAGTCCCATACCATATAAAATTTGTAATGACGGTTGTCGTGTTTATTGTTTTCAATTGTTTGGCGTAGAAGGTGTAAATGTACATATACAACATTAGAAAACACATTACCTTAGTATTTTCCGACTATAAATATACAGTTATATAAGACATAACCTCATAATTTTATTCATTACATTATACAATTGCAATAAACATCATGTGTAAGGTTATAACGGAATTCTTCTAAACCAGAGTTTGTTTGCTTCAACATGCAAAACTAAGTTTTTTCATTCTTTTAAATGCAAAACGAACTTACTGAGATATAATCAAGCTAATTTGTAACACTGAAATATAAGAATAGTGGAAACCTCATGAGCATAGAATAATTAGGAACAATATGAAGTGAAGCATCACCTCGTTTGTTTCCATATTGACTGCTAACTAGTCAACATATTTTGTTACGTATTAATTCATCCTTCTATACTACACACTCAATCAAATACAAAACGAACCGTCAAAATCTGAGCATAGTTGATATCAGCCAGTGATAGAATTCAATAAAATGTCCATATTGTCAGAAAATGTAACATGATATGGCACGTCGGATGTCATGATTTGCTGTAAGTTGACTAGGTTTTGTTATGAATGCATACTACTTTTTAAAAGGTACTTAACAGTTTTACATGTATGTCGTCATAGTTGATAAGATGAATGATAAGAATGTATGAAATTATATTGTTTTACTACCAGTTACGATGTTGTAGTAATTATAGCATTCATTAGGAAAAATGTACATTCAAAATTGCAACTAATTAGAGCAAAGGTCGTTATATATCATCTAATTACAAATTACAATTGTTAGGCATTATCGAAAAATTCAAGGAAAAATGTTATAATGTTGATATATAAACAGTACACAATGCACATCTCCATACACTAAGCATGTGTAATGAAAGGTAATATTCCATTGATGTGTTTGCAAGTAACAGTGTAAATAGGTACTTTACTTTGAGAATTATCCTGAGTAACTTGGCGGATTCTAGTGAGGAAAGAACTCTCTGCTCTTCCTTAACAGCAGGACGGTTGAAGAACTCTATACCCTTCATTTAGACTAAAGCGCGTTCATGTAGAGAAAGAACTCTGCGCTAGAGTCTACAACTTGTTTCAAGTGAGATTTCCGTGGCATTTTTCTTATGATTTCTTAAATATATTGTTGTGTGGATTTGTGTTTGTCTTTTAAACATTAAGTATGATTTTGCGCTGTTTTGGTTATTGTCTTTTTACGTGCAGCAGTTGAACATAAACCATTTTTACATACATTTTTTGCGATGTCTTGTACTTTCTTTCTTGACGACTTATTGCATTTTTTCCTTTTTTATCGTTGTTTCTTGAATGGTGTTTAACGCTTCTTTCAGCATTTCAACAGCCATATCATGCGTTCAGGTTTTATTGGAGGAGGAATCTGGAGTACAATGAGAAAGCACCCCGACCTTTGGTTAGAAAACTGGCCACTCTTTTTTATTAGGATTGGAGTCGAGTACAACCTTCCCGCAGTGTGACTCAAACCCGCATTCTAAGTGTTGACAGAATACATTATCAATAGGAGACGAAGTACCTTTACCATTTATTAATGTAGGAAGTAAAATATAGGTGAAATCGCTTCAATGTATCTCAAACCATAAAAAGTCAATTAGAAAACGCCATTGAAGACTTACATTTTAGCAAGTAGATAAGATATATATTTTTATGACAATGTCTATCAATTTGTGGGTTTATTTATATGCTCAAAATAACCTTATTGTACGTCAATGATTTGAAACGTCTATATACTTACACCAACCTAACTTGACTTTTCGCTAAAATGTTGTCTATTACTACGATAGAATGAAATAGATGGTAGAACGTCATACGATGTTACGATCATTTAATTTCCATCTCATCATCGTCCTGCTGCAATAATACAATGCGGACATGCGTAAATGATGATCACAATAAATGTGTTACTAATGCATTGGAAATTTTAATATCCAAATCTATAATGTTAAATTCCAAACAGCAATGCCAAAACACAACACAGCTACAACAATTTATTAAATAGATTAAAAAGTCGTACGACCAAAAATATAAACATTTTTATACTTTTAAATCTTGTTATTTACTGAAATGAATTTTTGTCGAATTCTTTTCAATTCTATCGTTACAAAAAAAATTTATAATAGGTATTTTGCATGGCGCTTAAATTGAACATTATTCGTTTGTAAAATGTTTAAGCTAAAAGTAGAATATATCATAAATCATTGATGCAAATGGTATTTATTTGCTTTACAGAAAAACGTACTTAATTGAATGCAAAATCAAACATACCGATAATTGTAAATATTTTTTTTGATTAATGATAATGACGTATTTCAGTGTTAACCAACTAAGTGTTATCTGGAAACAAAGACTAATTGACTTATGTGTCGATGTTTGATAATAGTACCGAAAACAAATATCTTTTTTGCGCATTATATATGCAAATGCTTATATGAATTTATATTGTAGCACTATTTACGCATAGCAGGCCTCGGTGGCAGAGTGGTTAAGGTAGTTCGTCTAATGATGATCACGTGGTCTGTCAACAATGAGGTTGAGGGTTCGATTCTCTGTGGGCAGGGTGTACAATTGAAGATGAAGATGAACAATATTTACGCATCGTAAATAGTAATCAATACATTAATTTACGGTCCGATAGTGTTACTTGTACACTTGAACATTCAAATCAAATAAGTAGCAATTATTTTAAACATTGAAAATCATAGACTGCCAATACCGACTTCCTTGTCGAAAAATATATCTCCTTTAAAAATATGGTTGCAGATATTTGTCCCAGTTTTGAATTCAGTGCACATTGAACCTGCTACGATGATTGTTTGATACACCTATTAGTGACTAGTGGTATATGATACCCATTTATTTTAATCAACTAACCAACTCACATTCTACAGTAATGGAAGCGGGAGGTTTGGCATGCCATAAAACCTGGTTTAAGCCACCTTCTTTTAATGCCTGTACCAAGTCAGGACCATTGCTGTAGTTGCTTTATGTTGGTTGTTGGTTCTGGAGTTTGCCAGTTTTCGGACTTTGATTTGTGGATTGTCTTTATGACAGTTGCATCGGTGTTAGGTATTGTGTTATTACTTTCATTTACCACTTTAAGTTTTTGGATGGATTCAATGTAGTACTTTGCTATAAAATTGCAAGAAAACAAGACCAGGGGGTTGATTAATTGCCTTAGTGAATAAAAGCCCTAAGGTAATAGATTCAAATAAGAATCAGTCAGTTAAGAAAGTTGATGAGTACAAAAGCATCACACATCTTCAGAAATCTTGATGCTGCTTAATCTATGTCATATGTAGATGACAAATATGGTGTTGTGCCAGCAGATAAGACCCACACCAACATTATTTATATCTGCAAGAAATGTTATATAAAGTGGTAGATAAAAGAATAATGCATGGGAATTCACTTGGCAATACTACTTACAAAATTAACAAAATTGCGTTCAAAAGAAGAGATGTTTAAAAATCACAATAAGCTTTGACATCTTTTGGCCTCTAAATTACAGTCAAATTTGTTTTCTCTTTTCCTTGTAATGTATAGCAAAACATTACAAAACTGCAATTTGTAGCCGAATTTTCTAAATTTACCATTAACGTCGAAAGAAATCGAGATTATTATTTTAACAGTAACAAAAACGATGCTTATTTGCATTTAACAAACCCTGACGAGCTTGAAATTAAATACAACATACATATATATATGGTCGGCTTTTTACTTAACAAAACCGACTTTTATAGTATACGGAACAAGTTGTTTAGGTAGGTAGTCTTATTGTGATCAGTTGTTTGTTAGCACTGAAGTTTTGAATGTCATTTCAAACAGGGTACAATCATCGACTCTATCTGGCTCCAGTCTCATTTGACAAGAATCTCCAGTTTTCCTACGAGAGGTCCGGATTTTTCGCCAAGGTCTTCAGCTTCCTCCCGATAAACAACTGTGTACAGACACGAGTTTTCGGTCCTTCGCGTTACTCACTTTCTGTTTTTGAGTTTTTTGGTTTTTGTTTCGTGTGGTATATGTTTATCTTAATCAGGAGTTTTAATTGTACTTTGACTTTTAGCTCTTGTATGTCTCCTAGTTATTTTTGTAAACTTTAATATATATTTATATATTTATATTTATATATGTTGCGAAGACAATGACAAACCATCAGAGTATAAATATTTCATTTAAATTTGTGTTAATTAAACATTTGTTCTGGTATTGTTTCTACTAGTTTAATATAATATGATATATACGTAGTTTTTAAAGCGTAACAAATAAATGCAAGTCCTGATAAATAAAACATTATATTAGTTGTATGCTATTTTAAATAATATTACATATCTAAGACAAAAATCAGTTTTTAGGATCTATAGGACGCTAATTACAATAGAGGTCATAGATACTAACAACTAATACTTCAACATACTAGCACTCTGACGATGAAGCCTAACGCTTTTTCTATTATGACAATCTAAAATATTGAAAGGCAAAATAAATATTGTTGTTGGGAAGCTCGTCTCATTTATCAAAAGAAGTATTTAATGTTGCAGTGAAGTTTACATCAGCCAAACTAAGTAAAATTTTCAAAGAAGTATTCATGGTTTTTTAGCTCTTCATCACGTGCTTTTCACTAAACTAAATAAGTATTCCCTATCTGGTTAAGTACATTAGGTTCACAACTTATTATAGTGATGAATTTAGTATTTGTCTACACAAAATGTATTTATAAGAATGTAGATATCAATAGTGTCGATGAATATGAATGATTGCGTTGTATACAGATTTCGAGACAATTTCGCCTCTTAAATACCAATGTGAAATCATTGTAAACTTGTAACCTGAACATAACATAAGCTTGTTCCACTTAAACTTCATATCAAGACTAATTTGTCTAGGGAACACGGACTAATTGTTTAAACCTCACGAGTGATGATCAAAGGATATTAACTTTTGTTATATTAAAAGAGGAGATTAAATTTTAAAAACCAAAACGAGAACCATGCGCAATTAACTTAATTACAATTTAAAGCAGTGTATTAGTGAGTTTTTACGTTCAGCAATATATGCATATTTAGATCAAGTTTTGTCTTATTTTCATAGATAGTAACGATTGTAAAGTATGAGCATAATTTTAATCAGAGTTTGAAACAACCAATTTAACTGATGTTTTACAACATAACTACACATAAAGCTGTATTGAAAGTAAACTTAGTATTGTGTACTGAAAATTCGTGTAAAGATAACCCATATTATATGCACGAAGCATATCTACAATGAAAATTACTAGAAAGTCATTATAATTGTCGCAGCAATTTTTATGAAATAAAGTAAATTAACATTTGAAATGGTTACTGTATCGTCTCAAATACAGCAATCTTTATTGAAACCGAAGTTTAATTGCGCTTTGTGCTTTGATCACCGGTTTGATTGAACACGCATGCAATCGTTAAAAACACAGTGACAATCTACTTTGAGGAAGTTACGATGTAGTTTGTGAATAATACCACGTTACACGTATAAACTGTATTATGCATTTAAAAAATTTTAATCAGTGCTTCACAATAAAACTTAAATAAAAGACGAGACGATAAACCACTGAAAATTACCTGTACATTTAAAAGGCATATTTCGTTATCTCTAAAAGAACAGATTAGTGTATTTTCACTTAATAATATATATATATATATATATATATATATACTGTATATATATATATATATAATTTAAATTGTTAAAGTTCTTATTCCCATACACCTTTGGTACACAAGTTAGATCAAGCCAAAGCTAAAAGTTGTTTTTCGAAACTCGTTTCAAGATGTTGTTCTATAAAAAATACAATAATTAATTTCCACGACGCCTGAGGTAAATTACAAACAGAATGCACGTCCATTTTAACCTATCTAATAATATATGGCTAGCAGGCATTGTGTCTTTCTGATATCGAATTGTCAGCCCAAAGACAGAAGATTATTAATTGTCTGCTGACCGAATTTAAATGAAAAAAAAATACTGAAATGGAAAAAAAAGCCAAATTAACGTTTTAAGCATACGAACAGTTAAATGTGAAGAAGAAGATAAATATAACTCCTCTGGTATATGTAACAAAGAAGCAAATAATGAAAACGAAAATAGCAACCATACATTTTGCCTATTGACATTATAAGAAATATCATTTCACAACATTGAAATATTATGACAATCTTCGTCAATTAGTTAAAAACATTTAACATCAAGTGTCTACAAATAACCGATATCACAAAACATATAATAACACTGCTATCATAAAAAAGTCAGAAACTACACAAAGTCGTTATTTTGTTTTCAAATGAGTCATCGCAATGAACGCAAATAAATTGCAAATAAATTTGCAAATACATTGCAACTATGCTATTAATTTATGAACAGTCATTACCAATGCCCTAAAATTTCCTTTCAAACGTCTATTAAACCAGAAATAGTTTATTAATTTAAAACTTAATGTAATACAAACTATTTAAGTAAGAAAACAAATTCAATAGGGGTTAACAAAAAATACTGTGCATTATAAATATACTGGATTTATACTGGAAGACTTTAACGGCTTAACCATGGTAGACCTTTCAGATCAAAATACGAAAGACCTGGAGCGAAATATAGTAGGTTAAGCATGGGAAAATTGCCATGCGTCTTGTCCGTTACCGCGAATTATGGTGATGTCAATAACAGTAAACCACAATCAATGAACATTATATTTTTCCCATTCGTTTTGTTTTAAAGAAACTGAATTGACACCATTCCTTTGATAAGTGATTCAACTGAGTTGCTGTAAAAGCAATCAGCTTTTATATATTATTATCATACGTAAAAGTGCCCCAAAACAAACAGTACATTTTCACTATCCAGTGCTTTTTACGTTTGTGTGAGTTAAACCTTTGTTGTGTGCAGAAAACAAATACCTGATAAAAAACATAAATTAGAGGTCTCTTCTTGTTTCTGTGTTAGGCTTTTGTTGTTTTATTAAGCTTCTAACTGGATTGCCTTTTTACGAATAACTATCTAACCATAACCAAATAGAAACTCTTGCCCTGTGACAATCTGTGAACTGTTTAATTCGTCTATTTAAAGGGATAAAGGACACCATTCGCTAGTGTTTTTGAAAATCTAAAAGTAGATATTACATGTATGGTACAATTAATAATAATTTCTTTCATTAAAACTATTAATTTTCTATAAAGTAATCTTAAAGTCTTAAACTTAGTACTTTTTGACCAGTTATTTTCTAACAGACACAAATTTAATTAAGAGAACCCTATTTTTGTTTCAATTTTTATTTTTAATTTGAATTATGATTACTTACATAAAACAAAACTACATGTAAGTGAAGTTTAAGGAAAATTCCATGACAATCGTTTTTCGCGTTTTTCAGTGTAAATGTCCTGAACCCCTGCACATTGTTTCTAATATTTGTTCTCGATAAATATACATTTTTCTTAGCCATTCGACAGCTATAGATAGCGAATATGTCACCTTGAGAAAGTCTATTTTGTGAATTTTTGCAACGAGCATGAAATTTTGTTGTGTTGAGCGCGTAAAAAATTTAGTTATGAAATAGAGTGGGCTAAAACATGGCTTTTCTGTCACTAAATGTATATGAAATAGAGAGGGCTAAAACAATGCTTTTCTATCACTAAATGTATAAACACTCTTATTATTTTTGCTTTAATTCTATAAAAATAAAAAGGTTTTCAGACGACTTATATCTATACAAACATATAAAATCATTAATGATTTTAATGCATTTATATGTACAACGACGTAAATATAAGCAAAATACACAAGGCATTAATGCTACTTTTGACTGGGTAAGAACAGACAAAGTGCAGAGACACCTGCCTATGTCTTACACTGGATGTTTGCCTAATTGCTTTACATTGTAACTAAATCATATAAAATGTATTTGAACAATTTTGTTAATCAATTGTCATTGTGCTTTGTACTCGTTTTCTTATATAATTCATTTAGGATATCAGAAATAAGAACAAATTCTAAGATCAACCTCTCACTAATGAGCTCGATAGGTACTTTTTCTAATTAAAAATATAACAATAATATCATTTAATTCTTTAAAATATAACATTTATTACACACTTGCATGATATTTTATACATGTATAAATAAAATACTAAATTTTTCGTCGCTAAATTCGGTTAACAAAAGCAACAACGAATGACCAGATAGTTATGGCTTCCACGTCGTGCAGCCCCGTGCGGGATCCGGGTGGCTAAAAGAATAGACCGCAGTCGCGCTAGCTTGTCGTAAAAGGCGACTAAATAGCGCCCAGTACCCTGACCAGCGTGTCAGGTCGGTTTGCCTAAAGACCGACTGGGATGTGTGCCCCAGGTGGTTGAATGGGGTACCCCTGGCAAGCTGGGGTTGTCAGGCCATAATACGGAAAACCTGACCGCAAACCATATTAGTGCACCGTGTTGGGAAAAATGGCACGTTCCTCGCACGTTAAAGAACGCTGCTGTAGTATTCGCTATGAGTAGGGATTTCGATCCCGCTACAGGAGGCTAAATTGCCCGACCCTATCCATCCTCCCATTTGCCAGTGGCAATCTAAAATCCGTTACCCCTATTTTTCCTTGTGTCCCATCCCATTTTCATTCATCATCATTTCATGTTCATTTTATCATCCTTTTCATGTTCATTGCCTGAATAAAGCTGAAATATTGCTGCTCAGGCGTTAAACACCATTAATCAATCAATCAATCCACGTCGTGCAATTTCTTTTTATATAATTGCACGCTGACTTCATTTGTATCATGTTTTTTCTTCAAGGTACCGCAATACTTCTTACTAATGAAATGTCATATTCTAATCGTTTAGTCTTTTTGCAATTATGGGTTGTATAATTATTGCTTTAAAGTCTTCAAAAGGACAAAATTTACTTGTTTACGCCTCTTATGGCAATCATTTTCTTCCACAATAAAACTTTAAAGAAAAAAGAACGAAATTGAGTTGAGACCTAATTACCGTTGTGTAGCTTCCCATGAATCTGAATAACAGTGTTATAATATGATACTGGTCGTCTAACTATGTAAAACACGTTAACTTCTAATTAAATAGTTTCGAACGTTTTACTAATTTCCTTTAAAGATTTATTGCCAAGGTTAATGAAACAGAACACAGATTTATTTTAAGACACAGTTGTTTCAAAAGTAGTGTTTATGGGCACAACTAAAACAAATAAATCAAACTGCACACGCTTGATATATTTTATATTGCACTCATGTTAAAGCATCAAAGTGAACGAAATTTTAATCCCTTTAGCAGACACTGTTCATTTTGAAAACAACCATCCTATTTATATTTATATACGAACATTGACAAAATACCATTTTGGCTACGAATATATGAGTGAATAATTCAGATTCTTTGAATTTGTGATTGTCTTTAATGTTAAACACTTAGTAATAGCTTTCATTTCCAAGTCGGTGTTTTCAACACATTCTTACTAACGATAAAACAATATTCGAATCGTTCGGTCTCCAATTATGAGTTCTGTAGTTTTTGGTACAGTTTCCTGCAGAAGGAAAAATGCTTGTGTGCACGTGCCCTTTTAAAGACAATGTTGTGCCTGAAAACACTTGTAAGATTAAACAAAAAACGAGAGTGGAGACTTAACAGGCATTGTGTTTTTTAACGAGGTTCTCGATTGTATCCTTAAAATATGATATTGCTCTTCTTATGATGCGAAATGCATTCCATTTATTTACATAAAAGGCAATATCAAATTGTAAAGTACAATAAGTGAAAAACGAAAACGATAACGATGTTTAGTTTTGAATTGTGAAGTCTACAAATTTGCAGCTATATCATGGCGTCTAGTTTTAATTTGGAGGCAAAGGAGGAGTACTTGCAGTAAGCCTGAAACCTGCAAACTCGGTGTTTATCAGTAAGAGCTGACTTATTTAACCACTCAGCCAAAAGAATATTTTGAGATATGATATTAACAATAACATTAACTGATCTGTAATCGAACTTTTTTGTGTGAAAGTATAAAAACTATCACATTAGAAAAAGACCAAACGCAAACCTGTTTGGTGTTATTGTTATTCTGTAATATAGTATCCAAACTACATTCTTTTCATGGAATTACTGTTTTCCAAACATTAGTTTACTTCTCAGGCGTTTTAAGTGTGACAGTTTACGTCAGATGTCATGTTAACCATTAATGATACTTATTATCTTTTATTCTATTAAATATAAAGCACAAGAGTATAAAACAAAACATCGTTAATGTATCCTTTCTTGCGCGTCAACCGGTAAGTTGCTGATGTTTATGTCAGTTTAGTTTTGTATATAATTCTTTACGTTTCCGCCATTAACGACTAATGTTTTGTCTTATAACTTAACTCAGGAAATAGACATACCATAAATACCAAAGTACTAACGACCAGACCAGACGGGCGATATTTATCATCTAAGAATAATATCAGTTTTGACTTTTAATTAGATAAAATAAATTCAACAGTTGGTATCATTCTTTGATTTGAAATGTACTACTACAAGAAATTCATAAGTAGTTGTATTATGTTGATTTTCTATTAACTTTTCCTTTTTTAGTTTTGATACATCAAATATCATTTAAATGGCAATACGACAAATATATGTATAATCAACTTCGATGTTCAATGTTTGTAGGATATCTCTACTAAATATGCCTTATGTTTAGTTACATAGCTTCTATCTGCTCTTTTTTAATATTAAGATAAACATTTATTAGCCTACTAACTATTTGACTGTCCACTAGACAGTCACATTTGTTACAGTATTGTATGATATCTTACAATGACATTGAAGTCTGTTGTTTCAAAATATCATATGGCTTTCTGCTATTAACTTATCAAATTGAACAAGGTAGCTTTCACAGCATTATTAACCTCTAAAAGTGTTCAAAAAATATATATTCTGTATTGGTAATAGTTTGAACTTTAAGAGAATGCATGGAGTAGCAACACTGTACCTAATAATGATATTTAGTTGCATGATACGATGTTAAAACTGCAAAGGTTTCATGTCGTAGACAATTTTTTAGAAACAGTTTAATGTATTTATTAAGGTTTATTTATTGACAGGTAATACATTGAAAATAAAAGTCATGATAGACAGAAAACGTAACGGAAGCAAACAGTATATACAGCATACATGCAAAACAAATTTTAAAGAAGGAAATATCTTGTGAACGAAAAGCTTGTTCACGAAAAACATTCATCGCTTACTATACGAACAACAGTTCCATGCATTTTGCAGATTCATGTACAAATGTAATAATATAATAATATTGAGCTCCATATTGTTGTTGGCATAATTTATTGTTCAGAAATTTCTATCATGTCATCGAAATAAAACTGAGATCTATCAATTCCTAAGGGAGATGTTAACAATTTCTACAACGGAAGTTTTTACTTACATAATATTGCGTCTTAATGGTTTGCTATGATGAACATTAGTTTTTACATGCGTTAATGACTACTACATTGATTAAAAACTGTTACAGTCAACTGTACAACACAGAACTGACGTTATTTTGGATGCATATTTTTTTTTATTTTGCATCTACTGTTATTTAAATTCAAATCAAAGAAGTTGTTTTTCTGATTCCATATCGGATATCAATTTGTTTATGGCACTGGCTAATACTTTTGTTTTAGAATTTATACATTTTTCAGGCTTATATTAAATAAAGGAAACAATAATGTTGCATACAAATTAATTTACATAGTAAAGAAATTACAGTGCGATACCTTTAGGATCTTTCGAAGTATTCTTGTGTAATATTGTGTATGTCAGATGCCTTGAATTCTTTTTGACGGTTGCTAAAGATTCAATTTACAAATAAAAATTCTTAATAAACTTGTTCGTTGCTTGCAGACATGTTCCATAAAACGTCACAAGTATTGGAAAATTATTACCTTGTTTTTTCTAAACCACTTTATTAAAAAAAACCTCGCCATTTCATTAATTTCTTGTACTACATTGTTTTTCTTGTATAAAGCGGAACACAGTAAAATTTATTTTGCTTTGAAAGTTCTTCACAAACGAAATCTAAATGTGCACAAATCAAACAAATAAACCAAATGTATAGTTTTAGTTTTTTATATTGCCAAACGTGATTTTATATTTTACAAAAACTACACTCACGTGGTGGTTTTTATATAGGTTTTTCAAAATATCGTTTAAATCGATAAATGAAGTAACATCATTCATGTCTTCTAATTTTCATTAAGTGTGCCCTCACCAGGTTAGTTTACTTGTAAAACGTCTAGTTTCTGCAATTAGCCTTATATTTTTTATGCTTTATGTTACATTTTTGCTTGAACATGTTTTTATGAAGACTATAAATGGAAACATCAGAAAAGTGGCTACCGTTATTAAAAGTATTGTAAGTGACGGATAACGGTATTTCTTATAGAGGGCTTTGTCCGAAATGGAAATGATTGTAATTAATTTGTTGCTTTTTCCATTTGCACATGCAAATTATTAAATACAGCATTTTATATATGTTATGTTAATGTTGTACAATTTGCACAAGGACTTTATACATGACATTTTTCATAAATGAGATATGTTTTGATTTTTCCTTCCTATGTAATGATAAAAGTTATTGTTTCAAAACGCATTGAAATTCCAGCGAGCAATATTGCAGCTATATTCATAACGTAAACAAGTTTTGCAAATAAAAAATCAACAGAAAATGAGACTAATGAGAACTCAATTTTGACTATCACTTAAAATAAAATGTTATCTAAGATAGTAATGTTAATACAATTTACTACGCTAGAAAAGCGACACATCAGTGGCGCTCAAACCCAAACAATATTTAAAATTCAATGCGCCAAAAAGCGTGGAAACTTAATAAAACATACCTACATATCTGCCACATTGAGATGCGTGGGCACTTCTGTTAATCAAGAACCTTTCCAGTACGGTTCAAAAGATATCTACTAACTTTTGGAAGTGGGTTATATGATAGAAAAATTATACTGTAACACAAAATTATAAACGTACCCGCTATCTAAAACCATTTTATTATATATGTTATTTTGCACAATACACCACAGAGGCATATGAGAATCTAGATAAGTTTGTACTTTAGATTTGGATTGAATACATAAAGATCAAACAAACAAAACGCAGTTTCCCGTATAGGTTTTAACTGTTCACTGTTCAATTAACTCTTCTTACTTCTTTTTGGTGCGTGACGTTATATTAATATTTTTTTTTCATTTTTTCAAAACAACCTAAAAATGAAATAAGAATTAAAAACTAAATTTTATTTGTGCTATTTGTTTTCGAACAGGTAATGACATGTACTCCAATAACTACTTTATGAAGCAGGATCAGATCTTACCTGAAGAAATGACAGAAGAACAAAGATTGCTTTACAAAATTATGCGTAATTATGACAGATCTTCTCGTCCAGTCTTCCATGCAACGACGCCGGTGGTCATAAGGCTGGGTATAACTCTTACACAAATTCTAGATGTGGTAAGAAAATAAATTAGAAGATATCAACACTCTTGACTTGAACATGTCATTATTCATTGCTTTGTTTCTATAAAATTCGATAGAATTCCAATTTAATAGTTTTATCATAAAGAGACAATTTTGTCTTTGTGGTAAAAACAATATATGTTGTCTTTATGTATAATAATGTACTGTCTTTATAGTGGACATATGTATTTTCTAATGCATTTTTTTCTAAAGAGAATTGATTTGTGTTGTTTCAGAGACATAAGGTTAAACTATTTATTGTGTTATTTTCTCTTACTCCTGGGTAACGGTTACTGAGTGCCTCCCATTTAATCATGCTAATGCTTAGGTACCAGATTGTTTTCTAAGTGTTATGCTTACAAATAACGGTCATTGGTGTTATAATTCAAATTATATGTCCTAAACACTTTACCTACTTAGTTTTTCCAATAATATATCATTGATGTTCGTCTATCATACTATCAAAAAATTGAAAATGAAAACTATAAAATGTAATAGCTAAATCATGTTTAAAAATGTCTTGCACCACCTTAATCATAAATAATTGATAGATGTAATCAAATTATGACATGAAACAGTCTTTTTTATTGCGAACAGAGCTTGACTTTAACCCTAACTTACAAAGATTACAAGTTATCCTATTAAAACTCGGTGCTTTTTGCTAGTATTTTAGCATTGTCTCTCAATAAACCTTAGTGTCATGTCAAAAAAGCTGAATGTTAAAGACGCTTTCAACAAAAACAAGAATAAGAATATTGACCAAAGAAGGATTCTTGGTTGGTGCGATAAAATCATGGATAGACTGAATCGCCATGCTACAATTGCCATTTTGTTAAATGTTCAAATTTCAAAAGTCATTTTAAAATCTATTGTGTTCTAAATAGTTTTGCTTGTGTCAAAGATAATCTTTGTGTTTTTCGCCAAACGATTTTGCGAGATCTTTGCTCTTTACTGTTGCTAGTCGTGATTCCGCCTTATTGTTAACTTTAGATGCTGATAGAAAAAGGCCGAGGACAAGAAGGACAACTGAGAGAAACCGTCAGAAATATTTTAATGAAAGTTATTTATGGAAAGAATGTATTTGCAATGATTACAATAATTACAACCAGGAATAAAAATATCTACCAAGGACAAAGCTCCAGGTCTATATTCATATTTTTTTGGTATTCAAAATGATGGATGGACTCAATCACCATGCCACATTTGTTTGATTGGTCTTCTAACTTTTAAAAAATATTCCGCCATATTGTTTACTTTAGAAACTGATGCGATAGAAACTGGCGAGGAATAATTAAATTCAAAGCTATTTAGGGAAAGTACAGTTTTACAGTTATGTTATAGCATGCTAAACAATTTTTGATAAATGATCATGTGGTACATAATAAACCAATCACAACATATTTTTACGTTAAAAAGTAAGTCTGCAAAATTACTTATAATTGCGTGTTTTTGTTATGCAAAAATTGTAATTGTGTAACGTTTCACTTAATTAAAGTCGAATACAACCCATCTATAGCTATAATAAATAAAAGGTTATGAAACCATGTTGCTAATTAAACGCTTTTTGACGTTATCGAGTTCTGGTTTGTTTTTTTCACCAGCAAATTGCTTTATCTGTGTATATATATTGTCTACTTATATTTTCATTTCTGTTTTGAACCAACAATTGCGTTTGTAAAGGCGTTATCAATCGTATTAACATATAGAAAAGTACATTTTTAACGCAATAATCTTTGTTATTGACGAACTCATTTTGACAACATCTGTAATTGCGCGAACATGATTAAATGATAAAATTCCATATATCGAAGAGTATAAATATCTTAATAAGTTTCGAGGTTAAGTATATGTACAAAATCCGTCACTGTTACGTAAACGACAAACATAATTTCGAAGAAAAATCAGTTTGTTAACAATAGCGGATGTCGTTGCTCATAGGTTTACAAAATTCTGTAAAAACATTTTCAGTATACTTTTCACTTTTTATTAAATGCTTCGTTTAATTTTAATTGAAATGGATTAACGGATCGATTGTTGTCTATTCATTTAATGTAATTTGACAGAGATTTATAGGTTCTTACATTTCTTTTGGGGAAATACCGGTTGATTTGACACGAGTGCTAGAAATGTTTTAGTCTTTATTGAGTGGATTGCAGAAGGAATAAACAATTTTATGACGAGCCGAGTGGAAGATCACAAGAGCTTTCCAAACACATGATGAAAGTACCTATTTATTCCGTGAACAACCAACTTTGACATCGCGATTTATAGACTCTCCATGGTGCAAGACTGCGTTGTCTCCGACATCCAATCAGAACTATATCAAAGTTCTTGTGTCAGGTATTTTCACTGGATGAAGCAACGACTACAGTATTTTGCGCGTAAGCTCATCTGTACGTAGAACGGGTAGTAAATGATTTGGCTAGAGTCACATTTCTGTGATTTACATACCTTTCTGACATTGATCAGCATTCACCTAGGCTAGGAAAATAATAAACGTTCATTCAACATTAACAAATATATGCCATATATGTATCCGTATTCTTTTTTCACTTGGTCGACAAGTTTATGTAGTAAGAACTAAATTGTTTTTAAAACATAACAAAATTTTATCTTGGAAGATCTAAGAAAAATTACAATGTTTTTAAACATAATCTATGCAGAAGCTCACAGACAAAAATTGTACACATGTTACCACTATTGAAGAAATCAGTACAAAACATGGTATTTAGTGTTGTACTTAATGTAGGGTACACAAAATGGTTACATGTTACTGATACACATTTACTACCGTTACACCTGTACTTTTCATCTGTACCTGTACCGGAAATCGACAATTACCGAATAATACATTTTGTTTTTGGTATCAATTTATAGATACATTAACAAATTAGTTTCATTTTTAACAAGAAAACTTTTAATGCACAAAATCAATTCGCCGCCGAATTATTCTACATTTTTGTCTGTATGATAATAAAATGATGATGAAATTTTGTTTAAACGCCATTCATAGCAATTTGTCAGCTATATCATGACGTCCAGTTTTACTGGGGCTTTCTATGGGCGCTGCGACCTCCTCCCCCGATAAAAACAGATAATCCTAAATAATCGCAATAGGCTGGTATATAACATAAAGGCAGGTGTAGCAAGCATCTCAGATTTTAGATCTAAAAATAAACATACTCTATGTATGAACTATATCTACTATCGTTGCATGTAAATTTGATTTCACTCAAGCATATTTGCAGTCCAACATTATATTTTATCTCGATGTTTCACTCACCTTGAATGATGGACATTTTTTCGCGAAATTTTGTTTATTCGTGGTAGCTTAGTACACTTCATTAAAGTTATCAATTCTGTGAAATACGTTTTATTCGTGAGGTATCAATTATCGTGGTTTTGTTGAGACTTCAGACCAAGGAGAACAAAACTTCATTAATAGATCGGAACTTGGGAACAACGATATGAAAATGTCCGAGATTAATCTTTTTTGTAAATGTAATATATGATTTTTATGGTTTGATCGATCCATACCTAATATTTAGTTCAATATCCATCTTAAATGGTTATGAACGCAGGTTTCATGTTCGAATTGTGCATTTATTAAATAAAGGTATTTTTTAATTGTAAAAAGAACGAAGACACAACGACTTCCGGTCAAGGACGGAAGAAATAATTTGTTCATTTTCGATGTTAAAAAGTATCAAATTATTATTGGGATTATGAGTATGGTTGCTCCTTTGAACATAAATTAAAATTATAAAATAAAATATTTAAAAGATAAGCTTTATTTTATCTTCATTAGTGCATTTAAATGCCACACTATGTCAAACGGATGTTATTGGTGATAATATCGATCATGGCAGAAATGACATTAAATTACACCTTTTAAACAGTTGTTTATTGTTACTCCTTACCTGTAGTGACAAATGACCCTTCGGCTAAAAATGCTTTCTATACCAATTAGAAAATCTCATATACTCAAAGGTTTTTTAATTGCAATTAATCAATTAATACAATACCGAGTTTATAATTAGCAATTGATTTTGATATTTAGATTTAAATTATTAACTTTTTCAAAGATAATTTATTCTAATTACAAAATAAACATAATCATGACCACTAATGAACACTTTAGTGAACGTTTGTAACCATGTTCTTACATATGTTTCTCAATATGCTCTATATGTGAAAAGGATTTTGTGGTAATCATTTATTTTGATCGCTACTTCACTTTTTGTTCAAGAACCCACGAACATGTAAACTTTCACTAAACCAGGAAACCACGAAATTTGATGCTCACGAAGGAAAATACTTTCAAAGTATACCCACATCTTTCAATGTCATTAAAAACATTGCAATTACAGTTCTTCAAATTTCACAATATACGATTTTTTCTTTTACTTTAAGGATGAAAAGAACCAAATTCTCACAACAAATGTATGGTTAGATCAGGTAATATATTCTTATAGGTTTATTTCATTTTGAAAAAGACTAATAAACGGAGAAAAACTCAAATAATGTTAAGTTTAAAAAAAGCAAGATATCGACCAAACAACATGAGCGTAAAGTCAATTGACAATTACAAATCCCGATTTGTATATAACACAACACAAATGCAGAATGTCAGTTACCAAAACCCAATAAAAAACATGTGCATTTGGGTGCTCTGTAACACGAAAACAGTACCTGCCTCTTATAAGACAACCACGTGATGTGTATTAAAAACTTAAATAAAGGAAGAGCAAAGACTATCTATGACTCAACGATCCAATCGTATTTGAGAGATAGATTTTCCATAACTATCAATTAAGATATGGTGACGACCATAGAACTTCTGAATTGATACCATCAAAATATAATTTCACTGCCAGCGCAAACGAAACAACGTAAGGACTGACAACCGGAATTGGAAGGTAAAAAAAATACAAGAAAAACTAAACGTTGGACTTTTCACAAAATGTAAAGATTTATTTGAAAAATTTAAATTCTCTATTTTATTTCAATTTTAATACTGTACTTACACGCTATGCCATACACAGACTGAGTTGTGTCAACAGTCTGTCATAAAAAAGTGTTTCCTATCAAGTAATAGAGAACACCGTATGATATTTCATGAATTTGCATTTGATTTAAGCATGTGTCTGATGCAAATAATCAAATTCACTTATTTGCATGTCCACAAAAACAGTCGATTGTTAAACGTAGTACGGAACATTGAATTTCATTGTGTAGTGTAATTGGTTTTTCATTCATAGTTACCTCATATATGCAAAACTTATAATGTTCGTTCTAGGAATGGATCGACGAGAAGCTCAAATGGGATAACATCTCGGAATTCCAGCACATTAAAATTCTGAGAATACCTTGTGATCTAATATGGTTACCAGACGTTGTTCTTTATAATAGGTAAGTAAGGTCAAATCTATTGAAATCAATTCTCAATGAAACTGTTATTTATAACTATGCGTTGCGAAATATTAACCAAACAAGATCTTTGACATTTTACGAAAAATTACAGTTTTAGGTACAGACATATTGTACCAACAAACAATAAGAAACTCTTAAATAAATCATACCCAGAAGAAACGTATCAAACCGGCAATCATAACACATCGACAAAGTAGAGAACCAGCATATTCCCATGACACAAATGTCACCACAAACCGAAAACCAAAAATGTCTAACAATAAAAAGCATACACAAGTACTTAGAAATGATTGTTGGTTACTTTTAATAAAGCAAGGTATCGAATAGCTGTTTTTTTTTGTTTATCAGGGCGTGTATTCAGAAACAAAAGGAATGTCATAAAAATTAATGATTGCAAATTTAATTTTATGGTATGAAAAATAACTTGAAATCAGAGGGCAACAAAATTTAACACTTTGAAAAGGATTAAACCACAGAAGTTTTACAACAATTAAGAAAAGACTAGTGTAGATACATACATTTAATATATGAAATAAACTCAAAAGATTTTTTTTGGCTGTGGCGGTCAATTAGTGATACATGTAGTAATATTTTATTAACAAAGACAAATTAAAAGAAAAGTCATGAAAACATCAAAATCATAATCATTCATGGATGGAATAACTTTGTCGAAAACTTGCTAATCAATTAAATCCATTTTGAATCAATAAACATTTTTGCAATTTCTTTTTCAAGCGTTGATAGTCATAATAAGGGATATATGAAGGCTCTGGCAATGGTAGGAAGTGATGGCAATGTATTCTGGCCACCGATAGTTAGAATGCGAAGTTCCTGCAAGATGGATATTACGTATTTTCCTTTCGACGATCAGATATGTACACTTAAGCTTGGATCATGGGCGTATGATGGATTCCAGGTTGATGTTACCAACCGTACACTAGATATTGACTTATCAAATTATGTAGATAATGGTGAATGGACATTGGTTGATACTAAAGCCGTTCGAAATGTTAAATATTATACATGTTGCCCAGAACCATTTCCGGATGTTACATTTTATGTGCACTTGCGACGACGTGTGTTATATTATGCGTTTAACGTTATAATTCCATGTGTGTTATTATCAATGCTAACGTTAACTGGATTTTTATTGCCACCAGAGTCTGGCGAAAAAGTAACTCTGGGATTAACAGTACTTTTAGCATTTTCGGTTTTTATGTTGTTAATAGCTGAGAACATGCCACCTACATCTGAGTATATACCATTAATAGGTACTCTTACGATTAAGTTTAAGATATTCATGATTTCGTTAATATCAATCATTGCAAACATAATGGCTCTTATAAGACTTTCAAACATTTATTCAATAGAATGCCTAGGCAATAACTCATATTCAAATGCATGATAAATTAGCATAGGAATTAGAGACTGTTCAAGTACAAACGACTTCCAACGTTACTCCTAGTGGAATCTTAATAGTGATTCTTTTGGTTTGGTTATGGTCATCGTTTAATTAAATAGTTACTCTTTAAACAAGCGACATTGAAAGCTTCAACACATACACATTTATTAAACAATGGAGTAATTTCAGCGTTTTGCCATTCGAAACAAAAAATCAGATTACCGAAAAAAAGTAGTACATTCGACAAATAGCAATTAAAGCAGAGAGGACAATAAGAATTTTTCAGCTAAGATATCGGTATGTTTTACTTTCGCTGAGTAAAACAATACTACATATTAGCACCATCAGTTTTTTGTGCATACCAGGTGAAGTCTTTGGGAAGATTGAGAACATTAATGCAAATAGTGAAAAATAAAATGATTGTTATTTAATGTGCCTGCACAACTTAATGATTTTACATGTAATAAACAATGTTTTTATGCTTTGTTTCAGGAATTTATCTGACTGTTATCATGTCAATGAGTGGACTGTCTGTCGTATTCTCAGTGTTTGTTTTGAATATACATCACCGTGGATCACTTGCTAAATGCCCTCCTAAGTATATTAAAACATTTGCCAAAATTATGGCTAAAGTTTTGTGTATGACAGTTCGTCTGGACAATCAAATGAATTACAATACTGTAACATCGTACACTTCAGACCGAAGTTTCTTGTATCCTTCTCACGAAAACGAGGCTTTGCTACAAAATGATATTGGACGCCATAACAATATGAACCACGTAGATATTAACGAAAAAACCAACGAAACGTTAACAGATGTTATGAATCAAAATGTTCACATGAATTCTACAAATGTCTTCAAAACAACATTTGACAAAGAACTACTGACATACTTTAAACAAGTTATGCACATTCACGACAATTCAATGACAGAAAGAAGGGCAATTCACGAATGGCAGGAAGTTGCCAGAGTAGTAGACAGACTAAGTTTTTGTTTATTTCTTTTAATTACTGGGACTTCAACTATCGTGCTACTTGTTATTAGTCCAATGACTAAAGACATACGATTGGATTGACACAAGCATGATGCTTTTGTTGCTATTTCTGTAATAAATGTGTTTTATATGTTTTCAAATTTATCGACAAGATATTGCAAGAATGTTTATATTCTAACATGTGCTTTGTAATATTTGTGTCGGGTGTAAGATATATGATTGGAGCATTATTTCAGTACGCACAACCGTTTAAAATTTCTTTATGTTCATCCTCAGCGCATAAATGCTCCATATTTGTCACAAATATATCACTAAACCGCAAATCATGTCAGATTATTAATTATTACAAATTATTAAGTAGTTGTATACAAATGAAATCTGCATGCTGGTTGCTTTAACCCGTCTTTAAACACACAAAAAATTCACATGACAGAATTAACCATGTATTGTTTTCTCTTTTTTACATTATTCCCACCACTAGCAATTACCAAAAAGTCTGTTACATATAATCCTACAAGAAATGAACAAATACCATGTACTTGTAAGTAGTTTTATACAAATGACGTCTTAAAATCTGGATGTTGGTTACTTTAACCCGTGTTTAAACACAAAAAAATTCACATGACAATATTAACAATTTATTGGTTTTTTTGTTACATTATTCCCACCACTAGCAATTACCAAATACTCTTTTTCATTATAATCCTACAAGAAATAAACAAACACCATGTACTTGCAGCTTAATGCATAAACACTAAAGTGAAACGAATCTAACCGTACAGTTATTATTTGGTTAGTTCATTTTCGTTAACTCTAAGTTAGCAGCGATATAACTGTCCTTTATAAATAGTCATCATCATTATTATGTACCTTTGTCTTGTCATACTAACTAAAGTTATTAACAAAGTTCCTGGTATACTGCAAATTACCAACAAAAGAAGGATTAATAAAAGCTATATAGAATATATGTGATGTTGGACCGTTACTGGGCAGTGCATTTACGCATTGACATTGACTGTGTGACAATAGCTAATGGCCACGATTGGCCAATAATAAAAGCTGATAATTACAAAAAATGAAAGAAAACAGAAGAAATGATCAATGTACAATCAATTTAGTTTAAAATTTAAGATTAAAAAGCATACACAATGTATTGTAGCTAATAAGAAATAAAAATAAAATTGTAGTATGTGTTTTACGAAGCGTTGCTGCGAAAAGCTTCTAAACATACCGATATCATCGTACTGCTATAGTAATATACTTTGTATAAATGCATCACTACCCAACGTCCTAAATTTTGTATTGTTCCAGCACAGTCAAGAACGCCCTATTAGTAAGAGTTATACTTAACAATGAAATAATTAGTATCTTTGACGATGATAGTTATCTTACGTTGATATCGGTCTTATATTTCAATCTACGGTCTTGGATAACAAACATATCAACAGATTTCTACGGAATTTTTATTATTGTACCTGTAAAGTTAATAATGACAAGCATATGTATTTTTCATTTAATTCCATATTTTGCTACACCTAACAATGATCAGAAATATCTATGCCAGTTACGATAAATATGACTGAGATTGAGTGCAATTACTTGTAATACTCACCATATATCAACTTCATGTTATTTACTACCACCTTAAATAACAACTTGAGATACGAATAATATTTCATCAGCCCACAAATGACTCACGTACGACAAGATACTTATTTTGTCGATGTTTATAATAGTTTTCCTACTCGTCATAATACATCATACGATATGAAAAGGTTTAAAGATCAGAAAAATCATCTTGGATAGACATCATATACATATATTATTGCTCAAATACTCCCACACTAATTTTTACAGAAATAAACTGCATTTATAATTGTAGACTTTGGTTAGTTGAAAATCAATAACGTCAATTAAATTGGGAACAAAACTGTTTTACTACATCCACGTCATGTCTAGTCACAATAATGCAAGAATCATTGTCTTTATATTTCAATATCAATCATCTCAAACTTTCAGATTAACAGCACAAAGAATTTAAAAGAAAAACAAGAACGTTTTATATTTTAATTATTAAGTCTAACTGGGTCAATTAACAAAAACACAAATCAACTTTTACGTTTACTATTCTATAACGTTAACATAAAACCCATGAATTGCTCCAAATTTTCTTAATACAATTAAACAGATAAAACAACTTATCACTTAATAAGTGTTTCTGAATGGTTCTGGGTTTTTTGCGTTTTCTTGTAGGATAGGGAAAGATTTGCGTCAAGTTTAAAATAAAATCATAGTTTGCTTTAGGAAGAAACGTATCATCAAAAGAACATATAAAAGACCGTAAATCAAGTAAAAATGCATATTTTAATGTGGCTTTGTATATTTGAATTCAAATTTATATAATAACACCAACTGCTTTGAATAAAAGATTAAAATGTATACACACAGTAATTTGCGTACTTTCAATGGAGTGAAGTAGCATGTATTGAAACAAACTAATACCATTTGTTACATCTTACAACTGATATAATGGCGTAGGTTTGTTTTTTTTTTATATTGTACATAAATTTATACCGTAACCATTTGCGTGCTACATACGGTATCAAATCTACACGAAGGTTTTATTTTTAACTTTGAACCACAAACAGTAAATAATTATAACAGTTAGTTTACATTTTAAAACCCACACTTACTTAGTAGCTAATATGAATATGTAAGTAAAGCAATATCGAAACACAATTCAGAATATTATATAGACAATAGCACGAAAAAGGTGATTCAACCTCGTTCTATTGAAAAACATTACCATTAGCTCCACAAAAGTGAACATAACCACAGAGAAATTTACAAATAAAGGAGTAAAAACAAATAAAAACCAATAGGTTGTGAAAATTTGATTTCTGCCTCATTTTGTACCAAACTCCGATAAATACTCCTAACGCATGGTAAATTTCAAATACACAGCCCATAACTGACACAATAGGGTCAAATAATTTTTATAATTAAATAATTTTCATTTTTAGGCATTAAGGAAAACAATAAATGCTTTTACAAATAAAATAACGTTAAGTACAAATGTTGATTTTAACTTCCAAATACTCTCAGACAACGCCAGTCCTACAACAAAAAGCATACATAATTATTTAATAGATAAATGCATATATATTAGTTTGTGTGTTGAAAGCAATTGATCCTAAAATTTTTTATTTTTTTTTTTGAAGATAAACATCAAGTTTAATGTCATCAAAAACAAATTTGGATCAGTAAACACGGTAATTGTGTGAAGGAAAGTCGAACACGCCTTGGTCACGTACATATTGTATAATTTGGATTTATATAGCTTGTTAATGGTAAGTAATAGTATAAGTTCAATGATTCTCTGGAGTTTTCGTTTATCAAGAAAATTATTACATTTACAATTATGAATTAAAGAAAGAGATGTTCGAAGGTTGTATTTCCATAATTTCAATAATGAATCAAGGTCTAGTCTTTCTTGTCTTTCTCGAAACTTTAATTTGTTCCGCACTTTTCAAAGGTTCCATTTCGAATAAAAGAAGACAATGTTCAATATACAATTGTTTTCATTTCCATAGAACCCGATTATCATATTTTGTTCTGATATTTCTAAATTTTGCATAATGTTTGCCGAAGCTAAGATTTGTGTCAGATTCCCAATGATTAATTTTGCAAAATTGCAATGAAAGAATAGATGTTGTATAGTTTCAGAGTTTTGAATGTTATTGCGTTGACAGAAATGACATTTTCCATTAGATTGTTTCATTTGGTATAATCTATATTCTGTATAAAGTATATTATGGATAGTTTTCCATTGAAATTCTTTTACCCGTTTTTCGACATCAATGGATTTTAGAGTGAACCCAATTTTCTTCCAGTCAATTTCAGTAAAATTACCAAAGTGGGAGTCCCATTTTTCAATGCATTTTGGTTGAATGTTATCTTTTGTTTTTAAAATTTCTTTTATTGTTTTTAGATTAAGATCTTTGATTTCTAAAACTTTTTTGTTTTTAATAATTTTAAGATCGTTTCTAATTTCAAATTCTTTAATTCTTACATTGTTATCATTTACTTCATTTAAATTATTACGTAGCAAATTATGAAATTTTGTTATTATTGCTTTTTTAATTCTGGAAAATTCTGAAATACAGTTTCGTTTGTCAATAAGACTATTGTATACTTGTTTGCACGACAAAAAATTATTTTCCTCATCGTCCCATATGTCCCTAATTTTCCTAAAACCACTTTTATGGAAAGAAGGAAAGAGTAGAGTATTACCATGGAAGGTTATGTCTTTATTTCCCAAATTACGCATGCTCAAAATATTTTCTTTTGTATTTGAATCATGTAAACTATACACAAGTTTTGCCCAGGCTGAAAGACAAGAGCGATAAAATAATGGTATTTAATTTAAAAGCGCGTTTTTAGGCTTGACAGTCGACATAAAAATAAATTTTCGTCAAATTTCACATCAAGCTTACGTAGGTAGAACTTTCCTATGGCATTCCAACTACATAGTGGTTTGTGAATTAAGTTGTACATTGTTTTTATTTGATAACACTCAATAATAGAATCGAGTGTTGTCATCCCCATGCCCCCTTCTAATTCATTAAGACAGCAAGTGTTCCTGCTAACTTGATTTACACCCCCATCCCATATAAAATTCCAAATTAAAGTGTTGATTTCTTTGGTGACCCGTTCTGGTACACACCGTACTTGAATTTCGTACGAGCAAAGTGACAAAATCAGAGTTGTTATTATCAAGGTCTTTCCAATGAAGGTTAGTTTGCGATTTTTCCATACATGAATACAGTTTTTTATCTTTTCAATTATACTTGTCCATGTTTTATGGTCGTCAACATTGAATCCGTGATGGATTTCTAGAGTTTTAACATTTGTGTTAATCCAACTGATTTTATTAAATTTTAAACGTTTACGTTTAGTTGAACCTATGCATAATCCTTTTGTCAAAGTTGATTTTAGAACCGGACGCCTTTTCGTATATGTTTAGTATGTTGAATGCATTTTCGACCGATGTTTCGTCTTTACCCACTAGTTGGGTGTCATTAGCAAACATACTTAGTTTAGTTTCTATGATTTCACCCTCTAATTCGCCCGGTAGTTTAATGCCTTTTATATCATCGTCACGACGAATTGAGCAGGCTAAAGGTTCTGCTTGTAATATATATAAGAAAGGTGCAATCGGGCATCCTTGCCTTGCTGATCTTGTGATTTTAAAATAGTTTGAAAGGTAACCGTTGGTTTTAATACACGTTGTTGTGTTCTTAAAGAGCATTTTTATCCAACCTCTCAAATTGATACCAAAATTGAACTTTTGAAGCACAAAGTCTAACCACCCCCATTCTACCCTGTCTAACGCTTTTTGTTGATCTAAAAATAAAATAATTCCTTCTTCGTCTTCATTGTCAATATATTAAATTATGTCTTGGATCATTCTGTTAGCCTCGTTTATATTTCGACCTTTAACAAAACCTTTCTGATCTGAATGTATAATTTTGGGTAATATCGGCTTAATTCTCTCCGCTAATATTTTTTGCAATTATTTTGAAGTCGTCATTTAACATAGTTAGAGGTCTCAAGTTACGAATGTTTTCCTTTTCTCCCCCTTTATGTACAAGAGCTAGTACCCCCTATATTGGGAATGGCATAAAGTGTTTTCATTAAATATTTCATGTATAAGTTCCATGAAATCATTTTTAATTATATTCCAATATATAGAGTAAAATTTTGAAATGATTCCGTCTTCTCCGGGACTTTTCCTTTCTTTTAAAATTCTAATAACATTTTCCACTTCCTCGATTGTAACATTCCTTTCTAAATATTCCCTGTCTTCAGCGTTGACAAATGTCTCGATGTTAAGACAGAGTTCGTTAGCACGTTCTTGGTCCCACCCTTCAGAGCTAAATAGTTCTGAGTAAAATCTCACTTGCTCATGTAAAATTGAGTCAATATCAGATTTAATTGTCCCATCTTGAAGTTTTATATTTTCCCATAATTTATCTTGTCCGCGCTTTTTTCGAGGTTGAAAAAATATTGCGTTGATTTTTCTCCGTCTTCTACCCATTTTACTCGGGATCGAAGCTTAGCGGCCTCTGCTCTATTCGTGTAGTATTCACTTGTCCTATTTTCTAACTCGATTATATGCGCCCTGTTATTCGTGTTACTATTTTTTATGTTTTCAATTTTGTCTTCAAGTTCCTTGATCTGTTTATTTTTATTTTTATTTATATTTTTACTTACTTCGATTGTTAATTTTTTTATCTTTATTTTGACATAGTCTCACCAATGGTACTAAATTTATTTTTTTCATTTTTCCAAATCTGCCAACATGTTTGGAAGACCTGCGAAAATTGTTCAGTTTTTATTGTATTAAGATTCATGATCCAAATTCCTGGTCCTCTTTGGATAGGATCTAACTTAATTTTCATCGATACCAAGTCATGATCGCTAAACGGAAAATGATTAATTCGGCTAATAGATATTTTGCTAGATAGCGATTTACTTGGGAAGGTATAGTCAATTCTAGACTTAGAATTGCCTCTAATAAATGTATATTTTTTGAAGATGGATTTTGCTTTCGCCAGCAGTCTTCTAGGTCGAATTGTAGTAAAATTTGTTTTAGTTCATCTAACCCAGGATCGTCATTTTGATGTGGTGGCGATCGGTCTAGTTTTTTATCAATACAACAGTTGAAGTCTCCAAAAAATATATTATAATGAGATCTTCTATTGTTTTGGTAGGTGTTATAATTAAAGTTATGGCAAATATGCTTGAAGAAGTTCTTTTTATCAACAGGTATATTTGGTGCGTAAATATTAAATATGTGAAAAACTTCAGATTCAGTTTCAATTTCGCTTTTTGTAATCTTCCGTTAAGATTGAAATAAAAAAACTTAATATTCTTTAATCGTTTGCTTGTTAGAATTGCAACACCTCGGAATTCGCTTGATCCACATTTCCAATCACTTTCGCGACCGCCTGCGGCTTTCCATTCTTTTGACCATTCATTTATTTCATTATCGGTGCAGTGAGTTTCTTGTAAACAGATTACATCGATTTTCTTTGTGATAAGCCAATTGAACACGGAATTACGTTTTTTGTTGTTTCTTAATCCATTAATATTTAAAGAGATACAGTTCAAGGACATTCGCTTTGGTTGAATGGATAAATTTACTGTTTACCGTAAATGATCTCAATATCATCTCAACGCTTCGGTCATTCATTTTAAAATTTTTTTAAAATATTATACACGTCAAATACATATAGTTAAAAAGAACAATATCACAATAGGATATTAGTGTTACACTTAATCAGGTTAATGATAATACAACAGTGCATAGTAATAATTATACAACAGTATAATATTAAAAATACATATTTTTGGGGGACTTTCAAAATTCCCTTTTACAATTTTTTTGGTCAAATCAAATACATGATATATAAATGAGTTAGTCAGATTTTGGTTGTTTTCGCACACGATCAGCTGATTCTGGCGTGGCTGTGATTTCACTTCTATTACGTTTGCGGTCAACTGCTGCGGGTGTCTGTGGAATTTGGTTTGTGAAAGTGTTTTCAATAAAGTCTTTGATTTTAGCCGAAATATGATCTATTCCTTTTGGACCAATATGAACACCGCTACTGTCATTCTTATCAAACATAGATTTATGAATATGACCTTCGTGGAAAAAGTCGCTCGCTATGTCAATGAAGTGAAGGTTGTCGTCTCTTTTACATACAGATTCAATGAAAGAGTTAACCATCTTACCTGTTTCATTCATCTTAAGTATTTTGTTTCCTGTTCCTTTACGAGGTATGATGTTGCAGACACCGATCCTTGATCCGGGAAAACTCAGTTTTACCTTACTTATTGCCTGAGAAGCATTCAAGATCACTACATTTCCATCGTCTTGATTATTTCCGACATCGTTTGTCCCAAGACATAATACTATACTTTGTACTGTTACGTTCTTGTCATCGGTTTTTGACTTGGCAAGGCTAATACAGTCTGAAATATTTTCGAATGACGCACCTGAAATCGCAGCATTTATAACATCTTGTCGATTCAGGTTAGACAAACGTTTACAATTGGACGCTCCGAGAATAATGTTAGTAATAGTACTAGTTGGGGTTGCTTCAGCCTTTACTTTGTCAGATTTTTTCTTGGTGGATTCTGGTGCCAAGGCTTCGTCCTCTCGCTGGGCTGCTCTACCTTCAGCTATTTCTGAGGCATATATGCCAAAGTTTGTTCTGTCGATTTCGTCCAGACGAGTCGAGCAGTTATGATGAGTGTGGCCTTCTTGCTTACAGAAGGAGCATGTTATGGGTTTCGAACAGTTTTTAGCTATGTGACCTGTTTCGTTGCAGTTGTGACACCTTCTGGTATAAGTTTGTGGACGTTCACTGCAGCGATAAGAAGGGTGACTTGTCAATTTACAATATACACATTCGGTTCTGTTGTTGTCAGCAAATATTCTCACTTCAAATTTACCAAACATTGTTCTGTTGGGGAGGATTTTAGAACAGTTAACAATTTGGAGATAACGTGAACCATTTTCTATGTTTGTACCTCTGATATAGCCCGCCTCACAGAGCCTGGAATAACCTCTCCTTTCTTAAGCATTTGTGCGGCAATATAGCAGTTATCAAATTCGACAGGGGCATCCTTGATTGTAACGTTAGTTATGTTTTTTTCGATTTCAAGGAAGAAAATTGTTCTGTCTCTAAAAGATAGCTCCTTTGAAACCAAAATATTTTTGCTCGTTTCATCTTTTAAGGTTACTATACAGTTTGTTTCAGTAATTTGTACAGCACTTACTTTTTCTAAGCTTAAATGTTTCTCAATCCCACTTAAGACTTCCTGGTGATTAAGTCCTCTGAATTGTTTCGCACTGATAGATGTCTTTTAAGTTTATCCATGTTTGTTTATGTTGGGTGAGTTCAACTCAAGTTGTCAACAAATAAACTAAAATGCACAATCTACTGCAAATAGTGCAAATAGTGCAACTAGAGCACCAAAATAAAGTTCGATACACAATAGGTGTTGCGTTTAGGTTGAAAATTCTTGAATTTGCAATCCAAATAGATAGTATTTTAAGATATATTGGAGAGCGAAAAAAACTCACGTCTTCCTAAACCGGAAGTCAACAAAACATAACTTTTAATCAACATGCATTTTTGGAAGTTACTATTTCTTGAATCGATTATTTTTATTCCCGTGAGGAGACTCAGTGGACGAGTGGTTAAGGTGGTCTGTCAAAATTAAATGGCGGGTTCGAGTCTCACTGCGGGCAGTGTGCACTCGACTGCAATTTTAATTTAAGGAAGGCCGTGGTTTTTTCCTGGTACATCGGCGTCCTCTCCCAATACAAACTGGATGCCATAATAGAGCTGACAAATTGCTAAAATAGCGTTAAACACCAAAAACAAACAAACAAAATCATTCCCGTGAACAAATTATATGCTTTACAGACGGCTTTTTGTTGTGTCTCTGGCTTCTGTGTTCATACTGAATTTATAAATATTATTAATACCTAATTTACGCAAGAAATTTTTTAAGTTTATTTGTTTCTTTGCAGCAATGGCAACTGTAAAGAGGTCAGTTAACTTAGCCTTTTTCAATTATTTTATGTGATTTAAGTCAGGAGCAAATGCGGCGTAAAGTTTGAAAAAAATATTTGTACTATAAAACTTTATTTAGCTGGTTATTGAACCGGGAGCTACTAAAATAGCTGTCTTGAGGAAATATGACAGTTATTGATACAGATTATGTCACTTGGACAGGCAATAAATTGTAAGACTATTCATCTTTTGATACATCAAAGTTATTTAATCAACTGTAGTTGATCTTTTAGGGTGAACATTTAAAACAACTTTTTACTGTGATACTGAAATCTTAAATTATTTTTAGTGACAAGTTAGAACCTTAACTAATGCTCACTGTTCTTCAGTATAGAATATCAATACAATTCTTGTAGACTCTTTCCTGTCTGCAGTTGTTAACACAATAAATTCGATTTGGTTTCTATGATACTCAACTAAGCTACAATGGTAATAAAGTAAATAATGTCCACTTGAGTGAAAAATGATGCAGATCGGTCACTCAAAGGTTACATCCAAAAATCATTTGTAACAACTGCTTTGATGTATGAATTAGTCAGACTAAGATTTACAAAAAGTGTTTAATGTCAGGATTCGGCAGACGTTATTAACATAGTACAAAACAGTTTCTAATTGTACAAAAATACAGGTAGGGTTGACGTTGTAAGCAGTTTAAGTTAATAAAAATAACGATGCAATTACTTCGAGTAATTAGGGATCTCGGTGGCCTATTGGTTAATGTAGTTATTCATCTACTATAGATCTCTTGCCTTTCAACACTGAGTCTCATTTCTGGGAGGTTGGTGATATATGTTAATTGATAGGGATTCCCTGTTTTCCTTTAGAAGGTCCGGGTTTTTGTCCGGCTTACTCCAATTAAAAAAACTGGATGCCACGATACAGCTGAAAGTATTGTTTAAACACTTTAAAAGAAAGAAATAAACATACCCACGTATCCAAAGAACTGAATTCAACTGCACTACAAGAACGGATTCTGAAAGAGTATAAAAATACATATAAGTGTCAAGTTAATATTTGGCGATTTTTAAAATCATTAAATAAAATAAATAAACTATCATTATAAATATTATTTATGATTTACAAAGAAGCTGTGCTATAACACAACTCTAAACACAGATCAAACAAGGCATTTTATGATAGTTACCTTTTGTTTAAAGTGTAACGTTATAATTATGTAGTTTTTTTTGAATGGGTACTGTCTGCCATTTTTTACAAATTTTTCAATATTATTAAGTAACGAGTCCGTAAAATGTTTCCAAGGTATAGGTTTTACAAGTCAAAGATCTTGAATATATATTCTGGGAATGTCCATAATACCATTTCGAATGTTCGAATAATCATGCTGAAGGAAAATGGTAGGTGACAAAGATACAAAAAATACATATCATAAGTTTTATATGATAATTTTATTTTAAATGTAAACCATTAATATTTTAGCAGTCTAGTTGTTGATTTATGCTTTTTAGCATCTTTAATATTTCGCTTTCTAATAAACTTGTATCTACATGATTTGTCTACTGTTGTAACTGGTATTACTCTTTATATCCGTAATGACAAGTTTTACAAAATAAATCCTGAGTCGGGCATACAAAGGTGTAGGTTTACTCTGTTGTTCGTTGCGTTTACGGGTTCAAGTTATGTAAACTATTCATATATTATGCTTTAAAAATTAATTAATAGATCATTATGATAGTATCTGTCCATTATTTTAGGACAAAATACAAATTATAAGTTCTTGTAAACATTTACCTATCATGACAGAAATAGTTACTGAGGATAATAACAAAATACTATTCAATCCAAAGTCTATAAAAAATGTAGTCGTTTTATATTGTTTAAATATAAATCATATAACAAATTATTTAGATCAATTTTTTAAAGTCTGTTGTGTGAGAAACTCAGTTAACTGAACTTCATATAAATGTGTTTTTATTTGTGTGGGTGTCTATTAATATTTAATATTTGTTATTGTTTGCCGTAACAAATTGTTGTAGCAGTAGCCGCAAAATATTGCAATAAGACACAAATAATCGCATTTTAGGTGTTTTTACAAACACCTTAGGGAGTATTTATCCTAGTCGCTGATGACAATATATTTTTTCAATAAGGTTTTTTGCAGTCTTGGTCTTTCTGTCTCAGTTAAATCTTATCTCATTGAGACACAGTAACGAAGTAACGAATCAGTTAATGAACGCTTGTTTTCCAAATAACAGTGACCAGTCACCCAAGGTCACAAACAAACGTCCAGCTTGATTGAACACTGTTGTTCTGTAATGATAGCCTTACTTGTCAATGCAATGTCGGTCGTTTTTATTAAACTGCATGCTAAGATGTAATTTTTTTACGGGTAATGCGAGGGTAATATTCTACTTTGACACATAGTTTTGAGCAGATAACATTTTAAATAATTAAAAAGGTTACAAAAATGGCCATAAATAAAAACTTTATTTTATTACATCCATAAAGTTTTAGTAAAATAGAAGATTTAATTTATGCGACAATTGCGTCATGGGTATTATACTTGTATTTATCAGTTATGACATATTGAGATGATATAACAGTTTAAATGTTAAATATTCAAAGTTATTTAAAAAAACTTCATTAACCATTATGTTGACAATAAATGTAATGTGTTAGCGTTGCATGTTTTTTTTTTCTTGTATACATATTTATTAATGGGTGACATCAATTGTAACTGTGTATATGCCTTTGTATAAGTTTATTTCTAACTCTTTTTTTCAAAGACGGCGTTTTATAGTCACAGTGATGTCCTCATATGTTTGTATAGACAATGAGTCTAAATGTGTTTTCATATTTTTTTTCAAGTTCTGGATTTTGTACATTGGAAAAATTTGTGTTTCTGTCAAATCAATATTCTACATACTACATGTAATAAGAATATTAAAAAAATCTCACACTTTCAATTGGTTTTACTTGATCAACATGATAATGCACATTTTAGCTATATATGTTTATACAGAAAATTTCCCAGTTCTAAATTAAGTACAATTTTAACACATATGACTTATTATGTAAAGACAATGTATAGATCTGTTTTCAACTGAAAGGAAGGCATCATAAAAGTAAACAAAAGTAGGACCTAGAAACACTGAACGTTACTGCAGCGATTTATAAATTCATGAAAAAATAATTTTCACTTTTCACAGACAGCCCGTACAAATTTACAGAAATGCTGATACTACCACAAAATGCATGATTGAGCCCAATTTAGTTACAATTTGTTAACATATGTGATCATTCATACACATTTTTGTATGTATTGTGAAGTTTTATTTTTAAAAAAAGCAAAGGAATCCGACTGAACAAAAATAGCCGAAAGTCCAGGGACAATTACAAATCCGAATAGAGACAAACCTATACAATCAAAAACACATCAACAGAAAGTGAGTATCCCAAAAGAAATAAAAACCATGGATGCACTCATGTGATCCGGACGAGTAAGCTGTGCCTACCTTGAATTAGACAACCCGTAGTGGTACTTATTGATACGTCTACGAAAAAGTCAAATCCAGTGAAGTTAAAGATTACCTAGGACTCAGCAAAAATGTTCGATAGTTCTTAAGAGATTAATTTCGAATAATGATCAATAAAGTCGTGGTGACGCCATAGAACTTCTGGAGTAATAACATTGACCTAGTTACAAAAATTTCTTGTTTGAGTAGACTAGTAGTCAACAGCAGTTGGGGTCTAAAAAGATCAGATGTACATACCATACGCTGGAGCTGCTGTAATGTTGCTATCGATGAACAGGAAGTTGACAAGTGGAAAGTTGAAGTCATCACGTTGTCGTAGAGTCATATTTGTAGTTTTCCCGATACTATAGAAGTAAGACCGACCTCAGTGTATTGATGGTGTTTTTAATTTCATGCGCGATTATGTAGATTAAATGCAAATAGTCACCAAAGTTTCCATTTTGGAGGACAAACAATACAGCGGAATGTAAAATTTAAAGACTGGGTCAGTGTCTTTTTTTCAGCAGACATTCTATAAACCCAGCCTCAAAAGAGTACAAAAACAGATCGGCGAGGAAAAAGAGCACAATTAGCACCTATTGAAATACTAACAGTCTGTTGAAAAGCCTGTCCTCCAAACATGACAAAACTATGTTAATTAAAGTAGTGATTAGAGTCACGACCTGCTATGCATTGAATTGTGGGATGATTTCAACACAGCAAATGAATAAGGGGGTTTCATCATGATCAAAGTAAATAAAAAATGTAATCGGAAGAGGATAAGTTGATTTTATTACAATGACATTTAATTTTTGGCCGAAAGGCTATAGATTAAATCTAAAAAAATAACCAGTAGTGGTACAAGTGTAAACATTTTGATGCGGGATAAATGGCATATATCTTCATAAAACGATCAACTTTGTAAAAGATGGCGGAGAATGCGATGTAAGTTAAATGATCACGACAAATTAGAAACAAGTCAAATGAAGAAAACATAATTTAAGGTCAATTGTCATTTCAATACCTATTCTTTTTTCTCATCTTCTATATACTTCTAAACACCAACAAACAAATGACTTGAATTTACTCAGAAGTCACGGAGAAAGCGTTTAAATGTTTTGACTTGTACTTATTTCAAAGGATTAAAATTTCCATTAAACGATTTTATAGTAATAGTCAAAATCATGTAATGTTTTAATCATCTATCAGCATCATATTTCTATTTAAAGGTACAGACACCGGCAGTTGTGAATTGAACATAAAGCTATTCAATGCATCTATATAAGTATGTTTTAAATACAGTACACCTTTTGCGATGCCTTTCTTACAATACATGTAATAAATTGAATACAAACAGAAATGTACTGACATCCATAATTCAGATCAAATATTTTTCCGACGCAGTCGGTATTATATTCACTTTTTACCCTTTGACCTCATGACACTTCACCTCTCGTAATTCTGTTTCTTGATTGGTGTAAAACCAATTGGACGGGGGTACGGAACAGGGTGGTAAATTTGGACAGGGGCTCGTAACAGGGTGGTAAATTGGACAGGGGCTCGGAACAGGGTGGTAATTCACCTTTCAAATTGTGTACTATTATTATTAGATTTTACCGTCTGTTTGTTTATAAAATTATTTCATAGTGAAATTTAAGTATAAAGAACGATAGAGATGGGCTGCAGTTTGTAAAATTTTATATCAAACAACTTGTACAAAAACGTTAAATATTTTTTATTTGAAGTAAAGCGATAATTAAATGCATATTAACACGCTGGATTTTAGCGGGCTTTTATGGAGGATCAAAAAGACGAAGAGACGAAATTTTAATTAATGCCTAAATTCAAATTAACAATCATTTAATATTCATGTTGATATTAAATTAAATGCATTATTGTTCTTGGCCGTCCGTCGTAGTACGCACATAGATAGAGAGTTGTGGCTCTAATTGTAAAGTATACTTTGCTTATTCAGTAAATTTTAAACTATAAACATTTTATTAAAAAATTTCTAATATTCAATTTGTTTACATTAATGTATAACTGCTTTGGTGCTCGCAGAAAAACTTCATTTCTATATCTTAGGCATTGGGTTTCAATACATAATATCAATAAACTTTCTGGAATACATATACCTGTACAACAAAGTACATGTAGTTGTATGTACATTATCGATTTTAGGTTAACTGTATGCTTGGTAAATCTGTTAATATCGAAAACACGTAAATAAAAGGGGGCACACATGTATAAATGAATAATTTCAAACTCGTTTCATCTGGGACTAGTGTTAATTTATAGGTTCATGATTTCATTCACGTAGTAATAATTGTCTGTCAGTACTTCCCCAAAAAAATTTCCATCAAACATTTTTGGTCTATTGAAAGGGTGAATTTGTATGACAATAAAGGCGATTCGTAGTTCAATGCATAACTCAATTTATATCTTTACTGCGTCGGTTATCTTTTTTAAAGATAGTACTTGTTGAAACTATAATCGATAAGATAGTGTAGTGCGTTTCCTCTACTTTGTATGCGACAATTGGCACTATGTCTTATGACCAGTCACCCAAGGTCACAAACAAACATCCAGCTTGATTGAATATTGTTGTTCTGTAATAACAGCCTTATTTGTCAATGCAATGTCGATCATTTTTATTAAACGGCATGCTAAGATTTAATACAAGTGTAATAATGTACTATAACACACGGAATTGGGTTAATAAAATTTTTTTCAAAATTTAAACAAATGTTATAACAAATCGCGATAAATAAAAACTTAAATTTAATTACATCTACAACGTTTTTTTATCAAATGACAAATTTAAGTGTTGCGACACTTGCGTCGTGCGTATTAGTTGTGCATATCAGTCATAACATATTGAGATAAAATAGCGGATGTAATGTCAAATATTCAAATTTTTTGCAAAAACATTATTAACAATTATGTTGACAATAAATGTGATGTGTTAGCGTTGCCGTGTTTTTTATATACATATTTATTAATGGTTGACATCATCTGTCACTGTATATATGCCTTTGTAAAAGAAAATATCAAAGAAAAGCCAAGGGACATTGACCAATCCGGTTATAGACACAAAAACCAAAAACATAAAACACAGACCCATAACTATCAATTAAGTCATGGAGCGGACCATAGAACTTCAGGAGATAACATCAACATAGGTAAAACAGTCAACAGCAGTGATCGGTCTAAAAAATTGGAATACCGATCGCAGGATCTAGAATAACGTATAAGTTGTGAAATATACACGTCATATGCTGGAGCTGCTGGAATGTTGCTGTCGATGAACGGGAAGTTGGCAATTGGAAAGTTGAAGTAATCCCTTTTGTCATAGAGTCTAGTTTGTAGTTTTATTGGGTCTATTTCTAGAAGTAGGTCTTAGTAAAGACCCAGACCTTAATGCAATTATGGTGTGTTTAATTTCAAGCTCGCTAATGCAAATTTAATGTAAATAGTCACCAAATTTAGCATTGTTGTGAAACAAAACATCATCAATATAGCGAAATGTTAAATTAACGGTCTGGGGCAATGTCTTTTCTTTCTTCGTCAGTAGGCCTTCTATGAATTCAGCCTCATTAGAGTACAAAAACAGGTCGGCGGGGAGAGGAGCAAAATTAATACCCATTAAAACATTCTGTTGAAAAACGTGTCCTCCAAACATGACGAATATGTTGTCAATCAGAAAATCTAGCATGTGACAGATTTGGTCTTCAGTATATTTAGTCTTATATTTAGAGTCATTGATGACGAAGTTCTGTCACGACTAATTACCAGGTATTTATATCCTTTCCGTTTTCTTGACAAAGCAGCGTTTTTAAGTCTTTAAGACTGATTTTAAGCTGCGTATGAGGGATGGCCGTATAGAGTGTCGAAAATGCAAATGTTTTAATACTGTTACAATGGGAAAGAGATCCAGACCTCAAGATGTCTATCAGGTCTTTTGAATTTTTTAATATCCACATTTCATTTATTCCACTCGTGGAGTTGAAAGTGTCACAGTATTTTTAAAGTCATGTTTTTACTGTTGATAAAATAGTGGTCAGGAGTTGCGATATTGTTTTCGTAGTACACTTAGACAATCCTGCTATGAATTTTATGAGATTGCTGCTAAATCAGCTTTAAATACATCTGCATTTTATAGTCACTGATGAAATAATATTTTTGTAAAAACAACGACTCCAGATTTTTATATATACTGGATTGTTTAATAATCTAGTGTTTTTTATGTTCTAGATTTTGTAGAAAGACTGGTGACAAAATCCACATGGAAATAGTGTTTCTGTCTAAGGAAATACTCAATTCTGCAGACTAATGAGACTATTGACAGTATCACTTTGCGTCGATTTAATTTGATTAACATCATAATGCACATTTTAGCTATATAAAAAAGCTTTCCAATTAAATACAATATTTTTACACATCAAATTGATTATGTGAAGTAAATATAAGGATCCCTTTGTTAGCAGACAGAAAGAAAGACATTAGAAGGGTTAAACAAAAGTAAGACTTGGAATCATAGAACGTTAGTGAAGAGTTTAATAATTTTTCATGATAAAATTCAAAAGGACATAATATATATGATATCTTGTGTTTTCACTAAATACCTTAGGGATATATTTTGTATAGTGTTTTATTCAATATGTTTTCTTAATGAGGGATATTATTTCCCAGCATTTCTGCCTCAGATGAAACGTATCTCAGTAATACATAGTAACGAATCATTAATGATGGTTTTTATTCAAAATAATAGGGATAGGTAACCCCATAATTACAAGCAAACGTCCAGTAGCTTGATTGAATACTGTTATTTTGTAATAATAAATGTGATTGTCATTTCTTTATCGTTTTATGTTTCTTCGTGCTAAAACGATGCTTTTTATGGGAAAATACCAGTGTAATGCTCTAAAATATGACTCAGCACGTTACAATCACTCGCTGTTACATTATGTATGATTCCGATACGATTTTCCCTTCCTAACATTCAGTATAATAGCACAAATCAAACTTACGCCCCCGTACAAAGTGAAATTACAACATAATAAACGTAATTATGTTGGTCCATGATGAAAACTGAGATTTCAAACTATAACAATACTAGAAATATTTGTCGAATATTTTCATATAAAGTCAAAACGATACTTTGTTGTTTGAAAGTAGCTTAAGCTACTGTAGAAAAAAATTACTATAGCAGTTTGAAAGTAGAAGACCTGGATGGCTTCTAAAAATGCTGTCAAATTTCTGATACATTACTTTTGTTTCGAAATAATTTTGTGGGATGCAGACAAATGAATAGATCTTCAAAATATTTCACTTGCATGTATCATGTAATTACGAAATACCCAAAAGACATGGCGTCTGTAACTAATAGGTTTTTAAAACGAAGAATAACATTTAGGTGTATTTAGGAATAAACAATCATTTTACAAACTATTTATAATGTTGAACATACATGTATTATCATTTTCTATACACTTTCTACATAGACATAAGAACCGCAATTTTTACATTTGGAAATTTTAAAAATACCTATAACCGTACTATTTGAATACTAGATAATATCATATGATATTATTTCTGTAGTTCAGGTCGAATTAAAAACATTAAACTTTGCACTCATTGATTCTGCAGTAAACGCCGAACATTTAAAAAACAAACCACGACTGAATATAACCAGATTAAAAAAATAATATAGACTACCTGTCAAAAGTGGTTGTTATACTCTTCACAAAATGCTTGCAGTTTAACAAGATTGGAATGTGAATATGATATTATATAGTAAAAGAAATAGTAAAGGAAGCTGAAATGAAATTGAAATAACTTAAGGAGACCTGTCGTAGCTTTATTTCAAGCATTATCATTCCCCTTATTATAGAGAAACATCGTTATACCAATTTTACAAAATAACGTGTATTAAACATTGTACAAACAAGTAACACTGTGGAAAAAGGCACATTTTAGGGAAGTCGTAATTTAATACTTAAAAAACCTTAAAAGTACAGTCGGATCTTCAGACAATGCAGCATTCGTTTAATTTAAAGTTGGTCGTGTCTCAAACACATAGACCAACTTTCAGCACTGTTAATTTTGTATTAGAAATATGTTCGTTTGTTTGTTTGAATGGTGCTTAAATTTTCAACAATTTTGCAGCTATATCATGGCGTCATGTTTTTATTGTGGGAGGAACCCGGATTACACTAATAAAAAACCCACCTGCGGTAGGAAAAATTGACAAACCTTGTCAATTAAGATTGGAGTCGAGTACACCCTGCCTGCAGTGAGAATCTAACCCGCAATATCAGTGTTGACAGACCACGTGATTAATAGTAGACGAACTACCTTAACCACCAGGCCACCGCGGCCCCTTATTAGAAATATGGCACAAATTTAATAAACATCTTTTCATAGTATAGGAAATAAAAACGTAGTTATGACATAATCATATTCGTTAAGCCAATCAAATACTAATTCTAGTTTAGACGGACATTATTCTACTACCAACGAAACCCAGGAAAAACAGATCGTCAATTTGTAGAGCACCAGTCATTAAAAGTAACTCTCCTTGTTTATCTGTTTTTTTTTACATAAACAAAAAAAATACCTTTAGGTAGTAATTTTCTATTTCCTTGGTTTCTGTTTACAAAATATACATGTTAACTACTGTTATAAACACTTGTTTGTTACCAAAACTGCAAAATTGTCCAATTTTTCCGTAAAACGGTCCTGTCCTTATTACAAACTAGATTGTACAAAACAAACTAATCACTATTACATTATTAAGCTTAAAAACAACAAAAACTAACCACACATCAAATGCACCACGATACTAATCCGAAAAACTTGTCAATAAATAATTCAATGACAAACATAATGTATAAAAACTGCAATCCGTTGCACAGCAAAAGAATAATTTTTTGTTCAGAAACACATTTCAACATAATTTTCCTTCCTAATTTCAATAAATCATATGTAAGAGGATTAATAACGCGTCTTTTTGACTGGTAGAGAGACTAACGCTGTTATCAAACGTTAATAACTATTATAGTGTGTCGATCAATATGGAATAATATAATCCTTTTAAATTTCTTATAAATCTTGTTTAAAAAGTTTTATCAAACTACATTTTCATCTTATGTCAAATCGGGAATAGATCAATTTTAAAGAGAAGACGAAATATAATTTTTTTGTTTTAATATATTGAAGTGGAAAATTTTCATGATAAGTATTTTCTGTTGGTCTTACCGTAAGCAGTAGCGATGGCAGAAGAAAGATTAATGATCGTTAAATAATTACGTTCATTTAAATACAACATTGGCAATAACGTAATTTGTCGTACAGAAAAGACTGAATTTGACATAGAGCAGACGACCCCGAAACTATCTCATTGCATATTCATTAACTGACTGCGAAAATGACAGCATCAACAAAATTAAGCGAAAACTAATTTTAACCTACTTCGATCATCTAAGCGGTAAAAGGGAATTAACTATAGGAAAGAACAAGACATCCATCTTCCTGTCTTCAGTTTTAGACATTTTATAGCGTTTGTGACTGTAGACATGGAACTGATTGCTTTCTCTTTATCAATTTAATATATTGCATATAAATGCTTTAATATTACTTTAAATATATGCTGACGAATACGTCTATACTTGTCCTATGAAAATTAGCATGATTTTGAAGCTTTTAAACGTCAGCCGTTGTATCAATATAGTGTTGATTTTGACATAATTCTATTAAATGCATACTGTGTCGCATTTTTAGTGATAAATTTGATTTTATCGCCTTATAAAGCTCTTTAACTGAGCTTGTAACAGGTTTGAATAAATTGTGTTAACTGAATGCACTTTTGTTTTGATTGTTTGAGACTCGATTAGGTGGACAAGTCTTTGCCATGCCTAATTTTGTCATTGATGTAAAGTATATACTTATTGTTCGTTTATTGTTTATATATATAGATATTTAAAACAAGGAAGAGTTTTGTATATCTCTTAACTTATTTGCAAACTTCCAGTTGAGAAAATATAAAAAACATGTATTTTAGCTTTGACACAATTCATTTTTTTTTTAAATTTCTAATACAGTATTCGTATATTCGTAAACAAACTTGTAGGTTGAAACTTCAGTGAAGCGCCAGTAATCCAGGTTATATGATTAAACTATTCGGACAACGAGGCCCATACAGCTTTCTATGACACAAAACATTTTGATTGATTTATAAATCGACGTTTGACGCGCAGCAATAATCAATCTTAAACCAATTATAAACAAACAATTAATCATTAGTATGAACTGAAAAACAAGGAAACACAAAATTATAAATGTTTGGTTTCCATAAAAAAAGGGTTAAAAGGATAGGTTTAAAATAAAGACGTATATCAGGGCAATTAACTGATCGCTGTAAGCAAGTTTTATTTATAATTTATATGTGGGTCCATAGTGGCAGTGCTTAACACAAGTTCGTGAATTTATCTCCTCATCTGACGAAGGCACAAACAAAAAAGTCTTATTGCAAAACACCGGGTTACCTTGGTTTTAATATATGCAAGTATTATAAAGCGAGCTATTCGACAAAGATATTATTTAAAAAAATTGGCTTAAACAACTAGATATTATTTGTAATAAGTAATTTGTTTGGTTTATTCTCTACACACACAGTATTTTAATTACAAAGAAAATCACGAATTTGATTATTATTGAATCAAATACATACATATATATATATATATATATATCTGTCTCTCTCAACGTAAATTTCATTATTAGTTAATATTAGAAATTTATAGTTTGGTCTCAAAGAAACTAGATACCTTTTTAACACACTAAAATGCATTTCATAGTATTAGCTACAAAAACACAAGGATTTTGTTTAAGGTCTTCGTTACTTTGTAATGTGCCGAATGCATTACTACATTTTCCTCTGGGACATTGTATCAGAACACTGATCCTTGGAATTTGTAAAAAGGCAACTAAGCTTTATCAAAATTCGTTTCCTTTACCTAGGAAAACCTTTTAACATTCAGATACTTTACTTTTACACATTATATCAATAGAATATTTCTGATTGAATTAGTTTTGACGGAAGGATTATCGCTTCCTGATTACAAAATCAATCAAGATGTCACCACTTCGCTTGACAGTCCTAATTTGCAGCAAGACGTGTTCGTGAATGTTTTATGTAAATCTCACGGCATTGTGAACTTGTGAAAATAAATTCGATACAAACGTACACCTATACGAATTAAGCAGTCTTATTTTTGGAATATTTGTTACGTTACTCACAAAATTAAATCAAGAAATGTAATCTTACGAATCTTTGTATTATTGATTTTATTATTATTACCGAGTCGCATTACATTTTATAAAATTTATCTAAGCGACTTTGCGAAACATAAAAAATTAAATTGGTATTCCGTAGAGGAATCTTATTATAGAAATATATATATATTAATAAGTATGAAATAGCTGTGTGTGAAAAAGAAATATATTTGTCGAAAACAATTATAGATTAAAGGAAGCATTCAAGACCACACACGAAACATTATTAAGATATTCAAAATTATTATTTTATAAGTGATTCGAAAATGTAATCTAAAAATATAAGTGCAAAGACTATAATGACTGAAAAACAAACACAATGCGCAGGCTCCACTTCTGGTTACACCTTATATATCAAACGATGTGTGCCTTACATTCTTTCATTGGGAGGCGTTTATGATTTAAACATACTGTGGATGTTTGTGATGTTGTAATAAATTAAGAAGGTTAGGATGGTTTTAGTCGATTAAACCCCGCCGCATAATGTATTGTGTGACTGTTTGAAGCCAGTAGTATTTTTACCGTATTTGTCATCTGTTTTTTCTTTTTTTTTTCTATAATGTTTACTTATTGTGTGGTCTGTTTTAGTAATTAATTAAATTGTGAAATTATTGTTGCTCGAGCTTAGCTATATTTCTTAAACTGTGTTAAAATTTGAATTACAAATTGGATTTAATTAATCCTGTCCGCATTTCACTCATTCTGCAAATATTCCCTTCATCTTTTTAGACAATGAACGACAGTTTTCCAATATAATTAATTGTCGTGCATTGTTAGTGGCATTTTCGGTTTCTTATTCACTGCATTCCCTCTACAATGTGGTTTAATATACATTTAAAGAAAATCATTTGCATTTTTTTTAAGTTTCTTGATATTTTATTTTTACTCGGCTTAATTCTTTTTTGCAAAAGAAAACTATTTGCTAATTACAATTTCTAGAAAACAATATATTTAAATTAGCATAATTTCGTTTTATTTCCGGTTGATGCGTAATTCTATTCGATAAAAGGAGTGAAGACCTGTCTCTAACGACATTGAAGACTGCACGTCCTTTAATATGAGAAAGCGCAATCGAAAAAGAACATTGATCTTGTTTCTTATTATGACGCTTTTTCCTACAAATCGGCGATTGCATAAACGTACGTGCATGACAGTGTGCATCAGGATGTCAAATAGTATGCCATGTTATTAACAATTTACCTGATATAAAATCTACCGTAGCGAGTTTATAATTAAGGACAACACCAACACTCTTAGATCGGCTTCTTACTTAGACAAACTTCTAGAAATACACTGGGTAAAACTATCAAATCGACTCGTCTACAAACTTTTCAATCGTCAAATTCCAATAGCAACCCTTCAAACCCTTCAGCAATTTTTGCGCATGGTGTGTACATGTCACAACGTATACATTATGATAGTTCCTGCAATCAGTATTCCTATTTTCTAAGCCGGATACTGCTAATAATTCTGATCTAACTTTCGTTTACGTTAATAGTCATTTTTTATTGGTCAAAAAGGCCTTAAACCAGTACTACCCAGATCCGTTCATACTTTAATGAACGACTGTTGGATAATTTCCTTTTTGCTGCTAAACGTAAACAAATATGGCGGCCATTTTCCGTGTACGCTTCAACCTATAAATTCAGCTAGTACACTCGACTTTTGCCGATAAAAATATCTTGAGCGATGAACCGCTTAAACGTAAAATTATTTAGTTGAAGCAGCTGTATTTATACAATAGTTACCTATATAGAGGGCATTGTCATGGTATCTTGACTGCAGAAAGGAGAGTGGTATTATCAATGTTGAAGGCAATACCACTGTCCCGAGTGCTGTGAAGTATCATGACAATGCCCTCTATATCGGCAACTATTATATTTATGTTATTGAAAAATTCAAAAACAATTTGTTTTGCTTGTGTTGGTTTTCAAATTCAGGTTTGCATGTTTTGTTGCTCAATATTTATATTTAATCTACAAGTATATTGAGATTAAATTTTATGTTTGGTATGAACGATTTTAATTTATTCTCCTTTGATCACAAATGCTAAGTTTTACTCTAAATCACTGGACTTAATTAATTAATACCAGCTGACCTTGTTTTATCCAATTGAAACAAACATAATTTTACTGATGTACAATCAGTTACTATTATGGATCATTTAAATAGACATACAAGAAAATATTTTACTTTGCCTTGGATTCATCGTTCACATTGCTGAATGAAGAGAAATAGGCGAATTCGAGTGTGGACGAAATGCGAGTGTGAAGGCATACACGATACTTAAAATTTTGCATTTCTATTAATTTCAATTTAATAAATCATTTTAAATACACACATTAGCCGTACCGGTAAAACTACCTTCTAGTCTCTCAGTCACAACAAATCAACGGATGCGAATGAGCAAGATGCACGGCTTAACCACCATCTTCATGTTTCCTCCCAATTTCACTGATAACTCCATTGAATAATGACAACTTTTGTTTTTCCATTTATTAAATGAAGAACGTCTATGGCTAGGTTTTCGTTGCGTTTGAAAAGCATGACGATAATATAAACTGCGTTACAATTAGGAGAATTATAATACGGAGTTTACGGAAATATTTTTTGTTGTTCTGTCTTCTTTTATTTTCAGTAATTATCTTTTTGACAAATCGTAAAATATATATGTTGTCAATGCCAATTATTCCCTTCAAACCGACCACGTCTTCGTCTTCAGTTCGTTGGTATATTCCTATGCGTCACACACTTATATAATGGAATTTTATGGTGGGGAAAAAATTAATATTTGTTTAAAAATTTGAAGAATTATAGGGATTAAACGCATATTTTTAAAAATCCATCGATGTATGATTCAGGTCGAATGCCTTACAAACTAATCATAAACGGCTGCGAGTCGATCACTTTGTGAGTGAGTCGACCTCGTTTAATCCTAATCCTATATTGACTACTAATGTACTCGTAGAAGAGTTTGTTGTAGCTAGTTTGATATTATCCTTTAAGAAGTTCTATGGCCGTCACTATGACATTATTATTCGTGATGGGTAATAATCGCTTATATGCGAGTAGACATTTTAGCTGAGTGATAGGTAGTCTTTCCTTTTCCTGAATTTGACAAAATATGACAATGAGTACCTTGGCGGTGTTTAAAAAGGGGCAGGCACTGCTTACTCGTCCGGAGTACCGGAGTGCACCTATGGCTTGTATTGGATTCGGGTAACTATCTTTCTTTATTTTTGATCATGTTTGGTGCTGTATATGTTTGTCTAAATCTGTATTTTTAATCGTCATTTGACATTCGGCTTTTGTTGTTCAGTCGGTTTTCTCGCTATTTTTTCTAACGGAAAGAAATGATTAATATGGTTCTTGTTCCTTGGGCGGAAAACTATAAAAAATAATTTAAAAGTGTGTTATCGTATTCAAATATTTGCATGAAAGTATCGTCTTGTTATGTGATGTCCACCTGTATTCTTTAAAGCATTTAAAATGCAGATGCTATCCAAACAATTTTAATCGTTACTTTTATGAACAAATAAAAACTTATACAGGTAATCGCGAGTTTTAACAAATTATTTATTTAACTGTACAGAGATGTGGTCAAAAGACCATGGTTTACTATGTGTAGAGCATTATTTAAGTTAAATTGTAATTGGCAAAATCCCATACAAAAAGGAGGATATATGATGATGTGATGATTTATTTATTGCTGTAAATATTTATAATGATGGTTAGAAGATTGTAATAATAACCCCTTATTTACGACAAACCCCATTTGATAGGATGCGGGCTAGGTCAGCATCATCCTATTAATTTTGAATCATCAATTGCTCATTCTGAATTTGAAGAGTGACAGAGAGAAAATTGTTGTGCCAGTAAGAAAGAACATAGAACAAAACCATTTTGTTAGGCTTGACAGTTGAAAACGGTATAGTAAAGATTGTTATTCACAAAATTAAGGCTTACAGCGTCTGATGTTGTAGACTTGTCTTGGCCATTCAAACCATTTTTTATAACACATGATTACATATAAGCGTGGTTCTTTGTAATAGGGATGGTGTTAAAGAAGTATTGCATAAATTTGTCGTAGTCTAAGAGTATCCATGGTGACATATACATTTGATAAAGGAATGCCATAAAGGTTACAGGGACCTGGATTGTTGTTTAATCTTGTGTTGTTAGAATTTTATATAGTGAAAATTAATATTTGCGGTGTTCTGTTATTATGTCTTTACTATAGAGTAACTCTGCCGGTGACTATATATAGTTGCGTACTGCTTGCTTGTCCGGACCACCATGGTACAGCAAACCTTTACTTGAGTAGTTTAGCAGTCAACTGCAGTGATCGGTCTAGAAAATCGGAATACCGATCGCAAGATCTAGAATAACGTATAAGTTGTGAATTGAACACATCAAATTAAAGGTCTGGGCCAGTGTTTTTTTTCTTCTTTAGTAGGCCTTCTACGAACTCAGCGTCATAAGAGTGCAAAAACAGGTCGGCGAAGAGAGGAACACAATTATAACCCATTGGAATACCAAGAGTCTGTTGTCATGTCATGTCCTCCAAACAAGACGAATCTGTTGTCAATCAGAAAATGAAACATGTGCATGACAGATTTGGTCATCAATATATTTAGTATTAGATTTAGGGTCATTGATTACGAAATAAGTTCAGACTATTTACTACATGTAGGTATTTATATCGTCTCTTTCTGTTTTTCTTGAAAATTAAGTTTTATAAGATCTTTAAGTCTAGTTTTAAGCTGCATATGAGGAATGACCGTGTAGAGTGTCGAAAAATAGATGTACAATGCTGTAACAATTGGATCTAGATCCTGACCTCAAGATGTCTATAAGGTCTTTTGAAGTTTTTAATATCCACATTTCATTATAAGTGTTATTTCATATCATGTGTCGCTTTAAATTTTGATGTATTTGGTATACTATACAAATACACCTTTAAGCCAAGCTTATGTAGGAATTATATATTTGGTTCCCAAAGGAAAATTTGTGTTTAAATTGAAAATATTTACAAATGGAACTTGTAAGATGCAAACGTTATTTGTATTGTATTCTATTTATTACGAAATGAGTAGTTTAAACAAAATTTTGCGTATATATTTGTTGAAGTATTCAATAATCATTTTCAATAAACCTCGATTTTGACAATTTTTTTTCTGTATCTAGTTTTGGATAATTGCTCGTTAAGAATATTAAGAAATATCTAATGAAAACCAGTGTGATTGACATCTTTTGTGTAGAAATTTATTTATAAACGAGGTAGACATCAGAATGTTTGACACTTAAAGAGGTTTTCAGCAAAAGTTTATATATTTAATTACGTTTTTATGATCACCACTATTAGAATCTTTCTCAATTTTATTGCTAAGAAGCGGTGTGTTTGTTGCAACGGATGTATAATTGCTTTGACGTCTATTTAAGTTTCCTGACGACCAATTTCCATTTTTAAACATTTGTATTGCTTGTAAGATTATTCATTCATAAAAAATATCAAACTATAAAATATTTTCCCGACTTCATTGTCTAAAATAAGTTCCAATGTTACAACTGAAACATGTCCATGTTTAATATGTATATAATAGACAGCCTTTACTTTTAAAACATCTTAAAACCCTTTAACATCAGAATAAATTAATGAAAGAAGAAAATACAGTTGAGTGAGAGAGGAAATGGGTTTTTTTTTGTTTTTTTAACAACTGTTTTTATCAATATCATGCCGCTAAAAAGACCTGCGGAGAAGGATCATAATTCAAACAGAATACAAATTCAATGTTTTTTATTGTTAACCGACCGAAAATCAAACAACAAATGAACAGCACTACAAGAAATAAATGCTGCATACTGAACCGCTAAGTGAAACGTTAAATATCTATTCACTCACTTAATGTGCTTGGTTTGCTCTTACAGAAAATCAAAGTATGTGTATGATGAACAAGATAACAGAAAAATGTCTTATAACGACCACTTGCTTGCAGCACATTCTCAGTTTCCGGATGTAGATATTTCCCTCAGTACAAGATTCACATACTGACGTTGGTACATATAGTAAGTACAACTTAAGAAGATCATAATGTGTATTTATGTTTATATTTATTAGTGTGAATAAGCACAAGGTTTTATATTATTGTCAGTTTACCTGGACTTTTAATAAAAATATTTTAGTTCGACTGCTCATTAACTGCAATTTTCAGAGTATTTATTGGAACTCTTCAAAAACTATATAAACATTGCATTTTGAAGAAATAGACATCTAAATATCACGTAAGACCGTAAAATGCGTAACGCAACGGAAAGTTGTGCGTGAAACATACAAATGTCGTTTTGTTTTCGGTTTTTATTACTATATTTTATATAATTACTACTTTCAATATCGTTGTCGATATTGGTTTTTCTGTGACTTCTTTATTCCTTATACGCAGGAAACTAAAGAGTTGGAAATGGACAGATGATGCCAATCCGCTATATTGTCTTTGATTAAACTTTTAATTTATCAATTGCAATAAATACACTGTAAAGTCCATATTAATGAAACCTTAGTTTGACACCAGACCTAACACTGTTCATGTTTTTCACTAATGATTACTTATAAAACATTTGAAAAAAACCGTAATAGTTGTACCTGCATACAATAGTTTTCATGGTCTTTTTAATAAAATTAATTTGGTTACAGCATTTTTACTGGCGGGACAACTGCTTAAAGAGGGTAATGACAGTTAAATTAAAAATTCCGTGGTCTAATATTGCATTATGAATAGTTGACACCATGACAGTGTCTAGCAGATCACTGAGATTTCTTTTTTAATGTTAAACTTTTGCCTGTTTTCGACTTACTTGATCAAACTTTGTCAATCTTCCTAAATTCCTCTTTATTTTTTCATACAAGCATTTTATTAACAACTAACAAATGATAAGAAATGTTTTGGATAATTTTCGTTTAGTTATTTATCAGACTGAGTACCAAATTCATGACGCAATAAAAGAACATTTAAGTTCAGAATATGCCATTTAATTCCCGATAAAGCCATCCTTTTAACTCTATTTCTAACTTTGTGCAGAATTGTTGCATTCATTGATATTATCAAGAGGTTTTCTGGTAAACATTTTTTAGACTAACTGAATCATTTGCTAATCTAAGCCATAGTTTGATGTATTGTTTTCATATATTGACAAGCTTCATTAGGTACAAATGGAAATATTCAATTTTTTCCAATGATGTTGATTAGAGAGAGCTGGTAGTACCATTTTATTATTGACGAAAGAGCAATGTAATTTCAAAGTTGGCTTCAACAGTTTATTTTTCCTTTTGCTTTATAGGTGAAACGTAACGCAGGCTTAAAACTAAAACGTGAAAGGTTGTTTTGACTGCCGGTGGAAATTGATTAATATATTCTTAATATTGAATATTTAGAACGGAACAATTATTAATACTGGTATGAAATCGCCGTGAAATTAATTGTTATGAAGATTGATTAGAATATGAAGAAACAGTTAAGAACAGCACGTGAAAAAGTTTATCAAACAGTAGCAGTAATCAATTTTCCATGGCGTACAAATGTGCGTAAAGTGTTAATGACCACATGGAGCGAAAGACAGCATCCTTTGTCGTAATATGTCAAATATTGGATTGAAGGCATTAACTGAAACTACTTTAAGCACAGCTTCAATTTTGTAGTGTTATATAGACAGCCTCTGTGGACAATATTGTGAATGCAGCATTTAATTTTTAACACAATGCCAATAGTTATGTCAAAGTTTATCAGCTATCTGATAATGACGTAATAGTGAACGATTTCATACACGCCAAAAAGTGACACCGGTGTCTAATTGGGGATAATTTCGTGAAACTAGACAAAATCAAATGCTTTCATGCAATGGCATCGCTTGAAACTCGAATGGCAAGCATATTGCTTATTCTAAGATGTGCCGTATTAGGTAAGTCACAATAGGTAAAATTGTTTAACACAGATTTATAAGAATAGTACATTGAATATAAAACAATACACTTTTGTTTATATAACGATACAAGCCATTATAATTAGCAACTATTTGCATATTTACATGTATTTTCTTTGACAGGAGTATTGAAAACCGACGTGCATGAAATATTTCATTAGCTTAGTAGTCCAGTCTTGAGAATTAATTTTGTCTTTAATTCGAATTTTTGTTTTTATTTTAGATGGAAATTTATCATTAGATTACTAGCAAAAAAACAGTTTATGAAGTAATATTCCTAATAAAATAATTGATTTGGAACACATTTGATTTAGTGTGATAAGAACATATCAACGGCTTCTTTTAGAAAACAATGGCATCAATATTTCAAAAAGACTCAACTTAGAAAACATCAGATACATACATTTTAAAAAAGAAATAATTTGGTCAATCATTCTTCATAGTCTGTAAAGTTGAAACGCTTAAAAAAATTCCAGCAATTAATTACTATATCAATAATTGGACTTTTTTAGAATGTGAATTATGTAAAAGATAGCCGACAAATATTATAACGTCATTTTTATTCAGGTTACTTTTCCCTTGTTAATTATTGTCACGTTTGATTTGACTTACAACGATTACAGCCTTCTGCAAAAATCATCATATCATATCAAATCATGTGTTTATCGCATCAACATTCCGAGAGGGGGGTTAATGAATATTTCAGTATTTTCAATATATTAACATATTTAGCTACAAAAGTAGACTATTTCTTGAACATAAACAAAGAATAAACAGCTGTCTAAAATAATAAACGTTCACATTGATGTTTTTTTTTTTTTTTTTTTTTTTTTGTTTCATTTATTTATTAGACAAAAATTTGGTAAAAAATAGCAAAAAACGCCGTTTACAGTGACTGTAGTTTATCTAAATACGTTTCGAAACAACCTTGACCTGTACAATTTATCAAGTTATAAATGAAATGACCGGTTTCATTTATAGTTATGGCACATAACAAATGGAATTTTATGTCAGGAAACTAATGTTTTGAACAGTATGCAATTATCACCATGAGTTTGATATCATATATAAATGTATCTACTGGGAGACATAAAAAAGTCCGTTAAAACAAATCACATGGCAAACTACCTTAAATGCTTCCTGGTATTAGGTGCACAATTATATTTATTAATTGCACAAAGCAATAAGATGTGTCATTATGAAATGTATATATACAGACATGTTAAATTATTACTTTACTACAAAAGTGTTATTTGACAAAGCTTATTTTAGGATCTGATTCATTGTGTTGAACTTAAGCACGTTTATAAAAAAAAAAACGTTTTTGTTGATATTCTAAACAATTTTTATGATTATTAAACCTCACTTACAAAACACCTACTTATTGGCTAAAAATAATATCACGTGAGACAACGTCGAAAATTTGCTAGCAGAGGATGACAACATTGAAACCGAAACGAAAACGAGGATACAGGGAGACATAACTCCCTTGGAATCACGTGATCGGCAACCGGAAACGGGGAAATAACATTATTGTCATCATCGAAATCACATGTTCAGCAACTGGGTTTTTTACCTGGATTATCCTAATTATTTAAGTTACGTAAACATTATTTGAAACAGTTTGTATTATTTAAATTTGCAATAGGATGACAACTAAGTTTTGGAAACACAAAATAATTCGAAACAACAGCAGTAAAAGCATTTAAAAAAACAATATTGACTCCCTAAATCAGTGGACATCCAGAATTGTCAAGATGCTTGAGTTGTCTGTCCTCGGGCTAAAGCCTTCGGAAAAGACAACACACGCAGGTTGACAATTCTGGATCTCCAACTCGTAAGAAAGCCATAGTTTTACAGTATTGTTCAACGGTGACATAAATAACTTGAACGAAATAACAGACGGAAGCGAAACAAAAACTAAATTTAGCATTAACGGATTCTTAATGCTATACTCTCACAAAAAGAAAGTTAACGTCACACATTTTTACAAAATGTATACATGCATTATTAATATAATACAAACATGCATATTCCATAATTTATATGAAGGATAATTGAATATTTTGACATGTTTTTGGCTGACCGCATTTGTAATACTGCAAGAGGAGGTGCACTACAATAAGATGAAACGCGAAGAACAGCATGGGCTGTCTCTAATTAACACGATCGCAAAACGCGTGTGTAAATTAAGTTATAATTCCTATCTTACATTCGTTTACGTTTATATTTATTTTTGATTGGCCTTAAACCAGTACTTCCCAGATCCGTTCATACTTTGACTGTTGGGGAACTACTTTTTTGTTGCTAAACGTAAATAAATATGGTGGCCATGTGCCGTGTAAGCTTCAGACAATAAATTAAGCCAGTACAATCGAATTTTGGTGAATTTTGAGTTGAAGCAGTCGTGTATTATTATTATAGAATCATATGTTTAGAGAAATACATACAAGAAAAATTTTTAACAGTACAGTTTGTTTTGGATTAATTGTTCACATTGCTGATTGCCGGAAATAGCTGAATTCGAGTGTGGACGAAATGCGACTGCAAAGGATATATAAACGATAATTAAAAATTACGTTTCTAGTAATTTCAATTATGAATTATTTCATTTACCCACAATAGCCATAACGGTAAAACTACCTTCTATTTTCGCAGTCACAACATATCAACGAAATGAGCAAGATGCACGGATTTGCCGGCAACTCCATTTCTTAGCTTAGCTCCATCCATTTTCACTAATAAATCCATCGAACAACGGACAACTATTGTTTTCCTGTTCGTATTTCAGAAAGAACGTCTACATGTAGCTATGTTTACTTTGCGTTTGAACAGATATGACGTCACACATGACGTTACATATAAAACACGGGTACAATGAGGAACATTATTATAGGGAATTCACAAAAATATTGTTTTTGTTGTCTTATTTTGTTTTCAGTAGTAATCTGCTCGGCAAATCGTAAAATGTAACTGGTGTCAAGGCCATTTATTCCCTTGTGTGGCCGCGCCCTCGTTTTCAGTTTCATACGCGTTTTACAATTTTGGAAGAACTATAACCATTAAACGAATATTTTCGGTAATTCATCTGAACGAGGTCGACTCACTCACAAACTTGTTTGTGAGTAAGTTGATCGTTCATAAAGCGATGCATTACCAAAATAAGCGTTTGTTAACGCATATTCTTTACGATATTATCTTATCGGTCCGCTATGTTTTCATGTAAAATGTTGCGCATGCTTTATTTATTGTGTTTAATTTTGGTACTTTCAATAAAAGCGACAAATAAACAAAAATAAAACAAAATAAAACTACAACCAAATATGACCCGATTTACAGAAACATACACGTTTTCCACACCTTCAATTACTGTGGTTTAATTTGTATTTGTGGGATACCAATTTTCGTTGTTTTCGTGGGTGGGGACAAACCACAAAATTAAGAATTCAATGCATAATGATCTCTATAATGACGGTAAGGTGACACTAGAAACTGCTATGGGACGGTTGTTTACATGAATAATGACGAATGATGTTCAAGATACATCGTTATATTGATATGTTTTCAATAGATTTTGCATTATGAACAACTTTATTGTGTTTATGACACTGAATAGAAATAAACTTGATAAAAAAACATCGTTGTTATTTTTAATTGCGTAATCCCTTCAGTAACGAACGTATTTCCTGTTTTGCCTTTTCGTTGTAAAGTGTTGATGTCTACATAAATATTTAAGCAACTGTCTTAATTGAAATAATGATCCATGAAGAAATCTATTTTTAATACCTTTTATACTGATTTCCATTTAAAAAACCACTAATTATCATCAAGTGTATTGTCAAACAAACAATTTAAGGGAAATTACGACGAATTTACAATGCACTGTTTACTTAGATTGGTTTTAATAAAATGACTTGTTTATTAATTATGTTAATTATGTTTACGGCTACAAAACAAATTCTTTTCAATCTTTATTTCTCCATGTTCCTTTGAAAAAAAAGTTATTACACCGTTTTCAAGATAGGTAGATAGATGTACACTATCACATGATATATGGTATCGCATGATTTTATTTAGGGCCCTACTCAACGCACAGTCTTTTAAAATTGTGTTTACAAACGACACCAAACGCAACCCCTTTCATAAATTTATGTTTAGTGTATAATTGAAGTGCTCGCATAATTACACAACAGAACTCTGACTGCAAAAAAAGAAAGAACAAAAAACATGCATAATATAGATTAAAACCCCATATGCAACAATACAAGAATATAGGGTATATTGTATTTTTCATGTCAGACATTTGTCTCGTATAGTCTAAGAGTTTGATATCTTTAGTGAGTCACTTCTGTCAAATTATACTGAATTTATAGGAAAACTTTCTATGTAGAAAATAAACATTTATAAAACTATAGCTCACAAAAATGTGACACTACATGTATTTATACACTGCATTGATATTTAGCTGGGTCATCTACATGCTCAACCAAAGAATTGTCAAAACGTTGACTAAGATTTGTCTGCAGTGAAAGAAAGACAGCAAAAATACTGTACGACTGTTTATTCCAAAAGTAATATTAATCATATGTGGATTCTTGAAAATTCAAAAGAACTTTTAGAAATTTAAAATTAAGATCGATATTTAAAATTACATTTGTTATAGCTGTTGATTGTTCAACTCTTTAAACTACCTTGCCGCACGAAAAACTAAAATCCCGTCTTAAGGAAATCATGCATAGAGCCTTCGCTTCCACATACGCCTACAAATATATAGTTTAATGTTACGACAATACGTTTTTTTTCTTCTAAAGAAATTAAAGAAAAAATTATTGCAGATTTGTTCCTGTATTCTTATGAAACGAAATTTCTTTGACGTCTTATTAAAGACAACAAGATAGCAGAAGCTGTGTCCTTTAATTTTTTATACATATAGTGATGATGTACTTTCAATTAACAACCATCAATTGGCTGATTGGCTTCCGTTAATATATCCATCAGAATTAGAAATTAAAGAAACCACAGAAACAGCTTCATCTACATTATTTTTAGACTTACACCTCGAATATGACATCAACGGTCATCTTAGCACAAGAATTTACGACAAACGAGACGATTTTAATTTCAAAATTATAAATTGTCCTCGCCTATGCAGCAATATTTCAGCGTCTCCTGCATACGGTGTCTATATTTCTCAATTGATCCGGTATGCAAGAGCGTGCAGTGAGTATACTGATTTTTGCAAACGTCACCTATTTATTCTGGATAAACTTATAAACCAAGGTTAGAAGAAAAAATGACTTTAATAAGTTTAACAATAGATTCAAATTCCTTGTCAAACAATATTCTCGTTGAAAATATGGTTGCAGATAGTTTTCCTAATTTAAAATTCAGTGTACAAGGAACGTGCCTGTTGTAAAGTGCACATGTGTACATGCAATTCTATTTTACATACGCATATATATTGGAATAATTTAATTCTTTTCATTGTATAACAGCATTTAATGTCATAATTTGAAAAGTGGTGCTTCTCTGAAGAGACCATATTCCTGACTGGTATGTTTTGTGCCAAATGTTTGTAAGATAGTGGAAGACAGGTTAAGCTACTGTTTTTAATTGCAATTTTGTTTTTATATTTAAATTTGTTGTTGTTCCGACGGACTATCTCTACAACCATATTTAATATTCTATCGTAATAAGTCAAACAGTAACAGTAATGTTAAAAAATAAATAAAAAGTAGATAGTGACAAAATTGAGTACAACTTTGTTAAAGCATGAGTTAATGCTTTTGGCAAATTTTTACGACTCATTATTAGTCATCTTCTTTTTGAATATATTCATTCCATCCCAGCAAAAAGGGGATATAATGATGCAAACGCACTAAACTGCTCAAGTGACAGTTGATATTGAGTAATAAAGTTATATTCCTTGAAGCTTTTGATAATTTACTATATTTTCTAGATCTCCATAGTAGCTAGGTTTGGAAAGATGATCGATGCATCATAACTTTACTCTAATTACTGAAATAAAAGGATCAAAAGTTAAATATATCTTTATTGGGTACCTCATGGAGCATAACTATATTCAATCGATGGTACTAAACATTGTTTATTATTTCTGATACAGACCCCTCGTTCTTTAAATATAAATAAATTTTGTTCATACTTATTAAAATCAATGTATAAAAATAAATAAATATTAAACTAACTTGTACTTGTTTATTTCTTGTGCAAATTTTTCCTATGTCTACCATGTCCATGTCCAATGTCTTCGATTACTTTTCCTTTAATCTTGTATAACTTTTCTTAACTTTTAATTGCAAAACAACATTTTATACACATTTTTGCTTTGTTTCTATTGATTTATTTCTTTTCTGACCACTTTACCTCCTTTTTGCTGAATTATGACTAAACCCGCATATGACTGAATTTTAATAATAATCTGATTTTAGTGGGGTTTATGTTCATATTTTTTTGTTTTTGTGTTGTATGTCTGTTGGTTTTATTGTTGGAACTCTTTTGTTTGATCATGATTTTGTATGTCATTGACTTATTTCGTATTTCGATTTCTCAGTATCTTTGATTCTTTTTCTTATCGTAAGGTGATTATTATTTAAAGAATTTATATTTTCCATAATTGCAGACTGTGTTAATTATTTGTACTGTTGCCTACTCCGCAGGCAGCGTATAGCAAATCAAAAGACTTATTTGGTAAATAAGCCATTTATTTCTCTCAGAATAGAGTTTCAGATATTCAAAAAACAATTTAGCATTACATTAGGTGTTGTTAAGACAGATGAAATTTACTGAGTCGCTGGTTTTCATACACTTCGTCTAATTTTAATCCCACAGAACAAAGACCAAAACTGTTTCAAGACATCAACAACACAGCAAGATATTAGTTTCCTTCGACTGTCTTCTAACGCAAATAGATGTGTATAGATTTCTGATCAATTTTTGAAGTCTGGGAGTAACAAATGAGTTTTTCTTGTAAAAAATATTTTTATTCCCTAAATGACTTTGGTATTCATTAAAGAATAACCACTTTTAAAAAGACTTCGGCATAAAGGATACAAAAGACAAAACGGTTAGCCCAAAAATAACACACTATTATTTTATTAGTATCAGATAACAGAAAAACAATTCGTATCCTGGTATGTTAATGAAAATCGCTTGGTATCAAATACCCACTAGTGAGTAATAGGCGTGTCCAATAACATAGTGTATAATATAATTGCATGGTATCTAATTCGAAAACCAAATGAACAGCGAAGGAAAAATATGTATACGTCACAGTTCCTTTCTTCTGTCCCCGTCTGAATAAGGTTGTTTCCGTTTCCTTGTTTTCAGTAGAAATTGACAGAATTGAACATCTTGACATATTAGAGTATAACCTACTATATGAACATTAAAATATTATGACTTATACCAAATTGATACTTATTAAATGGAAACAACAAAATTAACTATTACTGACGACTATTTCATGTTTAACAGTTTATACGTGGTGTTAATAATGCTTAATTGTGATACATTATATTAGGCATAGAATGTCGTAATGAGATTCAGTTTTGAAGTTAATAACTACAGTGCGAGCACGTGTCGCTCAAGCACATTGATAAGTTGACAGAAAAAGGATGCGACTGTCAGCTTCGTCAACGTTAATTTAGCAACCGGAAATCACTATTACAACTGATATGTTTGTAATTTTCAAAGGTGAACTGTTTCCAATCAGATGACAAAAATTTAGGGACTAAATTAGAACAAAATTTAACAATTTATTTAAAAAATTACTTTTCTAATACAATAACCATACGTGTAAATGGATATTTGTCTAAATGTTTTCAAGTTATAATAGGTTGTCGGTGACGTGTTGGAGAGTGCAACGTTCTTTGCTCAAAATGTTTTGTACAAAAGAGTAAGCGCACACTGGATAGCTCACCCTACAAACGGCAAATAAAAGTCCAAGATTCCAAAAGATACGTTTTCATACGCCTGACGTGTCTTTCGTCTAATAAAAAAATCAAAAACGCCCGAAAAAATATATAAATTATAAATAACATATATTTTAATGGAAGTAAAAATTTTAGTCTCAATGCATTCCAAACATATTTGTCCTCATCCTACATATATCAGTAATGCAGCTGTAAGTTTAAAAACACAAATTAAACAAAATAAATTGTTAGTTGTTACACTGATTAAACTTTTGTTAAGCGTTTGGAGATGAAAACATCTCCGACATCTAATTTTTAAATGTTTTGACTTGTATTGTTCCTTAATGAATATCTTTTGATTTGTGTTCAGTGTTAGAGTAAATAATTCAAAATTATTTAATGATTCTATTATCATACAGCAATTCGCTCAACTATAACTCTATATAATTTACGTTATAGGTGAAAAATAAAATAAATCTAAGTTAATGCAGTTCGGGATTTCATTATATTGATTTTAATGCCCGTGTTAATAGATTTATTTTTATTTCTTTGAATAGTGTTTTAAGGCTACTTTCATCAATTTTTAAGCTACATCATGGGGTACAGTTTTTGTTGGGGGAGGAAGCCAGAGTACCAGGAGAGAACCCCGACCCCGGTGTTTATAAGAGTACCACGAGAGATCCATAAGCACGTGTATGTTGTATAAGGTCTATTTAAACCATTATTCCTTTTGCAATAACATTTAAAATTTCCATTAAAAAACAAAGAAATAAGAAAGCAAATTAAAACCTAGCTACAAAACATGTAGGACAAAAACAAAAACAAAAAAACTATTACATATTTTTGTTACCTCATCAAGAGCTATAATTGTATAACAAAGCCATTTTCCATATTACATACATATTGGTTAAATAGACATTTGTGTATGATATTGATTACATAATATATCAACATAACACAAATGGCTTTTATCAGTTGAAAGTCATCATTGCAAACCCATCAAATGAGGACCTTACTTTTCATTAGTTGCTTTTTGGTTTTACCTCTGAAAATCTTTGCATCAATCATAGCGTTGGTTGCATTGGCATAGTTCAAAACAATTATTTAGACGGCATGTATCAATTTAAACCACGTAATGTAACTATAGTATCAGATCCGATAGATTAATACACAACATACAGTATTAATATAACATGAAATTTATATAAATTTGCTACTTTTGACAGTCCGTGCTTTTAACAAAATTAAATATAAAACATAAATCGAGTAGATATCTCCTGACAATCAGTCTACAACTATATGCATCATTATTCATTTTGTCTTTAATCTTTAAAGTTAATTTAGACAACAGTTGTTTGAAAAAATGCGTCCAGTATTTTAAACTATAACTTTACACCACGGTTGATTAGTAACTGTTCCTGTAATAAAAGTTTAAACGTTGAACATTTTCTGTCATGCACTTTACAGGCACCATATATCTATTTTACTGAAATATTACACTACCTACTTTAAATGTTTTATTTATTATCAGTTTACTTAAACTTCCAATGTCAAGTGTATATTCAACCGAACATACAAAAAAGCAGAATATGTGAATAAAAAACAATCTACAAAGAATTTAGCACATGATAAATTTAGTCATATTCTTTTGCAGATTAACAATCTCGGAAACTAATTTGCATATTTGGCTCAGTGATTAGGACAATACTCGGTAAATAAGCGTAAAATAAATTGGGCTAAAGCGTCTATATTAGGAAAATTAGGTGAAGTTGGGATTAAGCGGTTCACATCAGCGGATTTGAAGTGGAATATGCAAATTAGTTGTCAAAGGTAAATAAGTGGAATAAAGTAATTGTACAAAAGCGGATTTAAGTGGTGGGGGAGGAGGATTTAACCATTAGTAGCGGCTATAATGATTCTAAATTTTTTCGAAATCTACAAAAGGTGTGTTTTTCGTGCATGGCAATCTCCAAACACGTAACCCACTCCAGTCTGCGGCCAGGCTTTACGTATTATGACCTTACACCCCCCCCCCAACCCCTCTTAAAAAGGATGGAGGTTTAAAGGGATTTTAACTAATTATTTGTTTAAACTCTGTAAGCGCCTCTTAATTAATCATAGTGATTTTTTATGAATGCAACTTCGCAGTTTACTCTCAATTTCAATAAGCAGAGTTTACTTAACGGATTAGAAACTACGATTTGTACATCTTAGCGTTTTTACAATGATAAAATTATGGGATAAATTGAATTGCGTTTTTTTTTATTTATTAAACATTCTTGGCTCGACATCAGTACGGTGTGTACGTAAGTCTTGACCGTAAAAATTTGTGTCTACTCCCGTTACGATGGTGGGAAAAATTGTGACGATCTGAACCAGGTCTAATTACACTAAAGCGTCGGTATCATAAGGTATATTATATTTAATTAATATTTGTGGTTATTAATTATCCAGAGTGAAGTCACACAGTAACGCTCCTTCAACGGAAACAAAACTTTTCTATCATAAGTTTCAAAACAGAGGAAACAGTAAAGCTGCAATTTGATCGGGTTGTTCAAATGTCTCAACACTAATCATTTGAATAACATTATTTACTTTTAAAAAAAGTCACTCTAAGCATGGTTATGTTCTATCCGCCATGCGGCAACAATAGGGGCAACCTAATTTTTAATTGGAAGTACGATGTATGTTTACATTATATTACGTTTGAATCATGCTTTGATTATTATGTTTTAAAGGTTGAATACACTTTTGTAAACTTAGCGGCTATTGTTATAAAATGTGTTATTTTTTCGAGTATTTATTGTTTATGGTTGAGCAACTTCATGCTGCTGATAGTACTTTATATGCACGTTTTAGGCTTTCCCCAGACGTAGCTTTTATAAGATTTTTACAAGTGTAGTTATGGCATACTAAAGCAAAAAAAAATCGGATATTAAAAGGCAAATGCCCGCATAAGCAAAAACGAGACTACAAAAATCTGCTATGAAGTCTTATTAATAAATATGACAGCGACAATCAAGTCAACAATTTTCTTTCGTTTAGAAGAAGCCTAAATGGTGGATATCATATCAGGATATCTATTTATGATACTCAAGAGACGGAATCAATACTTAACGAAGAACTATCATGACTTCCGTCTCTTGGGATTTGTAAGTATTCTACGAAATGGATATAAGCTAAAATATGTTTATATCAGTATCTTCTGGATTGATGTATGTTATTAATATTTAAATGTTTCGAATATTTATTTTAAAGGTATATTAATTATTGTTTTGAAAAAAAAAATATTGCTTAAAAATATGTAACATTCGTGCAAATAGATCATTTTAATTTATTATTAAATTAATTCATTTAAACATGACGAATTGACGAATACATTATTTTTAATTTCTCTCACAGATACTAGAGCCTGTTGCAGTTCTTTGCCTTGAAAGGCGTTAATGCGAGTTCTTTAGTTAAGTTTTTCGGCCAAGTACATGGAACCCACATCATTACACTTAGAACGCCGGAATTTTTTTACCGTAAGAACATAATTCCTCGCAAGTTTCTTCCCGCGTTTATATACTAGTAAAGACGTGTCTATTCTTCATCTCTTCTCTGCTGGATAAATTATGATCTTTTTGATCTCTTGGCCTCTTGCAAATAGACGAGTTCTAACGTCAAACATTTTGTGATGCATGTTAAACAGAAGAGTTAATTTCATTTTATTCCTTATTTTTTTTTTTTTTGAGTATTTAAAGTCCGACGTATTTTTTTTTCAATTTAAAAACATAGGATCTTACATTGGAACGAGTAGATTATCGGATTTCTCAAATCAAGATATTTAAATTATGGATTTTTTTTGTGTCCGAGTATTGGCGAGGACTTGTACCTCTATAATATAACTATCGAGACTGGAGAAATCCTATAATCCAAGAGTACTAACGTAAGATTCTGTTTATTTAATTTTTAAAAGTTGTAAATTTGCGAAATGAAGTACAAATTCTTCCAAATTGTTCTCATGTACAGTTTCTGAGAAAAGCTTGACGGAAATTCGTTCGAACGGACAGACGGACGGACATTAGTAACTTAATGCCCCCGACATGTTACAATTACCTAATTTTTCCAATTGAACAATCATCTCATCAACACTTTGTCTTTTTCCCTCTCTCACTCACTCTCTCTTTTTCATTTTGTGAACATTATTTTGTATACTTCTATTTTTGTTTTATTATTTGCGTGTAGCTTGTAAATTTGTTTGTTTTTTCTATTTCGTTTAAAATGCACGATCTTGTACCTTATTATTATGTATTTCACTGTAATGTCTATTATTGTATTGACGAGAGGACTCTGTAAGTGTGAATTTACTTGTGTCCAATCTATTTTGTTCTATTACAAATAAAATATGTTTAAACTAAACTAAACTGTCGTCGCGGGGGCATAAAAATATTGCGACTTCATTGACGTAATAACATATGTAAGATTTAAATAATAGAAGTCATTATGAAACTATCATTTAAGTAGGCATATTGCAACATGCACTAATCTAAGTTCCAAACACTTAAGGTATTTTATATTTTAACTGGAATCTGTCTCAGCCAAATAAATATTGTTTCAAGGCTATTCTATTGATTTTGTCATCCAGACTAGTTTACAAATCGTTACCCAATATTAGGTACAAAAGAAATGATTGCCTGCGATACTACAAGGCTGACTAAACGTTTGTGATATCACCCCTTTTCAATCTCATGTGATAAATTAGATGACAGATCATGACATATCGGTTTTCCTCGGTATAATTATACTTAATGAGTAATTTGTCCAATCATGTTACTTGTTGTAAATGTTTTCGTGTTTATTCATCCTTACTGAAAGATGTACAGGTCCTGGTTCGGATTAGAGCTGTAAAAGGAAAGTGTTTGCTGAATCTTCACTATTTAATTATTGAACTGTATGTTTCTAAATGTGTTGATTATTTTTTGTTTACAATTTAATAGTTAAATTGTTTATAGAATTTTAAACCATGTTGACTGGTTTACAATAAGGCATTAACACGATGAAGCACTTTTGCGTTTATTTTAGAGTATTGGTTAGACAAAAGCTCTTCAATATCATTTTCAATATTGTTTGGGTTTGAGCGCCACTGATGATTCTCGGTTAGACAAACGCGCGTCTTGCGTAGTAAATTGTATAAACATTGGTATCTTTGATGACATTGTATTCACAATATATGATTGTCGATTTTGCCAACTTTGATTTAAATAGATAAAACAATTTCTGAGAAGCTTTTCGACGAAATATACATGTACGTAGGCTGACGACAATGAGTTATGGCTATGGTATATGCAGACCTTGGTTCCGGAAAACGAAAATTAAATATACCATTAAGTGTACATATATGGGCATAGAGATTATTTTGTTTCATGTTACAATAAATTGCAATAACTAGCGCATCGAAAACTTATTTAGCTTTCAGTTATCAGAGGAACGTTTCTTATGTCATGCTTTTAATAAAATTGCTTTTGATAACTATCTAGTCAAAACCTGTCATACTGAGCGTTTAATTAAAGCGTAGAAGTACGCAGTAGTTTTAAGACAGCTGAAGACTTTACTTATCTGACGTCTATATTTTTGTATTGGAAAATAATAATCCCAGATTGATGGAAATATGTCAAAGGTCATACATAATTCGAAATAAATTTGTAAATAATGATGATCTTCTTACCCTAGTGTTGTCTTTTCATTAATCATTTAATTTTTGTATCGATGTTTACAGAGATGTGATTGATCAACCATTTCAATCAAAACCTGAAGATCTAAGTTTTGGCATAAATTGGTCAGATTCTGATATTTTGACTACTGAACAAAAAAAATCATGCAGTATATTTTTTTTCTTTTTCAAACCGATATTGGTATTGGAGTTATTAGCTGCACTGAACAGCGTAAGAGTAAAATTAACTAATGCATTAGGAACAAATTATTATCCAATGATTAATGGCTCATAGAACTTTTACTTATAATGCAGCCTTGAAAAGCACGATAGCTAAATAATGAAATAGTCATGATTGCTTTTTTATAGATCAGTACACTAAGAATACTTGTTCTGCAGCGCGGCACGCCAAAACTTCAATAAAACGTTAGAAACGTCGCCTCGCCACATCAAATTTAACGGACGAATGACAAACCGGTCTTCTAATGTCAAAATTACATACGCTTATCACAAGCAGTTATTGCTTTATGGCTGGGTGAAGGTAATGTAGCGCAAAAAAATCTGGAAATACATTAAAGGTCTGTCAGAGTTAATATGAGAATGGCGATAAGTAAACCTATACATTTCCCCTTGACTTTAGCAGTGTCAATCAATAAACCTAAAATCGTGTAGTGCTATAAGGTAAAAGTAACCAGTACATTATATTGAATTTTGGGAGCAGTATACTGCTTATTTACAAAATCATTGATTGATTGATTGATTGATTGATTGATTGATTGATTGATTGATTGATTGATTGATTGATTGATTGATTGATTGATTGATTGATTGATTGATTGATTGATTGATTGATTGATTGATTTATACACTTCTCAGCTATATTCAAGATGAGACAAGTCTACAAAAAACACATCAACGAGGGATGGATGGAGCACCGAGAAATCATTTTTGACAACCACTAGAAAGTATGGAATATGGAAGTGACGAAGAATTCCCTTTCTAGCGTCTACAATGAGCCCGCTGTTTTTCAATATCTTCAAAAGGAGTTTTATCGTGCAAGGAGCGCACTCCCTACAACAAGTCTATACTGTAGTCTATAGTAAGGCTTCCCGTATTAGGACCCGACAACCCTGAAACAAGAGGGAATCCAGGGGACTTGCTGGCAAGCTCTGTATGTCTAGCATGGGGAACCCTCCCAGAATATACAAATAATCAAAGCTTATGAATTTTACTTTGTTATACTTTGTTATCTTTTAGCCAACAAAATCCATACTGACGTATCATCATTTGGTGACAGTCCATTTTTTAATGTGACATACATAGTTCACAACGAACAACAGGTTCGACGGGATGAAGACTACAATGTGACGTTTCCAGATGAACAAAGATTGATGATGCACATTCTGAAAGGATACGAAAAATCCGTCCGTCCTGTTCGGAATGCTTCTACAGCAGTTAAAGTGAAAATGGGCTTGACCATAACCCAAATATTTGATATGGTAAGAATTTACTGTTTGGTGTTTAAGTTCAAGGATTCAAAGTAATATTAATATTAAATTATATATACAATGTTGTTCCTCAAATGCTTCAAATCAATTCGTTCTATTTGGGGACATCATCTGCCAACAGCTGCTCAATATATTATGTTCCTTACTCCATCAGCTGTAGGTTTTACGTATACCACATTATTATTATATACCGTTTTGTTTCATTGGTTGATATACACACTATTTTATGTGATTTTAATAATCAGAACTATCCTGTTCGACAAGTTAGTCTTTTTATGTCGTGTTGATATAGACTTGCATACAAGTTTTACATCCAAAAAAAATAGTTTGATGAATTTAATTGGCCTTATTATTTCAATAATCGGATCTGCGGAATACTCGCACGAGTGATTAAACGTGTGGATAGGTTACCGATAATGATGTTAAGTATCTCTCATAACATTAAAGAACATCATGTTATCAGACTAAATTTGTTGGTTAAAACACTTTCTCCTATTTTTACCCAATACGGCTATTTTTTAATCATTTCCCCATCGTTCTATTACATACACTAAATAAAATATTTCTTTCATACTGCTGTCAAAGATGGCTAATGTGTTACAAGCCAAAATCTCGAAAACAAATGTCTATCAGAAGGTGTAACATTAACAGAGAGCGCACTGGAAGAATGCTATTAATACTCATTTAATCAGAGCTGATGTATATGTTAAAGACGTAGATTAATATCAATCTGAAGAACGTTGGAAACAAAGCTTTTACTTAACGAATTCTGATAAATGAGTTTTTCGTCGAATGACTTGTTCCGATAATCGACTTTCTGATAATATCATTAAAGAAATATAAACAAATATCAGAATGCCGACTGAATCACAAACAAAATATTTTGATGTCCTTATTTATGTATTCAGTAGACGATATGTTTAGAGTTGTTTCATAATAAAATTTTGAGATAAAAACAAACATGGAAATAAGAAAATCATCAACTGTTACATAAAATGGAAATACGTTGTAGTAATGTTTTGTAGTTAAATCAATAAATTACATGAGCAGCGTCGGAAACCCACTTCCGGTCGTGTTCTCGTTTTTCTACCACTTACCAAACGTGGGCACACTCGTAGATATTTTATTGTGTTCGTGAATATTCATTACATTGTATAGGCCAAAGGGAACGCATCTTTTTGTAAACTACTCTTCAATTTTGAAGGTGCCGAAACTGTGTGTAAACCTAACTATGAAGACCTTGAAGTCGTGTTTGTTTTGCATAAATATAATAACCACTACACGTTTTTTTACAGAAAGATCCACATTAGTTAAACTTTTTCTTAGATGAAGGCGTGCAGGTGTTGTCTTCTAGTCAATTAACTTGATGAAAATTCATCGTTAACGTTCTTCATCCAAACGGCACATTTATTAACCGAAACTTCGTATGTTATTTCTGTTTTATTAGCTGTAATCCCATCGCCGAAAGTACAAGCAACGAATCAAAATAGACATGAAATTTTCTTGAGAACGAAAAAATATGTACAAGTGTGTCCACGGTCGGTAAGTCATAGCAAAACGAGAACGCGACCGGAGGTTAGTTACATTTAGATTTTTGCCTGTTTTTGATTGGTAAAAAACATATAAGTCGGGTCATGTTAAATCGCAATAGTACAAATAGTGTATCAAAATCGGCTGCAGAAATGGTCCAGCGGAATCAAATATTAACTTGTTTTCTTATCCAATTCTTTTTTCATATTCATTTACGCGTTTGTAACAAAAATCTGCTAAAAGATTGCTATGATATATGAAGATTTGTTTGTTTTTTTTCATGCGATAAAATAGTTATTGACTTTGATATGCTGATGCCATCAGTAATTTTCAGCCCTCAAAAATGTATGTTCGCATCGTCTAGAGGCTCGGTGAATATTACATTTTCTTTGGTTGAGAAATCACGATAGCGACCAATATCCAAGTCAGTATAAATTACATAATATTAAAAAAACATACTTTTCAGAAGTATAACATTTGGGTAATTTAAATATGGTAAATTACATTAAGTTTTTACTGCCGACATTCATCATAATGTTAGAATTTTACAGCCAGGCATTAGGATCTTAACAATATAAGAGAAATTATTGTCTTTGAAGATTAAATTAACATTCTTAAAACAAGAACATATTATCGTTAATTACACAACAGCTTTGAGAGTCAATATTAACAACATGAAAGGGTTTTTAAGCTATTTACTCCGCCCTTTATATACGGGAGTGTTTGATTACTTGGGAATCATCTAAAGTATCTCTAATACTAAATGGCAACAGTCACTTTATACATGCACATGTACACATGACAATCGATATTTCAAATGTGATATCGAAACCGACATTTTTTCGTCAAAACTCGTCTAAAAATCAGTTTGATGGACTGATTTTCTTTTTTAAAGTGCATCAAACGCATTTTTCAGAATGATAGTAGAGGGTGTAATGACAATAAATTGTGAGAAAATCGAACGGTCAACGAGGATCGAAAGCCTTAGGTAGTGACACAATCAGAGATGGAGGATCACGACATAAATAAGAAACCCGAAATAAACAACATAAACAAGAAACTCAAACTAATTTTCGTATACAATACATATATACATGGACTTAATACCGAATGCGACCGCATATCAAGTCAGTAACTATTTTATCTCGTAAATAAACCGAACAAACCTTTGTGTTTCGTAACAAATCTATAAGCAGCAGATTTTGTTGTTACAAAAAACCAACATTTTATTAGGTCGGATCTTAAATTGGAGCGTATTAATAAGGTATTAAATTTCTGTGCCGAGATTTAATTATAATGACGACGATTACCATATGACAAGTTAGACAGCAGAGGCGTCAGCCTTAATCATGCCATCATTCTTCATGACAGACGAGATAAAAGTGGTGATTAGAATCCAACTTGTCAAACAGCAAACGTACAATATTGGCTAACGTATTTTAATAAAGTACCTTGTATAAATAGTGTTACGACAATTTAAAAACGATGGAATAAGGATTAATAATAAATATGGTTTTCCGGGAGAATAATTGTTTGGTTCCCAGTGACTCCAGCGCGTCCATATGCCGATCGTTGGAGGGATGGGTTGTCAAGTTATAATGCGCATGGCGTCCCCACGGACCATAATAGGTAACGTGTTTAGAAAGTATTTCATTCTCCATGCAGGATAGAGACCATTTTTCTGATTTATAACAAACGAAGGCTAAGTGCGGCCGATAGAAAAGTCTAAATTCTTTGTTCCTAACAATGTCTACAATTTTTACTTTTTAGGACGAGAAGAACCAAGTTCTTGTTACTAATGTTTGGTTAGATCAGGTATGAAATACATTTCAGGTTTTTTCTTTGCTTTCTGCTTATAATGCAATACACACAGTGTTTTATGCGGTTTTATGCAGTTTTCTTTTCTTATTTCAGAAAATGGACGTGCCCCGCCTGGTTAGAAAATGTTTTCGTAATGCTTTATTATATAGCTAGATTACATAACAGACTGACATATTTTTCTTACTTAGCAGCATGAAATTGACTGAACATTTGTCTGAACATACCTAATATTAATTATAAACGAGAATAAATTTGTTTCCATAGATCAATCTTATGATTGAGCCTTTCTGCGTTGCATAGAAAAACTGTTCGTCTGCTAAAACAACGAAAAACCATACATATAATATACAAAGATGAATAAACTCATCATTACTGATTACACCAACCCAAAATCATTTTTGCAACCTATATTACTTTGCATTTTTTATGTGTCTTTATTATTAATTTTTCCATATTACCATTAATTTTTTCTTCAGGAATGGAGTGATGAATTTCTTAGATGGAGCCCATCTAAGTTTAATAACATAACTAATCTTCGCATACCGTGTGACAAAATATGGCTTCCAGACATTGTCCTGTATAACAAGTAAGTTATGACATTAAAGGCAATATAACTGATAAATGAACATTGTAAGTGCTCACTAGGATTCAAAAGAATATTAACGATACTGTTACAGTGAACAGAAAATAGATTGCATTTCAAACACAACTGTGAACTTAAAAGTCCGTTTGAATAGATGTTCTTTTATATGTGATTGTGTGTGTGTAACTGCAGGTATATATACCCATATAATTGTAAATACTAAAATTTTAAAAAACAAGAAAGAAATTCGATCATTTATAATAAATTTGTATAATCAGTAAACAAATAAGTTATATATGAAAAACGTTAGCGTAGAAAATTGGCTTCTAGTCTCACTTCCAAAGGGTGCGCTCGACTTCAATCTTAATTTAACGGGATTGCTAGTTTTCCTACCAAAGATCGGGGTATTTTCCTTGTACTCTAATAAAAACTGGAAGCAATGATATAGCTGAAAAATTATGGAAAGGGGTGTTAAATACCACTGAACAATCATCTATGAAAACAAAATTACTCAAGCCCGTTAAACATATTATCTTCCTACAGTTAAAGAATCAAGTTTAGAATAAGTCAAGCTATTAACCTCTCAACCAGTTCGGTAAATTGCAAATGAATGAATAGTCTTCAACGAACGTTTAGAATACCAAGATGAACGTTAAACCTGACAGCATTAAAGCCGAACTGAGACATTGAATCAATGGAATAAATCAACTGTTATTAATCTGAAACAAAATACATTTAGAAAAGTCTTCTAAATGCAGATATTAAGTGTGAATAGATAAATCTTTCTAAACCTTAGGATTGATTTCTCTTTGTACTAATCATATATTGTTCACTCTCAGTGACATGGAGACGTTAACACTCATCTTAACATCCTACGACTGTCAATTTAATGTCTCTGATGAACAACCGTAACAATTGACAGTGTTTTAAGTTTATTAAAACCCACGATCGTCTTATTTTGGTATTTATTTTCACTGATTAATGAAATGTCGCCTAAAATCTTATATTTAATTTAAATAATTTTGTCTGTACAAGAGGCAAAATTATCTTTCTGTCGATTTCGAACACTTTTTACGCTTCTTTCGGAATATTTTTAGGTGTATCATGATGTCAATCTTTATTGCTACTTTATGTTAGCTAAATAATTATTGGACAATTTTTTGTAAGCGGCAAAATTATCGAACAATAGAAATACTGATCATAAAAATATTAATACATGTACTTTAAACATCAAACCAAACGATACCAACAGTTTATGAAACGCTAAACTGTTTCACGGTTGGATCTACTTAAACTTTACGCTAAATTCAATCTAAGAATAAATTTATCATATTGGTTTTTGGTATTTTGGCAGTGCGGCAGAATATACTGATGGTCTTATGTCAGCCAATGCTATGGTCAAACCCGATGGTCAAGTGTTCTGGCCTGTACCTGCAAAGCTGCAAAGTTCATGCAAAGTAGATGTTACTTATTTTCCATTTGATGAACAGAAGTGTAAACTTAAATTCGGTTCGTGGACCTACGATGGTTTTCAGGTCGACATTTTAAATAGGACATCGGAAGTTGATCTTGATAATTATGTAGTAAACGGAGAATGGGAATTGCTAAGCATTACTATCCAACGAAATGTCGTGTTTTACCAATGCTGTCCAGAACCGTTTCCGGATGTTACATTCCATATCCATATCCGACGACGAACATTGTACTATATGTATAACGTTGTATTTCCATGTATTATGATGTCAGCATTAACGCTTTTAGTGTTTTGTCTTCCGCCAGATTCTGGAGAAAAAATAGCACTCGGAATAACTGTTTTGCTAGCTTTTTCTGTTTTTATGTTAGCCGTAGCAGAAAATCTTCCGGAAACATCAGAATTTGTTCCGTTAATAAGTAAGTTGTTTATTCCGTTAATTAGTAAGTTTAAACTCTTTTTGGTTATTTTTTAAGATGATTCAATTGAAAGTGGTTCACGAGAGCTGAGAGAAAAAATGCACGCTTAGTTATTACATAATTGTAAGGAATAGTACACTCGTTCTTTAATTTGCGGCCAGTTAATTGACGATATATTAATATTTCAGATAAGTTTCCCGTCATTATTATTGGCAAATCATCTTACAAAAATGTCTTTTAAAGTAATAAAGAAGCATACATATTTTACCAACAAAATTAGCTGCAGGCTGTGATGAAAATTACATAAAATTGATACAATATAACTGGTTTGCATGTTGGTTATGCTAAATGCGTTTGACTGAGAACATGGTAGTTTTCAAAATTAGAAAGATAACAGAATTACGGTGAATCCATTAAAACGACATGCATCAATTTTCCAGAGTCATGATTGTAACATGATATTTTATTGAAATAAAAATGTTCCTACAAAGTAAGCAAATTCAATATCAGCGACGCTAAATGTAACTTCATTATATTAACATTCTAATTGATCCAAACTGTCTTATGTGACGTTTTTATATTAAAATTCATCTCAGTTTTTGACATAGATTGTAAACTATAATGTATTTTTATCGATGTATGAAATAAGGCTTAATTATTCAAAAAATCTATTGTGCTTCACACTGTATAGAAGCAAACACAAAAAGAGTTAAACTGAAGCGCGGAATAACCAAGAAAAGACGATACTTGTAAATGTAACTTTATTAAATGAAATGAACATTCCAATGAACCCGTTTAAGTTTAACAAATCCAAGAATTACTTTGTTATGTTTATTTCATATTTTACGCTATTTTCAGCATTTTTTACTTATTTCGTGGCGTTCAGTTTTTATTGGGGAAGTTTTCGAATAGTTATTAGCTGTCAACAATCACAATCAATCATCCCAAATAATAATCTGTATATAAATTAATGAAAAACATTAGATTTTTATTGTAAAATCTCAATTAACTATCGGACCCATCGAATTAAACCTAATACAGGGTATTAATGATCTTAACAGAAAAGTTACTTTTTATGTCTGATCTTCAAATAACGTTTCACAAAAATTCAGGAAAAAACAGGATGACTCAACTTAACATTATTTTTAGAGTATGGTTTAGAATTATTATTGTTTGAATTAATTTAAACAATAATTAGTTTTCTCCACATCAATTTATTTTTTAAATCGCTAGTCTAGAATTTCTTTGTCTGTGTCTTTTACAGTAGTGATTTTATTCTTTCAGGTGTATATCTAACTATTGTGATGTCATTAACGTCAATATCTGTTATAATGACAGTTTTAGTACTTAACTTACATCACAGAGGTCCGGATAGACATGAAATTCCGCAGTGGGTGAGACGTTTAGTTCTTGGAAAATTACGTCCACTACTCTGCATAAATGATTCCGGTTCTTATCTACATACATCTAAAGAGTCGAAAATACTCCGGAGTATGTCACTTAAAATGACATTGGATAATATTGCACAGGAACTTCAAAGTGAAATGCAAATGGAAAATGGAATGGCGGACACAATTGTCACTGACAATCAGGGAACCAGTTTACACTCACCACGTGACGTTCGATTTAACTCAATACAGGTAGAAAATATGAGACGAAGTCGTACAAAAAACAGTAAAGGCTATACGTACTCCCGTATTAATGACGACATTTTGCAATCACTGCGACAAGTGATTGAAAAACACGAAAGAGAAGATTATGATTACGAAGTCATACAAGACTGGCGAAGAGTAGCACAAGTAATTGACAGAATTTTATTTTGGATCTTTTTCTTGGGAACTTTGATATCTACGGTTGTTGTTTTAATTATTTGTCCTACTTTCCGGTTAAAATAATTATATATACTTAATTTTGATAATAACATTTGACTACTTTCCTGGTATTTAAACATTGTCGCGTTTATTTTAACATGTCTTTTCTCTTTCTTAATTCAGCAATGCAGCATATATTTGTTTTAGCTGCATTTTACTTCGTTCCAATAATTCTTGCCATGGTATTCGCCCTTTAGTTATGAATTTATTATTTTTGTTAGAACATTAAATACTGTTACGACAAAAGTGGAGATCCTCGTGCCCTCTTCTGTCTCCTTCACGGAAGATGTGAACGAGTTGTGTCACTTGTCTCCGTCACTGAAGATGTGTACGAGTTGTGTCACTTGTCTGATCACGGGAGATGTGTAGGAGTTGTGTCGCGTTTCTTTTTCTAGACAGTTAGCTTTATGAAATCCTAATCCATCGTACTGGTCTAGGTCAAGGAAGACAAATGAACGTGTGCAACTACAGTTTAATGTTGTTGCTATGATACCGGTATACCTGAAATACTGCTCACTTAGTCTCTACCTTAAAGTTAACTGTGATGTTTAATTAGTTGTTAATATTATTGGAATAATTGTTGTCTGTTAAGTACAGTTTGGTTTTGTACGGTTACCTGTTCTAATTTCTTGGCAAAATACTTGGATAACAAATTGGAACTTACAGTATACTAGCTATATACATATATGTTCAATTGTGCCCACATTTTTTCTTATATAAAGTGTTCAGACGTCTTTTAAGAAAAACCCGTAAACATAATCGTATTTAAGATAATTTTTGTAGATAAAAAGTGCTTTTCATCTGATTGAATGAAGTTTAAGAATAAATAAATTAAATAATTAAAAAAAATAATAAATAAATAAATAAATAAATAAATAAATATCCATCTGTGTATGCTATATATCATATCCTTTGACCATGCGCATGCATAAACCATACGAACATATTCTTATAGATGTTATACATTTAAATTATCATCCGTTATATGTATACGACTTGTTTGCATCGTTTGTTTTGTATTGTGTGGTTGTTTTAAAGGGTAACATTTCAAGATAAGGATTTGAAAATATACATTATATATGTATTTTTATTGTATTTTTCGTAATAAAGGTCCTTCTGCCGAAGTAAAATTAGTAAAACTATAGAAATTCATAATGTTTCGTACTGTTTATTGCTATGTTTTTGTAAGTTATTTGTATTAACTGGAGGTGGTCACACCAGATATTGTGACGTAAATGACAAGATGACATTGTCTGTTTTTGTGATATAAAAAGCTTATTTTTTTCTTTTGTTTGTTTTAATGCACACTGTTCAAACATACATGGTGAATGTGAATAATATTTAGATTGTTTGTTTGTTTGAGTGTTGTTTAATACTACTTTCAGCATTTTTTCTGCCATATCATGGCGTCCAGTTTTTATTGGGGGAGGATGCCGGAGTACCTGGAGAAAACGCCCGACCTTTGGGAGAGAAATATGCAATTTTTATCAATTATGATCGGAGTCGAGCGTACATGTAGCCTGCCCGCAGTGAGGCTCGAACCGCAATCTCAGTGTTGACAGACCACGTGATCCATAGTATATGAAGTGCCTTAAGGTATCCGACCCGTAATGGAAGTCAACGTATAATTTAATGTCTCGACCAAGAAATACAGCTTTATTAAATCCATGTTTTGCTAATTAATGATACAAATTAAATATATTGCTTTACTGTCAGTCAGTGTTTCCAGTTTTGAGCAAAAAAAGTTAGTTACTCAAATCGTATTTCTGATGTTTGCCTAATATTACAGAGGTATGCTCCATTGAAAAAACAATGGACATACGGGACACCCAATATGATCACGTGGTCAATTGTGGTCCGGATACCTTAACCACTCGAACACCGAGGCCCCAGAATTTAGACGTTGAACGTATTTCAACGTGTATCAAGGCATTTTACTTTGTAATATCTAATGTAAAGTACATTACAAATTTTCTATACAGTGTTAGATGATTAGTCTGACATCAAACTTTAATTTACTTTGGAATCATACAAAAACAAGCATCTTTCAATTGAATTAAGAGTTTCTTGCCGTTTAAAGAAAATTCGTTAGAATTAATCTTCATCAGAATTTAAGATCAATAAATCCGTCCACTAGAAGAATTTAACACAGTAAAAACTTTACTGTTGATGTTAAACGTAACATACTGAGTTGTTCTTATCTAATTAAAGAGAAAGTCTAACATATATTTTATGTTTGTAAGATAGTGTGGATTAAAGTTTGAATTGTCTCCCCTATGTCACGACGCTACTGTTGGTTAAGTAACTGGATACCTAAATAAGTATGATGGTTTTTGTTTGATTCGATAACATACTTGCCTGGCTACTCTCTGTTGATGACTGGTCCTTCATAGTTGTATTATATACATTACATATCCAACGCCGGAGGACGATATAAACCAGGCCTTAGTTTCATAAAACTTCTCAAATTGAGATTTTCCTCAAATCCTTGAGTTTTTCCTCATATTTGAATTTTCCAGCAATCTGATTGGTCAATAATTTAAGTTGAGGATGAGTTAAGGAAATCCTCAAATTTGAAATGTTTTATGAAACCGGGCACTGGGCTTCAGTGTAAGGGCAGGCAGTCTCGTGAAGAGTGGCTTGTACATGTAAGTGGCTCCCTGTGAGACTAAGTGTTCTGACCCTATTTTTTTTTCACATTGATACATATTTGTTTTGGCCACTAGCAAACCCTTTCCTTTGTTAGGAAACCTACCAACTAAATGTAAGTTAATTTTTGAATATGACTGACATTTTGCTTGCTGGACGATACTGTGTGACAACCAACCAATAAACAAGTAATGATAATTCTTAATAATGTATATATCTTAATTCTAAATAAGCCCTATGTATATAGATAAAGATAATACGTCAATGCCAGTACTGACTGCCGTAGCCTTTTATTTTAAATTGATACATTTGCACGGCTTAATTGCAGTATTTTAAAGACCTACGATTTTTATGACACTTTTAAAATATCTTGACAGATTTTCAGCAAAACAAATAATAAAATTCGTCTTTGATTTTGTCTAGATTACTACAACTCTCGTGTTATCTGGGTTATTTATTATTTTTATTTTTAATAATTCTACAAAAATTGTTATGTCACCAAGGGTGTGGAATGGTATTAAAATTTATTGACAAGTCATTGTTCAAAAAGTAACAGATGTTTTTAAACTGGTCTCTAATCTCTATTCATTTTTCTTACAAATATTTGGAGACAATTTGTCTAGCAACAGTATATTTTTTCCAGAAAGATAAATCATTCTTTATTCTAAAAAATAGTTTCAATTTGTAATTAGTCCTGTAGGAATGAGTATATGTGCAAATATTTTGCAGGCAGGTTAGAATACTTATCGGTATACATTTCTCTGCAGGATTATCTTGTTGCGATTAATAAAAAAACTATCACAGCCTTTAAAAGCAGATCAAACAGCATTTCAGATAATTTAATAAACTTGTCAGCAAATGACTTTTTATACTTGTTCCTAAAGAAAGTGATTTATAACAGAAACTACTGAGCACAACAAACAACACACAACACATGCAAAACAAATACTAGTAAGCAATACGAACACGTCTGATCAAATATGATGTCAGATGTTGCGAAAAGGAGTACATGAACGGGTTGAATCCCAGATTGGTTCTAACAACAATATACTGAAGAAGACATCAAAATACTTCAGTAGCTCTTTCAACGACACCATATTTCTTCTCACATCAGGTTTACTAGTGCAGCAGGTTAAGTTAACCATACTTCAATTTAAAGTTTGTGTTGCGAGATTTGCAGTGATAATATTTTAGTTATTTCAGTTTTTCATACAAATTGTTGTGAAAAATGTCATATATAGCTAAGAAATATGTCATTTATATGACGTTCTAATTTGTAGTCTTTACTAAGTTTTAATCTTAACAGGTCTTTCCTATTAAGAGTTAATAAACAGACAATGCTTAGTTCTTTGTTGTTGTTGACAAATTCACAATTATTGACTTGGATAGAACTTATTTGATCTAGTATTATTGTTACATGTACGTTTGATTTATTACAATTTCAGTCTCAGATGTCCGGTATATTTTCCCACACGTTTCTGGGATTTTGCAAGGTTTATAACTGGTCATTCATGTTCCTCGGGATGTAAGCTTTTTTTATATTTCTAGGGAACTTCCCGGATTTGTGATTTCGCGCAATATTCTGATGATTAGTTTCATAAAGAAAGGCCTCCAATGCTGTGTTATCTGGTATTTTTTAGTCTCAAAATTGTCCTTTAGGTAGCTTATTATGAAAGTCCTCCAAGGTTTTATCATCTGGTGTTTTTTAGACTCAAAATCGTCCTTTAAATAACGTACGAATTTATATTTCCCAACGCGTTTCAATGATTTTGCAAGTGTTATAACTGGACATTTATCTTCCTTAGTAATTTCTTTCCATTTTTTGAGCACTTTCCGAGTTTGTTCTATCAGATTTTTATGATTTCGTTCAATGTTCTGTAGATCAGTATCTGTGAGGCCTAATTCAATACCAAGTTGAAATGTTACATTCCCTATATGATGAGATAAGTTCTCCAAGGTTGCATCATCTGGTTCCCATTCCAACATTTCGGATGGGAAATCTAACAAACATGAACATACGGATTAGTTACAGCATTAATATAATTTAAGTCTTTGTGTTGGGATGCCAACACAAAAGTCGCCTAAAATCCCCATGAATAGTATTTTATTCAAATAAGTACATTAAAATATGCACAGAAATCAAATTTGGTTGAAATCGGACAAAGTTGACTTTTATTTTTTTTTTTTTTTTGGGGGGGGGGAGGGGTGAGTGTGGTACAATACCCGCCATTTCAAAATGGCGGGATTCGCGTCAGATTTATTTTCGTGAAGTAATGCTCAGAAAAGTCCACTGTATAAGCGTACTAGTTTTCATTGAACTCCGTCCAGCCATCCCCGAGATCTGAGAAATGTACTTTATTTTCCACGACCGCCATTTTGAAAATAGCGGCCATCTTGAAATTAAATAAAAAGATTGCACCCCCTCTGTGCGACCCTACATATCCTCACCAAGTTTCAAATTGATCGGTCAAAGCATTTTCTCATAATCGTGCGGACAAATTCATGTATTAAAAGTGGACGAATTTTGGGGGAGTGTGGTAAAATGGCGGCGTTCGCATTTCGATAGAAATGCTCATAATAGTCAACTGTATCGGTGTACCAATTTTCACTGAAATCGCTGTGGCCATCCCCGAGATCTGAGAAATCTACCTTTTTTCAACGGCGGCCATTTGAAAATGGCGGCCATCTTGAAAATTTTTTAGGTTGCTTGCCCCTCTGTGAGTGAATCTCCAAAACCTCACCAAATTTCAAATTGATCGGTTTAAGCGTTTTCATGTAATTTTCCTGACAAGTTCATGTCTTAGTAGAAAAAGAATAATAAGAAGAAGAAGAAGACGAAACGGTGCAAAAACAATAAGAGAATGTTGGAAATGATTACATTGTTTGAATGCCACTTTCGGCAATTTTTCAGCTATATCTTGTCCAGGTTTTATTTGGTGGAGTAATCTGAAATATCCAGATAAAAACTCCGAATTTCGGTGGAACCAAGGGCAATCCTCATCAATTAGATTGAAATCGAGCGCACCGTGCCAGCAGTAGGAACCACGTGATCAATAGAACATAAACCACTCGACCACCGAGGCCCCCGGAATTGATTATAAAAATTAATTGTGTTTTGAATAGGAAAAAGTTCCTTTAACAAACAAATTTACCTAATCTATTATATAATCAATACCTAATCAGTCGAGTTGTTGGCGTAGGACGTTAAAAACTCCACAATTCAAGTTTAACTATATTAGAATTTCAATCCAAAGATCCTTAATTATATTATATTTAATTATAAAAAAACATGCATTTGTGTTGAATATATTACCCAAAGTAAAGTAAAAATAATTGTACCAACCTTCTTTTAACTGTATGTCACGAACAACCTGAAAAAATAAAGCAAACAGTTAAAAACACAAGCAAAATGGTCATGAACCTGTAATTGTAAACAAAAAAGTCTTGCAAAAGGTACTATTAAACCAGAGACTCTCGAAAGCCTGTTACTTACCTGACCACAAACTTTTTCAGTAGACATGAATTTCCCTCCATTTTTACAGTTTTGTAATGAGAAGAAACTGAACATGTTGGTATATATTTAGCATAAGGTGCTATGCCAAAATATTTTCCACTGTCGTGTCCATCTTGGATTTTGAATCGACATCCAATACCCAATATTAATAGGGTTCATTTATACAAGATCTCAAGTCATTCTGCCAAGTGGTTTTTAGAACAATTTAAAATGTCCAATCAGGACATAGTTGCCCTGGCAGCTATGTTGAAAATCCTATCGACACGACGAACTGAAACTATATTGTTTTTATTTATTCTTGATTTGATTTTTATGTGTAGAATTGCTCCTAAAAAAAGACTTCAATTTTTCCATAGCATCCTATTTTAAGCTTTTTTCCACTGTTGAGTACATCTACGGTTTTTGATCGACACAAAAAAACTCAAGAGTTTAAAGAGGACCGTCTCAATACATTTGCACAATATCAGTAATTAATTTGCAAAGTAGTTTGTCAGGAGAAGATTTTGACTTTTAAATTAAACAGAACATATTAATGGCAACCATGTTGAATGCTTGATCAGCATCAAACATTCCAAATGTGTTAAGAATCACCCAATGAACATTCTTGACAATGCAGTAGTCTAATTGACAAAGTAGTTTTGGATAAAGAGTTTGAATTGTGAAACATTTGCGGCCGACGACGAATTTAACCATGGTTTTGCCTGTCCTTGACTTATTGCTAAATTTATACGCCTCGGTATCTTTAATTTCTTTTTCAATCTGTCTAATATAATACTATGTAGCCATTAATAAACCTCCAAATCGTACCTTGCACAACAAACACGAGTCAATTTCCTCTTTATTTAATGCTTCTAACAGAAGTTCAAATGTTGGATTTTTCGTGTCATGACTCCAGTGCAACAATGCATTAAAATGCAAGTTCTCTAGATTTTGTTGGTTGTTGTCTTGGCTTTCTAAATGTTGCCATTTTATTGGCTTGCAGCCAAGACGAATAAACATATTTCTACATTGTTCACTGGTAAGATTAGCACCTAACCGTCTGAGATGCTTATAATTCGGAGAAAGTTTCAGCCATGATACTTCGAGACCTAAAATGCAAACAATAGAATAGCTATAATACATGTAAAATATGCCATATTGAAAAGGAAAATATAAGACAACAGTTTGATTTGGTGACAGAATCAAATTAAAAGGTGCAAAGAATCGCCATTATATTCATTAGTATATCTAGAGTTAGACCTGTTGTACTATTAGATAACAAATCTACATGTATGTGATTATAAGAATTTTTTCATATTATAAATAACTTCTGTTGCTAGTAAAATCCAACTCCACTATAAGTACAATTTCGAAGAATCGTACCCATCTTCGGCTGGTATTTCCTGGTCTTGTAGTTGTTAAGGTTGTTGGGCACTATTTCTATTATGAAGACTGTTATTGTATAAATACTACTTGACAATTAAAAGTTGCCTATCAAAATATTGACTAGAGAAGAAATAACTCCGTCTAATCGGTTCTCATTTGGTATCTGATTGGTCCTATTCGTAGATGAACATCGTATGTCCATGCGACGAAGCCTATTAGTGAGTTTACATGCCATGTCCATCCAACAAATCCTATTTAGGTATTATCGCATGCATGTCTGCCCAGTCGTAGTATTATGGGAGGTGAACATGCCATGTAAGTTTAACCGGTCCTATTCGGGGATTAACGCTGTATATCATTCCACACTTGTCCTTCAATTTCATATGTCATAGAAGTTAGACTTCTGATTTTTACCTGCAAATCTCCAGTCAAATGGTTTTAAACTCCTTATTTGATTTATTCGAATGGGTTTAATGCTGCTATTAGGATTTTTTCAGCTATTTTGTGGCAAAGTTTTTCATTCAGAAAAAAAACCGGAGTACAGTAATCCTTGTCAGTTTATCACTTATACAAACTTAAGGCAAGGAAACAGTTTTGCAACTTACCTGTGCATCCGTCCGGACATTCCTCGTCTTGAATCGACTCCTATAATTAGTCACATATTTAATATTTTATGCTAAACTTTCATGTTTTAAGATCATTTATCTTTTTATAAATACTCGATGGCTTGTTTTTATCAATACTCGATGGCTAACGACATCATTTCACTATTTAAAACAAACAGATTATCTAATACGCTTAAAAATATTTTAGATCATGAGTACTGGTCGCGGTAATTAATAACCTGGTGTAAGAAAAATAAGCCCCATTTCAGTCGACACAAAAGGCAAAATTATTGGTTTCTACCCATCTGTACAGTGTATACTATGATCAAATTTGCTTGCCGAAGGTAAATACAAGATATAAAACACCTAGTAAAACTGTCAAAAAAGACAATCCAAAAATCAAAGTCCGAAAAACGGGCACAGTCTAGAACCAACAACTTAAAAATATAGTAAGTACAGCAATGGTCCTGACTTGGTACAGGCATTTCAAAAGAAATGGTGGATTAAACCAGGTTTTATGGCATACCAAACATTCCGCTTCCATTACTGTAATATGTAAATTGGTTAGTGGATTAAAATGGATAGGTATTATATATCAATAGACAGTTATAGGTGTATCCAATAACATATTGTTCTTAGAATATTATACGCATAATATTGTATGGTATCAACTTTAAATTTCGAAAGAACAACGAAGAAAAATATGTATACGTCAGAGTAGCACTTTTACTTTACACTGAATTCAAAAATTGAGAAAACTATCGGCAACCATAGTCTCAAACGAGATAGAATATATGACGACAAGGAAGTGGTGGTCTCTATAGTAATATGTATTAAAGGTGAAGACGAGTGGTTTATCCTTGGTTAATAAGTTTATCACAAAGAAATAGGTGATGCTTGCAAAAATCAGTAAGAACGCTGCAAGCTCTTGCATATCTGATTAATTGGGAAACAGAGACACCATATGCAGAGGAAGCTGGAATATTGCTGCGTAAGTGACGAAATTTATAATTGTGAAATTATAACAGCATCGTTTGTCGTAAATTCGTGTGCTAAGATGACCGTTGGGGTCATATTCGAGGTGTTAGTAAAAAATGATGTAGATGAAGCTGTTTCTGTGCTTTCTTTAATTTCCAGTCCTGACGAATATATTAACTAAAGCCAATCGGCAAATTGAGGGTTGGTAAGTGCAAGGACATCATTAAAATATCAATACGTAAAATTGTAGGAAAAACACATTTCTTGGGAATCTTAATTCGTGGTCCGCGGATCGGAAAATAATTAACGGAAATGCCTACAATTTTCAGTACATGTATTCACATGTAGTATTACTCTGTCGTTTCAATTTGACGACTTTGTGTTTTAAAAGAACATAATTGGGTCTATATATTTCAAATCAGTTATTAATAACGTTCTGCATTTTTGAAACGTGTTTATTAAATACCAGGTATTTGATGGCTATAGATTCACTATAACTTACTTTGTCAGAAAACCATAATGACATGTGGGTCACGTTATGTGGTATTTTATGGTTTTTACAACTCCAATGTTGACCTCTTTCTCTTGTTATTTTTTCATGTTTTGCAAAACAAAGGTCATCTTTACATGATGCACCAAATTCGATGGTAAAGGGGTAATGCATCTTTTCTTGGTGTTCGATGTTTGAAATGGCACAGTAGAAATCTGTTGCTTCTACGATACTCCTGGTGAGACACTCTTGTACTGTTGAAGCAATGGATGGTTCGATGTCTGATTTGCTTTGTTCGTGCATTAATGCCAGTATGATTCTGTTTTGCACAACATAGGCTTGAACTTGATGTTTACTGTCAATGATGACAACAGCACTATCCGTAAACAGTCGTAAATTATTAATATTTGCGTTTAAATTCCTTAGTGCAATAAATGATCCGAGAAAACGATACAGTAAAGCGGGTGGTATTATCTGTTCTGTAAATCTATATGCCAGGTAAATGCATTTTTCTCTCTGAAATGTGTCTCTAAATGGCTTGTCTGTAATCATACACGGCACTATGAAATAACTACTCTCAGGTGTTGTATTTGATTCTAACATAATGTCCAAACGAACAAGCATGTTAATAATAAATTCGCTAAAGTCAGGTTGTTTCAAAAGTCGAAGAATAGCCGATTTTTCAATTATGCCTGTCCTGCTTAAGTTTTCAAATGTTTCTAGTACGGCTTTATCTTTAGGCCAAAATAGCTTTTCGGTTACTATGGAACGAAGAACATCAATCAGATATGCAGGATCTGTCACAATATATTCCTTCAGGTTATCTTCATCGAAATAGATTAGTTTTCCTAGCGCGTGTTGAACTTTCAAAAACGTATCCAGTTCGTTTGGTTGAAGTGACATTCCCTCGTTCTTGGTATTTAAATCACGAACTTCGGTAATCGATAAAATCTTCTTTCCTTCCCTAGCTTGTTTTTCCAACTGTAGTTCTAGTGGAACAAACTTGTTCGGCATTGGTTCACCCCAGGAAGGATGCTCAAAGGCAACATCTATCAAAGCATCACGGAGTGCAGCAAGATCTTCATCTTTTGCATCCTTCGCATTGAGAAAAAACAGCTGATCAATCAAAAGGTGGTCTTTACCTGCATGTTCAATGAACAATGCCTTCAAACTCTCTTTGATAGTATTTCTTTGCTGGTCAACATTACTCTGAAGGAACAAAATTACAATTATGAGTGCAAAAAAAACTACTCGGACACCGAGGACCCCAAACATTGATATTATACCATCTTATGGAATGCAATATATGTCTTATGGGATATAAGTTAATAACATGCTGTTGTTCAATCATTATATGCTGTTGTTTCGTAATTATGTGCTGTTGATCCATCACTATTTGCTGTGGTTTCAATTATTATGTGTTTTTTCATAATTTTTGCTGTTAATCCACCATTATGTGCCGTGGTTTAGTTATTATATCTTAATAATGATCTGGATCCCCCGTGTAAAGGTTTTGTGTCTTATTTACCTCCCTTGTTCATATGTAAAAAAGTTGTTACCTTCATTAAATGTTAAGAGAACTATTGATTTATCTCTAAAAAGTCTTTTACCATTAAGAAATTGAGTTGTGCTCTATTAATTTGTACAACTAATATACTTTTTGTAATAGATGAACATTTTCTTTATTTATTTATTCCATCACGTATTATGTTGCTTTTGCACTTATTTGCATGTATCAGTCAATAATTTAATTCAACAATTTTGGATTGAGAAATACCTTTTTGTACTGTTGACCATGACTTAAGGCGATCAGAAGTAATTAATATAAAGTGGCCATTGTAGTTAATTGGAGATATGTTTTATTAAAATCTTTAAAGTATTCGTTTTTTGTTACATTATAAACAACCTATTTACTTGCATATTTACATTACCCTGGTCTTAAATTGTTTATCTGAATTTGAATATGATTAACTAAGTTATATACATTTGAATGTTAATTAGTATTATTGCTGTTGCTTATTTTTCACTTTGTGTGTTTTTAATTGTTTAAGTTAATCGTGTTCGTTGTTAATTCTGTTTCCCCTTTTTCTCTCTTTTTTTCTTTCTTTTCTTTCTTTTTTCTATATTTTTGTATTTGTGTTGTTGTTATTTGTAAGTGTGCCATAAACAATATGCAAAGTGATTAGTGAAATTATGTATCCGCCCGTTACTATGCTCTTGGCATACCCTACCTCGATTGATTGGCCCTTATTTATCATTATTTCTCTATTTTTTATGTACCATACTGCACTTTTATTGGGTGTGCTACAAATGAATTAGACACGGAGAGTTCAGTTAGAAATCCTACTTACTTATCCACTACGCTTTCAAAAGACGAGATTCTTGAAAATCACATATCGGTGTAGGCATCCTTTGGTCTCCAACTCAAAGTCGAAGATTGTTATCTCCCTTTCTTGTATTGGATACCAAAACTTCACAAAAATCCATACAAACAGCGCTTTACAGCAGGATCGTCTAAGTGTACCACCAAAACACTATCTCAACTCCTAAGCACTATTTTAACAACGATAAAACGGGACTTTAAAAATACAGTGACACTTTCTACTCCAGGAGTGTCATTAATGAAATGGGGATATTAAGGTTTGGATTTCTTTTTCAAGATAACATAATTAAAACATTGATTTTTCGACACGGCCATCCCTCATATGCAGCTTAAAATCAGGCTTGAAGATCTTTATAAACGCTGTTTTTCAAGAAAAAGGGTCGAGACGATATAAATACCTGGTAATTAGCCATGACAGAATCTACTTCGTCTTCAATTAACCAAAATCAAATAATAAATATACTGATGACCGAATATGTCAAATGTTCGACTGACTAAAAACTCGTCATGTTTTAAGGACATGTTTGACAACAGACTGTTGGTATTCCAATGAGTACTAATTGTGATCCTATCCTCGCCGACCTGCTTTTGTACTCTTATGGGGCTGATTACTAAAACAAGGGTGTGTTCTACCTAGGTCGATGTTATCTCTCCAGAAGTCATAGGTTGTCTTTCCTATTCCTGGATTTGACTTTTCCTAGACATGACATTGAGTAACTCGACGGGTGTCTAATTAGAGGCTTACTCGTCCGAAGCACTTGAGTGCACCTACTTTTGGACCTATGACTAAATTTGGACAAAAGTCTTTAAAATATCCCTTTCGCGCCTCGTCTGTAGTATTTTTGAAAATGTTTTCAGTTTGTTTATATTCGTCTAGATCTTGGCTATTTTTTGTTTTATCGCATTGTAGTCGCCTAGTAGGACATAATTTTGATTTATATTTTAAAACTTTTAGAATAATTGTTAAGTGTATGGTCTGGGGTCTATACATATGGACAATACTGATTTTACCAGTTTTTTGACAATTTATGATAACACCTGTTATTTCTATATTTGCAGACTGTAAGTCGGTTATCATGTATGTTAGTGAGTTTGAAATATAGACGGCTACGCCACCTCCTTTACTTTATTTTACCTTAATTGTTTTTTTATCCCGTATCTATTTTTTAACAGGTGATTCATATCCATTAAGTTTTATGGATTGGTTTACGTGAAAGTGGGTTTCCTAAATACATATAACGTCGGAGTTGTCATTTTCCTCTAAGTAACATTTTAAAGAAATTCGCATTACCTTAAAACGAACGGGCAATTCATGGTAGAATGAATTGATATCATATATAATACCACTGCGTATGTTTAATAACGATGACTACTTTAGTAAAGTCCGAAGCATGGCGATTGACGGACATGTGGTACATAAAAGTATATATTTGCAAAAAGCAACATATACGTTACAATATAAATTTTAAGAAAATGTTAATCTATTACAAAACATCTACTATTTGTAACAAATGTATGCAGCACAACTCTATTTCTTAATGTTTAAAAGACTTTTTTTTAAATATAAATCAAAGGTTTGTTTAACCTTAAATAAAGGCAACAGCTTTGTGTTTAAACCATATGATCAAGAGATGTAAATATGACACATAGCCATTACAATTTAAACCAGCTGATTATAATGATGTAGCTTATAATAATGATGAATCAACAACACGTAACGATGGATCAATAGTATAAAATTACGAAACCACGACATATAGTGATGATTCAACAGCATATCATTATGAAACCACACCATATACTTACGAAACCACACCATATATTGACGAAAGAACAGCGTATAATTCGAAACAACAGCATATAATGATTGAACAGTGGTATGTAACTAACAAATATCACCTAAGACAGTTATGGCGTTCCATATATTTAATAAATTGTAACTATATTAAAGTAATGAATGTTAATCTAGAAACCATCTTCACATGCAATCATAATTACACAGTTTATTGGGCTAAATATTATACATAAATTTTTAAGACCGATTTTAGAATTAGATATTCATAAAATAAGCCATGCAATGATATAATGCCATTTCATTATTTTAATTATATTAAAAAACTAACGAGTGTAAACCTAAATGATATTATAACCAATATACTATTTATCTTGCCTAAGTTTGTCTGGCGTAATATTAAAACAGTATCTAACAGGTTCATTTATCTTAAAGATGTGTCATAGCTACATGTACATGTACTTAACAGTTAAATGTTTTAAACATAATTTGTGTTCATAGTAGAAATCTATATATAAAGCGTAATATTTTCAGACTCGCACAGTAATAAATTTGGTTGATTCACGTAAAACGACAACTTTGTTTCTTACCGTTTTGTCTTTGTGGGTTGCAACAAATAAAATACGGGGATATCTTTTGCCCGTTTTTGTCGTCGTCTTCCCACAGAATGTTAAAATTGAATTAACCCAATGAAGGAGGAAATCTAAAATAAATAATTTATAAAATCATCAATTAGTATATCAAATGTTTATTGTAAAGAACGTATTTTTATGGCACTGTTTTATGTTTTGTCAGTGCAGGTTTTTATGCCCTTGTATTTGTCCTTTCTGCTCTTATTTTCTTAGTTTTAACAATTTCTTGTCATTAAGTTCTTAAAATGTGTGTTTGGTTAATCTCTTCCTCTTATAAAATACATAAACTAAATATTTCGCAGTGTGGTGTTAATTAGAAGGTGGCATTTTTTAACTGAAGTCTTTATAGGGAGAAATGAACAAATATATTTCTCGAGTAGAATTATCTGTCCCGAATGTTATTGATAATGTATATTGTCAATTGTAAGAAACTTTGAATTACTTCTAACGCATCGTGATTCAATCAATTTCAATCAATCAATATTTATTTCACGGTAAAATGTATTTACATACTGACTCATTTAACACTGTTTGTTGAATGTCTACATATATTATCTTCTATATTATTCCGGTAAGTATATATTAATCTAGTTTATTTTTCTATTTTTTTACCTGCTGTGGTGGTTTTTCTTTTGAATCCCGGTAGAAAATCCATTTCTGGCATGTCTTGTTTTATAGCTTTGCTTCCATTGAAAATAACGACAAAGGTTCCTCTGCTTGAAATAAACAGTTGGTGTGTCAGATAATAAATCTTCTGACCCCCGAAATCCCAAATATCGATTGGCACGACAGTCATCTTATAGTCTCCTTGGCGGCACTCTTTTAAAACTAAAGCCACAATTTCGTCATTAGAAGGACCTCTTTGGTCCGATTCTTTATTTGGCCTAGTAGTAGAATTGACCCCGCCAACAGCGTCTACCGTGGATTGCTCTTTAGACATAGGTCTTGTTAAGCAATCAGATCCTGCAGTGCCTGGCATTGCTTCTGAAATAACACGTTTGAAGGTTTTTTAATTACACAATAGTTTATGGTCACATACTGGTAAATAAATCCCATGTAAACATAACTACCATTAAACATGGACAGATCAATATAAAACTTTACATGTTGTATAACTTTATGTAACTGTGAATCGATAGGCAGAGATTTTTTTCCATTAATTAAGAATTTTATTTAAACTGTAAGATGCGTTATAAACAATCCAGTATTTGTACCGCATGATGGAAGTCCGGAGGCATATAGTCTTCGACTGAAAATGGGTAGCCCTATTATCTCTAATCTGCTGCAAGTTAAACGTTTGTTTGTTATTTATATGTGGTTTAATGCCAGCTATATAATATCTAATTTTTATTGGGGGAGGAAGCCAGAGCACCAGGTATAAATCCAGGAAAACTTGTAATTTTGGTCAGGTAAGTTTGGCGTCGAGCGCACTGTGCCCATGAAATACAAGGAAAAAAATTACGAAATATCAGTGTAGATGATAAGTCGACAAAAAAATATTCTTTTTAAGCTAGCTCTAAAATTTCATCATGTTACGAAATGGATACTGAGTAAAAATGTTGCTTGTATTGAATATATATCATTAGCAAACCCTTATTTTTAAGGTATAATGATTATTTTTCTACTAGCGATGTAATCTCTTTCATGATAAATATATTACGATAACATTATTATGTGTAAAAAAGTAGTGTGGAAGATAGTCTTCACGTTGAGGTGCCATGTTATGAAAAGACTTCCAGCGGACCATAGTAAGTAACGTGATTCGACAGTATTGTGCTACTTTGAATTCAATTGCAAATTAAAACAAATATTTTTTACCAAACGTGACATATTTTTCCAGTTAAACTTTATGACCTACCCATTTCACAATTGATTGTTCGTTAAATTATCCTCCTTTCAAAAACAAAATAAATACTGCTATTTTGACAGAAAAAAACCTTTCTAGAAATTAATCAAAACAGAGAGTTGATAAAATTATGTTTTAGTAACTGTATATTATTAATTACATTTTATTTAAATGTATGTCAATGTAATGTAGACTTGTTTACGTTGTCAGACTGCGAACACCGTAGTTGCTGCATAATATCTAGATGGTAAAAACATTCCAAGTCGGTCCTCATTTTCTGTCATTTATGTCATGTGTGTTTAATAAAATTTAAAATATTTGCGTGTGTTATTTTTTTAATAATTGAATTGTGATGTTTCTGTTTGGTTACTCTCCTATTTTGAATCCTTATATTATGAGTTTTAGTGTGACGTAAGATTTGTATCAGACAAAATAGATGATTTATTGTTGGATTGATTTTATGTCTGCTAAATACTTTAAACTCACTAGAAAGTTCTTGTAATGGCTGATGCACTTCTGTAAGTGTCGTAGTGTTGTCTTTGGATTTGAGAAAACTCATTACTGCTGCATTGAGAATTGTATCTGAAATGAAAACTTGTTTGACAATGCGCTTATTTTGTGTTGTGTTTGTGATACAATACAAAGTCAAAACATCAAAATAGAAAACAAGTTGAATAGGATGTATCTGTTACTGTAATGTCAATGTTTAATATTAATTCCATAGAGTAAAAGAGAGGTAACTCCAGCGCTTCTGTAAAAAAGATTGTTTGTTGACTTTTTGGAGGGAATAAAATAATGGAAGTCTAGTGTGTGTATATTGCGTTAACAAATAGTAGCAGAGCGTCTATTCCAGTGACTAATATAATGATATTTTAGCAATCCGTTGTAGAGTGTCCATATGAACAATAGACCCAGTAAATATTGAATTCTGACAACAATTTTAAGTATTAAGCAGCCTGAAACAAAAAAGGGGGGAGTTAAGAACAATGGCAACTAGAATAAACCCACCCACATTTAATAGCAGAATAAAGCCATATGAACTTTATAAACAAGAATTAAATGCTTGGAGCAAAATTACAGATTTATATAAAAAGAAGAGTTATAGCAATTGCCTTAACATTGCCAGAAGATGATAACACAAAAATTAGGGAAAAAGTCTTTGACCAAATTAAACTTGAAGACCTAGAAAAAGATGATGGCCTTAACACCTTAATTACATTTCTTGACTCCTATCCGGCTAAAGATGACCTTGCTGACAGCCTGGAACAGTTTGAAGACTTTGAAGATTTTGAAAGAATTAATGGTCAGTCAAAAATGAATTTATAGCCATGTTTGACAGTAAATATCGTAAGGTTGAAAAGAAAAAAATCACTTTACTACCAGAACTCCTGGCATTCAAATTGCTGAGGAAAGTAAAAATCACGAAAGAAGAAAAAATGTTGGTGTTGACTGGCATGGATTATGAGAACAAGGCAACTTTGTATGAACAAGCCAAGAGGTCGCTTAAAAAGTTTAAGGGTGAAGGAGGACATATCAGAAGTGAAACCTCAAATGCAAACATTAAGCTAGAACCTGCATTTCTAGTTCAGAATGGAGAAGCTCTGTGTGCAGCAGGATATGTTAAAAGGGGCAATAATTTCAGTGGATTTAAGCCGGTAGGACGTAAAGGTAGAGGAAACGGTCGCACACAGGCATTTAACTCATCACAAAGGTCAACAAAAAATCTTAATCCCACAGGTGGAGATGGGAAAGTTATTACTTGCCGATCTTGTGATCATACAGGCATCTGGTATCTAATTGTCCAGACAACTGCGAAAAGTCAACATCACCGAAAATGAAACCGAAACAGATCACGTTGTATTGTTTAACGGCTACCATAAACAAAAGATCATATAATTGGGATGTGAAGCAAGAAATTGTGCTGTCCTAGACAGCACTTGTAGTAGCACAGTTTGCGGTAAAACATGGCTGAAAAGTTATATAGACTCCTTGGATGATGAGGACAAAAGAAAAAATTGTTAGCATGGAAGGATATATGGTGTTCAAATTTGGGGGAGGCAGAAGACTCAAGTCTGATGGGGAGTTTGAACTGCCTATTTAAATGGTCGGAAGGCCTGTTAGAAATCGTACAGATGAAGTAGATTCTGACATACCACTATTGCTATCTAGAACGGCAATGAAAACTGCCGGAGTTAAAATGGATTTAGAGAAAGATACAGCTGTAATTTTTGGAAAAGAAATAGCGCTAAATATAACTTCTTTTGGGCACTACTGCATTCCGATAGATAAAACAGAAATAATGACACTACAAGAAGAACATGCTACATGAGCATTGATAAACGAAAATCAGCTTTCAAAAAAGCTCCATGGACAATTTGCGCACACCCCTAAAAGGAGGCTTATTGCACTGCTGAAAGACGCTATAGTGTGGAATGAGGAATACATGTATGATGATGACTCGTCAGAAATTCAGAATAGCTGTAAACTATGCAAATTGTATGCAGTTACGCCTCCAAGACCAGCAGTCTCCATGCCAATGGCAAAATGTTTCAATGAAAAAGTTGCAATAGGTCTTAAGAAGTACAAAGACCGTTGGATTCTTCACATGATAGACATGTGGTCAAGATATACTGTTTCTGTTTTTATAAGTAGAATGAAACCTAGCAATGTCATTGAAGCCCTTATGAAAAACTGGGTCGAACTCTTTGGCGTAATGGGATCCTTGATGTCTGATAATGGAGGCGAATTTTCCTCAGATGAACTTCTAGAGATATCTTCAATACTCAATGTGAGAGGGTTCATGCAGTAACTGATATGATGTTGATGACACTTGAAGCAGAAAACAAACATGTAGAGCTTGAAACTGTTTTGGCCTGGGCAAATATGGCACGCAACTCATTACAGATGTGGAACGGATACAGCAGTAATCAATTGGTATTCGGTAAAAATCCATTATTACCAAACATCATGGAAGCAGAATTTCCTTGCTTTAGAGGGGACAACAAACAGCAAGACTTTTCACAAGCATCTCAATACTCTTCATGAAACAAGAAAAGCATATTTTCAGACTTAAGCTGACGAACGAATCCGGAGAGCCCTCAGATGTAAAGTAAGAGCAGCAGAACATGTCTATGAAAATGGCGATATAGTATTCTACAAGCGAGAAGGGAAAGACAAATGGCTAGGCCCAGGAAAAGTGGTGTTTCAGGATGGGAAAGTGGTTTTCGTGAGACACGGTTCCATCTATGTGAGGGTGTAACCAAACCGTTTAAGCAAAGCTAGCCCACCCACTTTTGAAAATGACAAACAACCTAGCATTAATGAATCGGAACAAATCAAATAAGAAATATCAAAAACCAAACATAACTCCAAAGTTTTCTCTGAAACTCAAGGAAATGAAATATCTAATCATGAGCAAAATGTAGAAGAAACTCCTGTTCCAAATAGACAATTACAGTCAAATAATATACATAAAATTAATTCAAATGATAATATTCAATACAAACTTCCAAATTCGGATGAAAGGATTAGTGCTAATATTATAGGAAGGGCTGGAAAAGTATCTGGAAAGAATAAGTCATGATATAGTGTATGTGATAATATCAGTAATGAGGAAAGGGGCATCAATCTTGAGGTTGTTGAATGGAAAGCTATGACAGATAATGTTAATGAGGTTAATCTTAATAGTGACACTGATGATGCGGAAAAATGATTTAGCAAAACAAGCAGAATTACAAAAACTGCAAGATTTTAATACATATATAGAGGTACCATTTACAGGACAAAAGCTTATATCAACCAGATGGGTCATTTCGAAAAAGAATAATGAAACAAGAGCAAGATTAGTAGTTAGGAGCTTTGAGGAGCAATGTTTGATTCCAAAAGACACCCCAACAATAGGAAAAGGAGAAATAAGATTATTTCTGACAATTGTTGCTAGTATGGGATGGAGTGCAAGAATGACAGATATAAAATCCGCATTTCTCCAATGGAAAGAATTTGAACGTGAGGTATACCTCTAACGACCAAGTGAAAGTGGGACGGAAAAAGGATATGTTTGGAAATTAAAACATGGATTATATGGACTGAAAGATGGGGCTCGACAATTTTATATAAGTCTTAGATGTGATCTCATTAGCCTTGGACTGAAGCAGATGAAACTTGATCCTGCAATGTTCACACTTGTGAAAGATTGCCAACTTCAAGGCATAATAATTGCCATGTAGACATTTTCTACATGCGGGAAGTGAAGCATTTGACAGTTTCATGAATGAACTAAGGAAAAGGTTTCAAGCAGGAAAAATCGATGAAAGGAACTTTTGTTACATTGGAATTCAAATCACCCAAGGATGTCAAGGGATACATCTTGATCATACTTTATATATGGATGGACTAGATCATCCATTTATTGAACCAAAATGTGCATTTGAGAAATGTGACCAGATGACTCCTGAGGAACAAAAGGAATATCGGAAGCGAATTGGACAGTTCAACTGGGCAGTACAAGGCTCAAGACCAGACTTGGCCTTCGAACTTTTGGACTTAAGCACAAAACCTAAATGTGGTTCAGTGTCAGACGTGTTGCGAGCTATATATATTGGGAAACTGAAGGATGTCAGGCATATCCAGTTTTTTCCTGCATTGAAAGGGAAGCCAAAAGAGGATTGGGAAATCTTTTATTAACTGACACAGCATTGTCAAACATTAATGATGGTAAAGGAAGTACTGGAGCACATATCCTTTGGATTAAGGACAGGGCTCGAAATTGCTGTCCAATATACTGGCAAGCAAATAAAGAGAGTCGTTATTGCATCTGAAGCACTTAGTCTACAAGAGGGACTTGATTCAGCTCTTTATTTTAGAACTATAGTAGAGGAAATAATTGAACTGAAACAAAACAGTGTTCCACAGGATTTATCGACAACAAAGTGTGATTGAAGCCTTGAAAACAACCAAATTAGTAGAGGATAAGAGATTACGAATTGACATAGCTGCTATCAAGGAAATGATACAGAACAATAATGTTGAAGTGAAATGGTGTCCTGGAAAAGTACAATTAGCCAATTCACTAACAAAGAGCGGGGCATCAGGAATTGAACTGTTAAATGTTATGCAGAAGGGAAAATTATTAGAAGAATTTATGTGAATTTTGGGGCATAATAATCCCCGTGACCGGAAGATAGTCTTTCCTATGATGGTCACACGAATGTGCGGATGATTCATGTTAATTCTTCTTCCTTGACTTTAAAATTTTTTATCAATTGACTTTAAAGCTGTAATAGTTTTTTTTTAAATTTAGTGTAGAACAAGAATATATTTTTTCCAGTCAATGTTTTTACAGTGGAAGCAATTCCTAAAGTGTGTAATGTGGTACAATGTGACCACAACATTGAAATGAAAGTAGAAAAACCATTCTTAAACTTTAAAGTAAAATTCTAGAAAAAAATTCGTGGTCACGTTTACTTTTGTCTCCATTTTTATGTAATTTAGCATTATATGTGTAATGCCCCAAATATGAAATTTTAAGTGAAAGAAAGATTTTTTTAATAAAAAATTTTGATGTTTCGCCCGTTCGGTTACTTTTGCACAGGCCATCAAAAATGGATAATGACCTCATTTTTTGTTGACATTTTGGAGGAAATAAAATAATAGAAGTCTAGTGTGTGTATATTGCGTTAACAGTATCAATAAAATGTAAAACACACAAATATCTCCCAAACACTCTTCTGCATTTACCATGTATTCTGCAAACAATATCTGGGTTACTTCTAATGTTTCTTTAATAAAATTTCCAAAAAACAATTAATATTTAGTTTGTCTTGTTCAATATTTGGAGAAGATAACTTTTTTCAAGATTTATTTCGAACAACGAACGAATACATATCAGCTGGAATAGCGCTTTTCAACTATTGTGTTTTTTATGCCTTTTGGTCGTATCAGTTTTGTCTTGTTATCATATGAAGAATGTCTTACCATTCCAACGTTTGAAATATGAATATTACAAAAGAATTAAATCAGTATTTCCATGCGGCCTTATCTGCAACAGTTTTTTTGTGCTTGCCATTTTTACTATAATGCCGTATGTTTTGTGTGGTCCTTGAAGTTATCAATGTGTTATTGTTTATTAAATATGACAATCATCGATAGATATATCAATATTTAATCTTTTTAGGGCAATATCATTCTGCAGTGTGCAACATATGTTTCCAAACATTTGCTTGTCCTTTATCGTTAAACCTCTGTAATATACTTAAAGGTATGCTTAAAAGTATTATGATCTTTATGCATTGCTTCAACTAGAAGAATAAAAACTTTAAAGGTAACACTGACGTAAAATAAAAACGTCTGCTAGTCGTTTATATTCTTTACAACTCCATTCAAATATAAACAGTATATAAGACTACCTTTCTCAAGAAGCACCCATTTTCTACTTTCTGTGTCCATTGCGGCCCGTCCAAGATATATACAAATCCCATCAGTAGAATCCAATGTTTCAGGGATCTCTTCGCCTACCAAGAGTTTTGCTAATGTAGTTTTGCCTACAGCATATGGTCCAACTAAATATACACGATTCCAGAAACATTTATAGGTCCCTTGCCGGAGCATTTGTTTAAACTCATTTACTGTCTCAAGTCCAAGCTCATTCAATTCTTTAAGAAGATCTACAAATTAATAGTTCAGTAAGAGAATAACAAGGTGTGTTACAAACAATGGGAGTATTTGACTAAAATTATTTGCTTTGCTAGTTTATAGCTTATCATTTTATAATTCACATTAGAATGTTTTACTTTCCAGGGCCTCGTGATTTCTATTTTGTATACTTAACACAAAAAAGTTTTATAGCATTTTATGGCAACAGTTAGATGTTGTATTGAGCTATCAATTGGTGTTCATAAACAACTGTAATATTCCAATCAAAGTTAATAAACATACAGTTTCCTTTTCAATTTAATCAGATCATGAATTGTAGAATAAAACAACTTTTACCTTGGACAGTATGCGTAGTCCTTGATTTCTACAAATATAGTTATTTATAGTAGTAATGTTCGATAAACAATGTATTTATTTATATCTTGTCAAATTATTTTAGTCAGAGTCTCTCAGCTGTCTGTAAACGCTCGTCTGACTTCCCATAAAAGTAGATAAGACGTATGCGACTGCAGCTGAGAATTACAGTTGACTTGCCGGCCTAATCATCATTTGAATTTTTATGCTTTAAAGAGACGGTTCTTGATTAAAAAGAACAGCTTCTATGTATTTCCCTTAAGGTCCTATGTAGCATATGTTTCAATGTGGCAACAATCATGGATTTTGAATCTGCCTTTGAACTCAAAATTAGTAGTGGACCACATCAGGTACATTTTCACAATACAACAAATCTTTCTGCGAAGCGGTTTGTCATAAAACACATTCTGAAGTTTCATCCAATCAAACCGCATTAGCAGCCATCATCAACTTTCAATTGGCATAAAATCTCAAAATAAGACAAATATCTTGGCTTCATTTCTGCATTACTTTGTTTAAATTTTGTTTAAATATGTCTCTGTTGAGATTCACCCAATAAACATTCCTTCCAAATTTCGTTCCTATTGGCCAAGTAGTTTTGGAGAAAATTTAAATGTGATAATTTACGGCAGATGACGACTACAATGACAAGGGATAAGAATAGCCCACATGTTCTGTTATGAAAGGCTATCTAAATATGAATAAATTTCATAGTTTTAACAATCTAACAATTCAGAATATTTAGATCAGTTACATAAGTATATAGCTACTGATAAAATTATAATAACAAAGCAGTAAGTTACACTTAAATAGTAACCATGAAAAATAAGATTTGTATGATAACTGTTTCATTCTACTTGTTTGGGTCATCTTGACCATTTGTATCTTTTATTATACTTAACTACAATTCATCGTGTTTGGTGAGGGTTTTTGTGTGACATATGAAAACTGTTTATCGCCTCTGGTCAAGCTTATGCTCGTTTTGTAGATTAAAAAAAAGTATATTTTGAAATTGACAATTATTTTCGCGAGATATTCAGCGTTTTAAAATGCGGTGTTTTTTTTATTTTGACAGGGCAACCTTCCATAGTAAATTGCGACCTTAATTACAACGTAAGTGTAACGTAGGTGCAGTTAATTTGGTCAGTTCGAAACATTTCGGGTTTGCAATTAACGCGGAAAAGTTTTGCGGTTTGTCCGAATACCAATGTACGTTACGAAAGCAGACGAACGTTTGTAAACAGCATTAGATCCCTTTAGGAAAAGACTTGCAATGTAAAATTCCCGTGGAAAAAGTCACGGGCGATTGGAGACAACAGAGGCATAGTATTAAAAGTGGGCAGGTTATCGTGACTAAACTTTTTCTACTGGGTTTTTGTAATAAAAAGGTACAATATGGAATAACAAAACCATGCAAGCGAACACTGGGTGTGACTTTCAGTTTAAATTCAAAATTATTTGTATCAACTTATTAAGTTAGTTGAGCTAAAAATGTAACAGAAAACTTCCATGAGCTATTTCAAAACAAAATCAAAATTAATTTTTGACATTTCAAATGCAGTTATTGCTGAAGTATGGGGAATTCTATTCTTCTTAAGTCAAGAATATTGTATCAGCACCAACTTAAAACTTGGGTAGGGTGTTAATATTATATTCAAGATTCGAACTTCGCTGCAACCAAAACCAAGAAAATTCAATTCATTGAACATATCTACTCGTAATGTACAATTTTACTGTGAAGATTTGGTTAACAATTGATAAATTTTAGTTAGTGTTTAATGCCAAATCAGCTAGTATGGCAAGGGTTGCCAATTTAAAGATTAACAAGGGTGGATAGTACTGCATCTGCAATACAATATCACCTACTGGCAAGGATATTCAACTGGCTGTTAATTATGATATACCAAAAATCTGACAAATCGATTCAGGCATATAAGAACAAGAGATTCAAAGGTTTGGATAAATGTCATTTGTGAGATTTTTCTAGTTCAAGGGTTATAACTCTTTTAAAAAGATTCCCAAGGGGGCTTTAATTTCTAAGATGGCGGACACCTTGAATTCAAATAAAAACTTTGAAAAGGCAATCTAATTAACCTTCATCTACTGTATGGCTATAAATAACTTTGTACATGTAGTTTCAAAGAAGAGTGCAAATGAAAAATTCTCCATTTAGTTCTTAACCCTTAAGCTTAATTCCTATAACCCCTTAAGCTTATTTTCTATGGTTTATTGTGTAATGAATAAAAACTAAATAAGGTTAAATTAAGGTAATAACAAAATACGGAACACCCATGAAACTGTCAAAACAGACAATCCACAAATCAAAGTGCAAGAAACCGGCAACTCCAGCAACAACAACCAACAATATAGTAATAGTCCTGACTTTGTACAGGCATTTCAAAAGAAATTGTGGGTTAAACCAGGTATTATGGCATTCCAAACCTACCGCTTTAAAAACAAGGAAAGGAAAATGTCAAACTTGGAATTTTATCACCATAAGAGTCTGGTTATGTATTTTTATCCTCGGGTAAATACGGCTCTGTAATGTATTATATAAATGATATAAATTGAAACATCTTGGCAAACATAAAGTAACGTTGAAGTCTGAACACAAATAATTAGTTTGTTTACTTTTGTGTGTTTGTCGCGGTTTTATATAGTCGCAAACAACAGTCTAATCCTGGATGTTAACGTTTGGATCGAGCCTTGTCAGGAATAATAAGACGCAAAATGGCAGTCTATCAAGTTCTATCAAGTGCGATGCCTTCTCAGAAGAATGCGTCGACTTATATCAATTTGCGGTCTTTTGCATTGTGGCTTCCTCTGTAACAGCATTTACTCTTCATGTCTTGAATGCATTTTGGTCTTTTGGCTTTTGTTACGAATTGCAATTTCTTGTATAAAATGGAAGCATTTATGACTCGCAAGTTCAACAAGCAGAAAAATAGTATTTTTTTCCATTTGTTCGTTTTTGCAAACAAGAATAATAGAGGTTTATCCGATCAGATAAATCAATAACACCCATCAGTGAACAATAAGCAACAACACATGTAGTTTGTCTATAGGTTCATCGTACGCCTATCATTTTTATATTAAATACTGATTGTTGCATCCTGTGTAGTCGACAACATGTAAACATCTATATTGTCATGGTTTTGATGGCAAATAGTTTTTTCTTCCGAAAAAATATCATTTTACAATTTTACAATTCCAAAGTTATTTCAGTGAATCAGACGCACACATAAGCTATTTTTCGTTAAATTGCTGAAGTTGTAGATATTCAAGAAGTCAAGGTCCATAATGGTTTATTTGTTTGCTTGTTTGATTGTATTGGGTTTAACGCCAATTTCAGCAAATGTGTAGCTATATCATGTCGTAAGATTTGATTAGGGGAGGGAGCCGGAATACTCGGTGAAAACCCCTAACCCGAAGTCAAGTTTACCATTCCGCCCTGAAACTTGAACCCGAAATCTCAGTATTGACAGACCACAAGATCAAAAATAGATGAATTTCATAAGCCAATTTGTGTGACATATTAACATTTATAAAGTCAATAATTTCAGACAATCTAGGTGTTCTACAACGTATATCTTTATTAAGTTTTGCTTGGCCTATAAACGGAGCGTTAAATAAGGTTATTGTCTTCGTGCAACCAACCGTTTCGTCTGGAAATCCCAGTATTATTTGGAGAGAATTTGTATATTAGCATAGTTGCAAAAATATATTGATTGTCATTCAACAAAGTGTCAAATGTGAAGCCTTCAAATTTGTCATCATTGTCAAAATCATTGAAGCAATCGGCCGCCTCTTCATCATTTTTACAGTTGATGTCATCGTTTGAAAAACGACATAAGTTACACAAAATTTGAAACTGATACTAATCAGACAGACAGAGTGCAAACACGTAGTCCCTTTTTGGCGATAAAGGTAAGGAACTAATAACATTTATATGAAGTATTGTTTCAATCAGCTTTACATTTTTACTAGAAGGCATTTGAACATTTTTATATAGATTTCTATATTGACTAAGTTAAATTGCCGACAGGCATACAAACTTGAGGTTTCAGAGAAACCGGTTTACAGACGCGGAGGACAAACACAGCCATGAAATTAATTCATGACTATCAGATGTCCTTGCAAGGTTTTGCTGTTCCCCTTTCACGATATTCATGAAATTCCAGCTATTCTATTTCCTTGACATGTTATCAAATCAATCTGTTAAATAATTACTGAACATTTTAAAGGTGCATGTATGTATTTCCTATCTGAACTGTTTAGTAATTATTTACAGCATTGGATGACAACCACTTACGGTGCAATGCCCAGAAAGAATTTTAAAACACTAAAAAACCATCCAAACGTAATTAATGGTAAATCCTTGCTCTCGCAGTAAAACCATGCTGAAATTATTATTTTTCAATAAACACATCTATTGTTTTATTTGAAAAAATATTTACATGACACACGTTTATTATACAATTGTTAAGCGACTAGTACAATGCCCAATAATAACTGATGTTAACAGAATATTGACTTATATCAGAAGTTATCTGCCCACAGCATATACATATTCAGTTTATATGGACTGATAACTGCTCATTAATACACCTACCTTCAGTAACTGTTTTATTTGTTGATTTGCAGCCCAGACATATGGTGTCTCACCCTAGAAAACATTTTACATTTTTCAAAAAAAATATTTTAAAAAACACGAACAAATTAGACTACTAGAAAATCAGGTCTTATAAATGTTTCTATTAAGCCATTAATTATACAATTAGTGCTACTATGTAAACTGATAATCAGTGCAAAGACAAATAGTTGACTATACAAGACGATCAAAATTTTCACAAATCAAGACTTTCACTAATACAAGCTCATTATGGTACCTAGAATTCGACTAAATAAATCTCTAGTGTGCAGATTTTAACCCCTTACACGATGTTGATGAAATTACGGGGTATTACAATTTTTCACAAAAAACTCATGATGTAATCAGAACTATAAAATATAAAATATATAAAGTGGGGATTTTAAACTATTTGAAGATAATTAACAATCCAATGAGGGTGTTTGGATAGCCCTGAATAACAAACCTTTCTCGGAAATAACATATTTTATCATCAATAATATGAAAACAGTTACTTATATGGTGGGGATCTCAACCCTTCACAAGGTATATAATAACTAGTGCTGTGACGAGAGTGAAAAGGGCACCTTAAGATTCAAAATTTTCAGACATAAAATACATCTTTTACGGAAACTATGTGTATTTAAAGTAGTTTCCTTTTCGTCTTTCGAGATACTTTTTGTTGTCGCCATCATAAAACGAGTCTTGTGCCATTTAAGGATATATGAATAATTGTGTTCTAATTGTAGTAAAATCGTGCTAATTTGCACTACAACAAACATTCCATAGTAAGAATGTCCATATACAGCAAAGGACCAAAAGTGTTTCCCCAAAATGGCTGATCGTAAAACATTTTGTCAATGCATGATCTTTCAAAGTCTGTAAACAATAAAAAAATTATGTTGACAATGTAATTTTTCGATATTTATGAACATCGATATCTGTGTCAATACTTAAAGGTCACTTGTTACTTCAGCGAAAGTGGTTTTTTACAATATCGTCTGCTAAAATGATGAGTAATGAATAATGATGGCAAGAATGGTCACAACATATCAGATCTGACAGGAACTGACTGGTCAAAAATTAAACAATTTTGAAACGATTCCGTAAAAGGCGAACAGCATAAAACAAACTTAGATGTGAGAGGCCAAAAACTTACCAGTGCTCAGGACAAACGGAAGCTGGTTCGTATGGTTAAGGTAAACCCTAGAATAACTTTATCGGATGTAACAAACAAATTTAATAACGAAGCACCACTTAAACTATCCCAGAGTTCAGTGAAATGTCGTTTGTCGTATCATGGTTACCAAAGACGCACAGTTTAAAAGAAAATTGTAATTTCCCAAACTAACCGTATTCAGCGTAGGGCATGGTATCGTACAAGGCTCTCCTGGAATGTGGATTACAAAAAGGAAGAGGAAAATTTTCTCAGACGAAACTAAAGTTGTTGTAGGAACTGATAATTAGGTAAAAATTTTGAGAACTGACGATGAGAAATGGTTACCGTGATGTATTGGTGTGAACCCAAACCCGAGCCTCATTGTAAAGCATCTGTCATGTTTAAGATATGTGTATCGTATGACGGAGTTGGGACACTCTTAATTGTAGATGAAAATATAAATTCTACGAAGTATGTTGACATTCTGGACCAAAACTTATGGCCTGTTGTTGCAAAGTGTTTTCCGAATTCCTCATGGACATTTCAGGATGATAATGCGCCACCACATCGATCTCATTACACAACAGAGTGGAAAAGGAGAAATGAAATATCGACCATGTTATGGCCAGCACATAGCCATGACCTTAACATCATATAAAACTTATGGTTGTTGGTAAAAAATAGACTTAGAAGACATATGTCAACTGTAAACAACGCTGGTGATCTCAAAGCTACAGTTCTTGACATCTATGCCGACAGTTAGGAACCTATATGACTCATTATCAATACGAGTGAGGACCATTCTAACGGCACATGGTTTAATAACAAAATATTAAATATTCAATGTATCTAATTCATTTATTTTTATATCATTTCTTGAAAATATGTTTCATATTAATTTTAATAGAAATGTCAGCCATCTTTGGGGAACACTTTAATCCTAGGCTGTTTAGGAACATTATTTACATATCAAATCAAAAATACAAAAAAGTTCCAGGTAATAAATTTTGCTACGCCTGACGCGCGTTTCGTCTATTCAAGACTCATCAGAGGCGCTCTATTCAAAATATTGAAAATGACAAACAATATATGAATATGAAGAGCATAGAACAATAAGACCAAAATATGCCGAACTGCAAACTAAATTATGACTCAACCTATACCTGGGGTAGGAAGAACCATTAGGTTTTGACAATTTTGAAATTTACACGGACAATCTCATAGCTTTGATGTGTTCTTCAACACAAAAGTGTTGACATAAGATACCTTTCCATGATGTAACACTTCATTCGGGTTCTCAATGTTTTTCAGTTAGCAAACGTAAATTTAACAGAGACACGAATGTTCACTATGACATGACGCACAACGGGTAATTAATACCAATAATTATCATTGCGTATCAATAATGAGCGATTTAATCTTAAACACGAAACCGACCAAAAATGGTGACACTGTTGAATGATATCAAGACCATACATGACTGATTATTTTTGCAACTGCTTTTTGACATCAAAGTGCCCAGGAGTGATTCAATCCCCGAAGTTGTACCTCGACAAATAAATACTGTAATATAGTAACATATTGTGGGATCACAATTACTTATAATAAATCATTAATGTTATAATAGGTTAGTACAAACCCTCTATATTTAATGAAGAATAGTATCAATATTCATATAATGTAGGGGTAAGTATTGACCACATGGAGGATTATAGAGGACAATCTCAATGTCAGTCATAAAAGAACAGTAAAATAAACAGTTATTTATTAGTTATTATTGATCAGTGTTAAAACACGCAATAAACGCAGTTAGGTAAATACATACAAAGTTATTCTTGCTATCTATCACAGCCCCTAGGGCTATCAGTCTGGCTGTTGTCTCTGTGTGGCCTGCCCCTGCTGCATAGTGAAGTGGTGTCCATCCCTCAAACAAACAATATAAAAACAATGTTTAATCAAATCAATTTGTACATAAACACATCTCTTCAACGTATTTATGTTTGTTTATATATCGTTTTGAACGACGCAATAATAAATTAATGCGTTAACGTTTCAGCAAATTATCAGCTATATCATTGCATCAAGATTTTATTGTGGAGTTTAGCTAGATTACTCGGAGAAAAACTTCCGCCCTTTGTCAGCAAAACTGAAAATCCTTATCAATTAGGATTGGAGTCTAGCACACCCTGCCAGCAGGGATACTCGAACTCGCAACCTAAGTATTGACAGACCACGTGATGAATATGAAGAGACGAACTTTCTTGATAACTTGGCCAGCTTGTTCCAATATAAGTAATACAGCTACAGTATTTTTCGTAACAGAAAAATATCACTTGATATTTCAGAACAAACAAACTAGTAAAATAAATTACCACATTCATGGTTAGATACTTAACCATTATGAAAACATCAAGTCATGTCATGCGTAATGTGTTATCATTAGTGATTTTTTTGGAAACTTATTTGTTGTTACTGATAACTGTTAAACACAAAACCTCACCAAATTGTTTTCATCTTTGCAGTTGATGTCAGCGCCATTTGCAACACATTCTTCAACAGACCTAATGTCACCTTTTTGAGCAGCATCCAAGAGTTTCTGAAATAAAATGTCATCAAAGATACCAAGGTTAATAGAATTTACTACGCGAGACGTGCGTTTCGTCTAATCAAGACTCATCAGTGGCGCTCAAACCCAAACAATATTTAAAATCCAAAAGATTAAGAGTGAAATGATATTATAACAGTCAATCCATAATAACAGTAAAGTAATATGATACATTTAAATGTAGATAAATAGTATTATTTTTATTTACCACCATCTAGTCCAATGTCAAATGGACTGTGCATAGCCCAGTTTAATAATCTGTCAAAACATTTACTGGACTATGGGACCTGTCATTCATGTCCTAAAAGATCATGCAAGGAAAAAGATTAAAATTATGTCTGGTCTAGTCAAACAAAGAAAACATCTGTAAGATTGTAGTAAACAATACAAGTTTGTGTTCACACAGCAATAGCAAACTATGTTGCTTACACATATGTTTACTTATATCTTGTACCATTAACACTGGACACCATGATAGTTGATACATGTATAGATAAAAACTTACAAAAAGTGGCATTAAACCACAGATATGCACTTTACATGTTAACATATTGACTTTACAAAAAATTTTTACTTACTATAGTCCATGCATCCATGTTCTTCGAAATCTAAAAAGTATGTTTTAAAAGTATATGATACTATGTATTTGTTATTTCTCTTTAAACAGACATTTTTACATCAATTAACTTAGAGTGGAGTTAACTGTAATATATATTTCAATGGCTTTTTATGTCATCTGACCTACATTTATTCCCAACAAGTTCGTCATTAGTGCAAAAGACGCTGGTCAGATGATCAGGTGTTGACAATAATGAAACTTTCTCTTTTACCGAAATATATTACATACATGTAATGGATATCTTCAAATACATGTATCCAGATATGTCTGGTCAGTTTCCTGCCTTCAATAAGTTGGTTTTAACAGAAACTAACGTTTTCGAACTCCTCTGTTCAAATTCCATGGTAACAAGAAAGATTGTAACCTGCATGTTATATGATCAAAAGCCCAGTAAGTAGAATTTGAAAAAAAGGCCTTTCTATGGGGTGTTGCTAAAAGGGGAAACATAAAATGGAAAAGCATAATGGAAACATAAGTTTGCATGTTTCTATTATTATTTTTAAAAAAAAGATTTCCAACACAATCGCACGAGTGAAAGCAAAGAGATTTTTCTCAAATAACATTAAATTAAGATTAAAGCGAAAACTGCATGTACATATTGATGTCGCCTCTATATCTCCATTTTTTGCATGGGTGTGTGTTTTAAAGGGGTTTATCAGCTTGATCGAGAAGTCCAGTTTTTATTAAATGTGGAAGCCGCATTATCTGGAGAAAAATCTTACATGACTTTTCTCTGGGAGTTGACTAAATATGTCATTAAGCTGAATTTTCCAGTATTTCTTTAAAAATCTCGAAAATTCAGATTTTCCGTGGAAATTAAGATATAGTTTTTTTACTGCATGAGTGCCCTGGAATTGGGGCAGTTTATGACCGATATCATCTATCTGTGTCATTGTACTAGAAATATTAAGACTTGATCAGTACTTTGGTATTTATATTAAATACATATATTATATACATGAATATTACAGTTCTTTAAGTTCGTTACCTGAACTCGTACATTGTACGTTGTAATTTGTCAGGCAATGCGCATTTTGTTTTTTTAAATAATATTGCTGTCCCGATCTATTTTTTAAACATACTATTGGGGACTTTACTATAACATGGAACTTGACAAACTTTTTATTTTTGACTTTCATCATGTTAAAACAAACATAAATTAATTATGTACTAAAAACAACTGAAATTTATGTATAGACAACGTTCAAAAATTAAATTCAATAAAGCAGTGATATAAAAGACACAAATTGATAACAAAATTGGGCACCCGCGTACTTGTCTATTTTTATAGTGTTATAGTTTTTATAGTCACTGTTGATCTTAAGTAAAGAATTTTCAGAGTAATATAATAATAGTGAAAGCGGTTGCGCGAAACGCCATTGTATCGGAAGATATACAAGATAATGATTTATTCAAAATTAGACAATTAGGTAAACGCCATTGTCTAGATACTTTTGATAATAAAGTAGTCTTTCTGCATAATATCAAAATAACTAGTGAGGGGGCTTAGTGGCCGAATGGTTAAACAAGTTAGTCCTTTACGAATGACTGTCAACACTGAGTTTTGCTGGTTTTAGTCTCCATTTTCATAGAGTTTTGAATCAATTTTTTTTTAATTCATTCAGTTGTAGCTGTCTTACATGGCAGTTCGACTATACCTGTATTTTAACTCAATAACAAAAGTATCCATTGACAACAACCGCTCTTCAACCGACACCAAGAATAATCAAATATATTATAGCGCACATAAAAACCTTGCATTCTGATTGGTTAGCAAGCCGTATACATCAGGCTATGTATACGTCTACAGCCGTATACATAAAGCATATTTTTATCCCGTATGGGCCCCTGGGAAAACAAATCATCATGCCCGCCTTCGTTCCACTTCGATTGAAAAAGTAACAAAATGAAACAATGTCTAACCCGAACATGTTTTAAACGACGTAAATAAAATGATAAGTAATATATTTGTTTAAATAACAGAAGGGAAGTAAATTAAGAAACAAATCTACTCAAATATCAGCGATAGAAGGCACAGAAAAAGGGGGTGGTTCTGGGTCAATAATGTCAGTCTCGGGTCACAAATCCTGTATGTTTTGTGTGTCCTCTTTAAAAGTGTGTCAATGCCCCCAAAACAACAAACGAGAAACTTGATCTTAAGCGCACTGTACATGTATGTACCTACACTGCATCATCATGCACTCATCAGTCAAGACATCGTCAAAATCCGTTGATATTCATTTTGATTTCCATCGTCCAAAATCAAATGATATTCATTTTAATGGCATCAAAGTGACATGACCGTCAATAACTAGTTTTCTTATTTTAATTCACTTATCAACGTCGACATCCACACATCAATCAAAACCAATACAAGCTCCACCTATATTGAATTTGGTGCTTCGCAAACTTTTACCTTCACACTTCCCAGTTTAAGGATGCAATTGGGTTATTTATTGAACAGAAGACGATTAATATTTAAAAAAGATAAAATTTCGCTGTTATTTAATATATAATAATGTTTTCTTATTTTTATTAATTTAATGTTCAACAAAAATATAGTTTGTGTGGCATAGCTATATTTGATATATAATCAAATATGGTATTATGTGATACTGTATTTTGTTGTATTAATTTATTGATTTTATTTCAGCTGATTAGCTACACATGGTTTTCCATGTAGAGCCTCACTATTTCTTATGGTCATTATTTAGTACATGGGTCTTAGTTTTCTGATTGGTTAGTTATTCTGGTTTTGTTCAGGTGAACTCTATTCATTGTCGGACATATTGGAATTTTGATAGTTGGGTTTAGTGATATTATTTTGGCAGAGTCTTGTTTCTCAATATTTGTCTCCAGAGTCAATTAAGTAGTCAGGTTAGTTGTTTTTCTGATGTTTCTAGGGATTTAACATTTAACAAACTTACATGTCTTTTAAAATAATGAGAATTTGCATGAGAGCACAGTCTGAGTGTGCAGTGTGAAAGTGTAATATTATAAAAAAAGATATAAATCATATGAAACATACATGTAAGAATAATTCATTTATATGATAACTATTTTAATATTGAATATAAGTCATATTTGAAGTGATAATTTCATCACATTGTAAACATTCATAATATTCAAGTTTATTACTTACATTTCTCATTGATAGGTATTTTCATATTTTATAGTCTTACCAGTATTTTTTTATGGTATGTGTTATTGTTTAAAATGATGGTTTATTGAAAACTAAACCAGTGTGTCTATAACTAGACTTATGATTGTTAATTTTATATTCAGGATTATGATACTGGCAATATTGATGTAGAGATATAGAGTGTTCCATAGGGTTTTCCAGAAAGCCCATTGTACCACATATTTTGGTAAGCCTATGTGTATTTTAAGTTTTGTTTTGTCCTGTAATTGTCATGTTCATAATATGTGTCATTTGGTTATAACTTATCTTTTTATTCCATTTTTCATATAATGTTATACATATTTTACTGATAATTATGACACATAATTGTGCAAGTAAATGCAGCATTAAATCGAGACAACATGATGTAGATGTGCATTAGTTAGTTTCTTTGATATTGAAGCTAAATGTAGATGTGACATGAAGAGTTTTGAGTTATTGTCCTTTGTCCAGTATTTGTACATTGTATATACACTATAATTATGTGTATTGTGAATGTATGTTGAATATCTGTTATTTTGTTTTATAGGGATTTTTACTTAGTATCTGGAAATAAAAAATGAACCCTAGACAAAGATGTGTTTTAAAATGATGCCCATAAAACATTGAGTTACATTTTGGCGCCCACTACTGAGTTTCCCTTACAGCGGAAAAGCCACCGACACAGAAGAGTTCCAATTTAAAAACACGCGGGTAAAGGGAGATAACTCTATTATTATAGGTGGCGTTCCTATCGATAAATTTTACAGAAAAGTGTCGATATTTAAATTAATTTAAACGATTTTATATACATCCTTGATTCAAACAAACAAATTCATTAAACAATTTAACATTCAGTGCATAAACTTATTTTCTTAAAACAGAAAAAGCATCATGAGTTGCTATGCAAAAAGACACATTTACGGGGGAGGAGTTTTGGAAGTTTTCCATGACGCATATCACCTGGTCTATTTTTAACTGACACAAACGCATCCTACAGAATTTCATTGGTTAAAAATAAAAAAAATTTCAAGAAAATACCATAAGGAATCCCCGAAGTATAAATATTTCCCATCACCCTTCGCGGTTATTTTAACAACAACTTCTAATCTTGGACACTCAAATGCGACAAATGGAGAGATGGAATGTGAAGATATCTGCAACTTTTCTTGAAAGAACGAGGTAAGTTTTGTGTGTGTAACTAAAATTTTTAACAAATGTATAAAATATAACTGTTTAAATGGTGTTTTAATCAAATTTTTGCTCGTCTGCATTTTGTCAAGCGGTTACCTGACGCACACCTGGATGAAGTTAAGGTAGTAAGGATGAAGCCAAACGCAGCTACCTGGGTGGAATGTAACACATTTTTTTGTGAATACATTTTACTGTTGCCTTATATTTGCGGATACATAAATAGATTAACATTAAACATTTTTTATTGGGAATTAAAAGTATAACTGATATAGAAACAAACTTCAGTTCATTACTGACATTAGCTATGTTATTTAAATTTAAAATAAAAAAACACCAGTTACATAAATGTCATCTCTTTATAGACGGTATGACCAGCATTCACCTACAGTGGTACTAGAGGCCACCAAGCCAACTTTCCCTGGACAACTGACAGAATGACAAGCATTCACATACAGTGGGTACTTGAGGCACAATGCTGACTTTCCCCAGACAACCAATAGAATGACCAGCATTCGCATACTGGATGGTCCCCATCTGAGGTAATATTAAACCTTAAAGAAGATATGATATCAGAAATTACAGTGTTAAAATTTGCATGATATATCTGAAAATTGTCAAGATCACCAGAAATGTATTGTTGTACCAGATATATAATAGATAACCTCCCATACCCGAGTAAAAAATCAGTCTGTAACTGCAAATTTAGAACAGTCCGTTAAAATACGTAAAGTAGAACCATGGTGGAATTTTGAAGTAAGTATTAAACTATCAGTAGCCAGGATAAAGGAATAATCCAGTCCAAAGATGCACCATACTCAGTTTTTAAGGTCCCAGCGCATCCCTGGGTGGCAGATAGGGAAGACCATCTCATTGGGGGTTGTTGGGTCATAATATGGTAAGCCTTGCCGTGGACCATAGTGGGTAACGTGTTTGGAGAGTGCCACGCTCCTTGCACAATAAAGACCCCTTTTGTAGATTTCGAAAAAGAGTACAGGCTCATTCTAGCTGCTACAAAAGGCTAAAATCTCTGCCCCTACCAAAAACTCCATATTTTACCAGTGTCGACTGTCGGTCTAAATTGTGTTCCTGTGTCTCATCCCACCCTCATTTTCCATGGATTGTTCGTTAACTTGATCTCGTCCTGAATATACGGGAAATACTGCTGTACTCACTGGACATAAAGCCAAATCCAATCAATCAATCAGTTTTTAAGGAAATTAAAAGATCATAACTTTTACCATCGCCTACAACTACTACAACCACATAATAACACAACACTACAACTTGAAATTTTTCATACAAAATGTTGAGAACATGACAAACACTGTCAGCATAAGTACTGCAATAGATGAAAATACAGATTTTTCTGGGTGTTTTTTTCAGTTGGAAGAGATAAAAAAAGTTTTGAAGCTTGGAACAGAGTCAGAGATGTTTATTTGCTGTAATAGGAATTTCAAAAACCTGTACTGATGAACAGTGTTCTGAAAAGAAATAATTTCCTGGTTCTCAGAAGCTGTGCACTGAAAATCTGATATTGACAAGTTTGAAAATTGATCAAAATGTGAATTAGGTGGCAGTTGTCCTATCGTATCTGCAGTATTATAAATGTTGCCACCTACATCAGCTGAAAGGTTTCTTTGCCTACAATCTGTCAAAACAGAAATATCAACATGATCAGTATGATCTAAAATAGAATTTATAGTGTTGGTGACAAGACTGACTGTGTTGCAGTTTGAATTGTAGTGCAAGAAAACCGTTTTTATCCTTTCCAGAACCTACAACAGAATAACTCTGGTTTTTATCAAGATTATCGAAGCTAACCACCATATATTTGTTATTATGTTGAGTTATGAACCGATTTTTTTGTCTCCAATTCCTTACAACAATTGGTTATAGATAGATGCAAAGTATCCTGGGAAATTCTGTCCAATTCTAGCATTGATTGGAAGAAAAACTGATGAAGAATTTTATTAAAATATTATCTGTGATGTCAGTTAAAATTAATTGCAATTTCAACACACTGAGAATTGTGGGTATTAAAAATGCAACTAGAAATAAACAGTCACACCTGCATGAAACCAATCAAAAACTCGATTTCATACGCTACTTGTTAGGTAATATCCCAAAATCGATTGTAAATAAACAAATGGAGAAAGACATGTTTCATATACCACGTGGGGGCCTTGGTGGCCGAGTGGTTAAGGTAGTTTGTATACTATTGATCTTGTGGTCTGTCAACAGATTTCGGGTTCAAGTCACATTGCGGGAAGGGTGTACTCGAATCCAATCTTAACATGGTCCATGGTCTCTGTTAGGGTGGACCTTAATTTTGTATCAACTTGATTTGATTTTTTGAGACATAGCTGAAATTAAAAATTATACTCCGGGCAGGAAACAATTACATGTATGCAAATTGATGTCAGATTTTTTATGGTTGATTTGGATATTAAAAATTGACATAGAACAATGGAATGTCAGAACATACATATACCAACACAACAACAAAATAAAGTAATCTGAAAAAAAACACATTAAATTAATTCAATACAAAGTTAGTACTAAATTTGGTTGATCTGCGTAGCTAGAAATTAATAATTAAAAATTTTAATTTATTGTACTGCATCAACAACAAAACTAAAAAAAAAGCGAAATAAAATAAACCAATGTCAACTAGAGGCATATCTATGAACGTGTGCCAATATATCTGTTGCTGTTATGCTAAATGGCTAGAATCTGATAATTACAATTAAAAATGTGTGGAATTCATGATTATTTAACACACACAAATTTAGGGTCACTGCTGAAGCCAGTAAACTACATGTACAGCCAGGCATGGTAACTTCCCATTTTGTCTACTCGTAAAAATTTTTTAATTCCCATTTAGTCTACTGATAATGTTCAAACTTGGTTGTTAAATTAAATGATGGTGTATTATATAGTTTGTGTATTGGCGTTTTATATATATTTTGCAATAAAGTTTTGTTATGATTGAAAATTGAAGACTATTTCATGAATGTTTGTATTATAAATTTAATGAACTAATTTTTGCATTAAACTTACTTTCTCGTATAAAATTCATAGAGTATACGAAATGGGACACTATAATTGTAGACAAAATGGGAATAGACCAAGTGGCATTACCGTGGTCGTGGGTATTGTAAAGTTTAGCTGTTCTGCTACATTTCTATGAATAAACATAGAAATAAACGTGTTTTTCTGTATCCGATATATATTAAAATATTGTGTACTTCAGCTGTATTGATCAAGGTTACATATAAACAAAACAGAAATGAATTTATCCTTCACCGGGACGTCTATGACATGAAAATGGTCGAAAAGGAAGGACTTCCTGTCATCGTCTCGTTTGTAAAATCCCTAAAGGGTGACGGGAAAAATATGGTAATAAGTGAAAGTTTTGCCCCTCTTCTTTCTATTTTAGCCACTTTTATTAATAGGTAGGCAGTAGGATGCATTTGTGTCAGTTATAAATCTGCTCGAGATTTACCCGCCATATTTATTTTCGTCAATAACAAAAAAACAAGTCGCACGGATACCGGCTTCGTAGAAAAGAACAAACCATTATCGAGAGATAAGAACTATTTTGTTAAGTTGAAAAATATTTGTTTCAACAAAAAATCATAAAATTAAACACACTTCTATTTCTTTTTAAAGTAATATTCAACGCCAACTTCTACTCGGTGTCCGTAAACAAACTAATGACCATTACCGACTTCAACGCCACCTATAATAATTTTGGGTTGTCGACCTTACTTTTTTGGTTTTTACATCAAGCGGATGGAGGTAGAAAACTAGGTCGTGGCACTTCCACTGTTAGGAGCCTCTGGAATATGACCTGGAGTGAACCGGAAGTTGATCGTTCCAAATGTAAACACATGTGTTATGAACTGAACATTGTGTGATTTCTTCAATTTTCTCGGTACCGAGGATTCATTTGGTGCACCTGTGGAAAGACAGACAACAACTTGTGGTGAGAACAATTGCAGTTACATGTTTATTTGTGCTTGTGACTTGTTTTTGTGCTGTTTTTCATGTCATTGAACTTAGCCAATTTTTGAAATGTGTCTGTCAAGTTAATTCAATACAAAGTATTATAAATTGAAAAAAAAAATTTTCAACAGTGACAATCCTTTGTGATCATATACTGTCACAGTGTGTTATTAATATATTGACGTCATTAGTTTTGAATGAGTTGTACTTTAGTTCTTTGACTTATATTTTCAACAGTCTGTTGTAAATCATAATCTTTCAGCTTGGTTTACATTTAGGTTGTTGTACATATTACAGTCAAGCAACTAGATTTATGTTGATTGTGTCGTATGTGTATTTGTGATTTGTGCCTTGTATTATTTTATTAAATTTTTTTTTTTTGCATGTGTGTTTGTTTGTGTACAAGTTTTGTTTATATTTGTGTTTAAATGTATACATGTAGATAATCTATATATTTGTGTGACATTGAATTTTTTTTTGTACTGAATTAAGTGCATCTGAACTTAGTTGATATTGAGTTTTGAATATTTTGAAATCATATTTCATTTTTGATTCAAGTAAATAAGCTCTTAAGTAGGCTTTGAGTATAAATAGGCAGTTAAGTTTAAATAGGTTATTGAATTTTATATAGTGAAATAGTTTGTGAGCAGACATATGCATGAACACTGATTTCCATCTTACCTACATTAACACATTAGTCTGATTTTGGTTACCTTGCATAGGCTAGTGTTATTTCAGTTAGGTTTTAGTGGTTTGCGACTTAGGTTATTTAGTTGACTTGAGTTGTCATTTTTTGGTTTGATTGTGTGAGATTTATTTATATATTTGCTTCCTGATTATTTATTTGACATAATGTGAATATTTGTGTTAATAAAATATACTGAAACCATTTACAGGTGCAGATCAGCATCGCAGTCAGCACTGGGTAGGTCTAGAGTTAGTTTTGTGTTATTTATTTACACTAGTATAGATATTTACTTGTTTTGCTGGTGTTAGTATGCATGATGTATAGTAGTGTAGATATTTAGTTATTTTGCATGTGTTTGTATGTACTTGTTTGATGTGTTGATTTTATTTAAGTACATGTATTAATTTAAATTACAGCTTCCACATTTAGACTTGAGTTGTTGCAGTATTGGTAGCTGTGATCTGGTAGTGACGTAGATTGTACCTACACATTTTTACGATTACTTATACATGTTTTCAGTTGATGTACCATACGATGACGTAGATTGTACCTGTACATTGTTGTGATTACTCATACATGTTTCAGTTGACACACCATAATATACAGTTACTCATGTTTTTGGTTACATGCTTTCAGGAATACTGACATACCATACTACAGTACAGTCACTTCGACCCACTTGAGATGTAATTTATCATTAATAAATTATTCATATTAACAGGTTGACGTGATCAGGGGAGATAATATGTACTTTATTATTTGTAGGATTTATATGCATTGTACCTAAACTGTATATATCAAGGGAGATAATTCAAATTTTGTGAATTTGTAGGATCTGTTTACAACTGTGTACTACATTGTGAGGGGAGATAATCCTAATAATTTTTTCAGGATTATTATTTTGATGCTGTGTTGCTATAGTAAGGGAGATAACTGGTATTTATTTTGATATTTATTGATTATAATCATAAATATTGTTTTGTAGCCTAGAGTTTAGCAGTAGTTATTATTATTTGCTCTTTGCATTTGATTTTGACATTAATACTTATATACATTGATAATTGAAATTATTTTATTCATATAGATATTTAATTATAATTTGTATGTGTGTCTGATCATATATTATTAGATTAATTAGATATATGTATATTGATCATTGACATTGTATTAGGTTAGATTTATCATTGATATTTGCCTTAATCTAACTTTGATTTTTCAGAAATTACTATTTGCTATTAATAGTTAAGTAGTTAATTGTTCATAAGGGTACATATTTATTAGATAGATTAGTGTTTACAAGTAAGTATAACAAAGGGGTGAATTTATTAATAGATAAAACTTATACATAGGTACTTTAGTAATAGCTAGCATTACAATATTAGTAAGTAATGAAGTAAGAAACTTATTCAGGTGAGTTATTTATTTGCGATCACAACAACAATTTAGATCAACATCTACTTGATAATTGCGAACATCATCGTTATCATTAGATCACAACACAGTAATACACTGACAACCTTATTCATCGTTGGACTGTGATTTAATTTCAACACATAGAATTTATTCATCATGACTGAGTCACGTGAACCCAATGTCGCTGATCTTATTCAGGCACTACATGACTTGAGTAAGCAAGAACAGATTCCAGAAGAATTAAAGGATTTCATGAAAACCCTACTTCAAACAAACCCAGAGGAAACTGAAGATAAAAAACCAAATATTAGTGGAGTTAGGTCCAAAGCACAACTACCAACACCAACACACAGTGTACCACCAAGGATACCGACATTTAGTGGAAAGGATAAACCTGGAAATGGAGAAACCACATACGAGCTATGGAGATATGAGGTGTTATGTTTGGTCGAGGAGAAAATATTTAGTCCAGAGATGGTACTACAGTCGGTCAGAAGATCCCTAAAAGGAGATGCAGGAAAAGTAGCCATGCGTTTAGGACCTCATGCAACTGTTATTCAGATTGTTGAGAAACTTGATAAAGTATTCGGTGTGGTCGAATTGAAAGAATCAGTTATGCGAGAATTCTACAATGCTACCCAAAGAGAAGATGAGAATGTTACAGCTTGGAGCTTTAGACTTGAAGATATTTTGGAAAAAACGATACTCATCGAAAAGGTTAGCAGACATGAAGCAGATGGTATGTTACATGACATGTTATGGAAAGGATTGCGCCCAGAATTAAAAGCCATTAGTCACTATGAGAAGGAAAAGTATAAGACATTTGACCATCTCAGAGCAGCATTAAGGAGAATTGAAGCAGATTATTTGCTGGATAAACCTAGTAAGTCGACAAGAGGAACATCAAAGAAGGCCATTAGTAAACCACTTGAGTGTGAAGAAGAAGAAGACGATGATAATGACGGAATTAAAAGAATGCTTAAGGCAATTACTACTAGACTGGATAAATTGGAGACAGGAATGCAGCAGCAACATTATTACCCTCAACAATATCAAGGTCAGTTTAACCGAGGTAGAGCAAGAGGTAGAGGATACCAAGGATATAACCAGAGAGGTAGGATCAGAGGTTATGATAGAGGTAGAGGCTATTCAAGAGGTAATACACAGCAACAACCACAACAACAACAAAAGGAATTTAGACTTATATCATGTTTGAAGTGTGGTCAGGAAGGTCACCTTGCTAAAGGCTGCCTGAATGCAGTTGGCCAATACAGGAATTTAAACTCCAAGGAGTCTACACCAAGGGGCGGGAAGTAGACCTAGCTGACAGCCCCAATGTTTGTAACAGCATTAATGTAGAGAGAAAACACAACATCCCAAAAAGTTTATGCGGAACACCTACTGAATCTGATGTCATTATTGAAGGTTTGCCAACTACTGCATTATTGGATACAGGATCTACAGTTTCAACTTTGAGTCTACAATTTTACAATCAACATCTTCAACATCTGAAATTACAACATTTAAACGAGATCATCAAAATTGAATGCGCTGATGGAGAACAATTACCATACTCAGGATTTATTACAGCCGATATTACAATACCTCAACTTCAACAAACTCATCCTTGCGTATTTCTTATTGTACCAGATAGCGACTATAATTTTTCAGTACCAGTTTTATTAGGAACCAATTTTTTGGAACTTGTTATGAAAACCTGTCATGAACAATATGGAGAAAGATATTTACAGTCTTCAAAATTAAACACTTCCCTTTTTACTACATTTCGCACCATATCTTTGAGAGAAAAGAACTTACATCGCAACCAGTACAGACTAGCAGTGATCAAGAGTGCAAACAACATTCCAATCACCATTCCACCCAACAGTAACATAGAAATATCAGGATACATGGATAAGTTAACACCATACCACTCAACAGCAGCCATGATTCATCCTTCTCCCAAGTCCATCATACCAACAGATCTGGACATTGAGCCTTCACTCATTCACTACTCAGATGGAATCAACAGGACAGTCAGTGTTATAGTAAACAACATTACCACTAGAACTGTAACCATTCCACCAAAAGCCATCATAGCGGAAATACAACCAGTAACCATCCAAGATACATCGCCCCAAGATGAATTTGAGTTTGAAACACCACTCCTAGAGCAAGTAAAGATTGATGAAGCCAATTTAACAACAGAAGAGCTCGATACCGCCAAGGATTTTATTACCTCCTATAGCAACATATTTTCAAAGAGTGACATAGATGTTGGCCATACCAATCTAGTAAAGCATAAGATAGAGCTTGAAGATACTACACCATTTAAGCAAAGGTACAGGAGGATACCACCTTCAATGATGGAGGAAGTTCGATCACACATACAGCAGTTACTAAGAGCAGGAATCATTAAGAAGTCCTTCAGCCCATATTCCTCAAATGTAGTATTGGTGAAAAAGAAGAGTGGAGCATTGCGCATGTGTGTGGACTTCAGAGTACTCAATAATAAGAGTAAGAAGGATGCCTATGCACTACCAAGAATAGAAGACATCTTAGATTGTTTAGCAGGAAATCGATACTTTTCAGTCATCGACATGAAATCAGGGTACCATCAGGTAGAGATCTTGGAAGAGCATAAGGAGAGGACAGCATTTACTGTAGGTCCTTTAGGGTTGTTCCAGTACGAAAGAATGCCGTTTAGTTTGTGCAATTCACCAGCAACATACCAACGCTTGATGCAAGAATGTCTCAGCGACTACCATATGACCATCTGCTGTGTGTTCATTGATGACATTATAATTTTCTCAAAGACATATAAAGAACATCTTGAGCGACTCCAACTAGTTTTCAACAGAATACGAGAAGCTAACTTGAAGCTGTCACCAGGAAAATGCGAATTTTTCAAGCCCAAAGTAAGATATGTAGGACACCTAGTTTCAAAGGATGGGATAGAGACTGACCCCGAAAAGATCCAGAAAGTTTTGTCCTGGCCCACTCCCACTACACCGGAGGAAGTTAGACGTTTCATAGGATTCGCAGGATACTACAGAAGATTCATCCGCAACTTCAGCCAGGTAGCTAGGCCATTAACCGACATCATGCCAGCCCCTAAGAACAAGATTGGAAGAAAGAAGAAAGTTAAAGATCAGAAGCCATGGACATGGGGATCATCTCAGGAATTATCCTTCAACCAACTCAAATAGCAATTATCATCAGCTCCAGTACTCGCCTACCCAGATTACCAACAGCCTTTTGAACTACATACAGATGCTAGTGGCTTAGGACTAGGTGCAGTACTGTACCAAGAACAAGAAGGACTTTTGCGTGTCATCGCCTATGCCAGTCGAGGGTTGACCAAAGCAGAGAAGAACTACCCAGCCCATAAGATGGAGTTCCTTGCTTTGAAGTGGGCCATCACAGACAAGTTCCATGACTACTTGTATGGACACCCTTTTCGTGTGGTCACAGATAACAACCCACTGACATACGTATTAACGTCAGCTAAATTGCACTCAACAGGACACCGTTGGCTTTCTTCATTGGCAGCCTATGACTTTGATATCAAGTACCGGCCAGGGAAGACCAACCTTGATGCTGATGCTTTGTCCAGAATACCAACACCGGAGGAAGAAGTATTGTCCAGGGACTCCATAAAGGCCATCTGTGGATCCATTTCTACACCTTTTGTGGATTGCTTAGCAATTTCTCCAGATGTAACTACAGCAGTGGACATAGATATGCATCTTCAAGTTGAAGCCAATATGGACTGGAGTAAAGTTCAGCAAGAAGATCATCAGTTGAAGCCTTGGATTACCTTTGTGAAGTCAGGATGCAAACCCAAGCATGGACAGCTACCACTAAGTCCTTTGGGGAGACACTTTAACCAGCTTGTGTTACAAGATGATGTACTATACAGACAGATCACCGTCGATGGGAGGATAGTACAACAGCTGGTATTACCATCTTCACATGTACCACTAGTTCTAGAAGCCTTACACAATGAGATGGGACATCCAGGTGAAGAGCGAACCACCAACTTGATCCGAGACAGATTTTATTGGCCAGCCATGACCAATGATATTCATGAATGGATACAGCAATGTGACAGATGCCTGAAAAGAAAGAAAGACCCACACAGAGCTCCACTGGTGAACATAACAACAACACAGCCCATGGAGTTGGATTACCTGACATTGGAACCATCAAAAGGAGGCATCCAGAATATCTTGGTCATTGTGGATCATTTCACTCGCTTTGCCCAGGCAGGCTATACCCACCAGAAACCAGACCGCCAAAACAACTGCGGAAGCATTATTTAACAACTTTGTGGTACATTATGGGATACCGAAACAGCTTCACTCTGACCAAGGAACCAATTTTGAGTCCAAGGTGATAAAGGAGTTATGCCAGTTGCTGGGAATCAAGAAGACCAGAACAACCCCTTATCACCCCATGGGCAATGGTATGCCAGAGCGTTTTAACAGAACTCTTTTAGGAATGTTGGGAACGCTACAACCATCACAGAAGACCAACTGGAAAGCCCATGTAGCCCCATTAGTACATGCATATAACTGTACCAGACATGAAGCTACAGGCCAGTCTCCATACTACTTGATGTTTGGAAGAGAACCCAACCTACCTATAGATATAGCCTTTGGTATCACCAAGGAAGCTGACAGACAACCACAGTCCCAGTATATCAAGGAACTGAAGGAGCGACTTGGGAAAGCCTATGAACTTGCCACCAAGGCCGCTGACCAGTCTAGACGGAAACAGAAAGTAAATTATGACACCAGAGCCAGAGGTGCATACCTACAGACAGGTGACAGAGTCTTGGTTAAGATTGTAGCCTATGATGGAAAGCATAAGATTGCTGACAGATGGGAAGAGGACATCTACTCCATCATAGACCAACCCAATGTTGATGTTCCAGTATACGTTGTACAGAAAGAGACTGGAGGAGGCAAGAAGAAAACACTCCACAGGAATCTTCTTCTACCAATTGGGAACTTCAACCTACCAGAATCTGATCCACAACATCCTGTTCCAGCTCCTAGAAGACCAGTTCCAACACCTCGATCGCGACACAGAATCCAACAATCATCTCCTGAACCATCTGAATCAGAGTACCAGAGTAGTGATGAGGAGGTAAGATGCCTGTAGAGGTAATGTATAATAATTTAGATATTTATACTGATAACCTACCTTTACAGGATATGGAGAACCCATCACAGGTACAGACTGACAGCGAATCAGTTGGGGACGCCCACTCTACCATAAGTGGTGATGGTAGTGCTGATTCGGTTATTAACATTCACCTTGCAGGAAGCGCTTCCACCGATGATGTTGACCAAGTACTAGCTCAGCCAGATGAGGTTGTGCCAGAGGTACCAGAGTCTCCAGAACCAGAGCTCAGACGCTCCAGTAGAGCTCGACGAGAACCAGGATGGATGCGTTCAGGGGATTATGTCAGTAAGTCTGCTAGTATTTCATCTGAGCAGGCTTGGCGACAAAAAGCTAACTATATTACTGATATTTTACATAAAGGTTTATTACCCGGTTTAGAGAAACAGGCAGGAGAAGCGTTGCTCTCAGTTATTACCAAGGACTAACCCAGTTTTACCTTTTAGTGTCAATTTTGTTATTTGCTGTGTTCTTATATAAGTATTATTTGTGTCATACATGTATTTGTTTACAGCATACTCATATGATGTGTTTGATATTTCAGTACTAATGAATAATTTATTTTAGGTATATTAATAATTTGTACTGTTAGCACACATGCATATATTAATTTTTTTTCAGAACCAATGTATGCTGTATACATTATGATAGTATGCCTTTCACATTTCAGTCACCTCATAGGAATGAGCGGGACGTCATTTTTAATCGAGGGGGAGTTTGTGGCATAGTTATATTTGATATATAATCAAATATGGTATTATGTGATACTGTATTTTGTTGTATTAATTTATTGATTTTATTTCAGCTGATTAGCTACACATGGTTTTCCATGTAGAGCCTCACTATTTCTTATGGTCATTATTTAGTACATGGGTCTTAGTTTTCTGATTGGTTAGTTATTCTGGTTTTGTTCAGGTGAACTCTATTCATTGTCGGACATATTGGAATTTTGCTAGTTGTGTTTAGTGATATTATTTTGGCAGAGTCTTGTTTCTCAATATTTGTCTCCAGAGTCAATTTAGTAGTCAGGTTAGTTGTTTTTCTGATGTTTCTAGGGATTTAACATTTAACAAACTTACATGTCTTTTAAAATAATGAGAATTTGCATGAGAGCACAGTCTGAGTGTGCAGTGTGAAAGTGTAATATTATAAAAAAAGATATAAATCATATGAAACATACATGTAAGAATAATTCATTTATATGATAACTATTTTAATATTGAATATAAGTCATATTTGAAGTGATAATTTCATCACATTGTAAACATTCATAATATTCAAGTTTATTACTTACATTTCTCATTGATAGGTATTTTCATATTTTATAGTCTTACCAGTATTTTTTTATGGTATGTGTTATTGTTTAAAATGATGGTTTATTGAAAACTAAACCAGTGTGTCTATAACTAGACTTATGATTGTTAATTTTATATTCAGGATTATGATACTGGCAATATTGATGTAGAGATATAGAGTGTTCCATAGGGTTTTCCAGAAAGCCCATTGTACCACATATTTTGGTAAGCCTATGTGTATTTTAAGTTTTGTTTTGTCCTGTAATTGTCATGTTCATAATATGTGTCATTTGGTTATAACTTATCTTTTTATTCCATTTTTCATATAATGTTATACATATTTTACTGATAATTATGACACATAATTGTGCAAGTAAATGCAGCATTAAATCGAGACAACATGATGTAGATGTGCATTAGTTAGTTTCTTTGATATTGAAGCTAAATGTAGATGTGACATGAAGAGTTTTGAGTTATTGTCCTTTGTCCAGTATTTGTACATTGTATATACACTATAATTATGTGTATTGTGAATGTATGTTGAATATCTGTTATTTTGTTTTATAGGGATTTTTACTTAGTATCTGGAAATAAAAAATGAACCCTAGACAAAGATGTGTTTTAAAATGATGCCCATAAAACATTGAGTTACATTTGTTTTTATTTAAACTTTAGTTATAAATCCCGAATAGGCCTCGATCGTCTTAGCGTCATAAAAGTAATGATGGAGTGCCATAAGGGACAATATTTATTGAATATATTTTGATTTTATCAATAATAACGTAATTTGCCCCATTCCAGAGTGTAATTTTGTGTTATAAAAACTATTAATAAAAATGCATTTTTTTTTAAATATTATACGTTCACTTAATACGTATATTTTCCAAACAAATACGGATAACTTGATTACGTATCCAAAAAAAAATTACGCTACATAGACCTAGTCCTTTCTTAAATATTTGTTTTTCCCGTAAAATATTCCTAATTTAAGATGTGAGCTATAATATAATAGTTATTCCGGTCTTAGACAGGGTATATAATGTCACATTCACGGCTTAGGACGAATATTTCATTCGCCTTCGGCTCATGGAATATAAATCCTAAGCCGTGAATGTGACATTATATACCCTGTCTAAGACCGGAATAACATATAATATTTAATGTTATTAAGGTCTAAGCCACTACAGTAAAAAGACCTCATTGTATTTCTAATGATTATTATTAATGTCTCTCGCATTTTCATTGGGAAGACCTTATAGTATTTTCTCTGTTTATTCTTTTTGTCCGCCACTTTTTTTTTAAATTTCGCGACATATCGTTTTGATCGTTCATATCAATTATCGTACACTTTAGACCTGTTCGATGTAACACCGAACTATTTTAATTTTTGAATTGCCTCCCCAGGACACTGAAATCCTTGTTATGTTAAATCTCAGCAATCATAATAGACACAGAAAAACTGAACAGAGGGAACTTTTAATCCCTAATAGGCGATTTCACAATATATTGTATCAACCAATAAGGTAAGTCTTCATACGAGTTATACCTAATGCAATATTTGACGGCTTATTTAATGATCAAACACACAACTCGGTTACTCTCCCGATCAGGTAATTGAAAGACACATATTAAATTTATAATTCATACTATCAGTCTAAGAAAATTTTACAAAGCGTTCGTGTGCATATGATGTAATAATATTCATCTAAAATTAAGTATGTATTTTGTCAAAATCTGAAAAATTAGGGACTGATACAATCCATGTGATACAAAAATTGATACAAGATGTACTTTTGTCGGAACTAACTTCTTGACGTCACAATAAATTATATAACCAATGATTCTATGAATGAAATATTATGAATGTAAGCGCAGCCTAGATGCGAGCATCGCACATTGTTCATGTCGTTACTTCAGAGCCCCCTGACAGTGCCTCTACATTCCAATGATGACGTGACGTCTTATCTAATGTGTTGGTGACGTCACAAACTCAATTTCAAGTACAGCATTTCACATTGAAAAAAAATTGTCTGGCATTTTTTTAGTAATTTAAAAAATAAAAACTTTAATTTTATCGATGTCAAAATTATTCTTGTCTACATTTATATTGTATATTTTTTCGTTCATCTACAATATTTTCTTCGGATAGCTCAGCTACCATCTGAGGATATGTTCATATAGATCACGTGACTTTTTTTTACACACACGCATGTAACCGTATAGCTCGCATCTGCGATGCTCGCTATGACGTTATAATACGTGTGACGTTAGGGGCTATATTTGATAAACAGGTGCTTCGTTGAACGTTCATAAAATTTAAACATTCAGTTTGTTCTGCCTTTTTATTCTTCCTTATTTTAGATAAACTCGATGCTGCGTGTCTCGTAGTGATACGAATGTACACAACTTTCTCGATGTGATACAGGTAGTTGTACCTACATATAATGTATGTAATGTGTATTTCTGCAACTTAAACAACAACCTTTTTAAGAACTTTACTTTGCAAGAATCACGTCTGAAATGCATCAAAATCATCACAGGAAGGTTGATTATTTGAGGTTTTGATTAATTTTCTGTTATTACACAAAACAATATAAGGATTGGAGAAATGTTAATCTACACTTTTCAGTTGTAAAAACATCAAATGGTTCACGAAAAAACAAAAATTTGTAAAAAAAAAAAAACGAAAATGTGTGTTCATTTCCTCTCGTATCAGTTGAAACGCACTGTTGAAAGTTAGTTTTCTTCTGCAGTCATTGGTTTTAATAATTTTTTAATTGCTTTAACGCTAAAGAACACCGTTGTTTTCTAATAATTTTGAATTTTCCCGAAAAATGGGTCCGTAACAGTACCAAGAAAAAAACAAAAGTTTTTTTTTCAAATTTATACTTTAAGAGTTTGTTACGCCACAGGGACACTAAATTTTCTATCTGTCTGTTGCATAATTGTTCTGTACTAGTATTTAATATTTCAGAAAATGAACGGTCTTGTTAGAACACATTTATCACTATGTAGCGTGATTAATACAATGGTGACATAAATAATATGAAAACTTGGTTTTCGGTCTGTTATTTCTTTACATGGTATCAATATATATAGAATATTTATCAAATTTATATTTTTTACTAAGCGATGTCAACAACGGAACAGAATTCGGTTAATAATATTTTGCAATATTTTGTCACAATTTACTATTCATAGAACAAAGTCATGCGGATGGCCATTGAATGCAAGTCATTTTGTAGACACAGGCAATAAAAAATAAAAATTCAATTTGACCAGAGAAAGCAAGTATTATAAGTGGTTGTATATGTTTAAACAATTATTTTTGTAATTATTAATATATATATATTTTGGACTTTTTCTGAAAAAAAACCAAAAAACCTTCCAAAAATTACTGTTGTGTAAGAGTCTAACACCACTACTAAGAATTCTTGTTATCTTTTCACGTCCATCCGTATCCATGGTTTAAATCTTAATACAGTATTTTCTTTCCATGGCATAACAAGAAAGAACAAATACGTAAGAATTTGAGTTTTATGCTTGATTAATGTTAAATGTTACATTTGAGGACAAACGCAAAGGATGTGACAGAATGTCACTTAAAGTTGAATTTCTTGTTAATTGAATGAAATTTGCTCTTAATTAACATAATCTAAACTTTAGGTAAAAAAAGTAATATAGACATTTATATATCGACATGTATAAGTATAGAGAGTCCTTGTATTGACATTTATCCTGCTATTTACATTTTACATGTTTAGAGTAGATTGAGCAGACAGTAGAACTTACGATATACGCACTCAACTGACGCTTACATTTTCAGTTATAAATGTCATGGAGAGAAAACCTCCATGCAATGTTTATAACAGTAATCTTCGGAATATAGAGGCCCTCCCTGTGTAATTCAAAAAGATGAAAAATGTCATAATGTAGCTCGTAGCTTACTATATAGCATTTATTTGCATGCAACTAGTGTTAGCAGTCGATAACTGCAAACATTGACGTATGTAGTAATTAAAAATGGAAAGCCACGTACATATTTTACTGTTTCGTTTTTTTTTAACTTCCCCCTAACTCCTTTTGACTATTTCAACTTAATGACGAGTAGCTTCCATTAATAACGACCGTTTTTAAACCGATATAGGATTTTTTCTTTCCTCATTTTAAGTTAAAAAAAAGGAAAAATAATCATGGACTTAACATATTCAATAATTGTATGTAAAGTATGAGTGTAATGATTTCATGCAAAATTGATTGGATTATTCAGTTCCATACTTATAAATTTGATTTCGGGCATCGGTGACCGATTGGCAAAGTAAGTCTGCTAGAAATCGCGAGCCTGTAAACACTGATGTTAGGGTGTGCTCGACTACAATCTTAATTGACAAGGGTTGCCAGTTTTCCGATCCAAGGACTCCTGCTCTCTCCCCGATAAAAGCTGGACGTCATGATATAGCTGAAACATTGTTGAAGTGGTGTTTAACACCATTCAAACAAACAAACAAAATCTGATACTGGACATTATAAATTGATGATTAACCAGAGTGTCTTTGGGTATAAAATATCTTCTATTTTAATAATTGCGACAGATTTTATGTATAAAAATCAAAAAATCAATTGCGTTGTTTAAATCACCCTGTAAATGCCATTTTGATTCTTGACGCAAATACACAACATGATGTAGCATCTGTTGTTGGTGCACAAATGGCCAATGCTTATCGACTACAGAGCCGCTCTGTTCAGCTTAACAACACAAACAACGTTCATTATTAATCATGTTATAGTGTGTTACATGAAACTACTGTTTAATCACAACACGCGTATCACCCCTCCCTCCCTGTTTTTCGTTAACAACATTGACATTGTTCGAGTATGTAAACTTACAGCTGATTTACTTGAAATTGTGTTACATTAGAGAAAAGGCAATTCAGCAATAAAATGAGAGGGATTAATACACCAGTTATATTTATTAAAACATACCTCATTATAATGTGTATCTGACGATCATACACAACTCTCTGCTTGTTTTTTTTGCTGGTAGTTCCTAAAATGATGAATAGACGATGCTTTTCTCTAAGATGTTAGTAAACCGTGATATCTTTATAATCAGGAACAAGCTACAAAACGTGTCTAATATTTTACAAAAATAATTAACAATCTGAACTGCAGGAAATGACAATCACAATGGTACTTGTTTTTTAAGAGGATGTCAGATTTGTGAAACGGAAACGTATTTTCTTCCTTGTATGATTCTTAAACCATGCTTTACATGCAATGAATATTATTGCCATAGTTATTCAGTATAGAAATTTGCATATAACTATGGCCATTGATACAAAGTTTAAATTTTACCCGTGTATAGTTCTATTTAGTCGTAAGATAAAACAATTCGTCTTTTATAAGTTGCTTTACAGCAATTGTTATTTTTACTGGTTTTCAACTGACAAGAGCGTACCTTTATTGGGCAAAACAACACAGAAATTCAATTTCAGTTTTACGCTTTTTATCCAGCTTTGAACTTATATTTCTAGCTAATCTTTCTATATAATAAAAAAATAGTTAAAATATAAAATTAATAATTGTGACGTCAAGTGTCCCGTTCTGTTAAACGCCATTGTAATTATATATGTGTGGAAGCAAAAATCACGGAAATTTTAGCTTGCAACCAGTCCAGTTGTTGTTATAATCCTGTCGTGGAGTGATAGTCTGGTGATGTTTCACATAATATGAAGGTTAATTAATTCCATTAGGGACCGATGTCTCATCAGTGAGTTGTAAACTTAAGATTGTGTAAGTTAAAATCTAAACGAATAGATGTGTACGCCATCGCTCCCCATTTTAAAACAACAATAATAATCTACGACAAAAACTAAATCATGGAGTATTTGGTAGAGTGCTCGCTTGGAGTGCGGATGATCGTCGGTTCATTTATATCATTGATTACATTTTAATAAGTCCTGATACTTCTCTGCATGCATTAATAAAGAATAAAGAGATAGAACGGTAAGGCATGCATCAATAAGTAATATACATTTAAAGTTTGGTAGAATATACGTAACAATAAACTTAAATCTCTGTGGTGTTTGTATATCTGAAGGTATAATTACAATTGTTTTAATAACAATTATATCTTGTTAAAAAATACCGGACTTTGATTTAAATATTTAAAAGATTTCGATAGCTATTGTTCCTAGGCGTCTAATATTTAAGGATGGTAGAGACTTTTCTAGTAGTTTTTCATATGAACTATTTTTATCGTTACATACAAATCGAAGAGCTCTCTCTCGAAGTTTCTCAATTTGACTGTGTAGTATTGGCTTCTGAATATAAGTGCCAAGTTAGAGGGCAATAGCTGAAGTGTTGACCTATTCGCCTAAAAACAATTGTCGGTGACCTTCCGACATATATTTGTGATGTGAGAGTTAAAATCTAACATAAAATCAATAATGAAACCAAGCAATATTACGTTTTTTTCAACTTCTAAAATCGAAGCATTCAAATCAAACGTTAGATTATAGTTGTTGTACTTGTCACATAGCGAACTGGCTTGAAACTTGTTACCCTTGTTTGGACAGAGAAGGTTTTACTGTTTGTCAAAAGATTTTATACTTTTATTCTCTTACACATCTTTCCATATAGTATTGATTTAATGATTTATTTTAAGCTTGGCAACAAGATTACTTCGGCAAATGTTATTTTTCCAGATGTCAGATTTTTTTACGTTTTGATACGTGTGAAAAAGATTTTTTTCTTATATATTGCTGTTCTTAGGTCTGTATTCATGTAACGTACTCGCTTAATTAAAACTTGGGTTTTCTTAAAAGGTGCATGCTTGTTTGGGGCTTCTAAAAATTTACCACTAAAACTTGCACATGTCTGGATTATATCATTATTATTAATATTTTTTAAAATCAATCTGTGCGAGATCTTGTATAAATGGCTGAGCATTAAAATATTTGAAACTTTTACAGTCTTTGTACCGAGATTTGTTTGGTTTAACATTGCACTTTACTTGTACAGCTATGTTGTTATATCAATCGCTAAGACCAGAGCTAAAATTTAATGTTATATTTTTACAAGATATGGCTAATTTGGGTTTATTCACGTTTCTCCAACTTTTGATAATTAACTATAACAACATCCAATTAGGGGTGGGGATTAGGGGGCCATCATAAGGATAGCTACCTGTTCAGTAGTATACATATATAAGATAATATTTTGTTTCCTTTGTTTTATTTCTAGTCTATTTTTTTCTGTGTAAAGTTCTTTTTATTTCATTTTCATAAATAGTATTTTTGTTTCTCATCATAAAATGTTCATATATTTTTTTTGTAATTATAATATAATTTTATTAAGTATTTATTTTTGTACTAGTATTCCATAACAAGATATTTATATTTACATAACAATATAAGGAAATAAAAAGCATTGGAAAGCACTGTCTATTACATGTATTAGCACTGAATACATTTCACTGCAAAGTTACTGGCGAAGCTCCATGCGAATACAAAAGGATGCTTGGTCTGCGTAGTCTTGGACTGTCATCTGTTGGTCGTTGGTGAAATGATTCCATTCGTCTCAATCTTGGCCCTCTACCCATTGAGTGGTAACGTAGTCTGCTCTCTCTTCTTCGTATATGGTTGGTATTGGTGTGGTCTCTTTGGTGCTTCTTTCTTTGATGATGTTGAGTACTGCCTGTGCCTTTACTTTTGCTGTGCTTGGTGCGTGTGAGTGTTGGTTTCCTAGCTTGGTGATGTTCTCTAAATTTGTGTTTACTGTTGCAGTACAAAGTGGAACAACACATTTCCAGTATCTTCTGTCACCTTTAGTAGTCTTAACCATGAACTGGTAACCATTCAATTCTAACCTGACTCTGCCGAACTTGTTTGGCACAAAGTTCACTGCAAGCATTGCGTTCGCCATTGTGTGTACTAAGTTAACTGACCTCCATTTCAAGTTTCGTGGTTTATAAAGCATTTATGAGTGATGTTCAGTGTGTCAGATCACATTTTTGATACTTAATCATTTGTAATTTCACAGCTTCTGTGTGACCAAGCTTACTTTGATGCATAAATTACTTAATCATTTGGAAATTCACAGCTTTTTTTTTGGCCAAGCTAATATAAATACTTAGACAAGCTGACAAATCTGCATTTAAATTAGGAAATAATTAGAAAAAAAACGTATTTTTTCCCACATACTTTACAGGTAAAAATCTTAGCAATCCTTATGATGGCCCCCTAATCCCCACCCCTAATTGGATGTTGTTATAGTTAATTATCAAAAGTTGGAGAAACGTGAACACACCTTAATTTGTTAGAATAACATCCAACTGACTAGGTTTTGAATTTCCTATGTAACAAGCTGGTACCTTAATATAACTTTCAATATCATACAAGTTACAATTATCTGTTAAAATATGTTTTATCCTTATCAAGCATATCAAAATTTAAATCAATTAATATATATCGCGTCAGTAAAGTGTCGCAGTCTAAATATTGTCTTCCTCATTGATGGTGTATTGTAAACACCTGAATAACATTTTTTTTTCCAATTGATGTGTTTGTGTCTGTTTACTACAGTAACAATGTGTGAACCACAGCCTAACGTCACCTTTCTTTGAGGATAACGTATAGTCAAAGTATACATGTGCGTGGCTTAATGACACAAATAAAAGATTCAATTGCTGTTAAAATGCTGGATGGTGGTCTGCATTTATGACCATGAGTTATATACGGGCATTTTTGTGAACAAGATAATACACATTTAACACAATTGAATACTTGTTTACTAGTATTAATAGTACGTCATTTGTAATTATAATAATAATAATAAGCATAGAACCGTGGAGTCCTACCCCCCTCCCGCAACATTAAATCCTGAATCCGCCCTTGGGTTTATCCAACTTTTACATTTATAACAGTTGCTTTCTACAGACATACCATATCTTGTTGTCATGAAAGCTTGTACATGTAATTTAGTGTTTCAATTTAATGAGGGTATAAAAGTGAGACTTGGAGTTGCAATAATGTGTCCGAATTTGATAACATAAAATTTGGCATAACACCAAATCGTCCTGATATACATGAACATTGCTGACTTGAAATATACATTTCACCATGATGAAAACGCGTCACATCTAATCACTTTTCCACATGCACATTTCATTCCGTCAGTCCAATCTAAATACTTTTTGGACAATTACTTATAACATTTTTTGGTTTATTATATAAAAAACATAATAATTACAAAGTACGTTCATGGTTATTGTGGACTTTGTTCGGCGACGTATGTGTCTGCATAAGTCTGATTCTTGTTGTGTACATTCCTTTTGTGTTTTTGAACCGATTGTTATAGCGTTATGATTCTACTGGCTACTGTACCACTTGTACTATTACGCCGAGCCGTATCATTCGACTCCTATAGAATACGATGTATAACCATCGGAAGTTTGGACAGTGTGAAAGGTAAGAGGTATTTTTTTAATGCATTTACCTGTTGTGAATGAACCAAAGATTGTTTTTGTCGATTTTTTCTATTTCCTTTTGTAAATTAGAGAAATCGATCTTGGTAGACAATAGTCATTGGTACCGGTTGCGTTATTTCAGACAAAAATAAGTATGATAAGTTGTCCATCCTAGAGTCTCTGAGAGAGCTAGGTAAGTTGTTTGGGCCTTATTTCCCCAAGCGTTCTAAGTAGATATTTTTGCTTTGTGTCCCGACGAGCTAAGTTTCTTGGCTTGATGTCCCCAATAGGACTAGGTATGTGATTTGATCTTGTGCCCCCGATCTGCGAGCGGTCTAGTTAAGTGGTTTAGCTTTATTTATCGAGGGAGCTAGGTCTGCGAGCGGACTAGATAGACAGTTTTAACTGGTGTCACCGAATGAACTAGATACTAGTTTGACCTGGTGTCCCCGAGCGGACTAGGTAAGTGTTTGGCATAGAGTTCCCGAGAGAACTAGGTTAGTGGTTTGACCTGATGTCCGGATACGCAAGCGGACTAGGTTAGTTGTTTGGCCTTGCTACCCCATGGGAATTAGGTAGGTAATTTGACCGGGTTTTCCCGATCTGCGAACAGACTAGGTAAGTGTTCCCGAGGGAACTAGGTAAATAGTTTTGACCTGGTGACTCCCGAGTGGACTAGGCAAGTGATTTTTCCTCGTGTTGCCGAGCCAAAAAACCAATAATTTATGTAGTATTACTCGATCATACCTTGACATACATCTAATAATTGACAATGAAGGTCGATTGAGAACCAAAATTTTCGACAAAAGCGATTAATTAATTTAACTACTTTAATTCTTTCATCTTTGTGTGGCAACATTCCAGCAGCACTTGCATACATGTATGGAGTATACATCTCCCAGTTAAGTTAAACAGGTTCTCAAAAGCCTGTATTTCATATCAAGATTTGCTTCATATAGGGGATCTGCTGCTAGAAAGGGGTTTACCATGACACGATTGAAGTCTTCACTTAGAAAATTTTGCGATTGACATACTGATCTTGTTGACCGTAACGGATGATATTGACCATTGATTGGTTCCGTTTGTCGTAAATACTTTCCCTCCTTCTTACTGGAGTAAGACTACCTGCGAATATGACAAATTATTAGATTTTAATTTGAGTGATAAGAAGAGTGCTACGCGTTTAGTAGGAGTAGCTTAATCTTCCGTAACACTTGGACTTGCCATCGCTTTTTATTTATTTATTTTTTTTGGTATTTTGTTATGCATGTATGTTTTTTTAATTATACATTCAATTTTTTACCATGGTTTTATTAATCTGTCCTTGACCTGTCATTTCTTGAATAATCATCGGTATATTCGATTCTGTTTTCTTGTCGAAAATTTTCATTTTCGTTTTGTTTAAACAAACCTTTAAAAACTTTTTGGCGAAATATTGATTTTCAGTGAATTGCGCTGATCGATGAATAACTGACTCTGCTCTCTGGGTCCTCTTGGTGGAAACTGTACACTGATAAACTTTATATTTCAACTTCAATGACATTAAAACTGAAAGTATATGACAGCCCTGTACCTTAGTGATTTCATTATAATGAAATACGTTTATTTACTCAAAGTTTTGCCGGGTGTTTTTTCTTTTAATGAAAAACGCTGTCAATAGATATTGTAAATAAATATAGCAGTTACAGTACAACTGTGGACATCGTTAATAGCCTTATCAAAAAAGGGTTTTATGAAATGTATTTAAACGGAATTTATTTTTATTATGTGGGTGCACGAGTTCTTGGTAAATGAAGAAACAAATGTGAATTTAAACATTTAATTATATCCCCAAACGGTATAACAACTACATGTGTAGGTATTACATGTTCATCTATGTAAAGCATTCATTGCATATGATCTATCAACTACCTCATTATTTTTTCTTAACATTTTTTTTGCTTTTGAAGTTGGCTTGTTTTTAGGCTTGTGTCATCTTGTGAGTCTTCAATTATATAGTTGTGGCTAATCAACATCATTGTCATCCTGTGAGTCTTCAATAATATAGTCGTCGCTAATTAACATCAAAGCATTTTAATTATGTTACTTTTGTTTGGGGATTATAACTTTTGATTGATGATTATAATTATCCATGATTTTTACTTATTAATAAATTAAATCATTTGATTATAAACAGTATTTAGTAACGTACTAGCATGATAACTTTCAGATGCAAAAGTTAGTAAACATTTTATTACATCTGACTTTACTGTTTTTACAACATACAATTTAAAGATAATTTTCAACTAGTTGCAAAAATAATGGCCCAAACGTCTTATTTAAAGAACGCCGAACCGTAATATGACCGAGACGTCCCGACAGTACTGGCTCCAAGGCGTATGTTTTTTCGTTAAATGCACAAAAAAGGTGTCTAATAATAAGTATATTTTTTCAAATGCGTACAGACTGTCAACGTACATCTTCCATGGCATAGTAACTCACAGGCTCGACTTAAGTGTCGATGGTATACCTACAGTCCCGGAATCATGAATGGACTGGTCGGGAATGATTAAGCTATCGTGGGTTCGTATGATAGTTTAAAATCATTGTCTTGCCTGAATGTCGTTTTGTGCTCGCCTGATTGCCATAAACGTCTCAGACTGAGTGTTCATCTTTAGTATCGAAGATCGCTGGCTCGTGTGCACTGCCAGAGATAGTGTGTTTGCTTGGAGTTTTCGGATGCTATGTGATCGCCTGCAGTGTCGAAGATCATTATCTCGCTTGATATTTCGAGGGCGAAGGCTCATTTGGACTATCGGTGATCCCATGTTCACCTGATGTGCCGGAGATTGTGTGTTAGTCTGGAATATCGCAGGTTCTCTGAAATATTTGAGATTAGAAGACGGTTCGCCTGGAGTGTCGCTCAAATAGACTGGAAGATCGTTTGTTCGTCCGAAGGTCGTGGGAGCGCGTGTAATGTATGTGATCGTAGATTCAACTAGACTGGTGGAGATTGTATGCTTGCATGGAATGCTGAACGCGCTGGACGTTAGGTGATCAGTGAAGGTAAAAACAAAATACAGAACACCGATGATACTTTCAAAACAGACAATCCACAAATCAAAGTCCGAAAACCGGGAACTTCAGAACATTCCTACATGTAACTACAACACAGAATCGGTTGTAAGAGCTCCTTAGAGCTCATGTTTGTCTTGTTGTCTTTGTATATATGTACCGACTATAAATAAAATTTACCTACATACTTACTTACACAGATAATTAGATTAAATCTGATTAGTGACCACGACCGTTATTGTGTACCAATAGGATAATTTTACTTTGATTTACATTTCATGTTTTACCTAAATTACATGTTCGTTATTCGTAAAATTGTTGTGCGAACATAGAAATTAAAGGTTGAATAGGACATAAGTTCTTCGTAACAAATTAAAACCTATAGCATCTATCGCATTGTTGATATTTGGATGGTTGCCAGGGCAAGACCACAAGAGTTGTTAATGCATACCTGGGTAGGGTAAAGACGATGCCCTCGTTATGAGATGTTTTAGTGTTACTAATGATGAGCTTATGCAGGGGATTCATTTATCAGCAACCAAAGTACGAGTGTTTTCTTTACTTCCTTGTCAGCAGTCGAAAATTTTAGCACACGTCAACAGTCAGTTCTTGGCAGCAGACGTCGTCAGTCAGCCCTTGCAGGCACACACCAGAAGTCAATCTTTAACTGTACTAGAACAAATGTGAAAACAAAACCGGATACTATAGGAATGATTGGCTTTATACAGCAATATATATGATGGCAACTAGACCCTATGAGTGCCTGCTTTTATCTATAGCTATGTACTTGTATAATTTAGTCAACTTGGCCTACATTTACACGCTTTAGGAAATGCTTACACTGTAAGGACAATTAATGATAAAAGTTATTATTGTTCTGCAGTAATTCCATGCCTTTTAAAATACCCAAATCTTAAGCAATATCAGTTATATGCAAATTCAGAAACAAAAGAGAAAATTGGGGCTATTTTTCTTAGTGCCATATTTTGACATGTACATTAAATTCATTCACGAATAGGATAATGATCATTAATAGACTGTAGAGGATTACCAGTTTTCCAGTATAAAGATGTTTTTTCACGGAGTAAACAACTGTACCAGGAGCGAATGATACGTCTGTTTGAAGATTAGGACAATAACCATCCACATCATGGATGAATATTTATATCTGCACTGATGAGACATTACAACATCTATTAATTCAGCAATGCTGCACAAATATCAAGGATATTGACGAAAGCCTTCTTGATTTAGTCTGAAAACTAAAAGATCCCCACCCACCATCCTTTTACAAAGTTCCATAAGTCTATAACACAAAATTTGAATTTCACCAAAAATTGAAAATAAACAATTGCACAAACTGATAAAAACTATTTTTTATTTGGAGTCTGAAAACTAAAAGAATCCCTACTTATTCATGAACTAAGACTCACAACCCCATAGCAAAATATATTAAATTTACCAAAAGTTTAAACACCAGGCAAACATATTAAATAACCGTGCGGTTTAAAAACAATATTGTGTAAAGGCATTCTCAAGATAGAGCAACATGTGGACGACGTACAGACAGATACACGGACCTTTGTAATAACATAATACATCCGTCATAGACGGGTGTATAGACACTGACGACACAATAAAACAAAAAAAGAAAAGTGTTAAAAGTGGCATTGAATTTAATTTAAAAATTAAACAACTTTCACTGATTTATATTTTATTGTAAGAATAAAAAAACCAAATAAACATAATAATGGTTGTACAATTGTACACCTTTAAAATACATTTCTTCCTTTTAAAAAGCTATGAATCATAGATACAAAAAACCAGAGAGGACCTCATTTCCCAAGTCGTAAATCTTGTACAACAAGGATATATTTTAGGTCAAATATTGTTCAACACATTTTAACTGAAATATTTTTTCTAGTCCAACATTGCTCATTATATAACTATGGAGATGACAACACGCTGTCCAAATAAGATAAATCCATGTAGTAATTACGTGCACGTGTCTCGAAAAAGATAGTAAATCCCTAATAGATTGGCTTTCTGATAATACAATGCAGACTAATCCTGACAAACTCCAGGGTCTAGCAATGGGTAAACGAACGCATGAGAAAAAAATTGTTTTTAATATAAATGATGTTAATATTTCATGCGAAGATGAGGTAAAATTATTGGGTGTTAAAATTGACTAGAGATTAAATTCCATTACACATATTTCAAATATATCTAAGAAAGCTGCTAGGCAACTAAATGTTCTCAAGCGAATTGGTAAAAACTTAAGTTGGCTTGGGAAACTTACCATTTATTATGTCAATTTTAGTTATTGTCCTTTTGCCTAGCATTTTTGCCTTGAGAAAACTTCTAACATAATTTTAGGTATGTTATTAAAGCAGTGATTCCCCAACTACTTCATATGGTAAAAGGTCATTCAGATATGAAACAGCAACAATCTGGAATTCATTTCCAAACAATCCAACAATATTATTTATGCCTGAGTGATAGTAATTTTTTTTCTTGTTAACCTTCATATGTAATGCTGTCATGTTTTATTGCTATGCCCGCTATGATGAGTGGTAAATATATTCTGGGTAATGTAATAACAGTTTAGTGCTTTTTATGCCATGTATTTGCTTATGATTTAATTATAACATGTGCCTTAGTCGATGTTTTATGTTCATGTCTATTGCTTTGAATTTTACGCTCTGTAACAATATATTGATTGTGTTTCAGTTAAGCTATGCGTTGAATGCGTTAATGTTTTTTTATGCTTTGATCATTGAATGTATTTATGCATGTCTATAGTGCTTTATGTTCCTGTACATGTATGTATGTATTGTATGCTCATGTTTCTTCGTTATATATGGGCCGACTCTAAATAAAAATTAAATAAGAACTGTTCAGTATAATAAAATTATTCGGAAAATATACGGAATTAAAAAGCTTTACTTTGTGTTTGCTAACAGTTGGGGTGTACAGATTAAATTTCAATACACACATTTCAAATATATGTAAGAAAGCTGCAAGGAATCTAAATGTTTGTTAATAATTCGTTGTTTCAATGAATTATCAACAAATCCACACCAATAGAATATTGCATTGTTTTCCTATACGTACGTGGCCTCGGTGACCAGGTGGTTCATGTAATACGATATATGCTATTGATCAAAGACGTGTCAACAGAGAGGTTGCGAGTTCGAGCCTGACTTCGTTAAGTGCGTGCATGACTCAAAACTTTAATTGGTAAGAGATGCCCGCTTTCTTGTAAAATGTCTGATATTTTACCTGGACTTCCCGCTCCATTCCCAATATAAAATAGACTTCATAATATAGTTTAAAAATTGCTTAATGTGGCATTTAACAATCAAATAAATCAGTATGGTCTCTGGGGCAGAATAAAGGTTATGATTGTTAATTGTTATACTGTCCGCCGTTTTAAAAAATGGGGACTGAACATAGTTTTTGTTTTGTTAATCTGTGTAAAGATTTGTAATTTTTATAGCTAATTTAACTGAAGTTTTTTCACAATGGTGCTAAGGACACATGCTTTCAGGCGTGTAACATAAGAAATTTTCTTTAACCGTTTCTAGCTTAAGGGGTTGAACACGGTTCCATTTTCAAACTATAACCTGGCTCTTTTTGACCTCTTATTTATCCAAAACAATAAACGATATGCAAATCTTATGACACATTATTAAAGCAGATTGAATGAAAAATTATATGACAACAGATCTAAATTAGATAACAATACATTTATCAATAGTTGGAGATATCCCTATTTCGTGCACACAATAAACGCTAAAAATTTTTTGAATACTGCTCTAATAAAATCGGATTGAAATAAAAATTATCCACTTATAATAAATGAATACATTTTTGAAAAAAAACTAACGTAATACGTTAAAAATATTAAAACGATTGTTTAATTATTGCAAAAGTAGATCAATTGAAAAATACCATCAAAACAGAATGTAAATAACTTTTGCAATCTATGGGGATGTTTAATTGTTTATCCAGTATGATGTGCATTAGACCATTGGAATGGTCATTGAGTACGCTTTTTGCATCGTATTAATCGAAATTTCCTTGTTTAAAGTTTTCGAAATAAAAGCAGTCGAAAAGGACTAATTTTTGATTGCACACAAGTATTATATTTCTATCTGATTTTGATGAGATATTTTTTTCATTTAATATCTTATTTGTTTAAAGATGTTTAGGAATCGTCGGAAACCGATGGACGGTCGCGTTTCCGCTATGCCGACACTTTAGGCCTTATGGCGAGAACACGACCAGCCATGAATTTCCGTGTTTGATATTTAGGTTAGTGCGTCTTTTGCGATTTTAGAGATATAAGTGACAAATGCGGCCAATTATTTATTTTCACATTTTATAGTTTTAAATTAATATTATTATTTATTTACAGTTTTGTAGCTTTCATTAGTTTGTCAATTTTAATGTGTCTTTTGCCGAACGATGTATAAAGGCTTGAGGAAAAGCACTTTTATTAAGAACATATGAATATATCTTAGTGTTAAATTCGCGGCCAATTTCTATACATGCAATTAAAACATGTAGTACAGTTTAACACTCCACAAAAACACATACTGAATTATAAACAGCTATAAAGATACACTGTATACAAACACAAATAGTTGTCAAGCACTTTTTAAAAAAAACGTTTACTTCACGCAACGAATGTTATACCTGTGGCGCACTGTATTTGTATTTATATAACTAGATATATTTAACACGAAATCTTAAACCCTCAATTCCTATAGATAAGACGTGTTATGTATCTGTTTTTGTTTGTTTGTTTAAACTTGTTTAACGCCACTTTCAGCAATTTTTCAGCTATATCATAGCGTCCAGTTTTTATTGAGGGAGGAAGCCGGATTTCCCTGAGAAACCTCCGACCGTCGGTAGGAAAACTAGCATCCTTGTCAAATAAGACTGGAGTCCTGTTCATTCTTCCCGCAGTGAGACTCGTACCCGCAATCTCATTGTTGACAGACCACGTGAATAATAGTAGAAGAACTACCTTAACTCTCGGCCACCGAGACCCCGGCCATATGTCTGCATTCTGACAAGTATAAAATTCAATTTCAAGATGATGTATAGAAGGTCATAACCTTTATAATATAAAAAAGTACTATTAATAATACTTTCGCCGAATTTAAAGAATACGTTTTTTAAATCAATCTTTATCAATATTTAAAATCAAAAAATCAAATTAGGTACCGTATTAATGGCGCCTTGCCAAGCTGCCTACTATGACCACAATGGGAGGATTTCTAGTGCTTAACCCACAGAGGTGTCCAGCGCGTCCCCAGGTGTCGAATATCTCTCAATTCTGGATGGCTCCTTTATTCTCCTACAATGTTTAAAATTGACATTACAGCTTGTTTTGTAATGAATTACATATTTCTAGATAAAATTTAAGGCAGTTGGACAGGTTCCGTATGTATGAGAACTCAATGGGGACAAATGTGAATATCAAACTTGAAATAAATCACCTGCCGAAGAAATTGCGCAACTTTATTCATCATCTGTTAATCTTTGCAAAATTTGACAGGAAAGCTTGTATGATATTCCTATAGATGACAACGAAAGAAATTTAATATAGCTAGATGGGTTCGGTATGTCAGGGAGCCCAATATGAACAAATTTAAATATTAAACTAGCAAAAAAACCTACTCGAAAACGGGTATTTCATTCTCTTTCATTGTTTATAAAAGTTGGTAGTACAGCTAAAGGTACGTGTAAAAGGGTTGCTATTACAAAACCATCTATTATATCCTTTGAATATAGTTTCTTGTCGACAAATACACAACTTGGTCTGAAATACGTGACATAATGAACTCACTCCTAAACATACATTGATTTTGTTTACTGATATAAGAACATGTGAAACACATACAAAACATGATTGTCTAAATACATCATTATTCGGACCACACATCGCATGTTGAGTGATATTCAGATGATGCACCGTGTGATAAAAAGAAAGACAATATCTTCCCATACTATCTCTATTCGATTTTTCAATGTATTATCTTGCGATGTTATATTTAATAAAGGATGTTTGAACAACTTTAATATAGGTGTTTAGTATTTTACTAAAACGAAAGTAGATTTATTTTAAACATTAACAAATATCTGACATACCAATACGCATGTCAAACCATTTCGATTGATAAGAACTGCAAGGTAGGACGTTATTTTTATCAATTGAACAAAGCCAAATGTTTTACACTAATAATGCTACAAATTTGGTCGTTTTGATCTTGCAAAACGCGTACAAGAGTAGTCTCTTTAATGTCAAAGAGGCAAACGTACTTCAGTTCTATTATACCCACACTAATAATATTAAAAGGAAATTCCATGCATTATCGTCCATTTGTCCAATCCAGTCCCACATTTTTGTTTGTTTTAATCCATTCGATTTAAAACAAATTCTCAAAGTATCTAAATAACTGTTTATATTATGGATTAAATATGCCGGTTTTCTGAATAGGTAACAAAAAAGCAATAAAAATAATTAGAAAAACGATTCACAGACATATCGGAACGAGTTTTATTTTCTGTTTTTATTTAGGTTCTTATTCCATTTGCATAATTATGCTTATATGTATGTAGTACAACAGAAGAATCAGATTTAATTTTTTATAACTCTTCCAGTCAAATTTTGACATAAAAATAGGACAAAATGTACAGAAAATAGAAAACGCTTTTTATATTTATCATTAGTTTACGAAACCAGAGATACTGGAACATTCGAAAAAAAAAATTGTGAGTATCATAATGTCATAATCAATACAGGTCAAAATGTTATCAATTCATTACGGAATTCCTAATTAACATATTTAATTAGAATGTATTCAAACATTACTTTGAAATATTTACACTCAGACTTGTAAATGCATTTTTCATTAACAACAAAGCGATACATGTTAGTAAAGACTAAATTTAAATCCTTTGAAAACATTAGTTGTAACCTAAAGGCCTGCGTACGTTTATTCAATATACGATTTAAAACTCATTACCGAGAATTTTAAATACAACTATATTTAGAATATATATATCACAATGAGGAAGTTCTGGACTAATAAATGCACTTTTACTAGGCTAATAAATATAAAGTTGTTACGGAGAATTACAAATTAAGGTTAAAGACATTTGAGTAGAATAAAACCAATATGTTGATAAAACAAAATAAACTGGTTTGTTTATTTCATTTTGTAAGTATATCAGTATGTCAGCATTAAGTATACTAGTATACATGTTTGGTTTTCATAATGGAAAATAAAACCAGATTTTCTCTCAACCAAAGGAAAAAAAATAAGGTCCTAAAAGTCGCACTAGAGTAATAAATGAAGTACAGCATATTGATGCATATATTCAAAATTTCTGCAATATTTCAGTTACATAATATCGTTCCTGTTAAATAACAAGTTAACCCTCCCAAATTTGAAACAATGTCATGCCTAACTGATATAATTTCTGTCAAAACACAAGCGAGAGGTGTGCATACTGTTGGGTTGAAAAACAATGAACCATTCTTGAATCCACACTAGTAGACCATTACATCGTTTACTTAGTATACTCACTTGCTTCTTTGGGCCTTGAGGCAAACGTTGTCGGTAATGCAGAATGGACGAATGTTCACCTATTTTTAAAGTATATCTTAGCGACATAATGTTTTATTTAAATTGTACTGTTTAGATTATAATTCCTACTGTTATCAAGTAAGGTGTACCATCTGAAGTTTTAACACCCCGTGGTTCGTGCTGATGAAAAACATGATAGTATATTGAATTAACTATATTCAAATCTTTCATTTCACAACTGCAGGTCGAAACATGTTTATTTAAATAAAATGTGGTTTATAACGATTACCGCGAATTTTAACAATATAAATATACTTACAATGCATATCACTAGGAAGTGCTTTCATACCTGCATACGAAATAAAATCATTGTATTTAAACCCCGACAATAGCGGGATGAAATATGTTTTGTCAAATGATGTCTTCCATTTTTGGTGAATTAAATCATTTATAGTACTCAAATAATCATTTATATCTTATATGCAGTTAGAATATATATTTTGATATGTTCTCTTAAACTCGAATAATATCATGTTGAACGTATATTAAAATTTAATAACATATATGCATGAAGGCAGAAGAAGTTAGCGGGAAGTTTGGCATGCCATGAAACCTGGTTTAACTCACCATTTCTTTTGAAATGCCTGTTCCAAGTCAGGTCCATTGTTGTAGCTACTATAAATTTGGTTGTTGGTTCTGAAGTTTGCGGTTTCCCGGACTTTTAGTTGTGGATTATCTTTTTGACAGCTTCCTCTGTAATCGTTATTTTGTTGTTACATTCATTTGTCGCCGCGTCGCTATGCTTTTCTTCAATATAGCTGTTAATTAGAACAAGGTTTGTATAAAATGTATACTTAGGTCAAATATGAATATAAATATCATCTGACAGCATTGGTCAAATTCCATTCAAACGTTTTATGAAGGGTTTTTAATGTGAATTAAAAGAACCGTATAGCCCCACCTCCAACTATGGTGCTGCAGTTGCTAACAAATTTCTCTCTTTGCTTCATGCTCATAAGTCAGTATGCCTGGTTATATACTTATTTCATACACATTTCTAATAAAACTAATGTCGTAAATGTATAACAATAAATAACTTGGTTGGAAACTTTATACTTATTTGCTTATAATCCTGCTACGAAAACAGGTGACACAGATACTCGACATGATTGCCGAAAGGTATTCTTGTACACTAAGATGTGCAATATTACAAAAGCTATAATATTAGTCTTTTGTATTTTACTGAAACGCAAGTAGAAACTAGTGCTGATTGTGTTGGGATGCCAACACAGAATGTCTCCCAAACGAACCCCATTGCCATTATATTCTTGTGCGTGTTGAAAACCCCCAAATAGACATGCTATTCTACGTTTGTGCATTAAAATGTACCTACATATCAAATTTCGCTGAAATTGGAAAAAGTTATCGTTTGGGGGGGAGTGTTGTTTGTTCAGTGTTCATTCTCATGACTTTTGCTTTTTTCTGGGTTGATTTAAGTTGTTTTCCTGTTTTTCGAAAATTGATTGTCCTTAATTAAATTTGTTTATGATATATACGCTTCAAAACTGAAACGCAGTGGGATTTTACATATTTTAATAGGCGACATTCAAATCACAATTTTAAAATTGCACTTAAAATGTTTGATGTGTGCAAAGTAACGGTCATTGTCTGTCAAAATCACAAATCCCAGTCAATTAATCACAGTTCAAAATCAATTCCGGTCAACTGCAAGTTAGTAACATATGTGACCACATTGAGCAGCCAGCACTGCTCAACATTCCCTCGGTATGGACTATCAAAACACGAACAAAAGTGCGAGGTATTCTGGTATTCTTCGCCATTCCACTTGGAATATCTGTGGAAGTTGATTCAGGGTCTGCGGTGGTTATGGCGCTGGCGCACACGTTTGTCCAGTTGGCCCCATAGATGTTCGGTGGGATTCAAATCCGGCGATTTGAAAGGCCATGGCAACACATTAATGTTAATCCGCTCAATTAAGCCTCTGGTTAGTTGAACTGTGTGCTGCCTAGCATTGTCTTGCTGGAATAGCTCCCTCTGGTGGTAGATAATTGAAAGAAGATGTGGTTGGAGGACGTCGTCTCTATACCGCTGATCTTTTATGTTGAGTGGTCTGTAGAGCTCTGACTTTCTGTCATCTGAGATCACCGCCCACATCATGACTCTACCTTCGCCGAGTCTATCCATTTTCCGGACACATGGTTGCGCAAATCGTTCATTTTCTCGGCGTTAAAAACGAGTTCTACCATCATCGCCCTGGCTCAATAAAACAGTGCAAATGGCCCTATGGTATTCGAAAAAAATAAAAGTTGGAAAAGAGACTTTGTTTTCAAAGAGTCACGTGAGTGAGGTATCTGGATCTAAATTTGTGTCAAGTTAACTTTTCAGATGGAAGAGTCACAATTCACCAAGTTTACGATTGTTTTTATTCAAAATCTAGCACTGTAATTCACATGACCAAAGTATAAAGCATAAGGACAGCGTAAAAACGTAGATATATTATATCATTGAATCTTTTCTTGGTCGCGTTGGACAAACGGATGGTTTAGCTGTTCAAATTAGTTTATATATATTCATACATTTTATGAAATAAACTTTCAATCGACAAGTAATAAACGAACACAAAAATCATCCTAAAGTCACACAGAAAAAAAATTGCTATGTCCAGATTACGAATTATTATTTTTAAATAAATCGTTCCAAATAACAACAATTGCGATACTATAAAGCATTTGACCTTATATAAATGATCATCATGCATATTTTGTTCGGTTATAAATATGGGGTAAAAAGATTAATTTTCGAAATGGTGTCAAATATAATGAATGTTACACAATAAAGTAAACATTAAAAAACAATGTTGATTTATTGCAAAAGTTGATGAAGGGATGAAATAATTACTTGATCATCATTACAATTTCTTTCCGACACAAATTGAATGAAAAAAAAATAATTTAAATAAACAATTCAACATAAGAAAAAAAGCGCCCAAATAGACAGAAAAGTCTAAAAACGTAATTTAAAAGCATAGTTTCTTTATATTTATGTTACATTTCTGATAGAAAGAATAAACAAATTAATTCAGTAAGTTAACATCATAGACTCACTATTTTTGAAAAGTGTGATGAAGTTTTTGTTTAAAAAATTGTGTTACCCATTCGTAACGTAAGATACAGGATTGCAGCCTGAAAAAAGCGGTTGAATTGTCATATGAAAAGTGCCATCTTGTATACGTATTAAAATATTGTAATATGATTTACTAAAATTAAATCTGATCTTTTTGGAAGCAGTAGAAATTTCTGAACATATTTCACTTATTTTAGTAACGTATGTTTTAATGCTCTGCAAACAGCTCTTAAAATTTGTTCAAGTCATCTTAATATATAGTCGATTATTTTTTTAATCATTGACTTTAATTTTTCTGTGTTTTTTCCGCTCTTTTTTAAAGTCATCTTTATTCGAGAAAAAGAAAAACAATAACACGGTTTCAGTGTAAAAACATACGTTACCATGCGTAAGGTTATAACAAGTATTAATTTGTATTTTTTTTACAAAGCGAACTTTGTATTTAAATTTCCGTAAAAATATGTGAATGAAAATGCATTTTCAATACCAGCATGCAAGAAATACACATCATAGAGGATATTTCACGTATAAAGTATATGCATATTTTATTGGATATATATAGATATTTGAATATAAATGTACAATGTTATTTTTGTAACACAATTCCATCTTATTTATGAGAAAGGAGATAGCATAATTTACATTTTAAATGTGAAATTAAATTGGACACGTGAAGAAGCTTACTTTCAATACGACAGAATCTATTAAATAATTCCATAACTTACGTTACCCATGGTAACGAATGTTTCAACTATATTGATAACTCAAAGGATCGACATGCTATCATTTACATTTACTTATTCTGAGGCTACTGGGTTAAGTTTGTATATAAACACAAATTTGTCAGGTGCTAAAAAAGAAAAGTCTAAGTAATATTGGATATCACGGAACTTACAAACTAAGGGTCTCATACGTGTTTAAGTGTTGCTTGGAACATCTGTTTCAAGTTTTGTTGAAATAGCGCAATCATTTAACGTATCAATCGTTCATTTTAAGATACTATATCAAATCTAAATGGTAGTTCTGGGTAAGTTTGTAACGCATGTTTAGGCAACGTATGTTTCATTCTTATACAATTCCAGATGAGTTTCGAAATCTGTAAAAGTTTAATCATTGTAGCTGCCCATATCAATATCTACGATATACATATGTTGGAAAAACTAAATAGCAGTGACAATTATCCTATTTACCTTTAGTATAAATAAGTATAACGTATGTTTCTCTTTAACCATACGCCACTAGAAATCCGATTTAAGACATTGATCTTGAAGGAATTTTATCCATGAGGCCGTGAAATAATTTCTAATAAATTCCCTTTATACAAAACGACCAAAAAGCCTATAAATTCATTAGAACTGTCATTGATAATAAAATAGAAGATAATAACTCCAAGAACCTCGAGTTTACTTCTGACAATGGCGACATGAATATTTAATGCCCTGTTGACGATTCACTTACAAAATCATAATGGAATATATTTTTGATCACCTACATCATGTACCCCTGAACACGAAAGTGAAAGATCAAATGAGTAAATAATTTTTACAAATCAAGCAATCTAATAATTTTTTAAAGCGACAGTAACGAATGTTACAAAAAGTGGATTATAAGGGAAAATATTTTTCCTGATTCGCGTCCATACGAATACATATTATGGTTTCCTATCATATATTGACATATTCGAACAATTTAAAAGAAAATAACATTTATTTAATGACAAAGGTTTTCATATTTAGACGGTGACACAGTCAAACTGTTGCACCATCTGACTCGCTTCCATCGATTAAACTGCACCAAAATAGGTCTCCTGGATCTAATTCCATTATGTCGGAGCCAGATTCTGACAGTTTGGAAGCTAGTTCTTCACAATCCAGTTATCCCGCCTGCAGTTATTGTTTCCGTGACTGTTCCATTACGTAGATTGAATACCAATATGTACCTATCTTGACGTGCTGTGGCTATGTGTAGTCTGCGACTTCTTGGACGGTCATTAGTCGTACAGGTCTGTCGGAATCGGGCCTATAGTCTGGAAATAGTACTGTGGTTTACATTCTCGATTCGTGAAACCTCACTTTGGGAGACTCCAGCCTGTAGTCGCCAGGTGATAATGTTTCGGGTAGTAGTATCCGACCTCGGCGTGGCATGACTTTTATGTTTTTGACCAATTTGACCATCACTCCTGTTCGTTTTATACGCTACCTATAAACGGTTGAGTAGACAACAAACTTTCCATTGGAAGTACTTTCAAAATTTCGCGACCATTCACGATGTATGCCCTTTTTTCAAGTGTCATTTCTATAATGTGGCAACATGCCAAATCTAACGAAAAGACGCTAAACTATTTGACAGGTTCAATTGTCCTTTTAAATTATAATTTAAGATATTCTGTTGGAGTCGGAGGAAAGAGGTTTCGTTAAACCAAATTTCATTGTGTTCTTTTTCCAAATGCTAAACTATAGATGCATGCGTATTAATCAATTCTGGCTGTTTGACAAAGAAAAAAGAAAAAGTACATGGACAATGAATTTTAAATTTTCCTCGTGGACAATTGGTATATTACTACAATAATCGAGTATAGTGCAGTAGAAACTAATGGATTTTACACTACTAATATTGGATGAACTACGCGCAACATCAATTAAAACTGGCCCCCGTTATACTTTTATATGTAATTTTTAAACCGAAAGTAGGTTTGGGATCTGTTCTAACATGAACAAGTGCGATAAACTTACTACGCAATGCGATAAATCTTCTACGCACGTCAAACAATAGGGATTGGCTAAAAGTGCAAGGTTGGCACATACATGCTATTTGTTCCAGCATAAAGGAAATCATACAAATTTATATCTATTTTTTGTCCAATAATAGATTTGGTATATGGTGATAAATAAAAAATGAACATAATAAATGTAAATGTAACCAGGTTAACTTAATTAGATGTACGGGTATATTCCATTTTATTTAGCTTAGCGTCTATTTGTATCATAAACTGCCACCTTCTAATTCTTTTTCTTCATCTCCAAATCATTTTAATGTAAAAATCCTAAAGTATTCTCAAGTATACTGCAAGTGACCAGATATGGCAATATATTATTTACGTGTAACCTATCATTTACAGTAAAGAAATAACTTTCTTGAAACGTCACGACTAAAATATCTGAACGAAGTGTCGTCATCAAAAAGGCTGCAAAGAGAACCAAGATTTTCAGCTATATCGTTAATATATATAATAAATATTAATGAGCCTAGTACCAATCCAGGAAAAACATCAGCATATACATTGCAAAGCTGCTTGATAACTTTTCTCTGCTGCCTTTTAAACCATTATAATAAATTCCCTTTCACACCATTACGATTTCAATTTATATAACCCTTAATGCCAAACATTTTCGAATGCTATTTACAGATCACATAAAGCAAACCAGTTTATTTCCTTCTTTTACATTGAATTTAAATACATTTGTATATTTCTAACAATTGATGGACTGCGGAACAGTTCAGAAGAAAGCCTGACTGATATTCATATATTACATAAAGTTAAAAAAAATTATTAATAACAAGTTCCATTATCTTCCATACGCAGCTAATGGTGGAGATTGGTCTATAATTAGATAATATTGAACTGTAGCCTGTTTGAATATTGCAATAACGTTTGCAATTTTCCAACTTAATGGATATTTGCATTGGTACAGAAATCTATTAAAAATTATTGTAGTGAAATTGTTATTTTTTCAGAACATTGTGTGGCTACTTATATCTATTTTCAAGAAAGGAGAGTTTGTTTCTTATACTATAAATGTTTAAACTAGTATTAGCTTTTCTAAAAAGTTAGCCGTCTCTAAGCTTTATTTGTTTGTGGACAATAATACGTACCGTTTTTAATGTTAATGGCAATATGTATTGTTATTATTTACATCGATTCATTACACAATATTTAAAAAGGCGCCCATAATCATGTGGGGTTTTCATCCCTTGATTTGCGCTGCTTATTTGTTAGCCATTGGCAGCTATCTCCCGATTTAGCAGCCAATCAAGACACAGCATTGTGTATCTGTTATCCTTAAGGTACGACTGTTTTCCGAAGTTTGCTTTTTGAGATTGAATTTTCTGAGATTTAAGACATAGGATTAGTCATATTATTTCTTGTGGTACCATTTTTTCCAACATTTTCAATTACAAGGATACAATAGACAAACAGCATTTATATTTGGATTGAACTTCGTAGTAGGGAGAGGGAGACGACGAGTAATGAACACATTAAATTGGTGAGTAGTATATCTTTGTATGCACTTACATTATAATTGACTTTAACATTTTCTGTGTGTGTAGTGTATAGGTAAATGAAAATAGCCCGATGGTCTCCCTGTACATTTCAATGCAATTGTTCATTAGGGTTCAGCATTATAATAGTGTTCAACCGTCAGCCGTTATCAGGGAACATCAACTTTGTTACGTACAAAACAATAGTCAATGAATCAGATACAATGACATGTGAATCCCACACACAACTTGATTATCTATATATATATTATTATACGGACCAAACATCGCATGATGAATGATATCGATATTCATCATATGATATAACAAAGCTTATAGATTCTCGTACTATCGCCTTTCTATTATTCAATGTATTTCCTTGCGATGTAATATTTAATAAATATGTATAAACAACTTTAAGATATGTGTTTAGTATTTTACTAAAACGAAAGTAGATTTCTTTTAAACATTAACAAATAGCTGACATACCAATACGCATGTCAAACCATATCGACTGACAAGGACTGCAAGGTAAGACATAATATCTATCTATTGAAGAAACAAAACGTTTATACATTAATAATGCAAGAAAGTGGGTCTGTTTGATCTTGCAAAACGAGGACAAATGTAGTCTATTTACTGTCAACGAGGCAAACGTACTTCAGTTCTATAATACCCATACTAATAATAATGTTAAAAGGAAATTCCATACATTATGGTTTATTTGTCCAATCCAGTTTCACATTTGTGCGTGTTTTAATCCATTCGATGTAAAGAAAATTCCCAAAGTTTCTAAATAACTGTTTTCTTCGAACTTTATATTTTTGATTTGATATGCTGATTTCTGAATAGACCAAAAAAAATAATTTGGAAAGACTAACAAACATATGTGAATGAGATATGTTTTCTAGTTTATTTTTTAGTTTCTTATATTCCCTTTGCATACGCTTACGAGTCTAAAGTACAACAGACGAATCAAAATATTTTTATAACTCTACCATTACATTTTGCCAGACAACAATATGACATAATAAACAGAAAACAGAAAACGCTTTTAGACGTGGACATTAATTCATGAAATAATGCACAACATTGGAACACCCAATAACTGGTAAACAAAGATACCGGAACATTTAAAAAGAAAAATGTCTGTATCAGAATGTCATCTACTAAACATCTATAACATTCCGCAAAAAATTTTAAAAATTTTTCAACTAACCATATTGTTGATGGCTAATCAACATTAATCATGCTGGGCTTTTAAGGCGAATGCTGTAACTTTAAAAGATTTTTTAACAGCAATAATGCAATAAAAGTGTTTTCCACTCATTACGGAATTCATAATTTACATATATAATAAGAATGTATTTAAACATTACTTTGAAATATTTACAATCTGACTTTTAAATGCCTTGTATTGCATTAACAACAAAGCGAAACATGTTAATAAAGACTAAATTTAAATCCTTTGAAAACATTATTTGTTACCTGAAGGCCAAAGAACGTTTATTCAATATACGATTGTACCCATTACCGAGAATTTTAAATACAAAGATACTTAGAATATATATCACAATGAGGAAGTACTGGACTAAAATTTACTTGTACTCGGGTAATAAATATCACGAAAAATTACACATTTAGGTTATAGACATTTGAGTAAAACAAAATTAACTTGTTTGTTGATTTTATTTTGAAAGTATATCAGTAGAATTTAAACAGCACATGATACCAGACTAAATTTGGTATTTTTGGAAAACTGAATATTCTAGGACACTTGAGGATAAAGTTTTATTGGTTTAAATGAACATCAAATGTAGAGAGTCAATTAGGGGCATACACTATTTGTAGAGTGAAATAGAAAGTGAAAGTAGATTTTTAGACCATATGGACTTCAGGTTTAGCGTTTGTTCTTATATGTAATGACACATATTGTGAAATTGTGACAAAATGTTGACCCGCTGTTTATTTATAGGGATAGAAGTGTAAGTTTATTTGAAATAAAGGTAAATTTTCTAGGATAAGTCAAAATCATCAAATTTAATATAGCCGAAAGATAAATTTTCTAGGATAAGTTAAAATCATCGAATTAAATATAGCCGAATAGTCCAAAAACAATGGTGGTCCTACACCTTTAGGGCACGTTTAGTGGAAAGCGGCATCATTTCAAACGAAATGTGACGGCTTAAGAAAGACAATGCAAAACGAAACCTGTGCTGTGTTGTGCCGGGGTGCAAAGCCAACACTAAACGTATGCCGTTCACACGATGTCAAAAGACGCCGACTTGTAGAAAGCGCCCTTAATAAAATCACATGATACCACAAATCAAGTGATATCATACGTCTAACTATCTTGAAAAGGCGAATTTTAATCAACAAATATAATTGTGCTCGATTTATATCAGGACCTGACATTTTGTTTTATGAAATAAATATAAGAATTTAATGAATTCTTTTGAAGTTTCATATGTTTTTATATTTTAGTTATGATTAACTTTTGCTACACAACTGATTTTATATAGCCTCACATTAAACGAATGACAATTCAAAATAAAAGCAGGATAGGCAGGACGCGAAAAGAAATGTAGTGAAATATGGCCGCCTAGAGACGCTCACTACATTAAAAACTACGTCTCTAAGGTTATTAATGCTTACGCAAACGAGATGCATTCTAACGACCTTGTTTTGCTTGCCTGACGTTTAAAACAACTTTCTACAATATTTCACCTACATAATATCGTCTTGTATTTAAATACATAAGTTTACCCTCCCCAAAATTGAAACAATGACTGCCTCAATGATATAATTACTGTGAAAACATGCGGAAGATGTGAAGATGTGAATACAGTGGGGTTGAAAAACAATGAACCATTCTTAAATCTATGCTAGTAGAACATTACCATCGTTTACTCAGTATACTGACTAGCTTCTTAAGGGCCAGCGGTAGATGTTAAAAATTATAATTCCTATTTTAATCAAGTAAAGTCTCCAATCGAAATTTTAAACACCTCGTGGTGCATGCTGATCAGTATATTAAATTAACTATGTTCAAATCTTTCATTTCACAACTGCAGGTCGAAACATGTTTATTTTAATAAAATGTGGTTCATAATCATTACCGCGAATTTTCACAATACAAATATACTTACAATACATTTTCGCAAAAAGTCCTGTTATACCTGCTAATGAAATAAAATCAATGTATTTAAACCTCGACAATGGCCTGCTGAAATATATTTTTCGAAAATGATGTCTTCCGTTTTTGGTTAATTAAATCATTTAAGTACTCAAATAACCTAAAACCTAGTTTAACCCACAATATCTTTTGAAATGCCTGTGCAAAACCAGGACCAATTAAAACCGTGTTTCTATAAAATGTATACTTAGGTCAAATATGAATATAATCTCATCAGACAGCATTGGTCCAATTAAATTCGAACTTTGTATTAACGGTCCTTTTTGTGAACAAAATGAACCATATAGCCCCACTACGGTGCTGCAGTTGCAAATTTCTCTCTTTGCTTCATGCTGGAAAACCGATATATTTTCGGATATGCAGTGAGGGGTATTTATTGAAATATCTTTAGAGAATCCACTAGGACAAACTGATGAAATCCTGGTCTGAATAATCCTTGGAAGCTCCTATACCAAAGAGTATATCCGATAGACCTTCAATCCAACTAAGATAAACCGTTACAAAGAATAGACAAACTTTATTCAGTCTGGTGCCGCTTATTTGACAAGACAACATGCTGAAATGAACACGGTTTGTAGCTTAATTTACAAGAGTAAATTCAAACATACTACAGGTTTATTTATATAAGCGTTATACCATACATAATAGAAAACAAAGTTACATTATAACGTTCTTAATTATATCTACATATTACGTGACAATTCACAATAACGTTAACGGTTAATGTTGTAATTCATCTCCTTTTGATCACCGGCGCGCTAACACATCAAGTGGAGTGTTCGATGTGTTCAACTTTAACTTGAATTATCAAAGATCACAAAGATCGAGATATTCAGGATTCTTCTGTTAAATAAAAACTGTGATATATGTGAAAAGCTTTTTTTCGTGTTTAATGTCAACTTTTGAAGTTAGAAATCAAAAAGCTGCAAAAATGTGAGGACTGATCGGTCTCAACAAATAAAATGTTGTATATTATCAACAAGAAAATGTGGAGACTCAATTTATAATAGGAAAAGAAAACTTGGCGAAAAAAAAGAAAAAATGTAGGTTCAATCGTTCTAACGAACGATTAATAGGCTTTCCACATAAGGGAATTAAAATGAACCACCATGTACCGGTGTTGAAAGACCTTTAAAATTTACTCATAAACAGATTCGTTCTTTCATGAAATTAACAAATTTAAAGGAAAAACTATTTAAATAATTGTTCAAATGAAAAGGTCTAATTCTAGGATACTATGACCTTGACCTCAACCAATTTTGTGTTTATATTAAATCCATTTCGGAAAATAAATATATCAAAGAAAAATCCATTCGGATATCTTTTGAAATAAAAAAAGTCATAAATTGGGACATTCAGGGACTGAGTTGACATTGACCTTGACCTTTTGATTTTTGCATATATTATTTATCCAAAGTAAACATTAATCATAAATAACCACTTCACATATATACCAAATGCAAAATGTAAACAAAACACTTGACCTTGACCCTTATCCTGTGACCCTGACCTTGCTGAAGGTCCACAATCAACAACACAGAAGATCCGAAGTGAACAAATGTTATAGTTACTGCGATAACTCTATTTACACTATATTTAATTGATCCAGGGGAGATAACTCTTTCAAAAATCAAATCATTTATAGTGACCTTTCAAGACCTTAATATGATACACATTTTGGTAAAAGCTTTATTTCTGTAGCTCTTATGGTTCAGTAGGAGAATCGCACACACCACAATGTCAAAATTTAGAATGTGACCTTGACCTTTTTCAAGGTCAAAGTCAATGATGACCTACTGTAAAAACCCAAGTCTCTGTCACCTCTGGTTCATGAGTTCCAATGGGACAAAACTGGAAAAAGGAAAGCCTTAATAATAAAAAACAGACTAATAACAGAAAGGAATTCCACTCGGAAAGTGGAAAGCCTTAATAATAATTATAATAAGAAACAGACTAATAACAATAAGTCTTTTCACTAGAAAGTAGAAAGCCTTAATTAGAAACCGAAGAAATACAAGAAGGCTTTCCACTCGGAAAGTGGAAAGCGTTCACTAGCAACAACCAAACCAAGTGTAAAATAAAGCAAATGATTTGTTTAAGATACAGTTTCTACAGGTCTAATCAATATATTCTTGAATACGGGTTGCTATTGCAACGAGGCTATTACATTATTGCCTTAAAAGTTATTGGCGCCTAATTTGATGATAATATTTTTTTAACTCCAAATGTCGCCACTTTATCGAAAATTATAATGTGCAACGGCATAATCTAAAACCTGGCCTGGTCTAATCTGCCTTTTCTTTTAATTAAAGCCGTTGAGATAAACTGATAGGTGTGTAGTATTTTTTTCAATTTTAATTTTTGTAAATTGCAAAATTGATAACACGATTTTATTATTTAACGAAAATTCTTATTAAAAATTTAGTAACACATTTTAGTATTTTTACATTTTTATCACAACTTATATTAAATTAACTAAAACTAGATACTGTTTTAACATTTGTAAACATAATCCATGGTCATGTCATCCTTACATTAAATTAAATCCATGGTCATGTCATCCTTACATTAAATTTGATCCATGGTCATGTCATTCTTACATCAAATTAACTTAAACTAGATACTGTTTTAAAATTTGCAAACATGAGCCATGGCCATATCATCAAAACACATTATTAGTTATACACTCCTTATTCCTATGCTATATCTTATAATGTTATCTCATGTTTTCATCTTTCTGGACAATCTGTAAATCTGAAATGACTTTTTGCATGTATAGATCCAATTTCATTTTTATTAATGTCTCAACACATTTTTAATTTTAAATCTTTTTGGTGTGAAATGTCAAACAAAAGAAAAGAAAATATCTAAGTATTAATCATTCTTAATAATCTCTTTTGCGTGGTTATTAATATAAAATTAATTTGAAATTGTTTGGCATCCTTCGTTTTGCAAAAATCAGTATTTTAGTCTTCGAAATATTTAATTTCAGTTAACTATATTTGCGACAGTCATTATAAGGGTTAAATATTAGTTGCAAGTAATTTCTATTTTTAGATAACAGAACTGTATCATCAGCTTACAATAGTAAAAAATATTTTCATAAACATTGCAGTTTGTTTTCTACTGGAGTCTGAATTGATGAATGACGGTGACTAATCAATTTGGTTATTTCTATAACTTTCTCATATCTATTACTAGGCTTAACTTTTTTCTGTATTTCTTGAATATTAGCTAAATGCTGATGCATTTTCACTTGGTTTCGTGTCAAGAAACCGAAATCAGCATTATTTATTACTTCAATTTAATGTTTTAATGTAATTTGATTTAAATTACAATAGGCTAATTTCATTAAAATCTCCGTATTTAAAGAAATGAAAAATTGAAAGTAGTTTTTTGTTCGTCTTCTTTAATTGTACGCCGATCACGTGCTATATATTTTACAAAAGGGGAGGTGGTAAAGTGGTATTTTCCCGCATAATTTTTGTTATAATCAACATCAATTATAAACCACGGACGAAAGTAACATTATCATTTTAATCTGAACATGATCGCTCGATTAAATAATAGTTTTCTCATTGTAAATTTGTAGACGTACAATATTAAGTATAAATAGGTTTAAATTGTAAATGATGTTGGGCAAGATAAATCTATAGCAAAATACTTAAAACTGCGACAAGTTTGTGTTGTTTACTTCATTAGGTTTCACTAAGCTTGTCTGATAAAAATCAGCCGTTAAACAGTTAAACATTCAATTGAAAACGTCGCCTCTATTAATACGTTGTACACTTATCATAGAGTTGTCGTAATTTCTGGTCCTTTCCATAACCACTTTCCATAATGGCATCACGTTACGAGGAGAACACCACCCAAAAGCAACACCTGTTAAGTCGGCATTATGTTTAGGGGGAAGGGCATTTTGCTGGAAAAGAGACTCCAATGCGTTGGCCAAAAGCACTTTTAGCTACAGGTTTAATAAGAAACATGGCTTTTCTTGAATTTTTCCAGGTGTAAAGTATTTTCTTTCTCGATTTCAGCACAGCCGATTCCATTTCCTAGCCTCGAAGCGAGCGAATTCCTGAACTAATTCAATTGGAATTCCTTGACTTTATTTCCTATGAAATATTAAAAAAAATGCTGCTCCCATCACAAACACAACCATAAAAAAACGTGTTATGGCTTTTTATGAGTTTAGACAACGCTAGTCGTGACCATGCACATGGCCGATTACTTCAACTTTCGCTCATCTCTTATTGTTCAATTTTCTTATTCGACAATAAACTGCTACCTGTTTTTTCTACACGATCAACAATTAGAATGACCCACACCAAATATTGTAAAAAAGAAGCTCGAATGAGTAAAACGTTAAATGGAAACATGAGGGATACGTATTGGCTTGTTACTCGTAATATATTACACAATATTTAAACAAACCTTACATACATTGTGTATATCAATATGAGGAAATGTTGTTTTAAGCCGCATTTTCATTTGCGATCTTTGGCCTTTGTAGAATCAGCTAAGGGTAGACGATGTACATTATTCGGAGGATAGACAAGAAGTAAACGTTAAAGTTAAATTGTGTTACAATTGTGTTGGCGCCACGGTTATATTAGAACCAGATAAAAAAAATTGTCCCTATTTGCCTGAACATGCATTTATGAATGCGGGGCAAAATATTAAAGGCCTATCTTTCTGTTGCTGTGATTGAACGACTATCACTCGCTGTAATTTTCCTCGTCTTGCAGATTTATTTAAACATTGATTGTCTTTAAATGAATTAGTTTGTTGTTATTGTTTATTTTGTATATTCGACCCAAATGTGTAAAAAAAGATTTATTCCTGAACAAATGTATGAATAGTTCGGAGCTGTTTTACTAAAAATGCAAGTTTATATTCCAGGGAGCGCCAGTTAGTGTTTACTTGGGCTTGAAAATAAGTAATCTACGGATTAGGTGGCATATAAAAATCTCATCAAAGATGCCATGGTTAATAAAAATTTATTACGACAGCGCGTTTCTTCTAATCAAGGCTCATCAGGGGCGCTCAAATCCAAACAATAAAATGTTTAAAATCTAAACGATGTTGTAGAGCTTTTATCAGCAAAATTCCTACACGTTATACCAAATATATCTAAGGCTATCTACACCGTGAAAAAAGAAAACTTAGATTTTAAATATTTGTTTTTCAAAATTTAAGGTCATTAAATTTAGACCATTAATAGATTACTAAAAGAATTATTGCTATGTCAGCACCGAAGTGTGCATACTGGGCTGGTGATATCCTCTTGGACTAACAGTCTACTAGCAGAGGCAAATAAAATGTCATCTATTAAATTTTGCGAATATGACATAATGGTCATAACTTTTAAATTACAAAATAACTGTACAAAGAAACGAAATAAAGACCGCTTTTTAGCTCACGTGAGCTATTGTTATCACTTTGCGTCCGTCGGCGTCGTCGTCGTTGTCGTCGGCGTCTGTAAACTTTTTACATTTTAATCTTCTTCTCTGAAACCACTTGGCCAATTGAAACCCAACTTGGCCATAATGTTCATTGGATTGTAAACCAATATGGCCGCCACCTCAAGACTTAGTTTAACACAGGACCCTATGGGAAAAAAGTTTAAAAGGGATTCTTCTCTGAAACCGTTTAACCAATCATAACAAAACTTACTAGCAATATTGTTTGGATGGTCCTCTATAAAGTTTGTGTTTTTGATGGGAATTGGAAATTCAAAATGGCCGCCACCGCAGGACTTAGTTTAACATAGAACCCTAAGGGAAAAAGTTTTAAAAGGCTTCTTCTCTGAAACCGGTTAATCAATGGAAACAAAAACTTACTAGCAATATTGTTTGGATGGTCCTCTATAAAGTTTATGTTTTTTATGGCAATTTGAAATTCAAAACGGCTGCCACCGCAGGACTTAATTTAACATAGGACCCTATGGGAACAAGATGGAAAGGCTTCTTTTCTGAAACCGGTCAACCAATGGAAACAAAACTTACTAGCAATATTGTTTGGATGGTCCTCTATAAAGTTAATGTTTTTTATCCCAATCGGAAATTCAAAATGGCCGCCACCGCAGTACTTGGTTTAACATTCGACCCTATGAGAAAAAAGTTTAAAAGGGCTTCTTCTCTGAAACCGTTTAACCAATCAAAACAAAACTTAATAGCAATATTGTTTGGATGGTCCTCTATAAAGTTTATGTTTGTTATGGCAATTGGAAATTCAAAATGGCCACTACTGCAGGACTTAGTTTAACATAGGACCCTATGGGAAAAAGTTTTTAAAGGCTTCTTCTCTGAAACTGGTTAATCAATGGAAACAAAAACTTACTAGCAATATTGTTTGGATGGTCATCTATAAAGTTTATGTTTTTTATGGCAATTGGAAATTCAAAATGGCCACTACTGCAGGACTTAGTTTAACATTGGACCATATGGGAAAAAGATTTTAAAGGCTTCTTCTCTGAAACCGGTTAATCAATGGAAACAAAAACTTACTAGCAATATTGTTTGGATGGTCCTCTATAGAGTTTATGTTTTTATGGCAATGGAAATTTGAAAATGGCCGCTACCGCAGGACTTAGTTTAACATAGGACCCTATGGGAAAATGTTTTTAAATGCTTCTTCTCTGAAACCGGTTAATCAATGGAAACAAAAACATACTAGCAATATTGTTTGGATGGTCCTCTATAAAGTTTATGTTTTTTATGGAAATTGGAAATTTGAAAATGGCCGCTACCGCAGACTTAATTTAATATAGGACACTATGGGAAAATGTTTTTAAAGGCTTCTTCTCTGAAACCGGTTAATCAATGGAAACAAAACTTACTAGCAATATTGTTTGGATGGTCCTCTATAAAGTTAATGTTTTTTATCCCAATCGGAAATTCAAAATGGCCGCCACCGCATGACTTGGTTTAACATTCGACCCTATGAGAAAAAAGTTTAAAAGGGCTTCTTCTCTGAAACCGTTTAACCAATCAAACCAAAACTTACTAGCAATATTGTTTGGATGGTCCTCTATAAGTTTATGTTTTTTATGGCAATTGGAAATTCAAAATGGCCACTACTGCAGGACTTAGTTAAACATAGGACCCTATGGGAAAAAGTTTTTAAAGGCTTCTTCTCTGAAACTGGTTAGTCAATGGAAACAAAAACTTGCTAGCAATATTGTTTGGATGGTCCTCTATAAAGTTTATGTTTTTTATGGCAATTGGAAATTCAAAATGGCCACTACTGCAGGACTTAGTTTAACATAGGACCATATGGGAAAAAGTTTTTAAAGGCTTCTTCTCTGAAACTGGTTAATCAATGGAAACAAAAACTTACTAGCAATATTGTTTGGATGGTCCTCTATAAAGTTTATGTTTTTTACGGAAATTGGAAATTTGAAAATGGCCGCTACCACAGGACTTTGTTTAACATAGGACCATAAGGGAAAATGTTTTTAAAGGCTTCTTCTCTGAAACCGGTTAATCAATGGAAACAAAAACTTACTAGCAATATTGTTTGGATGGTCCTCTATAAAGTTTATGTTTTTATGGCAATTGGAAATTCAAAATGGCCGCTACCGCAGGACATAGTTTAACATAGGACCCTATGGGAAAATGTTTTTAAAGGCTTCTTCTCTGAAACCGGTTAATCAATGGAAACAAAACTTACTAGCAATATTGTTTGGATGGTCCTCTATAAAGTAAATGTTTTTTATCCCAATCGGAAATTCAAAATGGCCGCCACCGCAGGGCTTGGTTTAACATTCGACCCTATGAGAAAAAAGTTTAAAAGGGCTTCTTCTCTGAAACCGTTTAACCAATCAAAACAAAACTTAATAGCAATATTGTTTGGATGGTCCTCTATAAAGTTTATGTTTGTTATGGCAATTTGAAATTCAAAATGGCCACTACTGCAGGACTTAGTTTAACATAGGACCCTATGGGAAAATGTTTTTAAATGCTTCTTATCTGAAACCGGTTAATCAATGGAAACAAAAACTTACTAGCAATATTGTTTGGATGGTCCTCTCTAAAGTTTATGTTTTTTATGGCAATTTGAAATTCAAAACGGCTGCCACGGCAGGACTTAATTTAACATAGGACCCTATGGGAAAAAGATGGAAAGGCTTCTTTTCTGAAACCGGTCAACCAATGGAAACAAAACTTACTAGCAATATTGTTTGGATGGTCCTCTATAAAGTTAATGTTTTTTATCCCAATCGGAAATTCAAAATGGCCGCCACCGCAGTACTTGTTTTAACATTCGACCCTATGAGAAAAAAGTTTAAAAGGGCTTCTTCTCTGAAACCGTTTAACCAATCAAAACAAAACTTAATAGCAATATTGTTTGGATGGTCCTCTATAAAGTTTATGTTTGTTATGGCAATTTGAAATTCAAAATGGCCACTACTGCAGGACTTAGTTTAACATAGGACCCTATGGGAAAAAGTTTTTAAAGGCTTCTTCTCTGAAACTGGTTAATCAATGGAAACAAAAACTCACTAGCAATATTGTTTGGATGGTCCTCTATAAAGTTTATGTTTTTTATGGCAATTGGAAATTCAAAATGGCCACTACTGCAGGACTTAGTTTAACATAGGACCATGTGGGAAAAAGTTTTTAAAGGCTTCTTCTCTGAAACTGGTTAATCAATGGAAACAAAAACTTACTAGCAATATTGTTTGGATGGTCCTCTATAACGTTTATGTTTTTTATGGAAATTGGAAATTCAAAATGGCCGCTACCGCAGGACTTAGTTTAACATAGGACCCTATGGGAAAATGTTTTTAAATGCTTCTTCTCTGAAACCGGTTAATCAATCGAAACAAAAACTTACTAGCAATATTGTTTGGATGGTCCTCTATAAAAATTATGTTTTTGTGGAAATTGGAAATTTGAAAATGGCCGCTACCGCAGGACTTAATTTAACATAAGACCCTATGGAAAAATGTTTTTAAAGGCTTCTTCTCTGAAACCGGTTAATCAATGGAAACAAAACTTACTAGCAATATTGTTTGGATGGTCCTCTATAAAGTTGATGTTTTTTATCCCAATCGGAAATTCAAAATGGCCGCCACCGCAGTACTTGGTTTAACATTCGACCCTATGAGAAAAAAGTTTAAAAGGGCTTCTTCGCTGACACCGTTTAACCAATCAAAACAAAACTTAATAGCAATATTGTTTGGATGGTCCTCTATAAAGTTTATGTTTTATATGGCAATTGGAAATTCAAAATGGCCACTACTGCAGGACTTAGTTTAACATAGGACCCTATGGGAAAAAGTTTTTAAAGGCTTCTTCTCTGAAACTGGTTAATCAATGGAAACAAAAACTTACTAGCAATATTGTTTGGATGGTCATCTATAAAGTTTATGTTTTTTATGGCAATTGGAAATTCAAAATGGCCACTACTGCAGGACTTAGTTTAACATAGGACTATATGGGAAAAAGATTTTAAAGGCTTCTTCTCTGAAACCGGTTAATCAATGGAAACAAAAACTTACTAGCAATATTGTTTGGATGGTCCTCTATAGAGTTTATGTTTTTATGGCAATGGAAATTTGAAAATGGCCGCTACCGCAGGACTTAGTTTAACATAGGACCCTATGGGAAAATGTTTTTAAATGCTTCTTCTCTGAAACCGGTTAATCAATGGAAACAAAAACTTACTAGCAATATTGTTTGGATGGTCCTCTATAAAGTTTATGTTTTTTATGGAAATTGGAAATTTGAAAATGGCCGCTACCGCAGACTTAATTTAACATAGGACACTATGGGAAAATGTTTTTAAAGGCTTCTTCTCTGAAACCGGTTAATCAATGGAAACAAAACTTACTAGCAATATTGTTTGGATGGTCCTCTATAAAGTTAATGTTTTTTTATCCCAATCGGAAATTCAAAATGGCCGCCACCGCATGACTTGGTTTAACATTCGACCCTATGAGAAAAAAGTTTAAAGGGGCTTCTTCTCTGAAACCGTTTAACCAATCAAACCAAAACTTACTAGCAATATTGTTTGGATGGTCCTCTATAAGTTTATGTTTTTTATGGCAATTGGAAATTCAAAATGGCCACTACTGCAGGACTTAGTTAAACATAGGACCCTATGGGAAAAAGTTTTTAAAGGCTTCTTCTCTGAAACTGGTTAGTCAATGGAAACAAAAACTTGCTAGCAATATTGTTTGGATGGTCCTCTATAAAGTTTATGTTTTTTTATGGCAATTGGAAATTCAAAATGGCCACTACTGCAGGACTTAGTTTAACATAGGACCATATGGGAAAAAGTTTTTAAAGGCTTCTTCTCTGAAACTGGTTAATCAATGGAAACAAAAACTTACTAGCAATATTGTTTGGATGGTCCTCTATAAAGTTTATGTTTTTTACGGAAATTGGAAATTTGAAAATGGCCGTTACCACAGGACTTTGTTTAACATAGGACCATAAGGGAAAATGTTTTTAAAGGCTTCTTCTCTGAAACCGGTTAATCAATGGAAACAAAAACTTACTAGCAATATTGTTTGGATGGTCCTCTATAAAGTTGATGTTTTTATGGCAATTGGAAATTCAAAATGGCCGCTACCGCAGGACATAGTTTAACATAGGACCCTATGGGAAAATGTTTTTAAAGGCTTCTTCTCTGAAACCGGTTAATCAATGGAAAAAAAAACTTACTAGCAATATTGTTTGGATGGTCCTCTATAAAATGTGTGTTTTTTATGGCAATTGGAAATTCAAAATGGCTGCCACCGCAGGACTTAATTTCACATAGGACCCTATGGGAAAACGTTTGAAAGGCTTCTTTTCTGAAACCGGTCAACCAATGGAAACAAAACTTACTAGCAATATTGTTTGGATGGTCCTCTATAAAGTAAATGTTTTTTATCCCAATCGGAAATTCAAAATGGCCGCCACCGCAGGACTTGGTTTAACATTCGACCCTATGAGAAAAAAGTTTAAAAGGGCTTCTTCTCTGAAACCGTTTAACCAATCAAAACAAAACTTACTAGCAATATTGTTTGGATGGTCCTCTATAAAGTTTATGTTTTCTATGGCAATTTGAAATTCAAAATGGCCACTACTGCAGGACTTAGTTTAACATAGGACCCTATGGGAAAAAGATTTTAAAGGCTTGTTCTCTGAAACTGGTTGATCAATGGAAACAAAAACTTACTAGCAATATTGTTTGGATGGTCCTCTATAAAGATTATGTTTTTTATGGCAATTGGAAATTTGAAGATGGCCGCTACCGCAGGACTTAGTTTAACATAGGACCCTATGGGAAAATGTTTTTAAATGCTTCTTATCTGAAACCGGTTAATCAATGGAAACAAAAACTTACTAGCAATATTGTTTGGATGGTCCTCTCTAAAGTTTATGTTTTTTATGGCAATTTGAAATTCAAAACGGCTGCCACGGCAGGACTTAATTTAACATAGGACCCTATGGGAAAAAGATGGAAAGGCTTCTTTTCTGAAACCGGTCAACCAATGGAAACAAAACTTACTAGCAATATTGTTTGGATGGTCCTCTATAAAGTTAATGTTTTTTATCCCAATCGGAAATTCAAAATGGCCGCCACCGCAGTACTTGTTTTAACATTCGACCCTATGAGAAAAAAGTTTAAAAGGGCTTCTTCTCTGAAACCGTTTAAGCGCTTCTTCTCTGAAACCGTTTAACCAATCAAAACAAAATGATCAATGGAAACAAAAACTTACTAGCAATATTGTTTGGATGGTCCTCTATAAAGTTTATGTTTCTATGGCAATTGGAAATTCAAATTGGCCGCTACCGCAGGACTTAGTTTAACATAGGACCCTATGGGAAAATGTTTTTAAAGGCTTCTTCTCTGAAACCGGTTAATCAATGGAAACAAAAACTTACTAGCAATATTGTTTGGATGGTCCTCTATAAAGTTTATGTTTTTTATGGAAATTGGAAATTTGAAAATGGCCGCTAACGCAGGACTTAATTTAACATAGGACCCTATGGGAAAATGTTTTTAAAGGCTTCTTCTCTGAAACCGGTTAATCAATGGAAACAAAAACTCACTAGCAATATTGTTTGGATGGTCCTCTATATGGCCACTACTGCAGGGCTTAGTTTAACATAGCGACCCTATGGGAAATATTTTTTAAAGGCTTCTTCTCTGAAACTGGTTAATCAATGGAAACAAAAACTTACTAGCAATATTGTTTGGATGGTCCTCTATAAAGTTTATGTTTTTATGGCAATTGGAAATTCAAAATGGCCGCTACCGCAGGACTTAGTTTAACATAGGATCCTATGGGAAAACGTTTTTAAAGGCTTCTTCTCTGAAACCGGTTAATCAATAGAAACAAAAAACTTACTAGCAGTATTGTTTGGATGGTCCTCTATAGAGTTTATGTTTTTATGGCAATTGGAAATTTGAAAATGGCCGCTACCGCAGGACTTAGTTTAACATAGGACCCTATAGAAAAATGTTTTTAAAGGCTTCTTCTCTGAAACCGGTTAATCAATGGAAACAAAACTTACTAGCAATATTGTTTGGATGGTCCTCTATAAAGTTAATGTTTTTTATCCCAATCGGAAATTCAAAATGGCCGCCACCGCAGTACTTGGTTTAACATTCGACCCTATGAGAAAAAAGTTTAAAAGGGCTTCTTCGCTGAAACCGTTTAACCAATCAAAACAAAACTTACTAGCAATATTGTTTGGATGGTCCTCTATAAAGTTTATGTTTTTTTATGGCAATTGGAAATTCAAAATGGCCACTACTGCAGGACTTAGTTTAACGTAGGACCCTATGGGAAAAAGTTTTTAAAGGCTTCTTCTCTGAAACTGGTTAATCAATGGAAACAAAAACTTACTAGCAATATTGTTTGGATGGTCCTCTATAAAGTTTATGTTTTTTATGGCAATTGGAAATTCAAAATGGCCACTACTGCAGGACTTAGTTTAACATAGGACCATATAGGAAAAAGTTTTTAAAGGCTTCTTCTCTGAAACTGGTTAATCAATGGATACAAAAACTTACTAGCAATATTGTTTGGATGGTCCTCTATAGAGTTTATGTTTTTATGGCAATTGGAAATTTGAAAATGGCCGCTACCACAGGACTTAATTTAACATAGGACCCTATGGGAAAATGTTTTTAAAGGCTTCTTCTCTGAAACCGGTTAATCAATGGAAACAAAACTTACTAGCAATATTGTTTGGATGGTCCTCTATAAAGTTTATGTTTTTTATGGAAATTGGAAATTTAAAAATGGCCGCTAACGCAGGACTTTGTTTAACATAGGACCATAAGGGAAAATGTTTTTAAAGGCTTCTTCTCTGAAACCGGTTAATCAATGGAAACAAAAACTTACTAGCAATATTGTTTGGATGGTCCTCTATAAAGTTTATGATTTTTATGGAAATTGGAAATTTGAAAATGGCCGCTACCGCAGGACTTAATTTAACATAGGACCCTATGGGAAAATGTTTTTAAAGGCTTCTTCACTGAAACCGGTTAATCAATGGAAACAAAACTTACTAGCAATATTGTTTGGATGGTCCTCTATAAAGTTAATGTTTTTTTATCCCAAGCGGAAATTCAAAATGGCCGCCACCGCAGGACTTCGTTTAACATTCGACCCTATGAGAAAAAAGTTTAAAGGGCTTCTTCGCTGAAACCGTTTAACTAATCAAAACAAAACTTACTAGCAATATTGTTTGGATGGTCCTCTATAAAGTTTATGTTTCTATGGCAATTGGAAATTCAAATTGGCCGCTACCGCAGGACTTAGTTTAACATAGGACCATATGGGAAAATGTTTTTAAAGGCTTCTTCTCTGAAACCGGTTAATCAATGGAAACAAAAACTTACTAGCAATATTGTTTGGGTGGTCCTCTATAAAGTTTATGTTTTTTTATGGCAATTGGAAATTCAAAATGGCCACTACTGCAGGACTTAGTTTAACATAGGACCATATGGGGAAAAGTTTTTAAAGGCTTCTTCTCTGAAACTGGTTAATCAATGGAAACAAAAACTGACTAGCAATATTGTTTGTATGGTCCTCTATAAAGTTTATGTTTTTATGGAAATTGGAAATTTTGAAAATGGCCGCTACCGCAGGACTTAGTTTAACATAGGACCCTATGAGAAAAAAGTTTAAAAGGGCTTCTTCTCTGAAACGTTTACCCAATCAAAACAAAACTTACTAGCAATATTGTTTGGATGGTCCTCTATAAAGTTTATGTTTTTTATGGCAATTGGAAATTCAAAATGGCCACTACTGCAGGACTTAGTTGAACATAGGACCCTATGGGGCAAAGTTTTTAAAGTCTTCTTCTCTGAAACTGGTTAATCGATGGAAACAAAAACTTACTAGCAATATTGTTTGGATGGTCCTCTATAAAGTTTATGTTTTTTATGGCAATCGGAAATTCAAAATGGCCGCCACCGCAGTACTTGGTTTAACATTTGACCCTATGAGGAAAATTTTGAAAGGGCTTCTACTCTGAAACCGTTTAACCAATAAAAACAAAACTTACTAGCAATATTGTTTGGATGGTCCTCTATAAAGTTTATGTTTTTCTATGGCAATTGGAAATTTTGAAAATGGCCGCTACCGCAGGACTTTGTTTAACATAGGACCATAAGGGAAAATGTTTTTAAAGGCTTCTTCTCTAAAACCGGTTAATCAACGGAAAAAAAAACTTACTAGCAATATTGTTTGGATGGTCCTCTATAGAGTTTATGTTTTTATAGCAATTGGAAATTTGAAAATGGCCGCAACCGCAGAACATAGTTTAACATAGGACCCTATGGGAAAATGTTTTTAAATGCTTCTTCTCTGAAACCGGTTAATCAATGGAAACAAAAACTAAATAGCAATATTGTTTGGATGGTCCTCTATAAAGTTTATGTTTTTTTATGGAAATTGGAAATTTGAAAATGGCCGCTACTGCAGGACTTAATTTAACATAGGACCCTATGGGAAAATGTTTTTAAAGGCTTCTTCTCTGAAACAGGTTAATCAATGGAAACAAAACTTACTAGCAATATTGTTTAGATGGTCCTCTATAAAGTTAATGTTTTTTATCCCAATCGGAAATTCAAAATGGCCGCCATCGCAGGACTTAGTTTAACATAGGACCATATGGGAAAAAGTTTTTAAAGGCTTCTTCTCTGAAACTGGTTAATCAATGGAAACAAAAACTGACTAGCAATATTGTTTGTATGGTCCTCTATAAAGTTTATGTTTTTATGGAAATTGGAAATTTTGAAAATGGCCGCTACCGCAGGACTTAGTTTAACATAGGACCCTATGAGAAAAAAGTTTAAAAGGGCTTCTTCTCTGAAACGTTTACCCAATCAAAATAAAACTTACTAGCAATATTGTTTGGATGGTCCTCTATAAAGTTTATGTTTTTTATGGCAATTGGAAATTCAAAATGGCCACTACTGCAGGACTTAGTTGAACATAGGACCCTATGGGGCAAAGTTTTTAAAGTCTTCTTCTCTGAAACTGGTTAATCGATGGAAACAAAAACTTACTAGCAATATTGTTTGGATGGTCCTCTATAAAGTTTATGTTTTTTATGGCAATCGGAAATTCAAAATGGCCGCCACCGCAGTACTTGGTTTAACATTTGACCCTATGAGGAAAATTTTGAAAGGGCTTCTACTCTGAAACCGTTTAACCAATAAAAACAAAACTTACTAGCAATATTGTTTGGATGGTCCTCTATAAAGTTTATGTTTTTCTATGGCAATTGGAAATTTTGAAAATGGCCGCTACCGCAGGACTTTGTTTAACATAGGACCATAAGGGAAAATGTTTTTAAAGGCTTCTTCTCTAAAACCGGTTAATCAACGGAAAAAAAAACTTACTAGCAATATTGTTTGGATGGTCCTCTATAGAGTTTATGTTTTTATAGCAATTGGAAATTTGAAAATGGCCGCTACCGCAGAACATAGTTTAACATAGGACCCTATGGGAAAATGTTTTTAAATGCTTCTTCTCTGAAACCGGTTAATCAATGGAAACAAAAACTAAATAGCAATATTGTTTGGATGGTCCTCTATAAAGTTTATGTTTTTTTATGGAAATTGGAAATTTGAAAATGGCCGCTACCGCAGGACTTAATTTAACATAGGACACTATGGGAAAATGTTTTTAAAGGCTTCTTCTCTGAAACCGGTTAATCAATGGAAACAAAACTTACTAGCAATATTGTTTGGATGGTCCTCTATAAAGTTAATGTTTTTTATCCCAATCGGAAATTCAAAATGGCCGCCACCGCAGGACTTGGTTTAACATTCGACCCTATGAGAAAAAGTTTAAAAGGGCTTCTTCTCTGAAACCGTTTAACCAATCAAACCAAAACTTACTAGCAATATTGTTTGGATGGTCCTCTATAAAGTTTATGTTTTTTATGGCAATTGGAAATTCAAAATGGCCACTACTGCAGGACTTAGTTAAACATAGGACCCTATTGGAAAAAGTTTTTAAAGGCTTCCTCTCTGAAACTGGTTAATCAATGGAAACAAAAACTTACTAGCCATATTGTTTGGATGGTCCTCTATAAAGTTTATGTTTTTTTATGGCAATTGGAAATTCAAAATGGCCACTACTGCAGGACTTAGTTTGACATAGGACCATATGGGAAAAAGTTTTTAAAGGCTTCTTCTCTGAAAATGGTTAATCAATGGAAACAAAAACTTACCAGCAATATTGTTTGGATGGTCCTCTATAAAGTTTATGTTTTTTATGGAAATTGGAAATTTTGAAAATGGCCGCTATCGCAGGACTTTGTTTAACATAGGACCATAAGGGAAAATGTTTTTAAAGGCTTCTTCTCTGAAACCGGTTAATCAATGGAAACAAAAACTTACTAGCAATATTGTTTGGATGGTCCTCTATAAAGTTTATGTTTTTATGGCAATTGGAAATTCAAAATGGCCGCTACCGCAGGACTTAGTTTAACATAGGACCCTAAGGGAAAATGTTTTTAAAGGCTTCTTCTCTGAAACCGGTTAATCAATGGAAAAAAACTTACTAGCAATATTGTTTGGATGGTCCTCTATAGAGTTTATGTTTTTATGGCAATTGGAAATTTGAAAATGGCCGCTACTGCAGGACTTAATTTAACATAGGACCCTATGGGAAAATGCTTTTAAAGGCTTCTTCTCTGAAACCGGTTAATCAATGGAAACAAAAACTTACTAGCAATATTGTTTGGATGGTCCTCTATAAAGTTTATGTTTTTTATGGCAATTGGAAATTTGAAAATGGCCGCTACCGCAGGACTTAGTTTAACATAGGACCCTATGGGAAAATGTTTTTAAATGCTTCTTCTCTGAAACCGGTTAATCAATGGAAACAAAAACTTACTAGCAATATTGTTTGGATGGTCCTCTATAAAGTTTATGTTTTTTATGGCAATTGAAATTCAAAACGGCTGCCACCGCAGGACTAAATTTAACATAGGACCATATGGGAAAAAGTTGGAAAGGCTTCTTTTCTGAAACCGGTCAACCAATGGAAACAAAACTTACTAGCAACATTGTTTGGATGGTCCTCTATAAAGTTTATGTTTTTTATCCCAATCGGAAATTCAAAATGGCCGCCACCGCAGTACTTGGTTTAACTTTTGACCCTATGAGGAAAAGTTTGAAAGGGCTTCTACTCTGAAACCGTTTAACCAATAAAAACAAAACTTACTAGCAATATTGTTTGGATGGTCCTCTATAAAGTTTATGTTTTCTATGGAAATAGGAAATTTTGAAAATGGCCGCTACCGCAGGACTTTGTTTAACATAGGACCATAAGGGAAAATGTTTTTAAAGGCTTCTTCTCTGAAACTGGTTCATCAATGGAAACAAAAACTTACTAGCAATATTGTTTGGATGGTCCTCTATAAAGTTTATGTTTTTTATGGCAATTGGAAATTCAAAACGGCTGCCACCGCAGGACTTATTTAACATAGGACCCTATGGGAAAAAGTTGGAAAGGCTTCTTTTCTGAAACCGGTCAACCAATGGAAACTAAACTTACTAGCAACATTGTTTGGATGGTCCTCTATAAATTTAATATTTTTTATCCCAAACGGAAATTCAAAATGGCCGCCACCGCAGTACTTGGTTTAACATTTGACCCTATGAGGAAAAGTTTGAAAGGGCTTCTACTCTGAAACCGTTTAACCAATAAAAACAAAACTTACTAGCAATATTGTTTGGATGGTCCTCTATAAAGTTTATGTTTTTTATGGCAATTGGAAATTCAAAATGGCCACTACTGCAGGACTTAGTTTAACATAGGACCATATGGGAAAAAGTTTTTAAAGGCTTCTTCTCTGAAACTGGTTAATCAATGGAAATAAAAACTTACTAGCAATATTGTTTGGATGGTCCTCTATAGAGTTTATGTTTTTATGGCAATTGGAAATTTGAAAATGGCCGCTACCGCAGGACTTAGTTTAACATAGGACCCTATGGGAAAATGTTTTTAAATGCTTCTTCTCTGAAATCGGTTAATCAATGGAAACAAAAACTTACTAGCAATATTGTTTGGATGGTCCTCTATAAAGTTTATGTTTTTTATGGAAATTGAAAATTTGAAAATGGCCGCTACCGCAGGACTTAGTTTAACATAGGACCCTATGGGAAAATGTTTTTAAATGCTTCTTCTCTGAAACCGGTTAATCAATGGAAACAAAAACTTACTAGCAATATTGTTTGGATGGTCCTCTATAAAGTTTATGTTTTTTATGGAAATTGGAAATTTGAAAATAGCGGCTACCGCAGGACTTTGTTTAACATAGGACCCTATGGGAAAATGTTTTTAAAGGCTTCTTCTCTGAAACCGGTTAATCAATGGAAACAAAAACTTACTAGCAATATTGTTTGGATGGTCCTTTTTAAAGTTAATGTTTTTTATGGCAATTGGAAGTTCAAAATGGAAGCCACCGCCGCAGGACATAGTTTAACATAGGACCCAATGGAAAATAAAAATAATCTTCTCTATACAACCGGTTAACCAATGAAACAAAGCTTTCTAGTAATATTGTTTGGATGGTCCTATTTAAAGTTTATTGAAAATTACAGGACTTACTTTAACATCAGGGAAGTGCCATCTTCATTGCCTATAAAATCAGGTGAGGGATACAGGCTCTTTAGAGCCTCTGGTTAGATCGGGTCATTAGTTTACGAAAAATGCGTTTTCCACATATTCATAAAACGTCCAAGTAAGCAGAGATACTGGTAACTTTGCAGTATCCATTTGACAAAACTGTCAGTATCTGAATGTCTTCTTCCGGACAGGCCACAATGTAACAGTTCAAAACCTATTCTCAGCTTTGAGTTTTTTAAACATGTACTAATAAGAAGAGTGTTTAAACATTATTGTTCGCATAATTATAGTCTGATTTGTAATGTTCCTTGCTACATAAACAGCGAAAGGAAACATTTTAATATAAATATAATTAAAAGCCTTTGAAAACAATGTTTTAAATATCCAAAGACATGCATACGTCTATATCAAGATATGATTTATATTCATTACCGATAATTTTAATATGAAGCTACCTATATATACAATACATATAATAACTTGGAAGTCTAAGACCTAATAATGCTAAAAATTCAAATTAAACGGAAAGACAAAATAGTATACGAGATAGTAGGAAACCAAAATTAAGTTAGGTTTTTAATTTACTTTTTTGCACGTATATCAGTATGATGGCATATCAGTTTTTCATTATACAAAACAAAAGCATGTATGAAACAATGAAGTCTTAAATGTCGCACTACAGGAATAAACAATTGCACTATAATTTTACACATATTTGTGATCGTTCCCCATCATTATGGTTAGAAATAAATATAAATTGCTAAGAAATATATTTTAATTCACACATTTCATTTTTACTCCACATCTTTTAGAATCTTTTATACAATTGCACATTCTATTATTTTCCTCCTAATGCATTGATATAATTCTGTTTGTCTTTCCTAGTTATGGTATACTTTGGTAAATTATGATTATACTAAAAATTTTTATATGCCTAACCATTTGATAGTTTTTACATGTTAAAGATCTCATATAGGCACACGAAAGTAAAAGTATTTTGACACAAATCAGTGATAATTTCCCTGCATAATGTCATAACGATTAAATTAACTTTTACCAAAAATACTTTTTAAATAATCTGTATTTTTATCATTTTGTTTAGATATTAAATTTTATTATGGGCACAGTCTCCGGAAACACGACTCTAAAATTTGAGGATTTTCTTATTTATCTTTTAGATTTAATTATTGACCAATCAGCTTGCTTGAATATTTTATTTTAGCAAAACTCAAGAATTTGTGAAAAATCCTAATAAGAGCAGTTTTATTAAACTTTGAAAGAAGCGGTTTATTCTGAGATTTAGTTTTAGATTGCGATTTTTGTTTGTTATCAATCGACATACTTAAATTTTTTATTCCTGGTTGGAAAACAAATATAAACTTATTTATATTTTGATGATTTACAGATGCCTGACCATTTGATGGTTGTAGCCATTGATTTTGGCACGACCTACTCTGGATATGCATTCTCAACTATTTCCAACTTTAAACTTGATCCTTTGAAGATACACGCCAATCAAGCTTGGAATGCTGGAGGGAGACAACTGTTATCGTTAAAGACCCCAACATGTCTTCTATTGAATGGCCGTAAAGAACTAGTATCGTTTGGTTATGAAGCAGAAAACAACTATGCAGAATTGGCTTTGGATGATAAACATCATGATCATTATTATTTTAGTCGCTTTAAGATGAAATTATTTCAGAATAAGGTACGAAACATTTTTATTTTAATAATTATTATTATTACGGCACAATAACGAAGTGAAATACTATTCTGAATTGATATAGACTTCGTATTATGAAACATTAAATAAAATTAACTTGGAAATGTATGACTTAAGTATAAATAATATAATTTTTTTATTTATTTATCGTTATAGGATTTAACTGAAGAAATGCGACTGGAAGATGTGACAGGCAAAACTATGTTAGCCATAGAAGTGTTTGCGTTGTCAATTAGGGCTCTAAAAGACCATTTGGTCAAATTGCTTGATACAGAGGGAACAGTTGTTAAATCTCACGAGATCAGATGGGTGCTGACAGTTCCTGCGATATGGCCTGATAGCGCAAAGCAATTTATGAGAAAAAGTGCAGATAAGGTGTGCATTTAGTTTTGTTGACATTGCTAGTCACATATTTATGTTAAATTCAATTAATATTGTGTTGTCATGAATTGATAATTAAAACTAAATTAAATCTAATTATATGACTATAAATCGCACTTGGCATTACAAATTTATTTTTGTCTCTGATATATTAAAATTAGTTACGCCGTCTTTTAAATTATAACAATTGCGTTTTTTCATGTATTGTTATTATTTACTTTATGCACAAATCTTTGCAATTGCGTGTGAATAGAGACAAATTGTTTTATAAATGTTTTAGGGAGAGGGATTAATATGTTTAAAAAGGTACTGTTGTACAGAGAAAAAACGAAACTTATAGACATAGACTATGGCATTTAAATTGTCTAGTTTCGGTGCACCAAGTTTAAAATAATCTCGTTATATCACGGTATCATTTTTTGTTGTGTAAAGATGTTAAATACCTGCCCTAATTTTAATTCAAATAAAATTATTGTCTTGCTTTCCCGGTGTATTCTTTTAAACAAATATACTGAAAATTGTTTTATCATGTTATTAAAAATTGTTTTATCATGTTAACGGATACGTCGTGTATTTTAGTTTGTCTGAATGTGAAATTTTGACATATAAGTGTAGACTTCTATAGACGCTAAAAATATTGTGCAGGCTTCGTACAAAATGGAAAACTTTACAAAATGCAGCCCAAATATGTAGAAAAAAACAAAACACAAGTGTAAATATTCCTTAGTCTCTTCTGAAACCTTTAAAGCTCATGAAATAAAACCCACTAGTTAAAAATGTATTTAAGATGTAAGAATTGTTTACAGTGTTTAATAAGTGTGTATCATTTTGCATGTTATAAGTTCATGCTAAAATTAAATTCTAATTTTGTTATAAGGCAGGCATTGAGGACAGTAACCTGTTAATTGCACTTGAACCAGAGGCAGCATCAATTCACTGTCAGTACTTGCCGACAGAAAAACTAAAGGGCGCATCAGGAGGCTTTACGATGGCAGGCGTAGGACAAAAGTACATGGTCATTGATTTAGGAGGTTGTATATTCTGGACAAATAATAATTGCGCGTTTTCAGTTTTATTTTAACGTTTAAATTGAAACATTACATTACATAACTTCTTAAATTGGATGTATCTAGGGCTTTTTTAATGTCTTTTGCAGACTCGTCGGTTCCTTTTTAAAACTATTGTCAATAATAATAATGTCGTCCCCACAATATTAATGACACGTAAAAATTGGTAATGGATTTAATCAACATTGATAACACAAATAAGCGTTATCTTAATATAATAATAATAATAATAATAATAATAATAATAATAATAATAATAATAATAATAATAATAATACTTTGTTTTATGAGGGAGAATTCAGTTAACTACACTAATCTTCCCTGAGGTCCTCAGATTACACCAAAGAAAATAATATAGTATGTTACAGAATGCTGCATAAGTTCATCAAATTGTAAGACAATTATAAACATTGCATAGAAAATATACATGTATACTGAAAATAACGTACAAATAGATGAAAAGTAATACATTGTCCTCTTGGTCTGAAGAATTTAATAAGTAGTTATTTTAAATATTTGTTTTGAACACATTGGTGCTAATAGATTCACGCACTGAAGGTGGTAAGTTATTTCAGACTTGGGGAGCTTTTTACGTCCTACACCGACAGCTTAATGCCCTTGGTCGGACGGTAAGTTATTCCATAGTAAGGGGCTTACTATATAGTCCTTTTCGAAAACTGTTGTTATCTTTCCTTGAATTAGAACTCTCCGGTAAGAGGAGGACATTGTAAATTTCCCGCGATTTCCCTCTGCCGCTTCCGGGTATTCGTCAAGGTGCAACAACAACAAAAATCGATAGCAAATTCAAATTTGAAAGTTTTTAAATTATCAAGATGCCGTCGCGCCCAAGATATTGTAATTTGTGTTCAAACTACTGTGGAAAGATTGTGGATGGACAGAAGGTGTCTACATTGTATGCACCGTTTTCCTGTTGATAAGCGGGCATTTCGATATGGATTTTCAGATGCAAAAACGCGATACCTAAGTTTGTCTACACATAGTGGGATCAAACAATATTGTGTGGCCGTCACTTTATTGGAAGACAAGGACCATCAAAACAGCATCCATTGCCATTAATTTTTCCTAGACCAGATGGATCTTAGAAGTTGTACACCCTTTCGGTGAGAATCTTTCTACAATGATAATTGATATATTGTGAAACTAAAGACCCCCTTAATATGTATGCACTTGTTCATCAACATATGATTACCACAACAATAACCAACAATATTGGAATGTAACTAGTTTACTACATGAAATAAAAAAAAGTGTACAGAACACTTGTACAGAACGAATCAGATGTGTGTGTACAATGTACATGAACAGATTTGAGTAAGTGAGTTGGTGTTTTACGCCCTAGCAACACAATACTAAGTGTTGGTGTATTGTGGCGAGGGTTTTTTGCGTGAAAAATGAAAACTTCTTAGCGCGTATGGTTCAGCTTTAATATGCTCATTTTGTAGATCAAGAAGGGTACGCCCCCTAAAACTGACAAAAATTAAGTTTTTTTGCACAAAATCCAGGTAAAAAAAAACACTAGAAAAAATTCAACAACAACAACATATTTTTACGTCACCGACCCCCCAAACTAAAATCCTAGATCCGCCCCTGAATATGGTATCCACAGGACTTGTGTAAAGTAAAAATATATATGCTCTTCCTTTTTCAGAGAGGATGTATTTTTTTTACTGTTCACAAGCCCCTGTGGGTGATCTGATCCACTGACCAGGCAAAAAGGGGGCTAGGCATACATGTTAAGTACTGTCTTATGATGTACAGGTACAAAAGTACATGTATAAATTGAAGTGAACACAGCCGAGCCATTATGGATTGAAACAAGATGATGGATAAAATGAATTGCAATGTTTTCATATTAGGGCCATTGAGATTTCCTTTTATGGCAAGAGGGTATGGGTTCGTTTCAGAAATATATGAAAAATTTTTATTGAGTAATCTGGGGACTCATTTTTTAAACATTTGAAAGTTTTCAAAGAATTTTCATCCAGTCAAGATATTTGAATAGGAAGGTGCTAATGGCTCAACGTCCATAATAATTCGTGCTGCTCTTTTTTGCAGTTTTAAAATTCTGTTTAGTCCTTCATTACAACAACTGCACTATATTATACAACAGTAATCTATTAGTGGTATAATATATATTCATTGTCAAATAATTTTCTTATGACGCAATAATAACTCAAGATCAGTCAATATTTTATGATAGTATGTTCCTTTGTTGTGCGCGTTGTCCTCTTAACTGTAGAGTGAAACGACTATAATCAACTAATTAAATAAACGACGGTATAAAATTTCGAAATTATGCTAGCAATAAAATTCTCATATGGAAATTTTACTGCTACTAAATTAAAGTGAACCAATTGTACCGTTCTTCAAAAGATATAATTTCTTACCCGCTGCGCGTGAAATATATCTTAGGTTTTTACGAGCAGCATGTATTACCAGTTTCGTTTGGGTATTAACATGTTGCCTTCACATTGGCAAGTATTGTGTTTCAAATTGTTTCCGTCGTGAATATAGTTGAAATATAGCTTATTGGACATTAAACAAACATTTATTCAATCAGTCATTCATAACCTCTTCTTATTAACACCACATTCATCAAATATTATATTTTTTCCTGTTGTCACCTTATGTATCACACTGTTTGTTGGTTGTTTGCTTAAATGATGTTTAACGACATTTTCAGCAATTTTCAGCTATATCATGGCGTCCAGTTTTTATGTTAGGGAGAAAGCCGGAGTACCCGGAGAAAACACCCGACCTTCGGTAGGGAAACTGGCAATTCTCGTCAGTGAGACTCGAAACCGCAACATCAGTGTTGACAGACCAACTAGAACTTGACAGACGAACTACCTTAACCACTCGGCCACCGAGGCCCCGGTAGTATCTTCCTTAAATGTATATGCAATGTTCTTACATCTTGTAAGAATATGTGTATCATAACAAAAACGAATCAATAAGAACAATATAGTGTTCAACTTTGGCGAACGTACACATTTTATAACGAGACTTGGTAAAGGTAAATTATTATTTCATTAATATGATATACTTTATTTAATGTCCGATCGACTGATAGAATCATTACCATCGTTGATAGAAAAAGTCCCAAAAATGACAGTTCTGTAGACAATGTGTATTTTTCTTAACAATAATTAGCTTTAAATGGCTCCTAAATCTAATTGCAACTGGCATTATAGGTTATTTGTATATCTGAACATGTCTAAGTAAGTTTGACATCGATAAAAAATAAATGTTCTATTTAAAAATAATAACAAAAATGCCATACAATTTTTTCACAATCTCTAAATTGGTCTGTTCAAAAACTGACAATAATATGAAATTCATGGGCCGTCTCCATTAGATGTAATTTTGTTTTAAAATTCCTCTCTAAATTATATATAGGTGGAACAGCAGATATAACTGTACACGAAAAACTATCCAATGGACATCTTAAAGAACTTTGCCATGCCAGTGGAGGAGACTGTGGAGGGACTTCCGTAGACAACGCCTTTATTCAGATGATGATCAAAATACTTGGCGCTCCATTGATAAATCTTCTCAAACAGAAAGATCCGAGTGCATATTTAGATCTTCTGCGAGAATTTGAAACTGTTAAGCGTAAAATCGAAATCAACACAACTGGCATGGTAAACTTCACTATTCCATGTGCAACAATCAACTCACTTTGTGAAGAACATCAGAATGAGACACTGAATTCTATGATCCAGTCATCTCCCTTTGCAAGTACAATTGCATTGCGTGGAGACAAGATGAGAATTGATGCTAGCATAATGAAATCCTTGTTTGCAAAAACTATTGAAAATATCATTTTATTGGTGAAGAATGTATTGGAAAAGCCCGCTGCACGCAATGTTCAGCTGTTCCTTTTGGTTGGCGGATTTGCTGAGTGTTTACTTGTTCAAACTGCATTCAAAAAGGAATTTGGAAATATACGTATCATAGTTCCCGAAGAAGCTGGACTTTCTGTGTTGAAAGGAGCAGTTTTGTTTGGCCATAAATCTGATTACATAGCTTCGCGTGTCATGAGATATTCGTATGGAATGAATGCCAATGACAAATTTGATCCGAACATTCATGACCCGAGTAGAAAGATAGTGTCATTTGGCGAAGAAAGATGCAAAGGCACATTCTGCCCCATCATGTTAAAAGATAAATCTGTTTCTATAGGGACTATTGTCAAACAGAGATACGGGACTGGCCGACCAAATCAAAACAAAATGTACATTAACATTTATGCATCAGAAAACGAAAACGTTATGTACACTGACGACGAAAGTTGCATAAAAATTGGTGAAGCAGTAGTCGATATTCCTTTGCCATCAAAAGAAGAACGTTCCGTTAATGTGGAATACATTTTTGGAAATACAGAAATAAGCATGACAGCTGAAGACGTGAAACATGGAATAAAGTGTAATGCCCTTTTTAAGCTTATTTGAACTGCCTTGAAACCGCCTGTCGATATTTTATGCAGACAACGTAATTACCCTTGTTGACTTACTAAAATACTGTCTGTTGCGTACATACCGTGTTTATTAACATCCTTATCTTTTACTATTGTTTGTTCGATTGAATTTCATTCTAGATTTCTAAACGTCTGTAGAAAATAAAGAGTAGATTATTGTTCAAATGAAACTTAAAAGTAAATTAAAAAAGAAAATTGTTTGTTAGTTGACAAAAGTTGAATAGTTATGATATTTATACAAATTTATTTTCAGGTACATTTAAAAACGGCCATTTTCGGGATTTAAGGTTAAAATAAAGGACTATCATTAGCCATTTGTTGCAACTTACATTCATAATTAGAAAGAGTTTAAACTGTTTTATTAATTTCTTATGTCATTAAACCTTTATTTTAATAAAACTAATATTAAGCAGTTTCCTCAAAATGTTAAACTTTACACACGTTACATTTTGTTCCACATTAAGAAAAACTGACAAAATATCGACATTGAGTTAGTTTTAATCGTTAACATTTTGTTCGTGCATATACAAATAAAAACTCCATCTTGTTGTCGAAAACAACAAACTGGTGTTAAGAAAATATGTTCAGTTTATATTGTGAATGTCAACTGAATGTTGCTTGTCTTCTTACTAAATTGTAAAGGATTTGTTTTATGAAATGCTATCTACGCACCTTTCCAAAAGACATAAAATGGAGCTTAACAGTTTGTCAGAACAGGACATTAATAAAAACATATAGTGTTTGGAAAATTTTCAATCCTTGTGTTGAGATTTAACATATTTTTTTGCTTGTAGTCGCTTGTATATATCAGTGAGTCTCGTCAATGATACGGCGTAATGTTAGTGAAATAAAGCATATAATTGTATGAGTATTTATTATAACAATCATTAGTCACTTGGATTGTGAATTTAATGCTCAATGGTTTAGATAATTGGTTTTAAAGTCATTGCAAGGGATACTGTGAATTCGAGAATTAGTAGTGTGCAGCATAAATGTTTGCAGATTTGAATTAAAAAAAACCATCTGGCTTCAATTGAGATTATTTGAATATTTGATTTGACAAGTAGTTAAGTTGCTTAGGCATTAACCATTGATTATCGATTGATTATTGTCAATATTAATGATTATTGTCAATATTGATAATATGTGTGTCATTATATATATTTACTTTGTGGATTGGATATTTTACCTCAAATTCGAGAAAATCGTATCAATTGGAAAAAAATAAGGGACAAGTACTGGCCATCACTATATTTCTTACTAAACTCTTGTACCATACTGGGAGGCTGGGACTGCAGTACACACAGAGCAGCCTATAGTAAGTGTTGATGTATTCTGGATAGGCTTTTTTGCGTGAAAAATGAAAACTGCTCACGCGTATGGTTCAGCTTATGCTCCTTTTGTAGATCAAGAAGGGTATTTTTTTAAATCAATAATTATTTCATCGAAATATTCAGCGTTTTGAAATATGGCAGTTTTAAAATAATGAAAGGACGATTTTCCATACTAAAATTTGACCTCAATTAGAACGGAAGTGTACTTTAGGAACAATCGATTGTTGTCTACTCGAAATCCTTCGGGTGATGTCGTCTGCAGTTAAGGCGGGAAAAATCTCGCGGTTTGTCCGAATACCATAGAACGTCACGAAAGCAGACAAACATTTGTAAACATAGTAAGGTCCCTTTAGAAACAAAAATGGTTGACTTATTATGTAAAATTCCCATAGCAAAAGTCAAGGACAATTTGTAACAACTAAACAATTAGGAATATTATAAAACATGGACAGGTTATCGTATCTACATTTTGTCTACTGAATTTTCGTAATACAAAGATAAAATATAGAATAATAAAAAATGCAAGCAAACAAATTTTTCCAAGGGGGTTTGGCATTTAGTATGGTGTGTTCCCGGTTGGCGGAAAGCTTGGTCGCGGACCTTAGTGGGTGAAGTGTTTTGAGATTACCGCGCTTCTTGCACGATAAAGACTTTTAGAATTTTGAAAAAGAAAAGGCTCATTGTAGCCGCTACAGAAGTCTAAATTATCTGTCCTAACCGAATCCTCTATACTTATCAAGTGGCAGTCACAATCGTGTTATCTATGTCAACCCTACGCCTACTTTCCGTTGATTTTTGTTTGTTAACTTGTTCTCGTTCTGAATATAGCTGAAATAATGTTCGCTATACGTCAAGCAAATATCAATCACTCTTACTAAACATGTCATAAAATACTTTTAAGAAATAACGTGTTATTAACACAGCTGCAGATCTAAAGGCTATGTTCAGAACAAAACACCAAGAACATCTGCCTGTCAATGTGTTCATCCAAACGCACAAATGTATAGTGGAATTTTAAATGTCAGTAACAACGGAACACCGTAAAAATAATTTTTTCAACCAAGTACAATGAAGATCCGTTCTTAAAGAACATCTGTGTTAAGATTTTTAAAATTTTTGTCACAGAACATTGTGATTAAAAATGTTCTTGTCAGTAACCGCCCAAAAAGTTCCTAATTATTTAATTTAATAAAATTCGTGGAAAATTTAAAATGTAAATTTTTTTCATTTATAATGCAGTTGCTTATTTATATGTTGCGGTCTTTAGGCACACCTTTTGAAAAAATTATATTCATACCAATGTAGCTTTTCCACATAAAATACATCAATTTTAGTATCAACAACAGCTTTATGTTAATGGTTCAAATTGTTATAGTTGTTTTTGTCCACCAAATGTAAATACAATCTTAGTCTCTAGTTTTATTTTAGTCAAACACTATTCTTAACATCCATGGTTTATTGGGTTCGGGTTACTCACTTTCTGTTTTTGTGTGTTTGGTTTTTGTTTTATTAAAGATACCAATTTAATATGTATATTTAAATCCATATGTGTAATCGTCCCTTTAAAAATAAAACGATTTTAAATATTGTACTCAGACAAATTATAAGCAAGTCGCGTTTCATAAGCGATCATAACATACAATACGATATACAGGTCAACGTAGTACAAAGCACTAAAATATATGCAGTGTTTCATACTCATACGTATATATATTTTACAATCTCACTCTTCATTTAGGTATTTTATTCATTTATTTCACATGACCTGATTAAGACAATAAGTATTAGCAATTCAAAAACAGAACAACAATTCTAGCAGAATTTTTTGTTTGACAAAACCAAACACCAGTTGAGTTACTCGTTGTCTTATCTAGAAAACGTCAAATCCAGAAACAAAAACACTACCTACATGTATGACTCTGCGACAATGTCTGATCGTATTTGAGCGTTGGATTTCTAAAAACGATCCATGCAGTCATAGAACGTCTGAAGGGATACATTAACCTAGGTGCAACAGATCCCTGTTGGAGTAGCCTAGTAGTCCGCTGTAGCTTAATTAGTTACCATTAGTACCCATTAGAATACCTATTTAATTACAAGTCTGTTGAAAACCAAGTCCTTAAAAAATGATAAATATATTGTCAATTGAAAAATCCAATTCACAGATTGGTCTTGGTATCCGCTATAAGAAAAGGAAATCACAATCTTCGACTTTGATATGGAGGCTACAGGTTGTCAAAACCGATTTGTGATTTTCAAAAAATTGGTTTAAAAGCGTTGTGGACGTGCATGTTGTATTGCAAATTGAACTCTTCATGTCTACTTCATTTATTAGACACTCTATATAATTTTTCTGACATAGAAAAAGTGTTGTAGTGGGGCTTATCTGCTGGCACAATAACATATAGGTGATTAATATCAGACGTACCAGTCCTGTCGTTTTAGCACCTTCAAGACTGCTAAGTCTAGTGATGCCTTTGTACTCATCTACAGTTAGTTAGAATCGACCGATTCTTGTTTGAATAAATGACTTCACAGCATTTATCTATTCAGAAGGTGTCAACTCCTTGTTCCTCTTGTTCTGTCCATTTTCTGAAATAATCCTCTTTTGAATCCACCAACAGTTTTGAAGTTGAAATTTCAGTTGATGACGTATGACGCATAACAAATGATCGGGGAAACTTAGACATTTCACGCTGAAGCGGGTGAATATTGCTATTTTATTGATAGTTTACAGTAATCAATCGAATTCTCAAAATATATAATATCAAAAACAATACTTGGACTATACTGTAATGGTTAACAGTTTAACAGTGCTCGACCTATAGAGCTGTCCAGCGCGTTTCTATGTGTGTCAGATAGAGATGTCCACTTGTTGAATGGCTATCGTGTTATAATACAAAAAACCTGACCACTGACCACACTATGTGATGTGTTTGAAGAGTGCATCGCTTATTGCACGATAAAGACCTTTATAAATATGTTGACAAATAATAGAAAGCTAGTTAGAGCCGCTACAAAAGTATCAATTCATATAAAATCCACCTCACAAGTATATAAATCAATCTAATCACCAAATTGAGTTTCGAGTTTTTATATTAATTTAGCATAAAAAACATTAAATCGACATGTAATGTATTGACCAATCGTGTACTATAAGATATAAGTCACTAACTTAGTGCTAATAATGACTTTTCGCAGACATGAATCTGAACTTGTTCATTTTTATTTATCTTCGTGTTAAAATAAAAAAGTGTTACAGATGTGCTATTTAAGTGCACATGAGTAACGCACTTCGGATTATTTGAAATAAAATGTGAACCAAGATTAAAAATTTTACTACACCGGTCCCGCGTTTTGTCTACCCAAGATTAATCATGGCGCTCATCCGCAAACATATACAAAATCCAAATAATTAAGATGTTGAGAGGTTTTATGGTCACAATTAAGACAATTTAGACAATGACTATATCACTGACAGAATATTCTTGTCAAACTAAAAGTGAGACTACTGCTGTGCTTTTGATACCTTTACAGTCCACCAGCAGAAAAATCGACTTAGTGTTTGGAAATAAAATGTAACCAAGGATTAAAATACTACATATTAGTTTAATAATGTGTTATGCATATATGTATAATTACAGGTTGTACACAATACATATATAATTATTAGTTATACAGAATACATCCATACTAACATGTAAAGCATAGGCTACAATTTTTATTGAGGATTGCCAGTTTTCCTACTGAAGGTCGGTGATTTTCTCCTAGTACTCCAGTTTCCTTCAATAATATAATGTGGACTCCGTGATATAGCTGAACAAAATGCTGACAGTGGTGTTTGACATCATTCAGATCAATAAAATATAGTAATAAATGAATAAATATAACAATTGCACCGTCGCATATTAACGTTATGTACATTTTTTTTTTAAATTATTACGTATACAAGATAAGTAGCAATTAAAATTATTATTGTTTTGTTTTATTTGATCACCCGCCGTTAACGAAGTTTTAATCAGGATCTTATAAATCAGTTATACCAATCACCAAGTGTATCCAGAAAAATAAATGTAAATCAACTTGTTTAAAAATTTAAACACAATATGTGCATAAGTACATTTTTCAATCGAACTATTTTATTTTATGTGAAAATCATTTTGGTAAAACGCAACCACGTGATTTTTGATACTCGTTATGGATAAAGCGTCCTCTATTATTGTTACGTATATTCGGGTTACAAGACACAGGGGAATAGAAAGATTCATTTCGCCGTTTAACAACTGATGCAACAACAAAAACAATATTTATTGACTAATTCAACAGACATGCCGTTTTGCCGTGGGCTGCTACCTTTATGAAATATCTCAATGAAAAACTAACGCAGATAATGAAATAAAAACTAGCTGTGATTGTGATAACAAAAGTCCACTCCCGTCTCCCCCCATAGTCGGTCACATCCATTACAAAATGGCATTGTTTGCGTCAAATGTGTTTGGTAACAATGCTCAGGATAGTCAACTATATCAGGGTACCATTTTTCATTGAAATTGCTCTTGACATTATGAGATCGGCATTTTTTCTTCAACGGCGGCCATTTTAAAAATGGTGGCCATTTAAAAAAATTTAAAACCGTTGTGCACAACAAGAAATGGTATTCTATGTTTGTGCAAAGCTTCACGATGATCCCTCAAGTCGCCTTTCATAAAGTGTGGCACAAACTCTGCTAAGAAATAAGGAAACCAATATTTAAAAAGACATTTGTTATGAAAACAAATGTAAAGGTCTTTCCCATTATAGTGTTAAATATGTGGGTGCCATGAACATTTTGTATGTAGCTAAATACAAAATGTCACTACCAGTCATGAAAATTAGTCATATGAGTAATGGTTGCTAAGGACTTTTATGATCGTTGCCAGGCACAAAATGTCACTTCAAGTTGTAAAATGGATTTTTTCAGTAGTTCATCATCTTGATTCTAAAACCATATGGTTGCCAATGACTTGTTTATAATGTTTACCTTCTTGCTATGGTTTGACCTTGACCCACGACCTTTGATCTTGGACTCAAATTGAAGAGCCTTTACTACTGATCACTTCAGGTATCCATGGTTACCTCTATTATCTCTAACTGTTTTCAACTAATAAGTCAAATACCACTTCTGAACTTTGACCTTGAGATTTTCTTTAGGTCATGTCACACAACAACAAATGGTGAAGACCCAAAGTACAATCGACTTCAGGTTTGCGAGTTTTGGTGATAACTGGAGTCGTTGAATCTTTTAAAGTATACCGCTCGCCTCCACTCGACACAATTTTTGGCCAAATTAAGGCACAAAGCTGTCTCAAAAGTTAACATGTCTTACTTTTCATTTTTTCTCTATATATTATAGTTTCTGAGTTATGATAACAAGGTTTTCGGTGATTGGCCAGATAACTCTCTAAAGAAAAAGTTTTCGGTGTCGCAGGGTAAACACCGAAAAGATCTTAAGTGTAAGTTACTTGATATAAAAGATCAAATTGATATTTCGCGAACTCTTTTTTACAGACGCGGAGGAAAAAAATAATAATCAAAAGAAATACAAAAAGTTCTTCCCACTTGAAGTGGGAAAGGCCGTAATAATAATAATCAGAAGAAATACAGAAAGATCTTCCCACTGGAAGTGGGAAAGACCATAATAAAAAGGTCTTTCCCAGTATAAAGTCAGAAAATAGGTGGATGCTATGGACTCTATGTCTGTTGCTAATTACAAAATATCACTAGCAGTCATGAAAATTAGTTACATGAGTAAAGCAAGTGGTCCCTATTTACACCATATATAGTTGCTAAGGATTTATATTTCGTCGCTATGGACAAAATGTCACTTCTGGTTGTCAAATAATTTATTTTAACTTAAGTACCTCATTCTATTTCTAAATAAATATGGTTACTAAGGACTTTTTATAATGTTTTCTTGTTGCTATGTGTGACCTTGACCCATGACCTGTGACCTTGGGCTCAAATTCAAGCCCTTTTACTACTGATCACTTAAGGTATACATTATCTCTAACCGTTTTCAAGTTTTAAGTCTAAAACCAATCAACCGAAACATGTCAAGGGCAATAACTCTAAAACGGTTCACTGAACAGTTTCGGACATAAAAGACCAAATGAAGGTCTCAATGAGAGTATTTTTCCAATTTATTTTCTGCTTCTATGTTTTAAGGTTTTCGAGTTATAATGATAACAAGATTGGAGGCCTTATGGCACAAAGTTGTCTCAAACGTTCCCTTACATTTCTCACTTATCAGTTTTTTATAGTTTCTGAGTTGTTCTGATAACAAGGTTTCTGTGTTTGGGCCGATAACTCTGTATAGAAAAAGTTTTCGTTGTCGCAGGGTTAACACTGAAAAGGCCTTAAGTGTATGATACTTGGTATAAAAGATCAAAACGATATGTCGCGAACGCTTTTTTACACACGCGGCGAGGTAGAAAAAATAATAAAGAAAAAAAAATACAACAAGGTCTTCCCACTGGAAGTGCAACAGACCTTAATGAAGGGCCATGTCTTCAAAGAACAAATGAAAAGCTTTTTTCCAGTATAATATAGTCATTAAATATGTGGACTTTATGTATTTCGCAAATTACAAAATGTCACTAGAGGTCATGAAATTTAGTTATTTGAGTAAAGCAAGTGGTCCCTATTTAAACCATTTATGGTTGCTAAGGATTTTATGATCGTTGCTAGGGACAAAATGTCACTTCCGGTTGTAAAATACCTTTTTTACTTACGTATTTCATCCTGATTTTAAACATTTGTGGTTACTAAGGACTTTTTATATTGGTGACCTTTTTGCTATGGTATGACCTTGACCTATGACCATTGACCTTTGGCTCAAATTGAAGCTTTTTTCTTACTGAGCCCGGTTCCATAAAACATCTCAAATTTGAGGATTTCCTCAACTCGAAAATTGACCAATCAGATTGCTTGAAAATTCAAATTTGAGGAAAAACTCAGATATTTGAGGAAAAACTCAGATATTTGAGGAAAATCTCAATTTGAGAAGTTTTATGAAACCCAGGCCTGATCACATTAAACCTATATGTTCACTATATTATCTCTAGCGGTTTTCAAGTTGTAAGCAAATAACCGATTAACCGAAACGAGTCAAGGGCTGTAACTCAAGAACGGTTCATCGCATAGTTTCGGTCCATGTACCAAATGAAGGTCTCGATAAGATCAATATTCTCTGCTTCTTTCTTTTATGGATTATTAATTATAATGCTAACAAGACCTATGGTACCTTTCAACTTTTGACCTTGACATTTTTAAATGTAATGTTTGTCACTTGGGATCAATGGTGGTAGTCCCAAGTATCTAGGACGTTTTTGAGAAAAAATTTTGATGTGTTGCGACATTTTGCAGGTCAAAAACACGTAAACAGGAAGTTGAATAGAAACAAATTTGCGTCAGAAATTATTGGCATAGGTCCACCGGCATTTTGTACACTTCCTATTTTAAGACTCAATTGCGGTTTCTGAGTTTATCTGGTAACAAGGGTTAACGGTGTTGGGGAAGATAACTCTGTTACTAATAATAGATCGGTTTCACAGGGTGAACTGAGTCATCTGCCAGTATGACCAATTAATGGTATCAAGTATCAATATTATATGTCACGACACTTTTTATCAAACGTCGACGGAAAAGAAAAAAAAATAATTGAATCTCTATTTACTCTGAGAACAAATGAGAGGGTCTTTCCCACTGTTCCTCTAAATTCAGAAAATACATATGATGCAATGGGCTTTTGTGTCTGTTGCTAAGCACAGAATGTCACTTGCAGTCATAAAAATGAGTTATTTGAGTAAAGAGAGTGGTTCCAAGCCAAAAATAGATGGTTGTTAAAGACTTTTATGCCCATTGATCTGGACAAAATGCCAATTCTGGTCATGAAATACATATTTCAATAAAGAACATGATTCTGATTCTAAAAATATATGGCTTTTAAGGACATTTTATAACAGTTACCTTGTTGCTACTGTATGACCTTTACCTATGACCTTTGAGCTTGACTCAAATTGAATCTCTTTTCATACTAATCACTTTTAACCTATATGTTTACTATATTATCTCTAACGGTTTTCAAGTTATAACGAAAAAGAACGATGCACAGAAACGCGTTAAGGGCTGTAACTCGAAAACGGTTTATCGCACAGCTTCGGACCAATGTACCAAATGAAGGTCTTGATAAGAGGAGTATTTTTTTCCTTTATTGTCTGTTTCTATCTTTTATGGAATCAGATATAGTGCTTAAAAGACCTATAGTGACATTTGACCTTGACATTTTTTAATGTAATATATGTCACTTAGGATCAATGGTGGTGGTCCCAAGTCTCTATGACTTACAGTTTTCGAGAAAGCACAAAATATCACTTCCAGTCATAAAATGAGTAATTTGAGTAACGAATGTGGTCCCGATCCAAACATATTTTGGTTGCTAAGGACTTTTATTCCCATTGCTAGGGACAAAATGTCACTTCCGGTCATAAAATCACATATTTCAGTAAAGTATACCATTCTATTTATAAAAATATCTGGTTACTAAGGACTTTTGACAAGAGTTACCTTGTTGCAATGGTATAATCTTGATCAATGACCTTTCATTTTTGGCTAACATTGAAGCTCTTTCCCTACTGATCACTTAAACCTATATGTTTACTTTATTATCTTTAACCGTTTTCAAGTTGTAACAAAAAAACCGATAAACCGAAACGAGTCAAGGGCTGTAACTCGTATCGAAAAGCTTCGAGCCAAATGTGCCAATGAATGTCTCAATAAAAGGAGTATTTTTCCTATTTATTGCCTGCTTCTATCTTTTATGGTTTATGAGATACAGTGCTAACAAGACCTGTGGTGAACTTTGACATTGACTTTTGACCTTTGACGTTGGCATTTTTACATGTAATATATTTCACCTAGGATCAATGGTCGTGGTCCCTAGTCTCTAGGACTTGGGGTTTTCGAAAACAAAATGTTTACAAGTTGCTACATTTTTTGGATCAAAAACGCGTAAACAGGAAGTCGATTGAGAAACAAAAATGTGCATGTTAAATCATCGCCATATGGCGGCCTACATTTTGTACACTTTAGATTTTGAGTATCTGTTACGGTTTCTGAGTTTATCTGCTATCAAGGTTTTTGGTGTTGGGGCAGATAACTCTGTTAATAAAAATAAAACGTTTTCACAGGGTGAATCAGGTCGTCTCCTGGTATGAGCGATTATAGGTACCAAGTATCAAAATGATATGTCGAAACACTTTCTGGCAAACCCACTTGGAAATTGGGGAAGACAAAGTAAAATAATAATAATCATAATCATAGGAAATACAAGAAGGTCTTTCCACTGTAGTGGGTAAGACCTTAATAATGAAAGGTCATTTGTTAAATTTTTCTAAAAACAATGAGAAGGTCTTTCCCACTGTCCCTCTAAAGAAAATATATGTGATGCTATGGTGTTTTGTGTTTTGCTTAGCACTTTATGTCACTTCCAATCATAAAAATTAGTTTTTTGAGTAAAGAAAGTGGTCCCGAGCCAAAAAAGATATGCTTGTTTAGTACTTTTATGCCCGTTGCTAGGAACAACATATTTCGATAAAGTACATCATTCTAATTATAAAAATTTATGGTCAAAGGACTTTTTATACAGTTTCTATGGTATGACCTTGACCAATGAGCTTTGACCTTTAACTCAAAGTGAAGCTCTTTTCCTGCTCATCACTTTATGTTTACTATATTATCTCGTTTTCAAGTAGAAACCAAAAAACCGATTAACCAAAACGCGTCAAGGGCTGTAACTCGAAAACAGTTCTGAGTTTATCTGCAAACAAGGTTGACGGTTGTCGGGTAGATACCTCTGTTACTAAAAACAGAACGGTCTCAGTGTGACACAAGGCATCTCCTTGTATGATCGATTAAAGTTACTAAGGATCAAAATAATATGTCGAAACAATTACTGACAAACCCGTTGGAAATTAGTAGAGAAAAAAAAATAATTACATTACTATTTGTTCTGCGAACAAGTGAGAAGGCCTTTTCAACTATTCCTCTAAAGTCAGATAATATATGTGATGCTTTGGAATTTTGTGTCTTCCTAATCACAAATAGTCTCTTCCACTCATAAAAATGAGTTATTTGACTACAGAAAGTGGTCCCGAGCAAAACATTTATGGTTGCTTAGGACTTATTTGCTCGTTGCTAGGGACAAAATGCCACTTCCGGTATTTCAGAAGAGTACATCATTCTGATTCTAAAAATATATGGTTGCTGGGGACTTTTTATAATAGTTACAGTACTTGCACCCGTAAACGCAACACTTTGAACGATTGATAACCGATTGCTAACAGATTTTGCAACGCTGACGGATCGCTGACTGATTGAGGAAGAATACATCCGTCCAAAATTATGAATCCGTCATTACCTTTAACCGTCAGCGATCAGTGCAATCAGTCCAATCAGTGCGATCCAGAATCCGTCATTTAATTATATGCATAAATCGGTCAGTTTATTGACGATACGTATAAATTAATAATTTAAAGATAAAACGAATTCTGTGTCTATTATATATTATATATGCATTTATAATAAAATAAACGCAAGTATTCAAAAGAAAAGTTAATACAATGTCTCGTTCTAAAAAAAATTGATAAACATATTTAAAGAAAAAACTATTTTTTTAACAATCATATCACTTTATTATTGCATTCTGATAACAATTAGTACAAAGCGTATATTTTAAGAAAAAACTATAATAATTTTCTTTATATTATATAATGAAGCAAATTTCTTTAAGGCAGGACATATCTGCGGGTCGAGTCCTGTAAACCTTAAAAAAGACTTCGATTTAAGGCACATCAGATACGAGGTAAATGTTTTATTTTCGTAATCCATTATTGATTCTCTTTCTTATTTCCGCGACTCGTGATAACGGCCTATTTTATTTTCTGCGACCTGTTACATGTATATTTTTGTAGTATATTAAGCTGACCCGACTCCCCCAATCAGGTACAGATTTATTTCAAATTTAGGAAAGGACGTGGACTCCTTTTGACATCATTACTAGTTACTTAAATAAATGTATGCCTGCATTGTCCATCAAAGCACATTGTTTATGGTAAAATATACAGCGATTCTTGTCGCAAGTTTTATTTGACAGATTTTGGTCCCTTGACTGAGGTATAGGGGTAAAATCAGCTCAGCAAAATTGTTCAATTTTTGAGATTAACACCAAATCTGGACGAAAACGTGTTGATTGGAGGGTATTACTTAGAAGAACCATAAAAAAGTATAGAATTAAGCATAGTGTAATTTTGAATAGCTTATTATGATGGCAATGTCAAAAGAGTTATGCAATTTAGTATCCAATATGGCGACCTACTCAGAAATAACAAAACAGAAACAAAAACCAAAAACATCCGACGAAAACAACATGTCTAATGTATCCGACGAAAACAACATGTCTAATGTAAAGCATGTGTTTGTAATGGAAAATGATGTCTTTGGTTCAAATCCTAATCGAACTATCACAAAAACTCTGTGGTTAACAATAGATGAAATGTACAGGGTGGTCGTTTTATCATTAGTGGTTACTACAGTGGTCAGTGACAAAATCCCTGCTAGATCTATTACAGGGCTCCAACGTATCCGAGGTCTTTGGCGCATATACCTCGACACCGCAAGTGATCGTGAAACTCTGCTGTCCAAAGGTCTAGAAATTAGAGGGAAAACAATAATAAGTTTGTACTCTAGAAACCCACGAGTCACCAGAAATGAAAATGTGCTTAATCAGAGCACTTGAACAATATCAGTGCAAAGTAGTCAACCATTTTAGACAGAGGTTGCGATTGTCATCCTACCATGCGTAGTTACAGAGGAACTGTCGTAACCCAAAAACTTTAACGTAGTCGATGGACCGTGAAATTGAGGTCAAGGTCAGGTGACACCTACCAGACAGTCATGTACTAGTCATCAGCAACCTATACACCAAATATTGTCATCCTACCATGCGTAGTTACAGAGGAACTGTCGTAACCCAAAAACTTTAACGTGGTCGCTGGACCGTGAAATTGAGGTCAAGGTCAGGTGACACCTACCAGACAGTCATGTACTAGTCATCAGCAACCTATACACTAAATATTGTCATCCTACCATGCGTAGTTACAGAGGAACTGTCGTAACCCAAAATCTTTAACGTAGTCGCTTGACCGTGAAATTGAGGTCAAGGTCAGGTGACTGACTGGCAAGTACTCATCATAAGCTACCTCTGGACCAAATTTGATGGACCTAGAGCTTGGGCTTACAAATATATGAAGCAAGATGTCAAGTGGTTACGCCTCTGCCGCCGGATTCCCATACATATGTCTCGCCTCCAGCGACTTTCGTCGCAGGCGAGACAATAAAAACTGAGTTCACAGACATGCATACACATGAATATGTCTATTTATATATATGTTTATACATTTTTTGTCAAACACTACTATTTGTTAAAATATGCACATACTTTTTTACTATTACTATCAGTATGTCTGAGATGTTTGAAGTATGTAAAACTTAACTTAAGAAATAAAAACCAAAAATTAAAAGATAAATGTAAAAAAGTAATAATTAACTTAAACACCTCCATGATAAGTTATGTGTTTAAATATATTCACGTTAAAAACATAAACCGTTTTAAAATAAAACTTAAAACAACTATAAACATACCTTTTTTACAACGATATGGCTAGGAGACATTTTCATCTGTGTACTGTTAACTCTAATGGGTTACAGCAAACTGCAAAAAGAAATAGATTAATAGAATGGACAAAAACAACAAAAATGTGATAGATTATTGATACAATAAACCCATTTCACAGAACAAATCGAAAATGAAATAAAATCTCAATTTGAAGGCACAATATTATTAAGTAACGGAGTAAGCAATGCTAGGGGAGTAGCAATTTGGATAAGACCTAATCTTAATCACTCAATCATTGATTATCACCACGACTCTGAGGGAAGAATCGTGTTAGTAAACGTTGAAATAGATGACAACATATATTGCATTTGCAATATATATGCTCCCAATAATACAAAAAAAAGAAACTCCTTTTTTAAAAATGTCACAAACTTTGTAAATACCTACAGCTTAGGTCAAATTCTAATTAGGGGGGACTTCAATGATTGTCTTACCTGTAATGACACTAAAGCACAAGTTGTAAATAGAAGTAAAAAGTTTGATAAACCAGTGCATGGTCTAAAAACAATGATAAAATCACTTAAATTAATAGACATTTGGCGTGAAAACAATCAAACAAAAACCCAATATACCTGGCGTAGAAAAAATAAAACAACAACTAGAATAGACTATTTTCTTGTCGGCACTGAAATATATAAAAATTGCTTATCATGTGACATTAGACCAATTGTAATTCAATATACTGACCACAACAGTGTGTCACTGAAATTAAATATAAATAGAAACATAAAAGGAAGAAGGGTATTGGAAACTTAATACTAGCATACTTCAACATGAGGATTATAAAAATATGATTTGTAAACTCATCAAAAAATACACAACTCGTATCAAACAAAATAAATATGAAAATCTTGATACCCTATGGGATAACTTCAAAGTTTAAGTTAGAGATAACACAATAAACTACTGTAAAGTCAAGTCAAAATCAAAAAAAGATGAAATTAATCAACTGGAATCTAAACTCAATAAAATTGATGTAAAAATACATCAAGTAATCAATAATAAAAATGAAAATAGTTTTGAATTAGAAAAGGAAAAAAATAGAAAAAATATTAGAAATACTATACAATGAAAAGGCTAAAGGGAGTCAAATAAGATCAAGAGTAAAATGGTTTTAAGAAGGAGAAAAAAACAACTCATTTTTTCTCGGATTAGAAAAAACAAGACAAAGTAAAAAATACCATTACTCAACTTTATGACAAAAACAATAACGTAACATTTAACCAAGAAGAAATGTTAGACTTATAAGTTAACTATTATTCAAATCTGTATTCAACAAAAAGACCTAACCTGACCCAAATAAAAGAATATATAGATCAATTAGAAAATATTAAAACAATCCCTGTAAGAAGACAGTCTTTTATGTGAAAAAGAAATTACTGAAAAGGAATGTACTGAATCAATTTTCCAAATGAAACTTAACAGAGCTCCCGTTAAACGTAAAATTTTATCGAACTTTTAGGAAACACATAAAAAATCTTATCATACCAGTTTTTAACTTTTGCCTGGAAAAGGGGGAATTAACTAATTCACAAAAAATAGGAGCAATCTCACTCATATACAAAAAGGGGGACCCATTATCTTTAGACAATTATATTCTAGACCTTAAATTGTTATTCTATGTACTGGCACAAAGATTAAAACCTATACCTCCCAAAATTATACATACTGACCAAAAGGATATGTTAAAAATCGATATATCGGATTTAACATAAGACAAATTCAAGATGTGATTGATCACCCAGAGAAATTTAATGTTGATGGTGCAATTTGATTTTGGATTTTACAAAAGCGTAAGATTCCCTGGAATGGGATTTCATGATAGAAAGTCTAAAAAAATTTGGCTTTAAAAAAAACTTTGTAAATTATATAAAAATTTTATATACTAATATAAAAGGGTGCATACTAAATAATGGGTGGATTTCAAAACAGTTTACGATCCTACGTGGAATTCAACAAGGGTGTCCAGCCTCTTCTATAATATTCGTTTTAGCAGTAGAGATCATGGCAATGAAATTAAGAGAAATCAAAAATTTAAAAGGTATTGAAATCAAACTAGATGGAAAGACTCACTCTTTAAAAATATGTCAATTAGCTGACGACACAACTTTATTTCTGAACTCTTTAAAAGATGTAACTCTTGCTATGAACATTATTGAAATTTTTGGAAGTTTTTCGGGTCTTATACTCAATCGAAATAAAACAGCAGCATTTGGATAAGGTTCTCTTAAACATACAAAAGACAAATTTGAAAATAATGAACCCAATAAAAGCATTGGGATATTACTTTGGATATGACACAAAATTATGTCAACATCTCAATACTGAAAAGCAATTAGAAAAATGTGAACAAATTTTAAACAATTGGAATAAAAGGAAACTTACTTTGATTGGGAAAATAACAGTAATCAAATCTCTTATCATACCATACCTTACCTACATTGCCTAAATACATGGTAATTCCAAATGATATATTGCAAAAATTCAAAAATATTATTTACACATTTATTTGGAATGGTAAAAAAGATGGAATAAAACGATCAGTATTATGCAGTGACATACTAGATGGGGACTAAATATGATAGACATTGAAAATTTATAGAAGCAATAAAAATTAAATGGATACTAAGACTACAGGAAAGCAAAGTTGAAAAGGATAACTGGTCTATAATACCCAATTTTTATTTTAACAAATTTGACAAAAATTTATTAATATTTGAAATGAACATAAAATGTATAAAGATGTTAGAAAAACATACATTTAATACACTACCTCTGTTTTATAAAAACGTAATAAAAACATGGGTTTCTGTGAAAGGAGGTCAATCAAAAAATCCAACTGACTTTCTTACTATAAGAAAAGAACTTAAGACCAATTATCCCTAAGCACCAAAATAACTGGGACATGACATGTCTCAGATTTTGCTGATTTTAATTTCATAAGTTGCAATTGACCATTGGAGCATAAAAATGATGACTGTTTGTTATGATTGACCTTGGTTGCCATGGTAACTGAGGCGGTCATTTTTTATCATTTCTCATACTGCGAAATAGCCAATATTCAATTCCCAATTTGTTATTCAAAAATCAATGCATATTCAATATTATGTTTTATTTGCTTAATTCAATACCTCATTGACAATATTCAAAACAGTTTCAAGACTAAACATAAATGTGTAGTCAGAACGAGGCTATTCAATATGTCAAGAAATCATGCATTTTTTCTGGAATTTTTCTACTAAAAAATTACCATTTTTGCCACTTTACTGACTCCATTTTCAGAAAATGCACCAATCACAAATACTCATCATGAATATAATTACATAAATTGATGATTAATATTCAAAACTTATTAAAATCTCAATGGGGTAATAAAAGATGTCTATAGAAAACACTGTCAAAGATGGTTACCATGGTAACTTGTGAAAAAAAGCCATTTTTGTATTGTTCAATTTCCATGAAACTACTGTTTCTCTTAGTAATAAATTAAATCATCCTTAATTATTATTTTTAACAGACATACTATAAACTTAAAATGACATTGAAATCATTTCAGGGTACAGTGTCTCAAGGTCAAGGTCAACTAAAAATTGAACTTTCAAATATGAAACTCTCGAAGCAAAATCAATTTTAAGTGACCTTGGGAACAACACAAGTGACCTTGAAAGTTTTCTAAGGTCATACTATGTTGTAAAGATCCTTTTAGGTACATATGAGGACAACAATTGTTATCTTGGCTCATATTAGAAGTATGGTCATACATGTATTTAAATATCGAAAAATTGCCGTTTTTGTTTTATTACCATGGTAACCAACTTTAACAGTGTTTTTAAAGACATTTTTTCTTACCCCATTGAGAGTTTTAAAATTTTTGAATATTAATCATCAATCTATGTAATTATATTCAGGATGATTATTTGTGATTGGTGCATTTTCTGAAAATAGAGTCAGAAAAGTGTCAAAAATGGTAATATTTTTTACCAAAAATTATAGAGAATAATGCACTATTTCTTTACATGTTCAATAGTCTCAGTCTGTTCACACATATACTTCAAGTGTTGTAACTGTTTTGAATATTGTCAATGAGATATTGAATTAAGCAAATAAAGAAATGCTATTGAATATGAATCGATTTTCCCCTGAAAAATTGGGATTTGAATATTGCCCTTTTCACTGTATTTTAATCGGCCCAAAATGGCCGCCTCCGTTACCATGGCAACCGAAGTCAAATCATAACAAACAATAATTATTTTGTGGTCCAATGGTCAATTTCAACTTATAAAATGAAAATCAGCTAAATCTGAGACATGTCATGTCTCACCCTATATACAAATCCTTTGATCCTTAAGGAGAATTAGTGTTAAACACCATTAATCAATCAATCAATCAATATTTAATAACTGGATTAAAAGTGATATTCTATATGTAAATGATATCACTGATGAAAAAGGACAAATTTCAGAAAGAGTAATTCTTAATAAACTAAAAAATAAACAAAACTGGATACGCGAATTTCATAAAATTTGTACTGCAATTCCAAAACATTGGAAAAACATACTGTCTGAAGAATCATCTTTTAAAACAAATGTAAAAATAAACAGAAAACAAAATCTAAAAATATTCTATACATGTTACCTAGCTAACGATATGTGTAACAAAGATATATATAAAAAATACTACGCACCCATAGTAACAAGGCCTCTTATTATGGAATAAGATTTTCCAGAAAAATTATCGAACTGTAGATACTTTTCAATTTATAAAACAATATGTAGAATTACATAAGTATAAAATATTTAGATGGAAATAACTACACTTTATACCACCATGTAACTACCTCTTGTGGCAATGGAAAATAAAACCTAATAATCACTGTATACTATGTAAACAAGTAGATGATTATCAACATTTCTTTATGACATGTAATTTTGTTCACAAGTTTTGGACCCAAATTAAAGAAATTTTGATATATTTCAACATAGATGAACACATTTTTGGATACAAGATTGCAGATGAATGTTATTATGGGATTAATTTGCTATTAACCATCATAGGGTTCTCAATCTACAAAGCAAACTATCTATCAAATCAAAAAGAAAGAAAAATAGACGTATTTCATACATTCAGAAATGAATTGTTAACTTTAACCGACATAACAAAACTTTCCAAAATTAAAAAACACCTATTGCTAAAATTATTCAACAATTTGAAAGCTATTTACTTTACGGACGACCAACGCAAAGAAAAATGCGGCTGAAAGTTATCCGGTGATGAAAAAAATTTCCCTCTGCTGCTCTCATGATCGCTGTACGGGGCGCATAAAACGTGCAAAACGCACAATGACCGAACGATCAACGCACATATACCTGATGAACGACGTACAGTTAACGGACTTCAACGTACTAGTAACGGATTTGTACCGCACAAAACGTACACGCAGCGTACACTTACGTTACATCCGCTGCATGTCCGTTAGTAGTCCGGCCGTAAATCAGGTCCACCGGGAAAGAAGGGACTTGAACCGGACAAGTACAGAATAAGGAACGTACGAGTAACGAACAAAACGCATACCAGCGCATGGTTACCGTACATCTGACGGACAACTTTATCCGGTGCTGTACGTTCCAAATTTTGAACATGTTCAAAACTTTCCACCGAACGGAACGAACACCGCCGGACATCGCCGGACAAGAAGCATAAACGCCGCATGATAAACGGAAAAGAAACGCATGCGAACGGACACGGACGGATTGAAAATTTTGTTATGCGTTGGACGTCCGTTAACGCTATACGGTGTAGTGTGACTGAAGCTTAAAGTACATCCGTGTGTATCAAATATTACAGTGAAACAATGCTTCACTGAATCTTTTTTGTTACTTTACAGTAAAACAACAATTATACTGATCTATGTGTGTAAAAAGATAATTTTTTTTCCATTGATAGATATTTCACAGAACTTTGGTTATTTTACAGTTAAAATTAAAATATTGATATAAATGTATATAGAAGACAATGGGGTATCTTGGAGAATGCTGTATCTCAGATACAATTTGTTAACACCAATGTGATAATAAAAGTTATTTGGTTGAAAAAAAAGTTTTATTTGACAGGCAATAAAAGTAGTTAAAAAAGTATACAATTACGCTAGATTGTTTCATTTATTTCATAGCGTCCAATTTTTATTGGGGGTGGGGTGGGAGGAAGCCGGAGTACAGATTAAAACTGACAATCTTTGTCAGAGTCGGGTACACCCTATTTGCAGTCGTTCGAAAATCTGCAACCTGTTGACTGGATTGTGATAACTAGTAGATGACTAACCAATCAGCCACCGAGGCCCCAATAACGCCGGGGAGAAAAGTCTGCGAATAGTGCAGTTAAGCATAAAAATGTGTAACAGATAGACACGTTTTATAGTACGAAATAGTAATTTTTGAACAAAACGTCATTAATTCTTTAGATCTATGAAGATCTATTTCAACATTGGCTTTGCAGTTATATCGATAAAGCAGAACCTTTTCAAAACTTGCCTTTTAAAAAAGTGTCAATCAATTTGAACACTAACTTATTTCATTGATTGATTGATTGATTGATTGATTGATTGATTGATTGATTGAGTGTTTGCTTTTTTTCTCCAGAGAGAGTATTTCAGCTTTATTCACGACCAAAAAAAGTTAAAAATCAATTAGATTTGTTTGTTTGTTTGTATGAATATTATTTAACGCCACTTTCAGCAATTTTTCAGCTATATCATGGCCTCCAGTTTTTATTGGATGAGTAAGCCGAAGAACCCGCAGAAAACCCCCCGACCTTCGGTAGGAAAACTGGAATCCTTGTCAATTTAGTCGAATGCACCTTGCCCAGAGTGAGACTCGAACCCTCAACCTCAGTGTTTACATACCACGTGATCGATAGTATATAAACTACAATAACCACTCGGCCACCGAGCCCCCCTCAATCAATTAGAGAAAGATGGACAAAGGGCAAAAATTTTGAATTCCACTGGACAAATATGGGCTATGGGTAGGGGCGGAATATTTACCTTTTTAAGCATACACCTTTTCTAAATCTACAAAAGAGATCCTCTCTAAACACGTCACTATGGTTCGCGGCAATTCTAATATGACCTGAACCACACACACACACACACACACACACACCCAAAAACACGAGAGGGCATCACATGTCTGCCAGCTGAGTACGTGCTGGACCTAGTAACTAATTTCAAATACTTCCGAAGAAAACCATTTATACTTATTTATCATTAAATATCGAATGACTAAAACAGACATCGCAAAATAAACAAATTGTGACGGCTAAAATGCGAAAGCAGAATTGATTTTTATATTACGGTTACATGTTCGCATCTTTAACTCGTAGGCTTCTATATACAAACGTGTTTAGTACCTTATTCTTTATTTGCGATTTAATTCTGTGTACATTTATGTGACACAATGAGATAGTGAATAAAATATATAAATATATGTTTTCGCTTTTGTCGTAAATCTTATTCAGTATTATACAGTATTATACACCGGAATTCTTAGGAATTATGGCACAGAAAGAAAACTGATCAATCCATGACAAATGATCTTTTTAAGCGTTTATACTAAAACACCTCAACATCGGTGGTTAAGGTAGCAGTAATCTATTATTGATCACCGAGTTGTCTGTTCGACCCTTACAGCGAATGGGTGTGCTAGACTCATCCCTAAATTTGCAAAGACCACCAGTTTTCCTGTCGAAGGTCTGCTGTTTCGTTGGGTACTCCAGCTCTTCCCTATAAACACTCGACGCCATATTAAATAGACTAATAATATTTTTGAAAATAGTGTTAAACAAACTTCAAACATACATACAAATAATGCTAACGCAATTGCGCGAAGAGAACAAAAATGCAACTACGATTCCGCCTTCACCTTTATTCGTCATATATCGCTTTTTCCGATATAAAAAATTTCGACAAATACGAGATGTACGCCTTGGCACGAGAGGTCAAATATTTTTTGAATTCATTTTTTGTGGGTTTTTTTCATTTCTTTTTTTTTATTATTATTAAAATGACACTATGTGATGTTTATATTCCGTCACAGATAGACTGGGGGGAATTTCCATTTATCATTTATAACTTTAGACTAGACTTTTCCGCTTTAAAAAAATTTGAAGTCAAATACGAGATGTACGTCTTGGCAAGCGAGGTCAAATATTTTTTTCAGTCAGTGTGTGTGAGTGTGTGGTTTTTTTATAATTTACTTTATTTTAATTATTTTGTTAATAAAATGACACTATGCGATGTTTATATTTTGTCACAGATGCATTAGTTATAGATTGTGGAATTTCCATTTATATCATTTATAACTTTAGACCAGTTTTAGCCTTATTATATGGTAAAACAAGAAATAAATGAGGACATAACAGTTGCCATGTTCATACTTCAAATATTTGCGAATGAAACGAATTTTCACATTTCGAAATATTAATTTCACTTACCGGAAGTTGAATGGACGGATTGGAGCGATCAGTCCCAATCAATCCGTCAGATCAGTCAAGTTCCAAATCCGTCAATTGACGGATGGACGGATTGAAAATGATCTGACGGATTGGGAAAGAATTGACTGATCTGACTGATTGATAACTGATTGCTGACGGATTTTGGAACGCTGACGGATCGCTGACGGATTGCTAAAAGTATTACGTTTTCAATCTCAAGTACTGTACTTTGTTGCTATGGTATGACCTTGACCTATGACCTTTCACTTTTAGCTCAAATTGAAGCTCTTTTCCTACTGATCATGTTATTGTTTGTTTATTATATTCTTTCTAACCGTTTTAACCAAAAATTGATTTCCAAAACGCGTCCAGGGCTGTAACTCGAGAACGTTTCATCGCACAGCTTCGAGCCTATGTACGAAATGAACGTCTCGATAAGAGGAGTATTTTCCCTATTTATTGTCTGCTTCTATCTTTTATGTTTTATGAGGAGCTAACAAAACCAATGGTGACCTTGACCTTGACTTTTGACCTTTGACCTTGACATTTTTTAATGTAATATGTCACTGAGGATTTTGAGAATCGGTTAAGGTTTCTGATTTTATCTGCTAACAAGGGTTTACCGTGTTGGGGCAGATAACTCTGTTACTATAAATAGCTCGGTTTCAAGGGGGGAACAGTGTCTTCTTTCAGTTTGACCGATTAATGGTACTAATGATATTATGCGACACTTTTAGCAAATAACGGTGGAAAAAAGAAAAATTATGAAACATTAAACGGTTGAACATTTAAGGGTCTTTCCACATTAATTTAAACTGCCTATTACGTTTTGAAATTAAAAATAATTTAAGTTGTTTCGACGCGTCTAAATTTAATCGTAATTAAATACAAATAAATCTTCCACAGAAAAGTCAATTTAAGATCTTAATAATTAACAAAAGGTAAACAATTAGGACATGACATGTTTTTGATCGCGAGGGAATTCAAACATTATAAATATTACAAGTTGACAGGTTATGACTTCGTGATAAATATTTTCTAATTGTTTTTGTATTATTTGCTAAAAAGTGACATTCTAAGAAAGAGAACTCCTATAAAATTGTGATGAAATGTCCCGCGACATGTCTTAATTTACTCATGATTATAAATAGAACATTTTAGAAAGAAAAATCATTTCAATATCTATGAAAATAGCAAAGGTCAAAAACTAGTACGTGAACTTGACCTTGTGCACATTTTCAAGGTCAACTGTTATTATGGTTTTTGGTGAAGACTCCATTACTCTACTATTAATACTTTATGAGCTATGTATGTAAAATTAATAATTACTTATTTAATGGGAGTTAACTCGTATTTTATTAAGTCAAATCCTTTCCCCTAAATGTGACAACTTACATCTTTACAATGCCAACATTTTCCTTTATATAAGTTTCTATTTATCTCATATGGTTTGAAAGAACTAACAATAGCAAACAAATTTCAACATCTAGATCGTGACCTTGACCTTTGACCTTGTGTTCATTTTCAAGGTCAAGGGTCACGAGTCAATGGTGAAGACCTCATGCCGCTACTATCGATAGTTAAAAAGTTCTTTATGAAAACTAATAATCAACTTTATTAACGGGAGATAACTCCTGTAAAATGAAGTCATATTACTTGGCTCCAAATGTTACAAAGTTGTATTTTACTAAGGCGAACATTTTCACCTTAATAAGTGTTTATCTATCTTTTACCGTTTTAAAGGAGTAGCGGACACAATGTAAAAATTTAGAATGTGACTTTGACCTTTGACCTTGTGTCCATTTTAGAGGTTAAAGGTCACTAGCGTCTATGATGAAGATCCCACGCCTCTACTGTATGTTCTGTTTTTGAGGGTCTTTCCACGTTAATTTATATTTATATTTTATATAATGTTATGACATTCAAAATAATTAAACTTGTTGCAACATGTCAAAATTTCCCTGTAATTCCATGTAAAGCATCTTTTAAAGAAAATTCATTTAAATATTTATTAACAAAAGGTAAAAAAATAAGTACATTACACGTTTTTTATCGTGAGGAAATTCAAACATTAAAGACATTACAAGTTGACAGAATATAACTTTGCGATCAATATTTTTGTTATTATTTTGTACTATTTGCTACAGATTGGCATTGTAAGAGAGATAACTCCTATAAAATTATGATAAAACTTCTCACGACATGTCGTAATTTACTCGTTATTATAAATATAACATTTTAAGAATAAAAATCATTTTTTAAGGATATTTATGAAAAATGCAAAGGTCAAACATTAGTACATGACCTTGACCATGTGCATATTTTCAAGGTCAGTTGTCATTAGGGCCCTAATGAAGACCCCACGACTGTATCATTAATAGTTAATGTGTCTAAAATATAATAATTACTTGATTTAATGGGACATAACTCGATCGTATAACATTAAGTCAAATCCTTTCCATCAAAGCTACTTCAACATCTAGAACGTGACCTTGACCTTTAACCCGGTGTTCATTTTCAAGGTCAAAGGTCATGAGGGTCTATGGTGAAGACCCCATGCCTCTACTATCAATTCTTAATCAGTTATGTGGAAAACACTTATAACCAATTGTCTTAATGGGATATAATTCTAGTATAAAATGACGTCAAATTACTAACCTTCAAATACGGCAAAGTTGCGTTTTAAAAAGTCGAACATTTTCCCTTAAATAAGTGTTTATCTATCTTTTACGGTTTCGGAGGAGTAGCTATAATAACCATATGTCAAAATCTAGAATGAGACCATGACTTTGGACCCTGAGTATATTTTTAAGGTCGAAGGTCACAAGGGTCAATGGTGAAAACCCAGGCTCATTTGGTTCTTGAGATTAGTTTGAATGTCACTTAGTACTTTTCTTTAAAGGGGATAACTCCTGTTGTCAAATCCCTGTATATAGGCACCAAAAAGGATATATATCACTTGTTTGTAAATGTTTTAATGTCAATATCTTTATGGTTTAGGAGGAAAAGGGATAACAAGATTTTTGATAAAAGCAGTGCTAACTCCCTAAAGGAAAAGAGTGCGTTTAGTGAGATGCGACAGTGCAATGGGTTGCCAATATAAGGTACAAAATATGAAAACGACATGTCGCGATTTTAAAAAAACCAGACACGAAAGAAAGTTGGAGGAAGAAAGGAGAATAATAATAATAATCAGAACAATAACTATAGGTTTTTCCACTGAACGGTAAATATATGTGATGCCATGGACTTGTTTCTGTTGCTAAGCACAAAATGTCACTTTCAGTCATAAAAATAAGTTATTTGAGTAAAGAAAGTGGTTCGGAGCCAAAAATATATGGTTGTTAAGGAATTAAATGCCCTTTGCTAGGGACAAAACGCCACTTCCGGTCATGAAATGCCATATTGCAGTAAAGTAAATCATTCTGATTCTAAAAATATATGGTTGCTAACGACAATTACCTTGTTGTCATGGTATGACCTTTATCTATGATCTTGGCTCAAATAAAAGCTCTTTTCCTACTGGTCACTTAAAGCTATATGTTTACTATGTTATCTCTAATCGTTCTCAGGTTGTAAGCAAAAACCCAATTAGCCTAATCAAGTTCAGACCTGTACATGTAACTCCATGGTTCATCGCACAGCTTCGACCAAATATACCATATGAAGGACTCGATAAGAGGAGTATTTTGTCCTATTTCTTTTCTGTTCTATCTTTCATGATTTTTGAGATATAGTGCTAACAAGGTTCACTTAGCTCCCAAGTTTCTACGACTAACGTACGGTTTTCGGGGAAAAAAATTGTTACGACTTGCGACACTATTTGGTTCAAAAACGCGTAAACAGGAAGTCGATTGAGAAACAAAAATGCATTTTAAATCATCACCATAGCTCAACTGACATTTGGTACTCATCAGATTTTGATTTTTTAATTCACAAAGATAAACATTAATCGCTTGTATTTATCGCATAATGAAAAGTAGAATTGAAATGACAGAAGTACAGTTTACATTTATAAAAAAGGAATGACACACGAACTGACGCGCCCTATGCGTTTATTAATATATATTTAGAGAATCCTCTGCCATCCAACGCTTTTATTTTTGCGTAGGACGTCAGAAATTAAAATTGAGATTTCAATTATTTATCACCAAAACGATCACCCTGCAATGATTGTCTTTAAATCATCTTAAGGGACCGTTCAACATTTATTGAAGTACTGGGCCGGTGCAATTTTCCCCCCTCTAAGAAATATCTATCAACCCAGCAGATCCATCAGCAAAACAAAACTAAAGCCCCAGTAAACTACCAAAGCAGAAAAACTAATTGCCCAGCATGATATTTTGGCGTCCTACAGACCTCCAGTTTAGATGAAGAAGTTGCATAAAACAGACTTGTTACATGACAAATTCTATTTTTAGGTTTTGTGCGAATTTGTCTCATGTACATTTAGCCTATATTTCTAAAGGTATTTTATTTATTTTCTTTCGTTTTTTTAACAATTTGATTTTTTAAAAAGTTTGCGCCAAGCACATGTACAATTCAAAAAATTTTTTATGCCCAGCTGTTAGAGGATGCAAAAAACTATGTGCCCAGTATACAATTGCACCGGCCCAGCAATCTGATAAATATTGAACGGTCCCTAATGTATTCTAAGTGACCACATATGTCAGTATATTATTCACGTTTAAATTAAAGAACTAGCGTGTTGACATATTCGAACGTCGGTAGAACGATGTAATAGTGTACAAGTATTCCCAATCAAATTTTGGCATTTGCTTAGTTAAGCGTAATAACTGTCCCTCACCAAATTAACATCGGCGAATTCCTTGCTTACGTGCAATAAGAATTAAGCAATTCCTTAAAAAAATTCGTGAAACATTTGGAAATTGAATATCTTTTCCATATGTAGAGGTTTAAATACATTTAAATTGAAGGAAACTGAATCTTTCAATCATCAACACTAGTTAAACACACATATTTACTTATATAAGAGGCCTTAGTAACTGGTTAGTCATTATGATTACTGGTGTGTTGAAATTGTGTTTTCAGTTCGATCCTTATTTCAGCAATTGTGTTCAACTTAAACATTAATACAAAAGTATTGGCAATTTGAGCGGAATGTCGTCTCCACCGTGTACTTCTACGTTTTACCTGCGCACAGCCTCTCAAAATATGGATGCTACATGGCAAAGCCAAAACCTTTATAAAAGTGACAAAGCCAAAAAAACCTATATCCTCCAACTGGAGATTACAGTATTTTTTTTCAGACGATTATGTTTCATATCTTACCAAGTGAATTGTTACTAATTTTTTACCAACGTGAATGTTACTTTAAAAGCGCACTGTTAATATAAATTGAAAGTGTGGGATAATAATTTTAAACGAACACAAGGCGTACAGTACAAAGTGGTTTTCAGTAACATGATAGTATATTTAATTTGGAGCTTTTTAAATCGTCTATTTAATAATTCAAGGTCGACACGTGGTGTTTTTATTACATGGCGTGTAAACTATTACCGAGAATTTGTACTATAAATAAAACATACTGGGAATTGTTATTTTATCTACATATATCAGATAAACAGATTTGATTAATAGAGTTCTCATTTATATGTAGTTCTTACAAATCACTCATATTTGAAAAAAAAATCGTTTTATTACACATACCAAACATGTTTTACTAGAATACATCGCTTTCTTTTTGTAGAAAAATATCCTAATATGTAAACTGTAGCATCACGACGAACACTTGTTTAACATATCTTTTATTTGTTTCTAAAACATCTGATGTATTAGCCAATTTGTAATAAGTTATATACATTTTTTTAGAACCTACAATGCTTGCATTGATGATCCTTAAAATGTCTCTTATCTAAATTGTATTCAAAGAATACGCCATACAACCAAGATGGCCGCAACAATTTCCAATAATTGCAAATATGTTTATTTAATTCGTTTCGTTTTAAGCAAAACTAGCACAGTCTAATGAAGTAGTAGTTTTGATCTCATGCTCCAACCAAGATGATTGTTTGTTTGTTTGTTTGATGGTGTTTAACGCCACTTTCAGCAATTTTTCAGCTATATCATGGCGTCCAGTTTTTATTGGGGTAGGAAGCCGGAGTTCCCGGAGAAAACCCCCGACCTACGGTAGGAAAACTGGCAATCATTGTCAATTAAGATTGGATTCGAGTACACCCTGCCTGCAGTGAGAATCGAACCCGCAATCTCAGTGTTGACAGACCACGTGATCAATAGTAGACGAACTACCTTAACCACTTGGCCACCCAACCAAGATGAACACTGTTGATTAGAATAGAAAAATGTTTAAAAGGCTTATTCCAACTGAGGATTACTTTTTAAAAAGTATACCGGAAAGCACTTCTAGACTGCTGAGATGCTCTGTGGCAGAAATTTGTATGAAGCAGTAAAGCAGGGTTACAAAGTCCGCGATTGTTTATTAATTATTTAAGTTCAAATTAGCTGTTCGCACAACATATTTCCATTAATTTTATTCTGTAAACATATATTCCTATAGCGTTGACAACAGATTGACACAACACCATAGTGCTCTGTTATACATATATGGTATATGGGTGTGGAGGGCATAGTTGAGTCATTCATTGGGTGCACGTTTTCATTTAGAATGACAGAATAGCATATATTTATATGTCTTATGCTAGGTTTTACATTATACATGAATAATACAGAAGGTAATAAGAAACTTCTGAATATCAATACAACTGTAAACAAACATACAATAAACGCAAGAACAAATAAAAAGAAGCAACTGCTACAAGAGTCCTGACTTGGTACAGGCATTTCAAAAGAACTGGTAAGTTAAACCAGGTTATAGTATGTCAAAACTCCCGCTTCCATTACTATGGTGTATGAAAGACGATGAAGTTAATTATAAGATAATAATAAGAGCAGTTATTCATAAATAATACAGATGCAAAAGATCATACATAGATAATGTATCGTGTGTATGATAATTGTCGAATAATATAGACTGACGTATAATGGGAGCATGCATATGACCATGTTTATGACAGAAGCGTACAACGTAAAGCGTACTACACACATGTATTAGGACACACGTACAGCATACATGTACCAAAATATGTACATCATACTTGTAAAATGACAGAAATACGTTATTCAATTACAGACGTACACATATAATAAATACAACATATAATAGCTTCTATCACCTTTGACGGTTCACATTTTTAATATTTTCGTCGTTTTCATTTCGTTATTTATATTCCCAACTAAAAAGTCTACAAAATGCATTGTCAATCAACTTTAATATTTGTTTATATTTTTATTTTAATATTCTCAGTGAGCATAAACATTATATTATTTACATCAAAACGCAAAATAATATAAGTTATATGCGTTCATATCCATAGATATGGAGATTTTAACACCTGAAGTGCCCCATTAGTTTGATTGAAATTTGATAAAAACGAGGCTTTTTTACAAGTTGTAGGGTTTGGTTAGGGTTCTCGAAAAGAACAGTTTTTTGTTGGATTCAAACATATGTTTAAGAAATACATTTTTGGCGCTAAATATCTTGCAGAGACGTCATAATAGTATGACGTCGTGGTATGTAAAACTGCACATATTTATTTGTTTCTTTTTCTGTTAAAAATACAACACTTTTGGCAACTGACGGTAAGCAACACCCGGGTATATGACTTAGCAACGCCCCGGGTATATTGGTTTTGTAAAGACGTGTTACTGACCAATCAAATTCCAGGAATAATAATGATACGGGTATAAGTTGTAATGTAAGGATTAGAATAAAACAACATGCAACTGTCAAGTAATAAATCGATTAATAAATCCATTTAAGCTATATATACACGTGAACACCGTTTTATACTAATTTAACATTATGTTAGATTTAATATATCACACTTCACTGCACCGCATTTATTTCCATTTTAAATAATTTCTGTAAAATAATATATCTCTATTTTCAAGGTGTAGATAGCCTTAGCCGAAATTTGGTATAACGTTTTGGATTTGGATTTCAAATATTGTTTGGGTTCGAGCGCCACTGATGAGTCTTGATTAGACGAAACGCGCGTCTGGCGTAGTAAATTTTATTAACCTTGGTATCTTTGATGGATGACATTTTATTTGCAACCACTGGGTCGATGCCTCTTCTTGTGGACTGTTAGTCCCCGAGGGTATCACCAGCCCAGTAGTCACACTTCGGTGCTGACAGGAATATCATTGATTCTTTTATTGATAAAGTCATTGCAAAAATTTACTGCCCTCAAATTTCGAAAATTATTTTAATTCTAAGGTTTTTCTATTTTCAAGGTGTAGATAGCCTTAGCCGGATTTTGGTATAACGTTTTGGAATTTTGGTGGTAAAAGCTCCACAACATCTTATTCATTTGGATTTCAAATATTGTTTGGGTTCGAGCGCCACTGATGAGTCTTGATTAGACGAAACGCGCGTCTGGCGTAGTAAATTTTATTAACCTTGGTATCTTTGATTACATTTTATTTACGCGGACAAACATTTATAAATATAGACCCCTTTTTTATGCAAACGGTTTGTGACTATTTGGTTGGAGAAAAACAATTAACCTTCCACACTATTAGCACAGTATGCTTACACCCACTCGCTTCGCCATTGGATTGCGTTTGATGTCTTCCTTAATGCAGTCTGAGTTAAATACATATATCCATTTTATCAAAAATGCACTGTTATGATTATAGTTATTGTTATCAAGTATATAGTTTGAATATTAATCGCCAGGTAGTACGCAAATTCAGTTTAAATCAGTAATAAGTCTATAATTAAATTCTTTTATTTAAAATCTGAAGGTCGACATCTTTTTATTTAAATGAAATGTGGTTTGAAGTCATTACCAAGAATTTAACTGTAAATATACTTACAACACATTTTACAATAAAGTGCTGTTATAACTGCATATTTAGTAATCATTATATCGTGCTTAAATATATCTCTCCAATTATCTGTTATTTTTATGGCAACTAAAAGGGGTTTGTTTTATCATATGTTAAAAATATAATTTATGGTAAGTCTTAATCATGGATACATTATAAAATGTATGATACGTATATAACATGAATAACACATAATGTTTAACGTATATTAAAAGTTAATCAGATTTTACTTTAAGTAAGGGTTGGCGATTGTGATATAGAAATGCTGCTGTCGTCTGTATTTCTGTACTCTCTTATGGGCCGATATCAACATGTTCTATAAAATGTAAACTTTAGCCAAATATGCAAATTGTTCTGATCAAAAATCAAAAGCTTTTTTCTATCAGAAACAGTTCGTGTGTGACGGTCTGTGAATTAAATCAACACATCTTTTACATACTAAAAAAAATAAAAATAAAAATTGTAATAATGAATGCTGTTTCAAAAAGAACTTTACGTTGATTAGAAAGCTGAAATCAATCTCCAACCCAAGTTGTACAGTATTACCTTCCTGGGGTCAAAAGTCAAATTTATACATCAACACAATTAAAATAGTTCATAAAGATCAATCCCTTATTAATGAGCAAATTTGGCTTTGAAAATTAAATTATAAGGAATATTTGAGAAATAATTCACGAAGGCTTGGGTTTATCTTTGTTTTACCACGGGCAATCCGTCGTATTATTTTATCCAGAGCGACAGCAAGGGATAAAAATAAGGACATAAATGGTTACTCCGTTGTAAAACAATGATAAATCACAGCTTCTGGGAATTTTTGCTATTCTAATAAGACAATTACAGTTCATTTATGATATTAAATTGCCTGTAGAAAACATCATTCTGACATAAAGTGGCTGCTGTCAAGTACGTCATATTAGAATTAAAATTAGAGCAAAATTAGAATAAAAAATTCAGCACTAAAAGGAGCACTAAAGAGATTTCAGACACAGTTTAGGGCCAGGGGTGCCAAACTATATTTAACAAGCAGTGCTTGAATTTATCAAAGATATAAAAAGATTCCACTAGTTTTCAAATTTCAAATTTCAAATCTTTAACTTCTAAAGCCCCATTCCTGGTTTATAACCATTGTCCATATTTGAACTGTTTTTTTCTTTTTTTTACTATTACTATACCAATACTATTCCAACTCTTATTATTTAATTATTTCAATAATCAAATAACAAGCTATTAAAGTACTGCTTTTAATAAAAAAACACTACCATTATTCAATCTCTATAAATGTATTGATCAGCTAAATTTGTATTTAGTGGAACCAGAATCAGCCATACAATTTATTCTCCCAAGAACTTATGAGACAAACTTCTTATGTTTATATTATGCTTTTGATGATTAATTATAAGTGTATATATGTTATTTTCCATGCCTTATTATCACAATCAGTTTATAGGAGAGGATCCTTATAGGCTTTGCCTGTTATCAAATCCTTTTGTTTATTCAATAAAATTATTTAATAATAATATCTTACAACGAAACGAACAATAACAAGCCAATATTTCGCACCTACTTATTAAACTCTTCAATTGATTGATTTACAGGTTCCCTGTTTTTGTCGCCTTGTAGAGACAAATTCATACAGTTGCTACTTCAATTCTCTAGATATGTTTTGCAACAAGATATTTAAAAGCTGGATATTTTTTTTCTTTCGTTAACAGCCGGTTTTGGATACAGATGAGCTTACGCTTTACACTCCTGACAGAGGACTGCAGAGGACTACTCTTCATCAGAATGCACTTTTTGTTTTCTGACAAGAAATCGACAGGTTATTAAGATGACTAAAAACTTTAACTATGCGGCTGCCCTAATTGTTTGAGATGACGTAATAAAATAATATACAATAAAAAAAATACATGGCATTACGTTTCTATTATTTATTTATGTCAAACTTTATTTAAATACACATGATTAATTCCTGTTAATAGAACTTGACAATCCAATTAGAGAATGGTTTCAGGCTTATTAGCATTTATATTGGTTGGATTGCAGGTCTATTGCATTAAAACTATGGTTCCCTATAAACTGTCAAACATTATTTATACCAAGTTTGTTTTAAATTTGCCCAGTTGTTCTGAAAATATTTCTATTGTTTTTCAAATAAATCCTTTTCTAGTCTAAGCTAATCGGCAAACTATGTTTTTAAAGCTTTCTCCCAAACGACCCTTGTACATTCAAATATAAGCTTGGCTTGCAGAACTAGCAAACTTTTTTTTTCCTGAGTGGCTGCCCTTAATATATCCTTCAGAAATAGAAATTAACGAAACCACAAAAACAACTTTATCGACATCATTTTAAGACTTTAAGATAGATCACTTCTGTTTACTGCTAAACTACTCGAACAGTTTTAGCTAGGTTGATGTTATCTCTCCAGAAGTTCGTTATGGGAAATCAATCTCTCAAATACAATCGGACATTTTCGCTGAGTCATAGGCAGTGTTGTTTCCTATTCTCGGATTTGACTTTTTCCTAGACGAGACAATGAGTAACTCTATGGTGTCTAATTACAGGCAGGCACTGCTTCCTCGTCGAGGGCACCTGACTGCACCCATGGTTTTTATTGGTTTCGGCTTAGTCTCTTTTTTGTGTTTTTGGTTTTTGTGTTGCTTGTTGTATGTTTGTTTATATACGGATTAGCAACTGTCTCTTGACTTTTGGCTTTATTGTTCGGTCGGTCTTTTTTGCCTTTTTCTTATAGCCTTTTAGAATTTTAAAAGTATTAAAGTGTAGCATTTTACAAAGAACAGAAATATATAAACCAATTTTATATTACCGAGAAACACTTAGATAAATCCATTTTTCTTGCATCCTTTATAACGATTTAAACTTTATTCTATTGAACGTTAACACTACATTCTTGGAATTACATTTTTAATTTCTTTTCAACATTACAACCTTGTATTAGATTTAAGTTACCTACGTGTTATGTAATCTTTGCAAAAAAATTAATATACATGTATATAAATCTATTAAAATGTGACTACGAAGAATTTTGTTTTTAAGGTGTATCTTATGGAAAATTAGCCATAACGATAAATCAAATATGACCAACATAATTTAATATAAAAATATGTTTTTATAATATACGTACCAAAACAAATTAAGTGTGTGCAAATTTTCTCCCTTACCTTAAAACTTGCATTGTTGTTATTAGAAATGGCCATGGAAATAATACTAACTTTAAATTTTCAGATGGAAAATGTTATTGCAAACATAAATAATATTAATAGCTGATTTTTAAATTATGCATGGATTTTTGGTCCGATATGTTTCTCAGCGATCTCCAATGATCCGTTTAATAATGCTTTTCTGATCTAAGACCATAACATGTTATGCAGCAGAAAAAATAATATCAACTTTTTGTAACCACTTTCATCCCTATATTACTGGATAACTAATCTGGATATGACAACTGGATTTTAACCTGAGTTATACGACGGATTTGCTTGCCCTTTTGGAGCTTCTGTATTTACCCTTAGTTGTTAGTGGGTATTTGTTAATAATGAATTATGACTACCGGAATTTGACCTTTGTATAAATTACGACGGGTAAAACGGGTGGAGCAAATGTTACCTTACCCTTTCGGAGCGGAGGTACTCACTGCGCCTTTTAGTTGGTTCTAATAAATAAATTATTTGTTTTTGTGTTGATTGTCAGTTTAATTTTGCTGTTGTTCGCTATTTTATTTACCATGGTTTGTCTGTCCTTGACTTATCGTCTGAAGAATAAACCTCGGTATCTTTGTTTTCTTTTCAATCCGCAAGGCCCAGAAACCGGCAAACTAGAGGGAACCAACAATAATGCAATAAAAACAAAATAGCAACTACAGCAATGTTCTGTCTTGGTACAGACACTTTAAAACAATGTGGACTAAATCAGTTTTGACGGCATGCAAAACATCCGCTTAAATTATTGTGGTAGGTGAGTTGGTGTGTTGATGAAAATGGTTGGGTATCTTCATAATTAGTAAGTAAAAGGTGTGTCGAATAATCATCGCAGCACAATAGTTATATACTAAATCCAAAAATTGGGAAAATTATCTGCAATCATATTATCAGTAAGAATATTTTTCGATAAAGAATGATATCCATGGTAAAATTTATTAAAAGTTTGGTTCATAAAGGTAAGGACGATGAAAATTGTACCCGGTATACAATTAAAGTTTTTTTTTCTGAATACAACGCTTCAGCAGTAAAATATCAAAATCAGAAATACAATTAATAAATTAATAGCATAGTTATTTTGGTTTTATATCATTTATCATAATGTTCAATTTACAATCTGACTCCTTGTGCTAACATTTTAGGAGTTTAAAAAACATGTTTATTAAATGTGATAATTTTCTTGGAAATTGCATAAAACGTAGGTAACTAAAACCTAGGACAAAGTTAATTTGTTGAAATGTAAGAATAAGAATAACAAGTTTTGAAGAAAAAAATCCACGAATGCATTAGTAACGTTAAAGGTTATAAAGACATTGGCATCGTTAGTGCAAAAGTAAATGATATATTTGTTTCTCAGTAATCAAAAACGCTTTTTTTTTATTCAATTCGTTTCTATGTAAAACACGATCATATTAAAAGGCTATGTTCTTTCTAAAATGTAAATGCATTTACTATTAATATTAGGTCATTCACGTTCATATTTGCTACATGTATTAATTACTCAGTATATTATTTATATTTATAAATTAGCCATATTGTACATAATACTTTGCAACATATCGAATTAACAAATCAAATAGTTTCTTTTTTTATTTTTGTTTTGTTTCTTTTTTTTAACCATAAATAACTTAATTGTACTATTGCTGATAACAACAACTTAATCAACTACAGAATTCATTTATAAAGGATCCTGTGATATGCGTGTCCATATAAGCACGGTGTTATAAAGGTAATTTGTTTCTGTCATTTATTTCACTGTTTGAAATTATTTGATCGTACAGAAATTATCGATAACTTTCTTTCCGGAAAATATTCCGGTTTTGTTTAATATTTTAATTCTAACTTAATAAACACGTGCTTTTGTTTACATTTTCGCATTCATGCTGTTTTTTTTACATTAATTTGTAAAGATATTATATGGATTTACATTTTTTCTTTATCATTTGATAGGTAATGTTTTATAAATACTGTAAACTAGTGTAACTAGAAAAGTGCTGATTTCATTGTAGTTTTTCAGTAATTGTATAACAAAGATCAAAGATGAATAACTGACCAGTTGGTCACCATTTCTAAGATGATTTAAGAGGTCTTTTTTGTCCAAAAAGCTTCAAAGCACATGTATGTGCAGCATATAAAAAGTGTTCTTTAACATTGCATATCACTTATCATTATTTGAGATTTTTCTAATATTTAGTAGTTGTGTCAATATAAAATTTAGACGTTTCAACTTCACTATTCTTTATTTATTATCTTTTACATGTTTTGTAATAAAATTAAAAGAGGCAGTCAATTTTTATTATATAGCTGAAATAATGCTGCTCGGGCGTTAAACACCATTAATCAATCAATCAATCAATTTTTATTTATTGAATCCTCATTTTAATACTTTTTTACCCACCTTATCTTCCCAAGATGTTCATTATCGACTTCATTATTTTTCAAGTAAATATATATCTTTTGATGTTTTATATTCTGTTATGAAATTAGATGGAAAATCAGTTTTAACTGCTGATTTAATAGAATCTTCAGTCTTTAAAGTTTGGACGCATTTTTGTGAGATACTTTTGAACAATTCGGAGAATTCTGAAAACTAGTTACTTCGGTTTAATAGCTTTGCTAGGATAAGATTTTGCTAAATATTCCCATTTTCATCGATTATATCATTTATGAAAAGTATGAAAAACTTATTTTTAAAATATTAAACACCTTCTATTTTAAAATAAATTTATTCCTCCCAAATGATTCGTTGTCTTATTTGTTTGAAGTTTATCACATTTTATTTCATTTATGCTCATAGTTAGTTTTTATTTCATCCAGGCTTTTGTAATTTCTAAATGGAATTCTTGTAAATGAAACCTTATATTTTCTATCAACTTCAAGTCAAAAAAGGTGTAATTAAATTTTATAAGATTTGCTACGAATGTATTGAAGTAAAAGTTTGGGTTTACCGCCCAGTTTGGAATATAGGTCAAACTGTTTAATGAAGTAAATGCAAGTAGTTTTGTATCCAAGTGATTTGAGTAGCTTGAATATATTTTTCTATATCAATCATCTTTCCTGTATTCTTTACACAGTGTCGATCGTTTTACTTTTTCGCCCTTTCCACTCGGTACAAAGTTCAATATTACCTTCTCAATAGTTATCGCTAATACTAGATAAATTAGCTTCTGTAATATTAAATTTTTTATTACAGTTATTCTCCCTATCATTGTAAGACTTCTTTTTTCCAAAATATATACCTAAACATTTGACTACATCTGTAGACCCATTGATATCTTCCCATTCATCTTGACAGTGTTTTAGCTTCCCAAGTCAAATACCTTCTGTTTTATTTCGATTTAGTTTTAGTCTTGATCAAGTTCCAAAAATTTCTATTATATTTAATGCAATGCTTATTTTCCTTTTGAACTTAAAACTGTGTTTGTATGATACTTCGAGTTCTACCATCTAACTAAATTTGTATACCTTTGATGCTGTGGTCTTGTCTAAGGCTACATGCTAAAATCTCAGCTGCTATAAAGAAACTTAAAGCGCTGATAGGACACCCTTTTCATATTCTGCGTAAAGTTGTAAAAGGAGAAGAAATCCAGACATAATAGGTAATGCACCCTTAAAGATTTGCTTACAATGTCTTTATCCATTGATGCTTTGAGCTTTGAAAACCAAATTTTATGGGCTTTATACATTAAATTCCATTGTACATGTATTTAACCAAAAGCATTCGACAAATATTTTAAAAAGATGTATGGTATATGACATCTTGTATTTGTCGTATGTTAAACCCAATATATCAATTTTTATATACCCATTTTGGTCACTATTAACGATTTTATGTAGCACAAGTTAAAATCTTTGTGCTTAAACATAGCTTGAAATTTTGTATAAACATTTAGCGGTGCAGTGGGTCTATAATTATCAAAAAATTTATGATCTCCTTTTTCAAATATAAGACTAATTATACGTTTCTTGTAAATTAGTTTTTTCTCCCCCTTTCATATCAGGTATAAAAGTCAAAAACGCCTTTAATTTCTGCCAAAAAGTTAGACAGAAATTCAACGCTTAAACCATCTAGACTTGGAGATTTATTTAGCTTTATTTTTAAAACTGCTTCTGTGCATTCACTTTTAGGCACTTAACCTTCTAAAGTTTCACTTTCTTTTTGATGAACTATGTTTTCTACTTCTTTGTGATCAATATATTCCTTAATCCCTTCAAAATTCAGTCTTTTTCATTTTCCAATATTTCTCTCTTGTCTTCTGTTATCTCTTCTTTTGGTTTCTCATTGCAGTGATGTTTTTTTCTAATTTGCTTTGAATTTTCTAAAAAAGACATATTTTGTATTTTGTTCACCCAATGTAATATTTTAAGCTCTTGACCTTATATGTACCCCTCTAGATTTTTCCTCGTTTTTATTTTCTATTTCTAGCTCTGTTAGAATATTTCTGGTATTTTTGGCTCTTATTTTACAGAACTTTAATGTTCCTTTATTTCATTTTTCAATAAATCCCATATAACTGGAAGATCTTTGTCTTAATTTGAATTTGTATTCAGATTTTCAACAACTTTGTGTATACTTTTCATCTTTCAGAATACTGTTATTTATTTTAAGAAACCTTTTCCTTATGTTTCAAAATATCTTTAGAGATAAAGCTTAATGGTCCGTATATTGTATCAATGCAGATCTTAAGAAAAGTTTTAATTCTCTTTTTTTAATTTTTTTTGGACCAAAAATTCAATGCTACTGGCTCTTTAAGAATCATTTTTCCTCTTCCAAGTAAACCGAAGTTTGTCATGTTTAATTTCTCTTCAAATATCTAGAAGATTACAGGTTTTCATCCAATGTTTTAGATAATTAACACGTTTATGTTGCCTTTTAGTACTTGTTTTAATTAATCTTTAATTAATCTATCTTTTTTTTTATTTCAAGTGTTCATGTCGCTACCAATAACTATAATTCCTTGGTATTTTTTATGACAGGAAATAATATTCTAAAAGAGGCATTTCTTTCTGAGCGCTTGTTTGATGCACATATGTTGACAAGTGTATATATAGTATTGTCTATTTCAACATTTAATATAATAAACCTTCCTTCTTTGTCTTAGTAATAGTCTATCAGATTACAGACTAAAGATTTATCAATGAAGATAACAACCCATCTAGAATTTGAACTACTGTACGAGTTAAAAATATCGTTATTAAAATAGTGTTTTAATTTGACTGATTTACACTGAAATGGGTTTCATGATTAAAAGCTATTTTACATTTTTGATTTTTCATCCATTAAAAAAATCTCCGTCTTTTCTTTTTTTGAATAAGTCCTTGACAGTTGAGTGAGCAAATATGTCCAGTTCTTGTCATAGTTGAATAGTAGCAAACGGGCGTTATTAATTTTTATACCAAGAATAGGTACTGGTACTCATATATGTATGTAAACAACAAAAGAGGAAACAAAAAAATAGTCTGTACTCTAAATTCACAATATACTTAAAATAAAATTATACACTCTCAACAGAAATGTAATATTTACATTGAAACCAATAATCAAATCTATTATGAACAATGTTAAAAAAAATTATATTTACATTTGTTAAATCAAATACTCAGTATACAAACAGATAGTATTGATCAGTATTGTTTATATAAAAATAACGCTTTGTGTGTGCGTCCATATGGGGTTTTCGAATTTTAAAAATAACTTGTTTATTTTCGTTTTCATTTTATAGGTCTCAAAAGATGGTGACATCGGCATAATAAGTGTATAATGGTAAGTCGATTTGTTTACCTTTGCTTATTCCAATATTGCCTTTTTGTTCACTAGCTAAGGAAATGTCATTTGTGAATTTAAACATATTTAAACATGTATCGATGATGTTAAATGTAGATAATATACTATAGAAAGGGCTGTTTTTGTTTTGTTGTTATATAAATATGCCCTAACTCATGTTTAAAGTGTAGGTCAGTTACGACCGGTGGCGTTTTGACTTTAATATGTGTCCACCAAGTGGCGTTTTACTGTTTATAAAAAGGGGGGAGGGCTTTATATAGGAATTAAAAAATAGAATAATCAAGTGTATGTTGTTTACATGCGTGATGCATATGTCTTTGTTTGATCTTTCTATATTTGTTTGTTTTGACAATATAGCGTTTGAAAGTAAAAACATGATGATACCACAACGTCTTGGGATCAACAAGGAGTCGCACGTAGATGTAAGTTTATTTTTATTTCGTAAAACCCAAAACATCAGCCACTAGAATCAGAAAATCTAGTCCTTATATACAGTTAGTACAGAGACTAACAATTTAACAAATATATAATTGAAATGCATACAATAAATTAATTTAATGTCCAAGTGTCTATTTTATGATGGTCATAACTTCTGGTTCTTTAGAAATACAACTATTAATGTCTTTGATTTGAAATTGAAAGGTCATTGATAGTCTAGTAGCAAAATCTCAATCCATGAAGTTTAATTTAAAGTTCGTTATCAGTTTTAATTTCACAGTTATGTCATTTCACTGCTTGACAACTTTTCATTTAAATAATGCAGTTAATTAATTCCTATTCGAAAATCTGTGGTGTTACATTCCTGCAATGCCACAGGAAATAAACTTATTTCTCCGGAAAATCAACCTCGACATTCATCGATACAACTTGAGCCACGTCTCATACATAGGTGCGACTTATTGACCCCTTTGTGTCAATCATTTATGTATGTACCTTTTTTAAAATGCTTGAAAACAAGAATTTTTAAAATGCCTAAACTAATTATGGCATTCTTCATCGGTTGAAATTTGTTGTTCTCGAGTCAAAGGGTCAGATTGTTCATTGCAATACGCACAAACGCTTTTAGTTCTTTATTAAGCTGTGTCATTTGATACTTTGACAAAGATTTGTAAAATGGTTCCAAAATCATTAATTTTGACATGTTGTAACCCATGTTGTAACCCTTTAACAGATTGACAACATAATTATTCTGAATTTGTTTATCATAATAAGGTAAAAATACCATGCGATCATTGTTTGCCGTACAAGTTTCCTTTAAATCCAAAGGCGGATTAATTTTCACAAAATTTAACGTTCTCGTAGGATTTTGACAAACCACCATAAAGTTTAAAGGAGTTTTTGTAGTACTTAACAAAGAACCAGACGCTATGTATTGTGCCATTAGGATAATTGAAACTGATTATACCATTGTTCTGCAGTCACTTTCAACATTCTCAGTATTCTTTATGAACAGAGTTATGACATATAATGTTCATCAAATTAAAATTACATACGTCACTTTATATAGGCATTTCGAAATTCAAATAAAATGTAAAAATATCTAGAATTTAAATATACCGTCTAGCAGTGGCGTAGCTAGGTTCTAATTTTAGTGCAATGCACACAAAACTTACGGCAGGGGTCCAGGGCCATGCTCAAGGCCCCCAGCGGTTCCATGGCAGGGCCCTGGTACGAAGGACAAAGCCTTCGGAAACTTCGCGTATATAGCCTTTTAGAACTAAATTGTAAGTGTATGGAAGCTTACTTTTCCAATGAAACTGACCCAGTAACGAGCATTCAAAAGCTTTTATTTCAATTCACTTTTATAATACTATAATACTATTTTTGTAAGAATTTGCAATCTGCCGGCCAGAAATGTTCCAATGATTGATTAAAGGATTAAAAATTATATGAATCGCACGAGCTTTCCGAGAAATCATATTTTAAAAACGAAATAAACGAAAATGAACGGACGATCAGACCAAAAACACAATATATCCTGCAACAATTTGAAAGTTATATTGCAACTAAAATGATGACTATAGTCGGTTGAAAGTAGATTTATTTAATTTTATGTAAGCATCATTTTTCTGCGTTTTGCATTGTCAAAAATGTCAATAACTTCTTTCAAGTTGATCTCAAAGTCGGTGAGAATTTCCGGACTGAATACTACCCAGACAAAGAGAATGATTATGATTGGAGAAATTTTGGACTGAAAACTACCTGAAAACTACCCAGAACATATAGATTGAGTATACCTCTTCCTCTTCCCTTGTCCTTTTTTTTGTAATTGCCGTTTCGTTTGTGCACGCAGGTGCGTCGTTTGCGTAAATGGTAGACACGCCACTGACTATAACACGGTCGCAAAGACAGAAAGGCAGAAATAAGTAAAAGTAAAAGAAAAAATAAAAGATAGTCAAAAGAAACTACATTTAACGTAAAAATGGATTTTCTTTTAGAGCGTTTATTCATCTAACGCATATTTGCACAATGCATTTACTGAATTCTGTGACAATTATGAGTCGAATTCTTCTCGTTTTTTAATAGTCAATCTCTTTTTAAATTCACACATTGGAGGAAGTACCTCTTTCTTTCCGATGCCTTTTATAAAATTTTGATAAATGTTCTTCATCATCCTCACTTTCACTACTTTCAAGGGGAATAACATATTTCCTTTTCTCACTGGCATTCCTGATTTATCTTTTGGAAGTTCCCATCCATCAAGGGTAGCTAGTCTTAAATGTTCTGCACGTTCTTTAGTAGTGGAACCGTCCAACGGATTCTCTATAATAAAACTAATGTGACCCTTTACTTAATTTTGCGATAATATGGTTTCCGTTCACTATCAAGTTTATTCTTTCTAAAATGATTTTTATAATAAACGTGTCACCTACTTTAAAATTTATTTCTTGACTATTCTTATTCGCTTGTTCTTGTTTGCTTTGTTTCACCTTTTTTCAAAATTTATGTGCAGATTATTATCTGCTCCGATTCTTTATCATGTCTTCAGGCAATTAAAAATTCTAAAATAAAAATCCATTTATTTTTAAAATAATTCAAATTTATAAATCGCTGACAACTTTAGGTAAAGAGTCGTCGACAGAGAAGCCAAGACAGCTTTAAATTATTTTACAATTAATTGTAAAATACCTTTTACTGATTTTAAATCCTTTATTTTTAATACATATCAGAGTGGTTGGGATTTCTAAGTTTATAATTAACTTATGAGATCCAGCCACTACTGCAAACAAGTAACTTTAAAGGTTTTAAGGGTCGTTGAGAGAAAGTTGTTTTAACACGGTGTCATCTTGGTCATACCAAGATGACACATAGTTATATTTTAAATAATAAACCACGACCTTGTTGTCTTGATGGACTGCGTGGACGTGGCCCACATTCGGGAACGTTTCTATTCTGTAGATACGTATTTTAGTTTATTTAAAAATGTCGCAGGCGACACAATTTTAAAGTTCTTAAAAGAAATTAGTTTATTTAATAAAATTTAATTTCGCTATAAATTGTGATTCTTCGTACTTTTTGTTGTTTTTACTACCTTTTTTATCTGTATATATTCCCATATTATTGTATGAAACCACGTTTTAGTATAAAACGGAGGCATGACGTACTATTAAGAGATTCGAGATTCGAGATTCGCAACTCGAAATTCGAGATTCGAAATTCGAAAATCAATATAGTTATAACCAATCAAATTGTTTGTAACATAATCGTCTACCAATCAGAATAATTCTTATATAAACGTGGCCACGTGCTATTATGTTTATCTGGTGTTTTAACAGTCGACATATTTGTTCAACATGGTTTTGTTAAAAAAATCAAATTTATAAGCTTAATTTGTTATTTTATCAAATTAATTCAGTTCACAATAACATCTTGATTCTACAAATCAAACAAAAATGTACATGTAAAACGGAATTCAACAGAACTTAGTGTGTAGGAAGTACAGCATATGTAGTTTTGGTCCTCAAATTTTGTATGGGGGCCATCAGGGGTGGATCCAGATGGGGCCCTCCCTTTTGACGGAAAAATTTGGTTGGATATATAGGAAATCATTGAAGCATGACCAAAGTGGCTCCCCTTGGCCAGTCAGTGCCCCCCCCCCCCCTTTTTCGAAATTTTGGATCCGCCACTTGCTTAGTTTGGCCTTTTGAACTTAGAAATGTGCTGAAAATACCCATTGATTATCTTGTCAGCACAAATCCTCTGAAACTGCTCAGTACTATACACAATTTTATGAAACTTGATATGAAACTAGTGCACCATATATGTAGTTGTGCATATTATCAGGAATTGTTGATTCTTGAAGAGTTCTGGCTTTTTGAACTTAGAAATTTTCAGTAATCCTCAATAATCATGGTTTTCGCTTTAACTCCCCTAAAACTACTCAACCAAATTTTATGTAGTTTCGATATAACCAAGGAATTCTGATTGGTAGAGATTATGTCACCCGCAATCTGATTGGCTAAAACTATATTGAATTTCGAATTTCGAATTTCGAATATATAAGAACTATTCTGATTGGTAGACGATTATGTCACACGCAATCTGATTGGTTATAACTATATTGAATTTCGAATTTCGAATCTCGAATTTCGAAGTTCGATTCTCGAATTTCGAATTTCGATTATCGAATTTCGAATGAGCCTTCTGGGCTTTCGTAAGAACATGATAAGTTTCTGAAGGAATTATAATAATAAGTCATTGCACATTTATAGTAAATTTAACAATATATCAGCTTACTGACCACCCATGTTACTGCTTTCAAATATAATAATAAAATAAACGTTCACCAAGTATGGTAGTAGAATCATTGTACTGTGAAGAATGTAATATTATGGTTACTTGTCATACAGTCATATTAAGTAAAGTATACTCACTCAAAAAAGAAACGCAACATCAGATCAATTTTTCAAATCATTTTTTGGGGGAAAATAGCCTATAACTATTTAAAATATACACAACATCATAATTACACCTTAATTAAGGGTTTCCAGGTGAAAGCATTTAAGTTCATCCACATGTAAACGACTGTGGTCGAAATCTGGATCAACTATGAATTAAGCACCGCTAAAACAGGGTCGACTTACACGTGCAAATCATGGGTATTTTTTAACCCAACTATTTCTTTTCTTGACTGCATTAGTAAAGGTAAATTCTGATGAGGTGACGCTATGTCAAGGTTAGACGCTGCTACCCACAATATCGCTATTGGTCGAATCGAGGCCGGGCAATTACAGAATACTGTTGCCAGAACGTACAATGTTCATCGTAGCACAATTTTACGCCTTTGGAGACGCTACCAGCAGCTTGGCACTACGACAGACCGACTACGTTCAGGGCGTCCGCGTGTTACATTAGTATCATTAGTATTAGTATTGGTATCTTTGATGACATCTTATTAGACTATTCCATCTACTGAAAAGGACTATTGCTGCAACAGAAACATATGTACGGTTAAGCTCTCGTGGATTTCGGGCAAAAAGACCTTACACTGAGACTCCAACACCGCCGAGCAAGTGTAAGTTGGTGTACTACCGTTCGTGTATGGATTTTACAATTAGACCAGGAACTTCATTATGAGTGGGAAAGGATACCGCGTGTTCGTACTCAACGTTTAATTGAATGCAAGTCAATAAGAGTAAGGTTTGTGTTACAAGCAAATGGTGGGTACAACAGATACTAACACTTTTTGCGTGACTTATTGACAATGTGCGACAAAATGTTATATTCCATGGTAAAAGAACTTATGAACAGGAAGTGTGCAATTTTTTACATTTCTGCATCAATTATTTCTATGATAAATTGTTAAAATAATATATTTTAAAATAAAATTTACATTTTTTGCATGTTGCGTTTCTTTTTTGAGTAAGTATTTATACAAACGTCTAAGTATTGTAACAACCATATAAGATATCTATCAATCAAAATTCTGAACCATCAGAAATACAAGGTTAACACAAATATTTATTTACGTCTACAAAGTGAACCCAATACTGTCAAGACCTTTGATAAATGGTATAACTTTAGTTGACAAATCTTTAAATGATATGTTTTGGTTTAAGCTAAGTGCATTGTTTTGGATTTTAATAAGACCTGTATGTTTGCTTCACATATATTTCCTAAAAAAACTCAACAAATACTGCAAAGACAGATATAGGTGGTAAAATTTTTACTAAACTAAAGGAAGATATTATCAAATATAGTAGCAAGGGTGATATTATGATTAATGGCGATTTAAATGTCCACATAAATAGTGGTGAGAACGATTTTATGTCAAATGAGATTGATTATGTCCGTTTTAGTGTTATGTATTGATTCCCAATTAAGAATTTTAAATGGCAGAACTGTTGGTGCTCGGGTGAAAAAGTTACATTTATAAATGTATCAATATACAAATTTATTTAAGTAGTAAGTGTTCAATAATAACAGATAAAGAAGTTAACACAGTAATTAATAAATTCTCTGAGACAATAAGAAATGCTGATGGTGGACTTAATAATAATAATAATAATAATAATAATAATAATAATAATAATAATAATAATAATAATAGCTAAAAGATTAAACCTTAAAATAAAGGGAAGAAAAAGCCAAGGCATGATAATGAATGTAATATCAAACGTCGACACATTAGAAATCTGTCGAGAAACTAAGGCGATTGGACAAACACATAAAACAAAAACTATTTCGTGAGAAGAAATTGTATAACATTTTTGATAAGAAGGAAGCATATATTATTTAAAACGATATTTCTAAATAAACTTGTAGACGCTTCTCATAATGACCCTAATGAGTTTTGGAAATATGTAAATTTGTTAAAAGAAGCTAAACAAAAATAACCCTGGCTCAAATATATCTCCCAAATGAATAGGTGGACTGCTTTAAAAACCCAATGAGTCCAGGATATCACAACAACTTTGACATGGAATCTGTTTATAAATATGTTTATTGTTGTTCTGAATCTCTTATTTCACTGTAGCGGAGATGATCAAGGTTGTAAATCTACTAAAAATTAAAAACTCCAGTAATAATGAGATAGTTAAGATATCATTTTTGCAAGCTATAATATATTTAAGCTATTTATCATGATTTTAAATACTGGTGTATTTCTTTCCATCTGGAGGTTTAACTATATAAAGCCATTATTTAAAGTGGGATGTGCCGATGATCCGTCATGCTATAGAGGTATTGCTGTATCCAGCTGTTTGAGTAAAATTTTTCTATAATTCTTTATACCAGACTTAATGATTATCTTGAAACAAATAACATAATAACGTATGAGCAAATTCTATTTAGGAAAGGATGTAGACTAATTGATCATATTTTCACCATAAAAACTTTAATTGTAATAATGGAGTTGAAGATGAATTTCATTTTATAATTAAATTTAAAGCATTATTAAGTACCAGAAAAGAATTTTTTTTTAATTAACAGAAATTGTCTCAACATTTAAAATATGAACCCTCTTGATCAATTTACTTATATTTTTACAGTGACTGATGTAGGTCTATGTGCCTTATGTGTAAATGGGGTATATAATATGTAGAAACTGAACCTTGAGCTCAAAAACATATAAACATTGTTTATGCTAATCCAGGTTTTATAATGAATTTCATACTAAATTGTCTGGGAGTCGCCTCTGCAGTTATTAGGCTGATATATAAATATATCTTATTTATGATAATTGTGTTGAACTGTAATGTTTTTGTTACTTTATCCCTTGTTCTATTAATTAGTTTATGTTTCATGTTAATTGTGTTGCATTGTCACCTGTTATATTCCTTTTATTTTGGAATTTTATACAAACAAATAATTTGAATTTGAATTTGTTTTTTAAAAAATGTTTCATCTTAAGTTCATAATCTTATATATCATTTTACTGAAAAATACTTTTATATCATTTTATTAAAACAAACCTTAACAATAAACAAAACATGCAATAAATGATACAGAAAAAATCAGAAGTTAGTATTTTCTGAGGATGAACCATACATGTTTTGACACTTCACTATAGGCCCTTTTTAAAGGTTACAATTTTAAATTTCTCATTAATGCAGCCCGGTATTTCAATTTGTTACTATTTAGACATATAATATAAATTGCAGTTGTTGGACATATTGTGGAAGCCCTATTTACTACTGAATTCTATTAATTTAACGTTTAGTATACCTACATATACCTTATTGAGACTAGATTATATTTATTACAGACTGTTTTTATTGTTGTGAATAAAAGCATTTGCTTGGAAATTTTATTCAAGCTTAGAGAAAACTGCTGCCATAATATGGCAGTCGAATGTGGCATTATTGTAAAAATCATTAAGTAATACCTATCTTACTGGGACTTATTAAATATATAATTGGTGTAAAGCAAATCATTTGCTTCCAGATTTGAATCAGACTTAGAGGGAAACCTGTTGTGTCTTAGTAAATTGCAGTTGTCTGTCTTATTGTAGAATCCATATTGAATCAGGCATTGTGGTACAAATCTATGAAATTCTTGTTGAATACTTAAAAGCAGTTAATATTTTTATGGTTTTAAAAATATTTTGTAGATCAATCGAATAATTTCCTTAAAAATGTATTGTAAAAAGTGGCATATTTCACATTTTTGTGCAAAATATGTGGTGCCACTGTCACAAAATGTTCTTGTTAGGATTTTCAACCGGAACATTTGTTGACAAGACTATCACGGTCATAAAAGGTGGATCTTCTTTTGCAATAGCAAATACAATGTCAATAAATAGTTACAAACACTTGATTAGTTACAAACATATTCAGAGTTAATAACCTTAAACTTGAGTTTCACACTGTGGCACCAAATCGCCTGCACTAGTGTCACTGCGGTATGAGTTAGAATCCCACCGAGGGTAAACAAAAATTTGACAGTGTTAAAAATCTAATTCTAACAGTGTTGGGCTTAATTTGTAGACGTATAATAAATATTTATTATTAACCCTGTATTTCTGATGTTTCAGAAATCCCCTGGATAGATTTATTATATGATTGTCACAACACTTAGACTTTTGTATATAGTTTACTTACTGTGACTGTATGACAAGTAACTTTGTCATCCTATATAATATATACAACAATGCTGAATTAGATTACTGTCAGACTAATAAGTATTGGTTACGAACATTCCATCGTCACACGCTAGTACACATGTACTGTGTCTATGTCTACGATTCACCCCGGTTAATGAAGCTATATTTTTATATAGCGGATTTGGCCGAAGGGTCTAGACCGCTGAACATAGTGCAAGCGATTTGGTGCCACAGTGTCACAACGATGTGAGTTCGAATCCCGCTGAGGGTAACAATACAAATAGAGATGTCTCTACTATAAAAAAAAATATATATTAATAAATACGACCAAATGTTCGATCAACTGATGGCCTTCTTCAGTGTCAATATCAGTCTATAAATAAATGAATAAATAGATATAAAGCTGAATAAAATTACAAAAAACCAAAAGTATATCCATCTTAATCCAAGCTGTCAACAGCTGCATTTTTCAACAAAACATGCTAATATCTTCACTGTTATCTCAGTAGTTGTTTAACCCAGAGTGTTTTTTTCTGGAAAAACAGATACATTTTGTTGTCGATAGTCATTAGTCTTTTTTAATCAATTTTTTTTTTAAAAACGACACATTTGATGAAATCTTTTGAAGATGATCATAAGAAGGTCGATTACCTAAATTGCAATCGATAGACGCAGATTATTATTATTATTATTATTATTATTATTATTATTATTATTATTATTATTATTATTATTATTATTATTATTATTTACAATATTTATAAAGCGAATAACTTATAAGCATATTACTCTAAGCGCTGTACAATTAATATACAATGAGGTCAAGAAAAACAGATATACATGTAAAATACAATACATTCACTTAAAACATGAACTGCGAGTAAAAGATGGCGGCAACAGTGTATGTGTAGTTTTTGCTAGTTAAGAAAACTCTGTGAAGAAATATATTGTGTGTTGTAAATGTGTTCTATTTGTGTTTGAAGTCAACAGTTTAGATAGTATACAGCAAAACTCGCAAAAAAAGATCTTCTGATGTCTATAATTTTATAGATTTTTAGAGGATTTTCTAAGTAATTTAAGTGAATAGACATTGTTGACATATGTGAACACTATTCGTACAGTACATATTATAATTGGACTATGGAATATGGAAACACCTATTAAACCAGGAGAGAAACGTAAATTAACAGACACAGTAAGTCCTTTATCTCTTCATCAACCAGAACCCTTTCCCATACGTAGAAGAGGCTCGCTTCCCGATCTACCCCACCGAATTAATATGGAGTCTGTAGACACCTGTATTACTGATAATAAGGGTAATATTGTAAATCTGACTAAACTGATAGAGGACACAGTAAAAAGCCCGTCACTTCCAGAAATAATTGCACCTCATATTATACAAGCCATGAAACCTATAATTGACAATATGGTACAATTAGTAGTGAGACCCATACACGAAACAATCGCAAAATACGAAAAAGAGTTCGAATTACTTAAGTCTGAAAATGTCAAACTCAGATGCGAATTGAATGATATTATTAATAAGTGTGAGAATCGATTTGTTGAAACTAGTGCAAATCTAGCTGGCATTGGAACTGTTGTTCGCGATAACACAAATCGAATTAAAGAAGCAGATGGCGAGATCAAACGATCTAAATGCGAAATAGAAGAACTGGAACAATATGGCAGACGAAACTCGCTTCGTTTCCACAAAGTTCCTATGACTGAGATCGACAAACCTAATACAGACAAAAAGATCGTTGAAATTTGCCAAACAAAGTTAAAAATAAATATAAATGAAGACGACATTCAACGCTCACATATAATTGGCGAGGTCGGCTCACAAAACACTGCGCAAATAATATGTCGTTTTAGAAATTGGAAGATAAAAAATGCCATATACAAATCAAAAAGAAATCTGAAAAACACCAATAGTAATATTTTTATTACCGAAGACCTCACGCGTAAACGAAAGACAATTATTAAAGAACTAACAACTGCTAAGCGTGAGGGTCGCGTCGACTCTTTTTGGACGAATGATGGTAGGATATTCTTAAAATTGCGCAACGAATCTAGGAAAATTTTGATCCACGACTTGGATAAGTATCGTGACTACTTCTGATTGTTACAAAACACTAATTTATATATTATTTCCTAAACAAACTTTCAAAGGGTTAAACATGTTAGTGTTACTTGATTTGTTTACATTTTGAAATAATATTTAGTTACGCAAAAATTTGGAATATCTTAAACATTGAATAGAAATCATATTACATTACAAGTTATATATTATGTTTATAATACAAACTACTTATTGACAAATTTCACCTTATATTTATTTATGTGTATCTCATTATTGTTTTGTTATTGTTTTGACCCGACAGCGTTGCATGAATTACGAGTGAACAGTAATCGCAAAGTGAAAACTATTAGTCACTTATATACTCAATGTCTTCCATTTTGGCTACGAAAATACAATTGACACTATTCAATGACCATTGCATTTTATTACACAGATAAAACTGTTCACTTCTTTAATTGTATAACATTCAAAGTTATAAAACACGCGTGTAACTATTGTTTCCGAATTTCTCGATTTCTTTTCTCATTCCCATTTGATTTTTGTAGCAAAACCTGGAGCCGATATTTTTATCACAAGTTTCTTTTTCATCACCACCTAAATTATTGAACGTTGCTGTATTGCTTATTTTATATTTAGGATAAACTTATTGACAGAGTTTTTTTTACCATTGTTTTTGTGTGCGGTATTGCAATGATATGTGTACCGTGTATGTTTATTGTGTACATATGTTTCTTTTTGTATGTAGTTTACTTGTCTTTACCTGTATTTATCATTATAACCTGCAGAAGTTATCGAGCGGTCGGTGGATTGTCCAATCGAGTATTTTTATCTTATTCAGCCATGAATATTTTTGATAATGGGTGATGTTATGACATACAGAATTTCGATTGGACTTTTTTACGCAAAATGTCATAGTTGTTTGTGTCGGCATAAGCTCATCATATCTTTCCAAAATTGTTATTTAGGATTTATATTGAAAATGCTTGATGACATGAGTGTAACCGTAATTGCGTTCGCTGCAACAGTTATTCTCTGTTTCTTGCAGACATACTCTAAAAATACTAGTTTTCTTTTGTTGATGATGATATTGTTAGTAATTTGCCAAGATGTCGAAAGTAACCCGGGTCCCTCATCTGTAAGTTCGTCCTCCGATTTATCAATTTTTCATCTTAACATTAGAAGTATTAGAAACAAACTGCATTTATTAGAGAACTTAGCATCTGAATACCATATTATATGTGTAACTGAAACACACCTAGATGATAAAATTGACACAAAAGATATTTGCATTCAAGGGTTTTTAGAACCTTTTAGAGCAGATCGTAATTTTGCAGGGGGTGGTATTCTTATATATGCTTCTACATGTCTAAGTGTGAAAAGAAAACCACAGCTTGAATTTGTGGGAGGGGAAAATGTTTGGATAGGAATAGAATTACCCAATTTTCTTTTACACATTTGTACAACGTATAGACCAGAAGGCTGTGTAGAACCTTATTGGACAAATTTGAAAAACGCGATAAATGAAGCACTTGACACATCACCATACTTATGCATTATTGGGGACTTAAACGTTGATTTGGCAGTAGAAAGACGTCATATTCTTAATGATATCATTTTAAATTTTAATCTAGTCAATGTTATTAATGAACCCACTAGAGTATGTAACACGAGGCAAAGTATCATTGACGTTATACTGCTTAGCGATTCGTGTATTTGCCTCGACTCATCGGTTATTGTTACCGAAAGCTCACTGAGTGATCATTACGCTATTGTTGCAGGTATAGATATTCCGGTTTTTTTATCGAATACATATACCCGCGAGGTATGGCTTTATAAACAAGCCGATTTCGTCAAGATGAACAATTTAATAGAACAGTACGATTGGGATACTGCTTTCACAAATTATACAGATATATCTGAAATCTGTATTTTTTTACAAATAAATTTCTTGAATACGCAAAATTCTGTATTCCAACAAAAACCGTAACTATTCGTCCAAATGATAAACCGTGGTTTGACTCAGAATTACGTAGAGAAATACGTATACGTGACCGGCTTCACAAAAAAGCTAGACGGACGAAAAGACCGATTGACCTTGCAAAATTTAAACATCAACGAAATAAAGTAAACAATATGAAAAAACATGCGCGACTATCTTTTTTCGATAATGTTAATGACGTAATTGACCGTATTTCTAAACATAGTTCCAAGGAATACTGGAAACTCATAAAAAAAATAATGGGCACTACAAAAAGTAGTACAATATCGCCTGTTTTGAATCCTTGTAATAATAGATTAGCTTGTAACGACAACGATAAAGCGGAAGTTCTGAATGACTACTTTTGTTCAATATCCGACATCGACGACAACGAAATAGACACCCCCCAATTTCAATCACGTACTAATAATAGACTCTTGAATATAACAATAAACGAAAATGAAGTTTTAGACATTTTACAGATACTAAAACTCGGTAAAGCCTCTGGGCTCGATAAAGTTAGTCACCATATGCTACGTTACACTGCGAAGTCTGTGAAAAAGCCTTTATCGGTGATTTTTAATTTGTCTTTACAACAAGGAAGGTTTCCAACCAATTGGAAAAGATCTGTTGTTATACCTTTATTTAAGTCCGGCGAGAAACAACTGCCATCTAACTATAGACCTGTTGCTCTATTATCGTCTATAGGGAAAGTCTTTGAAAGAATTGTTTTCAAACATGTTTTTAATTATTTATTGTCTAATAATCTGTTATACAAATACCAGTCTGGATTCACCCCTGGCCATTCCACAACTCATCAATTAATCGAAATTTACCACAATATTCTTCTTAACTTTGAGGAAAAAAACTTCATGTGTTTAGTTTTCTTTGACATTTCCAAAGCATTCGATCGAGTATGGCATAAGGGGCTTATACGTAAACTTAAAGCGTATGGAATTGATGGTCAATTACTAGTATGGTTTAAAGATTATGTTTCTGATAGAAGACAATGTGTCACAATAAATAACAAATACTCAAGTTTTAGAAATGTTAAGGCAGGTGTTCCGCAGGGTTCTGTATTAGGGCCTCTCTTGTTTTTAATATATATTAATGATATAGCTGATTCTATTGAGTCAATCACAAGACTCTTTGCAGATGACACGTCTCTTATGTACAGTTCCGACTCAAGTGAAACTTAAGAAAGTGTAGTAAACAGAGATCTATACAGAATTGATATATGGTCAAAAAAATGGTTGATAAAGTTCAATCCAACTAAAACTGATGTTTTATTATTCGGAAATGCTGTTGATAAAGGAGATATAAGTTTAATGTTTCAAAATAACCAACTTGGTATTCGTGAGCAGCACAAACACTTGGGAATTACTCTAAGTGACGACTGTAAGTGGCATTGTCACATTGATAATGTATGCAAAAGTGTTTCTCCTAAGATATCTATGCTTAGAAATTTAAAATATATACTAAAGCGTGATTCTCTAAGTAAGATATATCTAACATTCATTAGACCGATTATGGAGTATAGTTGTGAGTTGTGGAATGGTTGCGGGAATGAACTTTCAGAAAAACTAGAAAAAATACAGTTAGAAGCAGCCAGAATAGTAACCGGTCTCCCATGTTATGCAAGTCGCGAATCGCTATATTTAGAAACAGGGTGGGAGAAGTTGATAGACAGACGAAATAGACGATGCCTATGTTTGATGTATAATGTTGTAAATGAAAATTGTCCTCCATACCTAACCGATATCTTACCACCGAAAATTTCGGAAATTTCACACTATTCCCTTAGAAATAATGATAACTTCAGTATTCCACGATATAGACTTACAAAAACTAATAATTCTTTTTTTCCGTCGACACTTAGAATGTGGAATAAACTGAACATTGATTTACGAAATATTCCTACGTTTTCACAATTTAAAAGAGCACTTACAGCTCAGACATATTCTATACCTAAATGGTTTCATACTGGAACTAGGAAAATGAATATACTTCATACAAGACTGCGACACAATTTTAGCGCATTAAATTTTGATCTATTTCGATGTAACTTAAGAAATGATGCGACGTGTTTATGCGGTTATCCATGTGAGAATGCATATCATTGTTTCATGGAATGTCCTCTTTATAATTCAATCAGACATAATTTATTCATAATACTTCAAATATACGGAGAAATTTCATTACATATTATATTATATGGTAGAGATAGTTTAAATGTAGATCAAAACGTTGATATTTTCAGTGCCGTCCATAACTATATTAAAAGTACCCACCGTTTCGACTAACTTCAGCAGGCCTTATTACGGCTCTTATTCCTTGCATGTTTTTTTTTTTTTTTTTTTTTTCTCTATTAGTTCTTATTGTTGTAAGCTTAATTTGTTTTATTATTGCTATACAAGAAATAATACAAACCTAAATGTTTCACTTAAACTAACTGAACATTTTACATCGAAATTGTTTGTATTAGGTCATTTGTCATTTTGTCACTTTGTTTCTATTTACAATTATGTTGCTGTCATCTTAATGTTTGTTGTAAATTGTAGAGAAAGGGCTTTTATAATGTTGTAATAACTTGTGCCCAATCTCATCTTGCTTTGATAGTATGCAAATAAAATATGTTTAATATATAATATAAACATGAATATCAATGTATTGAGCATAAAACAAAAAACAATATGAACTGACATTTAACATATTTATGCAGGGTGAGATATATTATTTTTTGAAAAATACATTAATTTTAAAAGTGATAGATTTTTTTTTAATAATAAAATAATATAAAATTAATTAGATGAACAACTCTAAAATAACTTATCATTCCAGGAACAATTTAGCAAATCAATTTAAAAGAGCAAAGGAAAAAACGATTAAAATAATAAAAATAATACATGTATATTAACGATCGAAATAAAATCTATAAAAAAAATTTTACATTCAACGAAAGTGAAGTGAAGTCGTATAACTAATATAAAAATAAAAGTTCAAAACCTTAGTTTGCGAAGTAAAAAGTATTAAAAATATTTTAACTGAGTTAATAATATTTATCAAATTAAAGGTAATACGTATACAGATAGAGAAATATACACAGCAGATACCAAAACAACTGTCCAATATCACAGCAAATAAACAAATCAGTTTCATAACCTATATGCTAATCGAAAAAAATGAGTCTTTACAAGCTTCTTAAAAACGTGAATTGACTCGGCACATCAAATTTACTCAGGGAGAATGTTCCAAAATGTGGCAGAAGATTTGTCAAACCGGCGTTCGCCATATCCTATAGTTCGAACACGTGGTGTCTTAAGCTGATGTGAATCTTCCGACCTTAATGTCCGGGACGGATGGTATTCACAGACTAGGTCTTTCAAGTAGACATGCGTTTGGTTGTGAACGGCTTTAAACGTGTACAAAAGTATCTTGAAAAGACATCAGTATTTCACTGGTAGCCAATGTAAAGAAACAAGTAACAAGGATAGCCGTCGAAGTTTGTAATAATAGAAAATATGTTAATGTACGAATTTATCTTTATCGTAAGCAAAATCAGATCATTCTAAGGACGAGTTTTTTTTATTCCGGAGCTCCAATAAAAAAACAACTGTTGATAAGAATAGAAAACAATGTTTATAACCGTATGTCGCCTAATTGTCGGAAAAAAATGATCATATATTAAATGTAGTCTCACAGAAGAGGATGATTAAAATATATTACTTATTATATTTTTGTAAATATTAGAAATGAAAGGATCCATTGCTTTTGGCAATATCCAGTGGCAGACATGTACATTAAGATGTAGAACAGAGTAATTACATTACGTTCTAATTTACAACTCAAAATGATTGAATTAACCATTCCTGTTCATACAAAAATATTTGCAAAAATTGAACAAGCAATACCTGTTTATAGTAAAATATTGACAAGTGAACATTTATTTTTTAAGATTAACAAAAAACAACTGCACTGCTCTGTCATGCTGAAACCCGTCACTTCACATTGGTACACGGGTACATGTATAATGCAAGGTTGTACAGCATACTTGTGTAATGAGAGTAGTATGAGAAGCATACATTTCCTACTAAAGATCCGGTTTCCTCCGGGTACTCGGTCCTTATCTCCACCCGCACCCCAAGTTAAAATTGGACATCATGATAAAGCTGAACTATTGCTGCAATTTGCTTTAAACAACATTAAAAAAAACAAACAAAACATATATACAAAAGTACAGCATACAGTCATGTATAGTGTGCTCGTTGATTGTTAGACGTCAAACATTCACGTATAATGGCAGCATTTATTTGTACATGTATATGACAAACGCAATGTATACATGTATAATGAAAGACGTGCATCGCGCATTTCAAATGATAGTCATATGTCATTCATTCAAATGTTAGACGTTTAACACACATTTTCAATCACAGACGTACATCATACTTTTAGACGAACAGGGGTACAGCCTACACGTACAATTAAAAACATGAACACTATACATTCACTGCATTCTGAACACTAACTGTGGCACATCATACATTTACAATGATATGCGAACAGTATAAACAATGACAAACATACAGCATGCAAGTATTTTGACAATATTCAGCATAAAATTAATGAGAATGTTTTTATAATAGCTGTATCTTTAAAATGCAAAAAAGGCAAATATATCTGCAGACGACAATAAACAATTTTGCAGTTCTCTGTTAAATGAAATTATATTGTTGAAAATCTTTTAATGCAGTTTGCGGGAGAATGTAAAAATGTTTAAAGCTTACCATTTACACTATCGTCAAGGGCAATTTTATCAACAAGATAAACGCCAAAACAATATATAACTGTATATTGTTTCAAGAGCAAAATGAGCAATCACACTCACGTTTTGTGATTTTGACGGTAAAAGCAAAATCTGTTGACGGTTTATATTTATTAATTCAGCATTATAAAAAAAATCATTATTAGGGTAACAGTAAATTTATTACGCCTAGATGCCTACTATAGTAGGATCCTCGGGGTAATACATTTATTGTGCCCCTCATGACTAGTTATTAAATGTCTAATGTATATTAAAATTCATCCCATCAGAACTATTTTATTTCCGTCTGTCTGTCGTATGTCCTTATGTAAACTCTTCTGGTGCAATGGCAACCATAAAATGTTGACCTTCGTCAAAAAGGAAATAATGATTATTTTAAATAAAAACCTTCTTTTCAAAATTTTAACTACAATTTTTTCAGACTTCGTGTGGATGGTCCTTAGTAGGTTCTTTACTAAATTTATACCCAATGACCCGCTCTTGAAACTAAATTTTTGCTTTATACCTTCAAATACCTTATTCCGCTTCATTATTCTCGAAACCTTGCACACATTAAAACTGTAGTTTTATGTCAAAAAGTAGTTTTTATATGATTCTTTTTTCTACGGATTTCGACCTGTACATATATTGTTTGACAAAAAATATATTCATTTTAGAATCTTGTGTACCAATATGACACAAACTTGGTACGGATAATCGTCTAAAGCGCACATACAAAGTATCAACGGAGGAAAAAGAATGAGGCAACTGGAACCAAATTGTGAATGCAATGGAACATAATTGATTATTGGGTTGGGATATTCTTTTTAAAATAAGGTGGCAATCTCCAACGGGTTACCCACTACGTTCGTGCTCTGTCTTTCTGTATTATGACATGAAAAAACCCCAACAAGAGGTTCTCCTCTATCTGCCACCTAAGGACGCGATAGGTAGCTCTGTGGCTTTAGCACTCGGAACCCTCCAGTATGGTCCCAGACTTCATCCAAGATATCACTATTACGTACAATATACAAACTTTGAATAAGTTTATGGCGCGTCATATGTCAGCAAAAACGATCTCAATTTTAAACCCTGTCGCATGAAAATCATTGAATAAACATATACAAGGTGTTTTATCACATGCATTCGAGACGTGCGATGGAAGACTCCTGGCAAACTCTGTTGAAGACGTTGGCAGAAAACTGTTGTACAAAATTGGATTACTGTTTGGAAAAAAGGCCAAAATACAGGCAAGTACAAGAAAGTAGAATAAAATATTGCTACTGAAGTTCATGACAATTTTCAAGCATAATACATGCAAAAAACATATACATTTAGCTCTTTTAATACATCCTTTTGCGCTTTTTGTCAGTTACATTAAAACAGTCTATTCAATTTCTAAAAGGGGCCTCGGTGGCCAAGTGGTTAAGGTAGTTCGTCTACAATTGATCTCGTGGTCTGTCAACACTGAGATTGCGGGTTCGATCGTCACTCGACTCCAATCTCATTTGACAAGGATTGCCAGGTTTCCTACCGAAGGTCGGGGGTTTTCCGGCTTCCTCCCCCAATAAAAACTGGACGCCATGATATAGCTGAAAAATTGCTGAAAGTGGCGTTAAACAATATGTAAACAAACAATCAATTTCTAAAAGACCGTTTGTCAAACCTTCGTGATACAGAGAGAATGTGCTTTAAGCGCCACGAGATAAAATGGGTGTTGACGGTTTCAGTGATACAGCCTGATAGAGCAAAGTCAAAGTGCAGATAAGTTATGCATGCAACTTTATTTCCAATAGTAATTTTATTTACTGTGTTCTTCTACATATATACATATAATGGCCCCGTGCGGGATCCGGGTGGCTAAAAGAATAGACCGCAGTCGAGCTAGCTTGTCGTAAAAGGCGACTTAATAGCGTCCAGTACCCTGACCGGCGTGTCAGGTCGGTTTGCCTAAAGAGCGACTGGTATGTGTGCCCCAGGTGGTTGAATGGGGTACCCCTGGCAAGCTGGGGTTGTCAGGCCATAATACGGAAAACCTGACCGCAAACCATATTAGTGCACCGTGTTGGGAAAATGCCACGTTCCTTGCACGTTAAAGAAGGCTGCTGTAGTATTCGCTATGAGTAGGGATTTCGATCCCGCTACAGGAGGCTTAATTGCCCGACCCTATCCATCCTCCCATTTGCCAGTGGCAATCTAAAATCCGTTACCCCTATTTTTCCTTGTGTCCCATCCCATTTTCATTCATCATCATTTCATGTTCATTTTATCATCCATTTCATGTTCATCGCCTGAATATAGCTGAAATATTGCTGCTCGGGCGTTAAACACCATTAATCAATCAATCAATCAATATACATATAATGCAAACAAAAGATACAATATTTATTGCCCTAAATTATTGGACGCAAAAGTCTTATTTGACAGTTCTTATTGCCTTGTCATTGGATTATAGAATATATGTGCAGATTGATTTCCATAACGATCAATTAAGCAATGTGACGACCATAGAACTTCTGGAGAAATAACATCAATCTAGGTACAACAAACCCTTGTTTAAGTAGTTTAGTAGTCAACAGCAATTACCGGTCTAGAAAATCGGAATAAGGATCGCAGGATGTATAATAACGTGAAATGTGCACCATACGCTGGAGCTGTTGGGATGTTGCTGTCGATGAAGGGGAAGTTAACAATTAAAAAGTTGAAGTCATCATGTTTGTCGTAGAGTCTGTTTTGTAGTTTTCCTGAGTTTATTTCTAGAAATTGGTAGATGCTGACCTTAGTCTATTGTTTGTGTCTTTAATTTTAAACTCACTGGGGTAAATTAAATATAAATAGTCACCAGATTTATCATTGTTGAGGAACAAACCATCATTAATATAGCGGAATGTGAAATTAAAGGTCTGGGCCAGTGTCTTTTCTTTCTACTTTTGCAGGACTTATAGGAGCCTCATAAGAATACAAAAACAGGTCGGCGAGAAGATGAGCACAATTAATACCAACAGTGTGCCGAAAAAAGTGTCCTCCAAACAAGACGAATATGTTATCAATAAGAAAATTTACCATTTGGTCTTCGGTATATTTTAAAGTTGATAAGGTAATTGCCCTTCGAAATTTATATCATACACAAGCTGTTTAAATGCGGACCTGAAATGTAATAATAGTCATGTTCTTTTACACTTATTTGTTTTTAGTACTGCTGTAATATGTCAGAGCAGTTAAATTATTGTTAACGGCAATAGTTAATGGGGTCATGAATATATCTCTCTATTAGTTTGTAAAAGTATTAATATAATATATGTATTACTACCCACAGTTTTGTGAATTTATTAATTCATGGCTGTTATCAGATTTAGGTAATAATTACCAAAATATAATTGCATGTTATTTTAAGTTAAATTTATGAAGTCTGTTTTTAAAAAAACATTCTAATTGTTTCAGTAATAAACATGTAGCGTGTGATTTAGCTGGTATTGATGAACAAATAAGTGATTGCACTGGAACCAGAAGCAGTGCCAATATGTATCTACAGAAAAAATAAAATTGGCTTCAGACGGCTTTAGAGTGGCAGGCGTAGGACAGACCTATCATTGATTGATTGATTGATTGATTAATGGTGTTTAACGCCCGAGCAGCAATATTTCAGCTATATTCAGGCGATGAACATGAAATTGATGATAAAATGAACATGAAATGATGAATGAAAATGGGAAGGGACACAAGGAAAAAAAGGGGTAACGGATTTTAGATTGCCACTGGCAAATGGGAGGATGGATAGGGTCGGGCAATTTAGCCTCCTGTAGCGGGATCGAAATCCCTACTTATAGCGAATACTACAGCAGCGTTCTTTAACGTGCGAGGAACGTGGCATTTTTCCCAACACGGTGCACTAATATGGTTTGCGGTCAGGTTTTCCGTATTATGGCCTGACAACCCCAGCTTGCCAGGGGTACCCCATTCAACCACCTGGGGCACACATCCCAGTCGGTCTTTAGGCAAACCGACCTGACACGCCGGTCAGGGTACTGGACGCTATTTAGTCGCCTTTTACGACAAGCTAGCGCGACTGCGGTCTATTCTTTTAGCCACCCGGATCCCGCACGGGGCATCCTATCATTGACTTGGGAGGTATTTATAACCTTTCGACATATATAATGTCTACTGCATCTGCAGCTGTGTCTATTTTGGCAAATGTATCAATTGTAACTTAGAAATATAGCATTCTAGTTATGTTTTAGTCAGAACGAAATTTGTTAGAACTGTAGTAATATGTCTTTTCATATATATTAACAACACATAACACGTTCTAAAAACAAAGATAGAAATATAACTTCATAGACCACCGCATAAGGCAGGAAAGGGTATAGTTCGATTAGCTTGTCATTATCTCTTCTTTTAACAGGTTTATACTATGAAATCATTACGTAATGATTTCTAAATTAGTCTAGTTATTGGTCCAAGACTTGCTGTATTGGCCTAATATCTTTATAAATTAACTACAATCCGAGCAATACCGATATTGGACTAGTATAGTTCGATTAGCTTGTCATTATCTCTTCTTTTAACAGGTTTATACTATGAAATCATTACGTAATGATTTCTAAATTAGTCTAGTTATTGGTCCAAGACTTGCTGTATTGGCCTAATATCTTTATAAATTAACTACAATCCGAGCAATACCGATATTGGACTAGTTAATTCCGCATTGGACTGGTTCAGCAAAATATATCCTATTAGCAGTTTTACTTTAATTTAAGTGAATATTATAGCATTTAATTATAGAGGTCGAATGGCAGAAGAATACTGTTTGCAACTGACCGACATTTTTGAAATTCTGACTATACCTGGGATGACCGAGTATTTATGTCATCGTATGGCTTTGTACGCTAGCATCCGACACTACTGCTCATCTGAAAATCACACAAGCTCATTTGCAGTCATTAAATTGTTATCTACTGTATGACATGCAAGCTAATCATTTTTTAATAATTCAATTGTTTTTAACTATATTTGATTTGTTTAATTTACTTAAGACTTTGTTCATTTTAGTTATATTTTTGCATTATTTACCAATGCAAACAGTAAACCAATTAACTAATTATAAACAATTAATAAACTATTGTAGTTAATATTGATATGTACAATTTACTATTTCTGTTCAAATATTCAAAATATCACTTGAAATGCTTTATTTATTTTATATTTAATACATAATTTCTGGAAAAATGTTAAGGTTTCTCTAATAGTTTAGAAACACCTCACGCCTATGTTTTAAACTGAGGTTATAGAACCAACGTAATTTCTCAGATTTTGGAGAAAAATTTAAACAGTTGTATTTTTAAAAGTTGTCAGATATAATTTTTCTGTAGTATGATAGCCGAGTTGTCATTAGTTACATTAACTTATTATATGTCATCCATTATATTGAATTATTTTAGCCTCTTTACATGTCAATAAACGTACCGTATTCTACATAGAAAAGAATTGTATCATCCAGTTTTAGATTACTGAGAAACATAGATATATAAATCAATCAATCTTGCCTAACCTGCATTAAGGTTTCAATGACTCTAAAACCATGTAAAGTGCATTCTAATGAATGTTACCGATGCTTCTTGGAATTATATTTTCTTAATTTTTTTTTCTTTTTGTTGCTGTTCACAAAATAACCTTGTCCTAGATTTAAGTTACTAACGGGTTATGATATTTCCGAGAAAAATATCAAAAATAACAAAATGTAAATAAATCTATAATAAATGTTACCATGAATAATTTAGCACTTAAAATGTATCTTATTGTAAATTGATCACAACAATAAATAAACTATAACCAAACAAAATTAATAATATAAGGGAATTTATGATTTTTGCGATTTTGTTATTGTACTGTTTTTGGTTTTGTTTTAAAATCGTTCTATTCTGAAATTACTAGTTTATCGTGTATTATATGTTTGAGCCTTTTGACCTAATGATGTACATGTCAACCCTCACGATATCTATAAATAATATAGGTACTCATAAAAATGTGTTTTCATCATATAACTACCAAAAAATTAGTGAGGGGAAATTTTGACCCGTACCTAAAAACGTCTATTGTCGTTACTTCAAATGGCCACAGGATTATAGCTGAAATTGAATTTAAAATAAATTGTGTTGATTGCTGATTTTTAAATTATGCATGCATATTGGCTCAATATGTATCATTTTGGATGTCCAATTGTTCGTTTAACTATGTTTTCCTATGCAAGACCTTAAGTTGTTGTGTAGAGGAACAATTATACGGACTACTTACACTACTGTCTTATTTAAACCCAAGCTTTCAGTATTTACAATAAGTTATGTAGTACCAACATGTGCATTTTGCTGAACTTTTTAACGCTTGTTAATTTGTGGTTTTACGCCATATTCATAAGTTTGTAGTCGTTTGTCAAAAATCTTTTCCCTCTTTTTATTAGATTTTGACTGTTCTGGATATGACTATATGATTTTAACCTGTGTGGTACAACAGTGCCATACTTGAAGCAGGATTTGCTTACCCATTTACATCTTATAGACTTACCCATAGTTTTAAGGGTTTCATGTTACAAAATGTTTGGATTATGACTACCCAGAGTAATGACTATGAGATTTTAACCTGTGTAATGCGGCGGGTGTCAATAAACGTCTCGTATTCTACATAGAAAAGAAATGTATCATCCAGTTTTAGATTACTGAGAAACATATGTATAAATCAATTAATCTTGCCTTACTTACATTAAGGTTTCAATTACTTTAAAAACCGTGTAAAGTGCATTCTTTTGAATGTTACCAATGCTTCTTGGAATTTCATTTTGTTTCCTAATTTTTTTTTCTTATTGTTGCTTTTCAACAAAATAACCTTGTCCTAGATTTATGTTACTTACGTTTTATGATATTTCCGAAAAAAATCAAAAATAACAAAATGTTAATGACTCTATAATAAATGTTACCATGAATAATTTAGATCCTAAAATGTATCTTATTGCAAATTGATCACAACGATAAAAAACATATGACCAACAAAATTTTATTATATAAGGTAATTTATTATTTTAACGATGTTGTGATTGTACTGTTTTTGTTTTGTTAAATCGTTTTATTCTGAAAAATATTTACTTGTTTATCGTGTATTATATGTTTGAGCCTTTTGACCAAATGATGTACATGTCAACCCTCACGATATATATAAAAATGTAGATACTCATAAAAATGTGTTCTCATCATATAACTAACAAAAAACATTAGTGAGGGGAAATTTTGGCCCGTACCTAAAAAGTCTATTGTCGTAACTTCAAATGGCCACAGGATTATAGCTGAAATTGAATTTAAGATGGAAAACATAATTGCTAACATAAATTGTGTTGATTGCTGATTTTTAAATTATGCATGCACCATTTGTGATGTCCAATTGTACGTTTAACGTATGTTTTCCTAGGCTAAGACCTTAAGTTGTTGTGCAGAGGAACAATTATACGGACTTACCCCGCTATCTTATTTAAACCCCAGCTTTTAGTATTTATAATAAGTTACGCAGTACCAACATGTGCATTGTGCTGAACTTTGTATCGCTTGTTTATTGTTGTTTAACGCCATATTCATAAGTTTTTAGTCGTTTGTCAAAAATCTTTTCCCTCCTTTTTACTAGATTTTGACTATTTTTGATATGACTATCTGATTTTAACCTGTCTGGTACCACGGGTGTCATACTTGAAGCAGAATTTGCTTACCCATTTAGATCGTAAACCAGAATCACATTGTTTACAGACCACGTGATCAATAGTAGATAGAAAACTTCCTAATCCACTCGTCCACCGAGGACCCCTTTTTAAATTAAAACATGTAAATACAATTTTATTGCCTTGTGGTCTTTTATTGATTGCATGAACTGTAACGTCCAATGAGCTTAATTTAAAATATGTTAAAATAAACACAAGTTAAAAGGTTTTAATCGAGGTTTTCAGGCATTGTTACAATCGAATGTGGGAATACCAATGAAAATGACATATTGGTATAAGATTCAAATGTATCAGACCCGCAAGAGTTACTTTGCCTTTCGTTGTTCAACAAATAGTTCCGAATGAAACAATGTATTCCTTTCAAACAATATTTTTAATGCTCATATTTGGTTTTGATGGTCCTTTTTGAACTTATTCGAAATACGAATCTCGGACAAACTGTGGACTACACATTTGCTTAAATGTGATTAATAAGAGATTATTTTGTTCAAAGCAAAAAGGAAAAATGTCATTTTTACAAAGTCGCTTTACTTGTAGTTTTATTGTAACCTTTTTTAATAATTGATCACTTTTAATATTAATAAAATACAATGTAATTTTATTAAAACCTTAGAAAAACATATGCTATATAAATTGTAATGGAAATATTTACTATAAAGATGAAATTACACTGTATGTCAAATTTACGCTAGCCACACAACTCTTCAACTTTTTATTACTTTCTGTTGTTCAAATATATTTTCATAGTGTACAATATTAGGCTAAAGTTGTTGAAAGTCTACCATATTCGAAATATACTTCTGGATAGTTTGTTTTGGCCAACGGAATTAAATGATAGTCCTAACATTCATTTAAGGATATATGAAGTTCCTTTGACTGGGTTGTAAATAAATACCAACGTTGTTATATTGAAAAAAACTCTTTCAGCAAGGTGTTTCATAATTTATTTACTTTTTAAAAACTTTATATTATCTTATAACAAAAATCCTTGATATTTACGAGTTTGTTGTTTTCTTTCAAACCAAGAATGTAGTTTTTATTTTACTGCCAAATGCTATGTATTTTTAAGTGATGTGATTGGTTTTTATTTGAAGTTATAAGAAAATACATGGGGTATTCGGCCTGGTAATTTATTAACTAAATTAGTAAAGAATAAAGAAAAGAATAAGTTGGAAGCATCTACGCTGACATGAAAGGAAAGTGTATTGATACAAAAATATAAATTTATCATAATATCAAACACAGTATGGTACAAAGGTGTTTAATGGGTTTTTCCTGAAAGTTAAAGCACAATAAAATATAACATTATAACAATATTAAATAATGACTTATAACAGAATATTTATTGGTTTGTTATATATACAATTGTTACTTCCATCGATGGCAAATGTTTTCCTTTGAATTCATATAATGAATCGAACTAATATATATACAGTCTTGCAATGAGGTCTGTTTATTTGTCTGGGAATGTATGACAACACAAATCTCAATAAATAAATAGCTCTGGATATTTGCACATAGGACATTGCCAACTTGGAAACAGGGTTACATCTATATTTCCATAATTTAATATTTCTACAGAATGCTGCTATTGGTTCTTATCCATTACTTTACTGATCGTTGAAACATTCCTTGTAATACAATTAGATTGAGGGTTCAACAAGGGCGAAGTCTGTGATTTGTTATGTTTGGTTTATATATGCTGTGATTCCTTTTTATTCATGGGGTAGCAATTTTCGTGGTTTTCGTGGGTTGGCTGATCCACGAATTTAAGAATCCAACGAAATATTAAATCTTTTGTATTGTTATTATGGATGCGAGTACGTTTTAAAATGTGGTCCAATGCTCTATGTCATTGAAGTGTATTTTAAATAGATTGAACAGCCAATCTTTGATGAATCTACCAGATACATACCTTGTATATACAAGTCAATCATTAAAAATATCTCAGATAAGTTTTTATCATGCTTATTTGGTGAAATTCAAATGATTTCATACGCTTTTGTGCAAGTCAGTTATACTTCCGGTTTATTAAAATGGTTTTGTAAAGTGTTCATTCTATATGTACAGAAGTGTTATAATGCATCTTGTACGCTCACATTTTCTTTTCTACTAGGAAAACAAATTAATATATTTTTTCTATCAAATTTATAATCATGTCCTGTCAAAACCCGACTGAAGCCATAAAAACTTCACTACCGTTATATAAACATCCGTACGGTAGTTTCAAACAAAATTAATCCCTTCGATCACCATAAATCAATTAAAAGTCTAGCCAGGTGTTTTTAAAAGGTGTTAAGATCATAAAATTAATCAAATAAGGATTGATAAATTTTGAAATTAAAAAAACAGTTTATTTTCGTTGGATAGTTTTAAAGCTTAAAGATGAAAAGATAATAAAAATGAGACTTACCATTACAGCTTAATGAAATAAAATAATCCCAGCTCGTTAACACATTAATTAATGCTAATTACGTAATTATAAAGGAATTTTCTGGCATATGTTTATTTAAGTAAACAACAAATATGTCTTGATCATCTTTATTAGGTTGTGAAAATCGATATTTTTATTTAATGAACACTTTCATGTGCCTACTGTAAACGAGTACAGCCAAATACCACAAAAAAATGTTTCTTCAAAATTACATATCCACGAATTTACGAATCCACGAAATTGCAATTATGGGTAAAACCACGAAAATTGATACCCACGAATTTAAGAACTTTCACAGTAGGTACTATGTTAGCTGTATGTGTTGGCTTCCGTTGCGAATAATCTAAAGACCATATCGTTTTTCCGGCTTATCCAACATCCAATGTCATACGGTTAAGTTGTAAGGATATTGGCTTTATAATCTATCTTTATTACATATTTTGAAAGGAAATCGACCTGATATGGCTTCTTGACACATGCCTTTTTCTTTTCTTTTGGGTCCAATGGCAGAGCCTTCTCTTTGAATCCGGTCTCCAGTCTGACAATGAGCGACAGTCTTTGTCAACACAACTAAAATTCATTGCAATGGATATATTATAATACAGCTGATAAAGAGCTAAAACATCGTGGGCTCTATGTGTCTATGTTACTATAGGGTCTTTTGTGCGAATTTTCTTTGGTCTCTCCTAAATTAACAATGGATTTATTTATACTCCAGGGCTGCTTCTGGCATCCTAGGTTATGGTTTAAAAATCGCGGTTCATTATGATACGGCGATTTACAATATCATGATCTTGCGAAGTTCTCATTGTAATTTCTGGAACTGTATTTAAACTCTTCAGTGTACATCACCATAACTGCAGATGACTTGGACATATTCACATGATGAAGAATTAGCATCTAAACATAATCTTCAGGAAAATATTCGAACTGGAAATCAAATCTTTTCCATATAGGACTTAACACTCCAGTAAATGAATTTGCAAGATAGGCGATCTGTCAGAAGTGACACACGAAGAATTTGTTTTCTATATTACAGCCGATCACTGCGTAACGTGAGTTTAAATATTAAGTGCAAACAGACCAAATCAAAATGTTAAACTCAATACATATCTTTTAAATTCCTATACTACATTTGTTTCTAAATCAATATATACACTTGGCCATAAGTTAGGGTCCACCAAGATTTTAGCGGAGGTGATTTTTTAAAACCAATATTGTTATCAATATATAACCATCCATTGTTTAATTTCACGTTTCGTTTATAATAGTCGACTATTTTAAAGCAGTTTATGATTTTACTATTCAAAATGTATAGAAAAGACAAACAAGATGTCATTTGTAAAAATATGCCATGAAACTGCAAAATCATAACTCAAAAAAGTTTCAGTTTGATCCGCTGGTAATGTTACATACAAAGAGTTGGTAGATTGAGGGTCATTAAGATGTAAGAAGAAATCATTTTGAAACCTTTATTCACAAGAAAAGAGTCAGTATCGTGTGTATACAACACACCATGCTTCCGGTGCAATTCCTGAACTCGTCTCGTCATACTCTGGAGAAGTCTCTGAAGTCACTCCTGAATTAAAGTATCACGCAATTCTTGAATGTTCAGACATGGATGGTCACGTTCATTCACTTTCCGAAACAATATCAAACATGCTCTATCGGATTCATATCCGGAGACATCGCAGGCCATGGTAATGTCTCAATTGCCTCATTTGCAAGATAATCAAAATGGGGCACAATATACGGGGGTCCAGAATCTGATCTCTGTATTTTAAAGCAGTTAGTGTGCCATCTAATGGATACAAGTCTAACATACAGTCATATGAGACGCAGCCCCAAACTCACTCCGCCACCACCAAAATCTGTAGGTCCCAGAACATGTGCAGAATCAAAAGCTGTGTTGCGTTGACGCCATACCCGCATCCTACCATCAACTGGTTTCAAAAGAAAACGACTTTCGTCGGACCAATGAATTCTTTTCCAAGAGCGAATATTCCACCCGATATGGTCATGCGCCCACTGCAGCCGGGCATCCTTATGTCTTGGTGTAAGTGCTGGTCGCTTTATAGGTCTCCGTGCTCGAAGTCTTCCGCAGTTTAGCCTTCTGTTTACTGTCCGTCTACTGATTATAACATGGACATTCCATCGACTACGCATCCTGTTTGCAGTGGTAAAAGGTTGTTGTCTAACAAGTCTTCGAAGTAGTCTATCTTCTCTCTCTGTTGTCTTCTTCGGTCGCCCTAATCTTCGCCTTTCCCCAACAATACCAGTTTCATTATATCGTCTTATTAGCCTAATGATGACAGAATTGCTAACATTGAACCTATCTGAAACCTGCCGTTTTGTCATTCTAGTCCTTATCATACCAACTTCTTGCCATCTCTCTGAATCTGCTAGTTTTTGACGTTCCATGTTGAAATGATTTCAAAACAGGATAAATTTTACCTGTTACGCACGTGCACATGACAAGAAAAAAGGCGCCAAACTTTGGTTTTCAAAAGCTGAGGGTAGTGTGTTTTAAATCTCTATTGTTATTGTATCGTGAATCGAGCGAAAGCACTTTAACAATAGATAATACAAACCTAGCTTTTGTTGATAATATATTTACAAAGAACTAGAAACAATTAATTGTTTTATTTATTTGAAGCAAAACCTGGTGGTCCCTAACTTTTGGCCAAGTGTATAAATTGGACAATACAAAGTTAAAAGAAGAGCATAAATCGTTTGCGCTGCTTTAAATGTCGAAAGTTTGGCCACGGCAAGGGACAAAGCAGAGGCTCTATTATATGCTAAATTGTGAAGAAGTAGGGCAAGAGGGCTTTACCTGCAGATACAATACATAGTGAGCCAATAGATGTGAAGCCACATTTACTCACTCCTCATCCAAGTATTGTCATCACTAGAAAAAAGAAATGCAAAAATTAAAAACTGAAAAAGCATCTCCTACACTTACTCTCGTCAGCTGGTTTATATAAAGACTGACACCTCGTTTTCTGCATCAACGTCAGATGTCAGCGTGGTCAGACGTATTGTCGCTACAGTTGAAGCACAGTAAAGTGTCACCTGGCCTATTGATGAAAAGATCCTTTAAGACTACCAATTTAAACAACATATAAAATCATTACACCCTGTAAAAAGTCTCATGCACACTCCGATAGAATCCTATTAAGATAAACAAACCTTCGGAAGTCTAAATGATCTAGACACGACTAGACAAACAACCCCTAAACTGCATCTAAAAGTAGATCCTTTAGAAGAAACTTACAGAATATTTTTAAAATCCTGTCAACTATTCTATTCGCAAACCGTAATGGGTACAGTAATTGTTACACAAATCATGCCACTGATGTAGTAAGTTTTGCACCCTTGATGACATTTGAAGTGAAATGCCTAACTGACACAAGATTTTAGGGGGTTATGATGATATAATTTTGCGGAATCCGTTTTTACATGCATAACTGGACGGGTACGTTACTTTGGAACGAGGAGGTTGTTAAACGGACTGCACCCGATTAAATCAAATGCAATGAATGTCTCACATTAACTCGAGTCGGAACACTAATTGCAGTCGGTTCTCACACGATGTATTATGGTGCAGGACCACCATTTTTTTTTACTCTTCGGCTATATTAAAATTTGATAATTTTGACTTATCCTAGAAAATTTACCTTTGTTTCCAATTAAGTGACACTTCCATCCCCTATAAAAATGCACTGGCTGAACATACTGTCAAAATATCACAATATGTTTCATTGCATATTAGAACGAACGATCAACCTGAAGTCCACATGGTCTAAAAGTCTACTTTCACTTTCTATTTCAGTCCAAAAATAGTGCTTGTCCCTAATTGACTCTCAACATGTGTATGTCCATTTAAAACCAATATAACTTTATTCTCAAGTTTCCTGGAATATTCAGCTTTCCAAAAATACCAAATTTATTCTGGCATCATGTGCGGATCAAATACTATATGAGGCAAGATAGAACCTCTCTGTTGAATAGTACTACTTTTACGTACAACCTCTGGACTGGTTCCCGGTATTTGGTGGTCCTACACCTAAAGAAGATGTTTTTGTTCAACAAATTAAATAAAATTTTCCCTGGTCTTATATTTATGTTAGTCGAAACAAATTCTAAAATTTTGTTGAATTCCCTTCAGCAGTTTTCAAGAAATGCATGAAAATATACAAAGACATCACATGCGTGTTATCATGAAAAATGAGCTTGGTGATTAAGAAATGCATTATTCCTTAATTTTTCAATTTCTTAGTTTCAGATGTAAATAGCAAGCTTAGCAATATACATCCAATACAAATGAACTTATTTCATTCATAGAAATGCACTAATTACATAATTTTATCATAAATTTTGCATTTTTTTTTAGTTTATTTCACACCCCCCCTTTTTACAAAGTGAGATTCTGGGTACCTTCAAACTGTTGGGATACGACTTTTATCTCTTGAAATACATTTCAATTAAGAAATATAGTATGAAACTGTCCTAATTATGCATCTAGTCCATCCTGAGAAAGTTTTTGAGTTCAAATTTAAATTTATTGATATTCAGTTGTACTATGTTTTGGAGGTGTACATTAATAGTTTCCAAACTGAAAAATTTTATTAATATCATTAAATGCGATCACTATTCTATTAAGTTTAAGAGTCAAATGAACAGTCTTTACTAAAAAAACCTCACTAAAGAAACAAAATTATATCTTGCTTTGGTATGAAATTGCAACAATTGGCCAATTTCCCATTACTGCTCATTTTTAAGGAATTTTCATATTTTCGCGTTTATGTTGTCGTTATAATATTTAAATCGACCTTTAAAATGTAATAAAATCGAACGTAAATTGAGGGTGTTTGTAACATCAACAAATGTGACACACATGTCAAGCTTAAATAGAGACAAGAACTTCACACAAGAAGAGCAATTAAGGAGTTATTTTTCTAATATATAGAAAATAAGTAAAATACATAATATTTAGCTTTGCTTTGTTCTATGTTTTCAGTCTTTGTTGACATCTTGGTTAAAATTTGAGTATAATTTTGGTAAGGAGCCTATAAATAATCGGTTTATCAAATTTAAATTCATTGAGATCAGTTGTTTCTAATGAGACGACTTTTTTCCAAAATGAGTGAGATATATAAACAAGTCTAGAAGATTATGCAACGATACAAATGACGGTGTTTTGTTAAGATTATAGACACAGACTGACCAACGAATGACCTTAATCATTGAGTGTCAATATAAATAAATAAGTCATAAAATATTGATCTTGAATCTTCTCACTTTAACTGAACTTAAAACGTCTATACATTGCCGCAACCATCCGCTACGCAGGACGAGCTTTCACTTGGATTTGTTCAAATATTCCAATAACTAAGGTGACAAATTTATTACGCCAGACGCGCTTTTTGTCTATTCAAGACTCATCAGTGGCGTTTAACTGTAAATGTTTTAGGAATTTACATGATGGAATTATATAAGTCCACTGGGATCGTGTAAATACACACGACAGGTAGTTAAATGGTCTAAAGAAAGCTACCAACCAGTAAACTTATTACTTATCGGATCGACAAACATGACGATAAAGCATAACAAAACATAATATACAAGTCTAGAAGATTATGCAACGATACAAATGACGGTGTTTTTGTCAAGATTATAGACCAACGAATGTCCTTAAATATTGAGGGTCAACATAAATAAATAACCTAACAAGTAATAAAATATTGATCTTGAACTTTCTCACTTTAACAAAACTTTACCCTTCTATACATTGCCCCAACGCGTCAGTCATAATGAATTTGTCACCTTGGTAATTTGTATAACATTTTATTGGTATGTTTGAACGGGTAGCGGATGGTTGGGGCAATGAATAGAAGTTTTACGATCAGTTCATGTTTGGCGATCCGATACTTAATAAGATTACTGGTTGGTAGCTTTCTTTAGACCCTTTATTTATTTATAAATGCATAAGCGATACATGTGAGCCTCGTTAATTTCCAGTAACAGACGTAAAAATTTATACGACATTATTATTCTTAGTAATCTTTTTTCATTTTATAAGTATAGATGTATTTATTATGTTTACATAAACCACAATGCTCTTTCCAAAACTCCACCTTTCGCTTTGGTACGACGAATCACTCAGCCTGATGCGCGTTTAAATTTAGAATGACAGAAAAGCATACATGTACATATATAATGCCATATTCTAATGAATATTTGTATAATGAGAGAACTGAAACATACATACAAGTATCATGTATAGTGTTCTTGTTTATTGTTAGGCATCAAACATTCACGTATGATGGAATCATTTATTTGTAGATGTATATGCCTTGTATATGACAAACGCAATGCATACATGTACACTGGTGCACTTACATCGTACATTTCAAATAACAGTCATATGTAATTCATTCAAAATGGCTGACTTTCAACATGTTTTTAAAAGGACAAAGGTAAATCATACATGTACAATTAAATCCCATGAACACTGCACATAAATTTCAGTTTTAACACAAATTGCATTCTCACAAGTCAGGGTTTCTGTGTCCTCATGTGTGACATTTGTCCACGAAACCCTGAAAAATTTAGCTAGGAAATTCCCGGGCACGAAGTCAGTATTTTGATTGGCTACAATCATACCTGCATGTAGTCAATCAAAAGCTCGCTTTCATTCAGGACTTGGTTAGGGGATATCCCGATGTCTATTGTAAATAAACCAAACGGATGTGTTGCATAGACCATGTGAAAATCAGTGTATTTTGTACAGTAGTGTTAATAGTTTGTAAATACCGCGTTATTTATTAGTTTCTGTTACGTTTTCTTCCCACTCAAGAATGAGTAAGAATAACTACTGTCAAACGCTTCTTTCAATCAATTTCATTGGTTGATATTTTGAAGATTTGACGTCATATGAAAATCTTCTAGCCCGGGAATTTCCTAGCTAAGTTTGTCAGGGTTTCGTGGACACATGTGGAATCAGAAACCTTAATTTGTGAGGATGCACAAATTGTTGCACATCATGCGTTTACAATGATAAACGTACAGAATAAATAATGATAGACATACAGCATGCAGGTATTTTAAATATATTCTGCATAAAATTAACGACAAACATTATATAATGACAGACATTACACAATTGCATATCATGGCATACAGATATGATGACAAAAATATAACGTATAATACCTGAAGACAACGAAATTGACGATACCTAGTAGAGTCAGTAAGGACACACACAACAAATAGACGCACTAATAGCCTGGTGCGCGTCCAGCAAGGGTAAAAAAAATCCTGCTTTACACTTGGTACTATTCGTTACGTATCACTTAATCGGGTAATAAGTAAATATATCCTGTGGTAGTCCTTATGCAGTAAGAAGAAAGGAACGTGATTATGACTAATGAAATAAATTGATGATCATGTGTGACACAAATGTTCATAACAGTCAACTAAGTCATGATGGCATTCGTAAAAAATTGTTTAACTGTTGATTTGAATCTTGCCATTCTATGATCCTGAACTCTCCTGTCAGCAGACACTTTCTCTCAAGTAAATCTGGATAGGAAATACAGGCAGACATAGTTGTCTCTGTAGTGTCTTTAATTTTAAGGTTAATATGACAGATGCAATAAACATAGTCACCAAAGTTTGGGTTTTTCAATGAAGGCATTTCATCTTCATCATCATACAACAGGAACACAGACGACCAATAATATAAATAAAACATGTAAAGGTAATTACTACAAATGAAAATTAAAACTTATCATATTGTCATCTTGTTTGTTTTTTTTATGTATTTCCCAAGTTGTAATAGCTGAGAATTTTAAATATTTATTTATTACAACGAAAGTAGGTGTGGGTGTATGTAGGTTTTAAAATGCGATACTCCTGATGTGCATGTCAAACTATCTCGATTGACAACGGTGCAAGGTAGGACACTTTTTTCTTAAGAAAAACGTACAGGTTTTATTACAAAGATGGGTATATTCCCATATAATGGATTCTTATGTTTTGCTAAATGAAAATAAACACAATAGAAAGTTAAATGTAAAAGAGAAAAAACGTAATTAAAGTGAAAATTACATATACTATAAGAATAAATTCAAAATTTTATTTGCTTGAAAAACATATGGCAACGTGGAGGTCTTTTTGTTAAGAGAGAGATTTTCGTACATTTGGGTTAAAACTTACGACATTCACTTCGCCTAGGATCGTGATAGATGTTTTCTTAATGAAATCTTAGTAAATTTTGTCAACATATAAGTGCAATATGTACATATAAGTGTAATGTTTTTTATAAAATTGACTGTAAAGGTTATAATTCCAATTGTAATCAAGTAATTATAATTTGATACTACACGCACTGAAGAGCAGTAACATGATAGTTTATTGAATTTAAAGCTACCGAGGTTTTCTTTTTCAAAAATGAAGTCGACACATTGTGATTTAAATGCAACGAGGTTTCAAGTCATTACCTAGAATTTAACTATTAATAATACTACAAACATATCACAATAAAGTACAGCTTGACCTGCATATACAGAACAATCGATGTAACTATATAATAGCTTTTTCAAAATTGTTTCTCCAGTTATATATTATATTGATAGCAACTAAAATGATATTTTAATCATATTTATCAGTTACAATTAAAAAGTATAAAACCGGAATAAGATAAACTATTTATTATAATACTTCAGCACTTAATATCTATAGTAAATTTACGGTCTACAATTTCTAATTTTTCCTGATCTACTGGTCATATGTGCACAGTCTCATCTGTCATCAAATAATTTAACTTTTTTAACATAGCTTTTTAATTGACCTTGTGTGTCTTTTGTTTTTTCATTTTTTTTCCAAATCTTCCATAATTCCTCCTGTCCAAAAACCTTATGTTTGTGTAAATTTCAATATTCTACAGATGTCTGAATATTTGATGGTTGCAGCTATTGATTTTGGCACGACCTACTCTGGATATGCATTCTCAACGCTTTCTGATTTTACACTTGACCCTTTAAAAATACACACCAATCAGGCTTGGAATGCTGGAGGGAGACAACTTCTGTCATTAAAAGCACCAACAAGTCTGCTGCTGAATGGCAGAAAGGAAATAGTTTCGTTTGATTATGAAGCAGAAAATGATTATGCAGAATTGGCATTGGATGATAAACATCATGACCATTACTATTTCAGTCGCTTTAAGATGAACTTATATGAGAACAAGGTACTAAACTTTATTCTTTCAATATTAATTTAATTTAACATTTATTCAAAATGAATGATAACACAAAAGAAACCGTGGAACAAACCATGTCAGAGAAGCATAAAAAATAAATTACACAACAAGGAAAAAACTACTGTTTTCTATTGACAAATATTTACTACATATAAAACAGACAGTAAGATGATTTTGAAATGCATTACTAGTAGAAAAACCAATATGTTGTCTGTATTACTTCCCTCGTTATAGAATTTAACAGAAGATATGCAAATTGAAGATCTGACAGGCAAAAGTATGTTGGCCATAGAAATTTTTGGTTTGTCAATTCAAGCTTTAAAAGACCATTTGTTAACCCTCCTTGATACAAGGAGAACAGGCGTCAAATGCCACGAGATCAGATGGGTGCTGACAGTTCCTGCGATATGGCCTGATAGTGCAAAGCAGTTTATGCGGAAAAGTGCAGATAGGGTATGCATGTATTTGCCGTAGTAGTTAAATGTACTATGTTTTCACATAAATACATATAATGCAAACAAAACATATAATATATTACCTGTAAACTGGTGGACAAAAAGTCTTATTGGCCAGTTAATTTTGTAGGTTAATAAGCCTTGTCATTTGATTTTACTCTAAATGTGCCGCAAGATTTTTGAATTTATTTTTATTTACTAAATCGACTAAACATTTTTTTGCAGCACTCTTCATTCTGTTTCATATTTGTTTCAAAGTTGATGAGTGTTATTGTGCAAGAATATATTCAGATAATTTTGTTTTATGGTCAAATGAATGAAAGAATGAGCCAATTTATATCATTCACTAAGTATTTAAATGCGGACCTGAAATGTAATAATTGTCATATTCCATAATATGTATTTGTTTTTAATAAGGCTGTGATGTATCAGAGCAGCTGAATTATTGTAAATTACAATAGTTATTGAGGTCATGAATACATCTCTTTATCAGTTTTTAAACGTAGAAATATATGCATTATCACACCTTTTTGTCTTTTGCTTTTAATTATTAGTTTATGACTATTATACGATTAGGGCAATAATTTTAAAAAGTTGCTTGTAATTCTATATTATTGTTGTACTTTATGTTCATAAAGTCTATTGTTAATGACCCATTCTAATTGTGAGGATAATATATGTGTAATAATTCATATAGGCTGGTATTGATAACAGCAAATTAGTGATTGCGCTAGAACCAGAGGCAGCATCGATTTTTTGTCAATACTTACCTACAGAAAAACTAAAGGGTGCTTCCGAAGGCTTCAAGATGGCAGGCGTAGGACAATAATATATGGTCATTGACTTAGGAGGTATTTATTTATAACCTTTCGAAAAACATGTCTTCTGCATACAAGATATTTGCCATATGAAAAAATGTGATAAATCTGGAGCAAAAATTGTTGTTGTCGGTGCATGTTGCTGCAGAAAATATTTCTATTATTGTGAATACGTATTGTTTACTACTCCTAATGGATTTGTTTTGCACTCATTAGAAACTACCTTTATTAGAGGTGATCATAAAATATTTTGATTAATGTTTTTTTTATGTTTGTGTTTGTTGACTCTGTTTACAAGTCCCTTTCTAATTTGTTATGGGTCGTTTTTCATACAGGTGGTACCGCAGACATTACAGTACACGAAAAAATATTAGATGGACATCTTAGAGAACTATGCCATGCCAGTGGAGGTGATTGTGGGGGGACTTCTGTTGACAACGCATTTATCCAGATGATTGTCAAAATACTTGGAGCTCCATTGGTAAATTTGCTGAAGAAGAAAGATCCAAATGCGTATTTAGATCTTCTAAGAGAATTTGAAACTGTAAAACGGAAAATAGAAGATAACACAACTGGCAGGATAAACTTGACCATTCCATGTGCAACAATCCACTCACTTTGTGAAGAAAATGAAAATGAAAGCCTGAGTTCCATGATACAGTCTTCTCCATTTGCAAATACAATTACACTGCGGGGAGACAAAATGAGAATTGATGCAGATGTTATGAAATCCTTGTTTGAAGAAACTATTAAAAAAATTGTTTTTCTGATAAACAACATACTGAAAAATCCCAAAGCTGAAAACGTACCACTCTTTCTTTTGGTTGGTGGATTTGCCGAGTGTCCACTTGTTCAATCTGCAATCAAAGCGGAATTTTCAAATAAAAGAATAATGATTCCAGAGGAATCCGGGCTTGCAGTGCTCAAAGGTGCAGTTTTGTTTGGTCACAAACCTAAATACATCGCGTCGCGTGTTATGCGGTATTCATATGGAATATCCGAGGCAAAGAAATTTGATTTAAACCTGCATGATCATAAGAGAAAGATGTTGTCCTTTGGAAAAGAATATTGTATAGGCACTTTTGGATTAATCATTAAAAAAAACGAATCTGTTACTATTGGGACTGAGATAAAGCGTACATACTTAACTCTTCAACCATATCAGAAAGAAATGAGCATCGAAGTATACGCAGCAACACATGAGAATCCAATCTACGTTGAAGACGAATGTTGTACTATGATTGGAAAAGCAACAGTCGCCATTTCTATTCCATCAGAAGAAAAGCGTTCGGTTGACTTAGTTTTCACATTTGGAAACACGGAAGTATCAATGACTGCCGTAGATGCAAAATACGGCTCCACTTGTGAATCGAGCTTCAAGCTTATTTAAACTATAATATGACATTTGTATATATAACTATTTTTATCTTAATACAGTTAGTCTGATATGCAACATTTGTATTAAATTGTGTCAAATAATTTTATTTATAATAAAGATATAACAAATTCCATACATTCGGTAGTTTGCATCAGGTTTACTTTGCACATCAATATTTTGTTCATAGAAATGCGATGTGTACATATATCATTTTTAATTACCAACTGGTTACGTTGGTATTTGTATAGTTTCGGTGGTGATGCGAGTAAATAACCCTGTAATTTTAACAAATTTGTTGCTTAGAATGGAAAATTCAATTAATAGTTTAAAACGTATTTTCATAGTTTTATTACCTTTATTTAGCTCCTGTTAATGTAGAAGGGTATCCCAAAACAAAGTATACACAAATGGGGTAAAACTAATTATATTGCAAAATTAAATTTAGATTTCATTCTTCTGTAAATATTTATCAGAAAAACTTAATGCAAAGTAATAAATTTAAATTTAAATTTACGTACATTGATAAAGGAGGACCTCTCGAATTTTCCATTTATTGAGCAAGAGTGCTTAAACTCCTAGACCACTTGACTTTCGTCCAGAGTTTACTTTATCTGACCCATCTTATCTCATACCCGAGATTGGCCTCCATGTATCCTATATTTATACCTAGAAAATAGAAAATAAAAACACAAAACTCGTCTGATAGTATGCCATTAGGCTTTCAAAAATCCTATCCTTCCAGTTGCAAAAATGTTAAATGTTAAAAAACCGACATTTCTTCCAGGATTTCCTTCATATAAAGTTTTAGTTTACAACTATAAGCTTTTTCTACTATAGAACGTAAAGGCAAATGATGCTACAACGAAGAACAGGTTAATAGTATACTAGATTTTCTGAATGACAACATATTTGTAACTTTTGGTGGATGTGTTTTTCAACAGACAATAGCAATTTCAATTGGAACAAATTGTGCCCCAATCTTTGCCGATATATTGATGTATTCTTCTGAAACTGAATTTCTTCGACGTCATATTTAAAATATAAAGATAGCAGAAGCTAGTTTGTTTAATTTTACAAATAGATATATTGATTATGTACTTTCAAATCACAAACCTCAATTGCTGAGTGGCTTCCGTTATTTTTCCTTCAGAACTGAAAATATATGAAACCACATAAAGAGCTTTATCTACATCATTTTTAGATTAACACCTCGAATATGATGTTAACAGTCATCTTAGTCCAAGAATTTACGACAAACGAGACGATTTTCATTTCAAAATTATAAATTGTCCTCACTTATGCAGCAATATTCTTGCTACCTCCTGCATACGGTGTCTATAATACTGATTGATCAGGTATGCAAGACTTTGCATCGAGTATACTGATTTTTGCAAACGTCACCAATAACTATATAAACCAAGGCTAAAAAAAGACTTGTCCGGCCTTTAATAAGTTTTACTATAGATATCACTTCCTTATCGTAAAATATCTTGTTTAAATATATGGTTGCTTGCTGGTAGTTTCCCACTTTTTTAATTCAGTGTAAAGTAATTGTGCTACGATTTTCATCAACACATACAAGAGTAATGAAAGCGTTAGGTTTGACATGCCATAAAACATGGTTTATCCAAAGATTTCTTTTGAAGTCAGGCTCATTGCTGTAGCTACTATATATTTGGTTGTAGGTTCTAGAGTTTGTCGGTTTTTCGGATTTCGATTTGTGGATTGTCTTTTTTGATAGTTTCATCGGTGTTCGGTATTTTGTTATTACCTTCATTGGATATTCCTATACTGCATTAAATACTTTTATTATAATATATAATGCTTATAAAAAATTTGTTTTTAGTGTTTTAAATATTTGTAATGAGTTCTTTAATTACCTAGACATTTCCTGTTAACATCATGGAAAGTATCACAAAAGAAAAGTAAAATAAAAGAAAGAAACAATTTAAAACGTTGCATCAGCTTTTGTGACGATTTTAATGGTTGGGGTTTTTTTAATGAGGCTAATAGCAGATATATTAACACTTCAAAACTATGCAGTTGGCATTAACATCACAGTCATACTATAATATGTATCTGAACTAACTACTTATCTAAATACAGATATTTGGGAAACCCCATGGATAATAACGACCTTCAACCATTGCACTTTAGCAGTTACCAAGAAAGGTGTTCCTGATCATATACACACAGTTTCACACAAATCTTATATGTATACATGTATAGTGACCTCCGTGGTTTTCTCGTATACTTGCTCTTAGGAATAAGAGGCTTGTATACACTTTATGTCCAATTTTGCTGATATTTGCAAACATTATTGATTATTGACTTTAATTTTTTTTATTGTTATGTAAGTATTAAACCCGTTTAATATATAACGTTTAACGTGCATGAGCTAGTGAAACCGTTGTAATCTTTTAAGTACATAGTCTGTTGTTATTATTAACTAATATAGGTGACATAACGTGTCCGTTTGAACCATGTTTCTGTTAAAGGTGTACTTTTGTTAAATATGCAAATTAGACTTATTTTGACACATATCAATTTTAAATGTATTACTCAGAAAACGTGAGTCCAGTTTAATTCAAAATTGATAAGTCCTTACTAATGATACCCGATGGCACATCCTCCAACCATGATACTGCAGTTGCTTACTCATTGCTAGTTTAAGAAAACTATGCCGATATTTGAATGTACATGAGAAGTTTCGGGGATTTTTGTCGCTTTGCTTAAACTGGATAAGGACGTAAAATAATTAGTAATATTCTTAAAAACAACAGAGCCAGTTCGAAACATACTTGGTATGGGTAATCTTTGGAAGGTTCTTTAAATTTTATTCCCGATATCCCTGCAATCCAACCAATAGATACACCACTAAGACAAACCGATATTAAATAGGCTGAAAACATGCTCAAATTAGCATTGTCGAGTTCTATTAACATAAGAAAATCGTGTATATTTAAACGGAGTTTTAACATGCATAGATAATTTAAAAAAATAATTATATATAGTGTATATTGTTTTTAAGTATATTTTCTTATTATGATATGAACTCTTATCGTGTTTTCGTGTATTATATACAATAGACTTCGGAAAATATTTTCATTATACGTTTCTGCTAAATTTCGTGTGACATGTCGATTTTGTAATGCTGGTCACACCAGATATACTTTTCTTATATTAAAATAATTAATGTCTTATTGGTTATGGTAGTTAGCCATCTACTATTGATCATCAGTTTGCCAGCACTAGGATTGCGAGTTCAAGTCGGGGAAGGTTTGACTGATTCCAGCCTTTATTGACAGGGTTCGCGATTTTTTGTCGATGGTCGTGTTTTCTCCCTCAGAATTACGGTGTCCTAGATGTAACGATATCTAAATAATTGCTGAAAGTGCAGCAAAACAATATTTAAAGAAACAACAAGATCCAATTAATGTCAACCACAGACAAAACTATAGTTAAATAAACAGGGGACATTAACAAAATAAAACTAAGTCACAACGCAAAAACAAAACCTTGAGTGACACGAACCACAAAATAAACCGGGGATAAATCTATCCGCTAACGAAGGGTAAGCAACTCTTGCTTTAGGCGTGACAACCGTCGTGTCAGTCTGGTTTAAATCCCGTAAATAGTAATATCCGCGGTTAGTCGCAATCCAGTAAAGAAGAAAAGTAGTCGCAATCCAGTAAAGAAGAAAAGTGGTTACGAAAAACAGAAGTTAATTGTCATTTGTGACTCAGTTATTTCGTAGCGGCCAATCAGGTGGTGATGACGAAATTAAAAGTGATAACTTCATTTTTTTCACCGTGAACCCCTTGTTAAATAGCTTTTCTTTCAGCAGACACCCCGTCAAGGAAATCAGTATATGAAATACAGGCCCTTGATACGTATGCAGTTGCATTTGGGATGTTGCAACACAATAGGAAAATTCATATTATCTCTTTTGTACGTTCTCGATGAATTTCATTCAATTTGTCAATTTCTTGAATTTGGTTCTCAACTATCTTTATGGTCCATTTCAACTTCAATATCTGCATTAATATTACAAGTATTAATTTTGTCAAAGGAGGAACTTTTTATCGGAATAAACAATTTTATACCATTTTGTAAATCTGATATTTCGTCGGTAATGTATTATCTGTATTTTTTCATTATCTTCACTTATATGATACAACTACTATTTACTACGTTAGCTACATAGTGTACTTGCAACCGATATAAAGCAACACTTTTACTGATTTGTGACAAATTGATGACCGCATACTTATCGCTGAAGAATACTTACAACCAAAAACATGCATCAGTCATTTCCTAATTAAATTTCAGCTATCAGTACGGTCGTTACCTTTAAGTTAGAAACTTTCAGGAATTAGTCTTATCCAGAATCCACTCGTTAATTTTATCATGAATCAGTCATTACCATAGTATCTTTCGGAGATCAGTACGATCAGTCGAATCAAGAATCCGTTATTTAAATATAGGCATATATCCCAGTTTTTGCGAATTCTGTTTCATTCACTATCACTAATTGATAACTGAGTGGTGACGGATTGATGATCGCTGATTGCTGCCTCATAGATCTGTCCAAAAGCATGAATCTGATATTACCTTATAAACTGTCAGGAATCAGTCATCCATAATATATTATTTAATTACATGCATAAATCTCAGTCTTTTCGACGTCGGACAAAACGAAAATGTCGGACATAAAGCATCGTGTCAGTCGGCTACAAATTAAACACTAACTGTCCACTAACTCGCCACCGTAAAACTACTTTTTTGATACTGTAAAATTCCAAATTATTGATCAAATTCCAAAATGGAATAAATCAACCACAAGACTTTGAGAAACATTTTGGATACATCAATTAAAAACGCTAGAACCTGATGGATTGAACGAACGTAATCCACATGTATATAAAATATTTATGACCCCACAGTAATATGAACAACAAAAATATTTTGGGTTCTCCAGCATCAGTTAAGTGAACAACACAAAAAATTTCTATTATTTGAATTTTTGAATTAGTCAACGCTTGATGAAGCTCTTTGGTAGAGGGAAATATTGCGTTCCTTATATATTATTTTTATAATAATGTTATGTTTAGCATTCACTATGTCTTCAACCCTGGTTATAATTATTATACTGACTGTCTTGACTTGGACCATTATAAAAAGAAGAAAAATAAGGCATTAATGGAACATTAAATGATACCCCGCCTCGTTGGGATGTAAAGTATTCCGTACGAAATTTGTTGGGATCGCCCTTCCCAAACCTGGACATTTTCAGGCTTTGTTTTTTTTTTTTTGCAGACGTTATACGTTGATCGGCTTCTTCCGTTGACTAGAATAAAAATACTATGACTTATCCTCATATTGGATAAGTCCGGTTATTGAGGAGAGCAAAGATATTTATAGTATTATTAGTCATAATTGAAAAAACATATGCACATGTTTTTGTGCGCACGCACTTGTTTGAGCAACATCCTCTTTTTCGTGAACAGCATCAAGACAAGGGTGGAAAATTTTTGAAAAAAATTGGAAACATCGTACCAGAAGAAAAGATTTAATTCAGGGCTATAAGTATTGTGTAATCGAAAGAAATGGGACCAAAGAGAAAAAGCTCTTCTCCTTATGCGAGTACCTGCAGAAAGAAAAAAGGATCAAAGAAAGAAACACCAATCCCTTTGGCAATAGTTGCAGACCAGGAGAATGAAGAGGAAACCACCATTGGCCAGAATATCATTGGGTCCAAAGATACCAGTACTTAAAATTGCATGGATAGACATGTTATAACAGGTACTAGTACCAACACAGATATGTTAAATTTGGATAACCCCAGTCTAGTAACAAGTGTCATTGACACATTAGATGCTAAAGTTCCCCACAATCTAAAAGAAAAGATTTGGAATAGGGAGTATATTCATTTAGAAAAACTGCTGCCAAATGAAAGCCTTATTGGTGAAAATGAACATCAGATAGTTATGGTAGATGGTCAATTCGTTGTCAAACCAAAACATGCAGATAAAAAAATTCTCAATATAGAAACCTGGACAAACACATTTTTGGTATATGCTAGTGTTTTTATATCTAAACACCCCCAAGAAGCTAAACGCTTATTAAAATATATTGATACAATAAGGCTTGGAGCATCAAGACAGTCCACACTTGGTTGGAAAAGCTATGACCAACAATTTAGGCTCCGGAAATCCATTGACCCATTGAAAAAATGGGAGATTGTTGATACAGAGCTATGGCTATTATACATGTACCAGGCACCCAACACCCCGATTCCTGCCATTAAAACTAATATAGGGAATGATTACTATCATTCAAGTTCAATTGGCAAGTGCTATGATTACAATTACAAGGGTAATTGTGTACGCAATGGTTGCACTTATGTACACTCCTGTTTGAAATGTAATCAAGCACACCCTTCTGTATGGTGTACAAATTCTTCAAGAGGTCAAGGCCTGGCTCATCAGTTTCGATTGCCTTCAAATACCTCAAACAAAATTAGGGCACAGTTTCCTACACCAAGGAGGCCATTTTCAGGCCAATTTCAACAGCAAAGACATATGGGTGTTAGGAAAATCCCCTATTAATGTAGCAAATTTGAAAAACTTGCTTAAAAATTATCCACTGGAAGATGTTTCTAAAGAATTGTTGGAAGGTTTTCAGAAAGGCTTCAGACTCAATTACCATGGGCCACGTATATCAATTATTTCAAATAATCTGCGTTCTGCTGAAATACATAAAGATGAATTGCTGCAAAAAATTAACAAAGAAGTATCATTAGGTAGAGTAGCAGGCCCATTTCCTTATAAGCCTATTTCCAATTTGCGTATTAATCCTGTTGGTCTTGTACCCAAAAAAAGTGGTGGCTGGAGATTAATTAGTCATCTATCATCCCCTTTAGGTTCAAGTATTAATGATTTTATTGATCCAGAAAAGTGCTCAGTTTCTTATTCAAGTTTTGATAATGCTGTTCAAATGATCCAAAAATTAGGAAAATCTGCCAAACTTGGGAAAAAGGACATATCCAGTGCTTTCAGATTGCTTCCCCTGTATCCAGGCGATTTTTGTCTTACTGGATTTAAATTCTTAGATCATTATTACATTGACAAATGTCTTCCAATGGGCTGTTCAGTATCATGTTCTCTGTTCGAAAAATTTTCTTCATTTTCACAATGGGCAGTACAGGAAAAAACTGGATTATATACAAGTGATCATTATTTGGATGATTTCTTATTTCTTGGAAGACCAGAAACGCTTGAATGTGAATTATTAATGCAGACTTTTGATAATTTGTGTAAACATTTAGGAGTTCCCATTGCAGAAGAAAAATATGAAGGTCCAGTAACAAGATTGTGTTATCTAGGCTTAGGTATTGATACTGAAGAATTTAAAATATATGTTCCAGAAGAAAAAATAATAAAATTAAAGGAACAGTTAAACACAACTTTAGGAAGAAAAAGGTGACATTAAAAGAATTGCAATCACTTACTGGTAGCCTTGCCTTTTGTTCTAAAGCTCTGCCTGCAGCACGAGCTTTTAATAGACGTTTTTATGGAGCAATGTCAGGAATCTCAAAATCATTTCACAGAATACGGGTTACGAAAGGCATGAAAGAAGATATTAAAGTATGGCTTACTTTTTTAGACAAATTTAATGGTTGTACATTCTTCCCTGATGAATTTTGGATAACAAATACAGTTCTGGAATTGTTTACAGATAGTTCTGGTTCCTTGGGTTGTGGGGCATATTTTCAAAAAAAGTGGCTGGTGTTTAAATGGCCATTAGATTGGGGTCAAAGAGTTTTGAGAGACATTACTTTTCTTGAATTGGTACCCATAGTTCTAGCCATTTTAACTTGGTCAAAAATGCTGACAAATAAAAAAGTTCTCTTTCATGTTGATAATTCTGCATTGGTAGACATAATTAATTCAAAGTCTTCAAAGTCAGATAGAGTAATGTGTTTATTGCGTCCTTTAGTGCTGACTACCATGAATCATAATAGACAAATTAAATGTTCTCACATTGCTGGTTCAACAAATGAAATAGCTGATTCTATTTCACGATTTCAGTGGACAAGATTCAGACAACTGGCGCCAGAAGCAGACACTTTCCCAACTCCAATTCCATCAGAGTTCTGGCCCCTTTTAGACTTGAAGTTGATAAACTGTTAAGAGCATCAGTTTCACAGAATACTTTAAAGACGTACAATAAAGGTTTTGAAAGTTTTAATGAATTTCGAACAACATACATGCCTATAAATTCATGGCCCCCTCAAGTTGATCACATAGTGAACTTTATAGCATTTTTGTCAAGCAGAAATTTATCTTACTCTACAGTTAAGTGCTACTTGTCAGGTATAAGTTTTCATTTACAAATTTCTCAGGAATGCGATTCAACAAAATTTTTCATTGTTAAAAAAATGCTTGAAGGCTTGAGGCGTTTAAAACCTAAGGATGTTCGCAGCCCTATAACCTACCCTCTTCTAATGCGCATTGTGAATTCCTTAGAAGTTCTGTGCAAGAATAGGTATGAATTTTTCTTGTTTTCATCTGCATTCCTTCTCGCATATTTTGCCTTGTTAAGAGTAGGTGAATTGACACTTTCAAATAAGAATAGTGCAGACAAGATTTTAAATTTCGATGATGTTGTGCTATGTAATTCGGGCACAGTGAAAATTAAAATCAGGCTGTCAAAAACTGATCAGTTGGGCAAAGGAACTAATTTAGAAATTACTCCTTCAAGCGAATCCGTGATATTATATAAATCGTTATCTACGTACATGAAAATGAGGCCAAATATTAAAGGTCCCTTTCTATGTCATTTTGGAGGGAGTTCTATGACAATTTACCAATTTTCACAAATGCTCAAGAAATGCATACAGTTTTTAGGCATTGATACATTAACATTTAAATCCCATTCCCTCAGGATTGGGTGTGCAACATATTTACATATGAAAGGAAAATCAGAGGAAGAAATTAAAACAATGGGCAGGTGGAAATCCACTGCTTACAAGTCTTACATCAGAATATAGAGATGATTTTAACTACAAATTATATTGTGGATTTGTTACATGTACATGAAATTACTTATTTTCAAATGAATACAAGGGCAATATAACTGTACTAACAGCAGTAAGCCTTTCAGGGTCTCACCATAAAGTGTGGATTGTTGGTTCCTCTCTGATTGTTAGAGCACATAAACATGCTAAAAATAACACTGGTGGAGCTGACCTGGGTCTTCAAAGCTTTGGAGTTGCCATCAGATGGGCAGGAAAAAATGGAATGACTTGGGAGGAGCTGTACAAATCGGTTCATGATATTTTTCTTGAAGAGGGACCACCTCAAATGTTAATTATACATTGTGGTGCAAATAATATTGGTACAATGTCAGTTAGAAAACTGAGAAATTTTATGAAATTTACAATCTCCCAAATTGTTAAACTAATGCCTTGCACACTAATTGTATGGAGTGAAATGTTGCCCCGATTATCCTGGAGATATATGGTGTCTAATATTGCTGCAGAGAAGGCAAGAATCAGGATTAATAGTTGCATAGCAACCTTTGTAATTAGTCAAAAAGGGGGGGGGCTGTATAAGATATCCTGATATACAACAAGAAACCACAAAGCTTTTTTCTGATGGTGTACATTTGTTAGAATTAGGTAATTCACTGTTTGTCAATACAATTCAAGGAGGAATTTACACTTTTATTTCCTCTAAAGCTTGCATCTATCCATAATCCATAGGTATACCAATCTAAGAATTGACCATTTAACGCCATAAACTATATTTTCACGCATAAAATAGACTACTGGGCTTGTCTGTTGTTGTACTAGTATACATTTTGTTTGGTCATGGCATTGTAATGTGGGTAGCAAAATTTGCTGCTGTGATGGCAGATGGATTGATGCAATCCATATGGCTGAATTTTGCGAATGAGGCTAGTCTTGCAGATTACCGTTTTATCCCGGGATCTGTAAGGTTTTATCTAGCTTTCATGAATATTAATTATCAGCATATTCAGAAGATTGTTTATAGACTTTTAATTCATTGAAATATTTGACTTTAATTATTTTATTGAACATAATTCTTGCAGAATGAACTTTTCATTGTTTAATGTTGTCTTATTGTTTATTGCACTTGAATTGATTGTATGGTGAGCCATTTAGTCCTATTGAAAGGTCGGCCACCACATTTGATCGTTTAAATATTAAAGCCATGACCATTTAATGCCAATATGTGTTCTTGTTATCTTTGATATATCGAAATAATATGACTTATCCTCATTTTGGATAAGTCCGGTTATTGAGGAGAGCAAAGATATTTATAGTATTATTAGTCATAATTGAAAAAACATATGCACATGTTTTTGTGCGCACGCACTTGTTTGAGCAACATCCTCTTTTTCGTAAACAGCATCAAGACAAGGGTGGAAAATTTTTGAAAAACCCTCCCACCCACCACTTGTTAAAATGTTAATATTGTTTATGCACATGATTGTATTTTGTTTTAGCAGAAGATGGCCAACAAACAATATATATATATATATATTTTCCTTTTATGTTATCTTGTACAGTAAATTGTATTGAATGTGTATTTTGCAATGATTTCTTTAGAGTAGATACTGCTGTTGTTTGTTTAATATATTTCAGGATCCTAACAGGTGGATAGTAAATATCGTCATGGCTTTATTTTATTGCAAAGATAATGCATTTGGAGAGCAGAATATGATGCCGGTCTTAAGACACTGATGATGGCTGAATTTTTTCGAATGAGGCTAGTCTTGCATATTACCGTTTTATCCAGGGATCTGTAAGGTTTTATCTAGCTTTCATGAATATTAATTATCAGCATATTCAGAAGATTGTTTATAGACTTTTAATTCATTGAAATATTTGACTTTAATTATTTTATTGAACATAATTCTTTGCAGAATGAACTTTTCATTGTTTAATGTTGTCTTATTGTTTATTGCACTTGTATTGATTGTATGGTGAGCCATTTAGTCCTATTGAAAGGTCGGCCACCACATTTGATCGTTTAAATATTAAAGCCATGACCATTTAATGCCAATATGTGTTCTTGTTATCTTTGATGTATCGAAATAACTGATTTAAAGCGCAGCAGTGATCAATCATTGGTTACAAGTGAACCCCGCCCATTCGCATGAATTACAATTGATTGACGTCCAAATCAATAGTTTTCTTAGGCAGGTGGCATAGCGGTGCACGGAGCACGATTCGTTTAGAAATATATGTCAAAATAGTATAAAGTATTCCGTACGAAATTTGTTGGGATCGCCCTTCCCAAACCTGGACATTTTCAGGCTTTGTTTTTTTTGCAGACGTTATACGTTGATCGGCTTCTTCCGTTGACTAGAATAAAAATACCTGATTTAAAGCGCAGCAGTGATCAATCATTGATTACAAGTGAACCCCGCCCATTCGCGTGAATTACAATTGATTGACGTCCAAATCAATAGTTTTCTTAGGCAGGCGGCATAGCGGTGCACGGAGCACGATTCGTTTAGAAATATATGTCAAAATAGTAAAATATTTCAATTAAGGGACATTCTTACAGAAAGTATAATAATTGTACATAGTAGTGTTGTTATAATTATTTTCATTAGACAACTATATTATTTTTATTTGTAATTGTATCAGTCTGCATCTGACTGATCTAAAACTAACAAGAAAAGATATGGAAAAGATAATAGTCACGTGGTTCTGTGGGGGAAAATGTGAATGTAAGATCGGCAGTTATCACGTCCTCGGAAAATCAATGGAAACATACCGACAAGTTACAATTTCTATTGATTTAATTTTACAGTAATTAAAATTGTTTCAAAAGATTTGAAATTAAATGTATTTCAAACATCAAACTAGCATTCATGTGCATAAACATTGCTAAGAACTTTAAAAAATTTTCAGAATTTAAAATAAAAAAAATTTAAAAAAACAATTAGAAGAAGAGTCTTATTTTGCAAAACAATTTATGAGATAATTAATTTCTATGATGTTGATGACCTTTATTCGAACGTAACTGATTTTTTTCTTTTGTATTATTATATATATATATATAACTTGCTTCGTTAACATTTTTTTTAAATAACATGCCTATTTGAAAATCTAATTTTTATATAAAAATCATAATCTAAATTCTAAATTTGCATTTTAGCGGCTTATTATGCGAGTCTAATTGGTCTTTCATTATCACCTTTCATCAAAGTTCAGTGTCGGGTAATAAATAAACAAGGCACATCTAATACACAATTACAGAGCAGAAATATCTCTGCCCCCCCCCCCCCCACATTTTAAAAAAATCACTACCACACAGGAATCGTTCACGAGAGTTTGGGATTTCGAAACCGTCAATAAACAAACCCCAGGGAAATTAAATTTAATGTTCAAGAATGACTAATGTTTTTTACGTAAATGTTCCACTTTCTACCTTATAAATTATTAAATAATCCAGAAATAAGATCAAGGCTTTCTGGATGAGTGGTCACAAGCGCGTTAAGCAAAATCTAAAAATGCACTTTTATTATAAAATTATCTAAGTAACTAACAAAAGAAACATTAAAAAAAACATTTTAGCATGTTAAAATAGAATGCATAAACAAATTACGAAACTTACCATATAAATCATGAAATAATCCAAGAAATACAATTGAAGCGATGAAATACATTACGTAAAATAATATTACAAAATTTTAAAATGCCTTTTTCGTATCAAATTAAATAACTAATTAATAAAAGAAACGCAAGAATATACATTTAATTATGTCAAGAATAGAATGCATTAATAAAAATATCAGGCTTACCCTATAGATACTCAAATAATCAAAAAATAAAAAATTGAAGCGATCTATTCATAGACACTGGTATAACGCGCATTAATATGCAATTTTGTACATCTTATTTCTTCTTATTAGATCTGGACAACAAAATGTATTTTAAAGTTTGAAAGATTTAACAAGTACGAAAAACTGTAAATGAAATATTTTCTTTAATATTAAAATTAGCCATTTTATTACTTACAATGTGAACTCTATTGTAGAGTATGGTTTTTCACCTAACTACTCAATCGTACACGAAAACAATTATATAAGAGATAATAAGGAGAGTTCGAACATATGATTATACGAGATTGTTGTTGCTATTAATAGATTAATTGGTCAGTCTTTGTCTAAATTTTTGACAAGAAACACCGTCATTTGTATCGTTGCATAATCTTCTAGACTTGTATATTATTTTTTGTTTATGCTGTATCGTCATGTTTGTCGATCCGATACTTAATAAGCTTACTGGTTGGTAGACTCTTTAGATTTTTTTATTTAATATTTTGAACTACCTGTATTGTGTTTTTACACGATCCCAGTGGACTGATATTATTCCATCACCAAATGAAAAACTACTTTAAGCAGTTAGAGTTAAACGCCACTGATGAGTTTTAAGTAGACGAAACGAGCGTCTGGCGTAATGAATTTGTCACCTTGGTAATTTTGATTACATCTTGCTGGAATATTTGAGCCAAGCCAAGTAACAGCACGGCACGTCCGGACTGGGAAGCAACTATTTTGGGTTAAGTTGGAAATAAGTTGGAAATGAGAAAGTTTAAGATCAATATGTAATGACTTGTTTACGTCATTTATTTATATTGACATTCAATGACTAAGGCCATTCGTTGGTCAGTCTTTGCCTAAATTTTTGACAAGAAACACCGTCATTTGTATCGTTGCATAATCTTCTAGAGTTGTATATATATATATATATATATATATATATATATATATATATATATATATATATATATATATATATATATATATATATATATATATATATATATATATATACAAATTAAGCCCAACACTGTTTGAATTAGATTTTTAACACTGTCAAATTTTTGCTTACCCTCAGCGGGATATGAACTCACACCGTTGTGACACTGTGGCACCAATTCGCCTGCACTATGTCCAGCGGTCTAGACCCCTCGGCTATATAAAACATATAGTTTCATTAACTGTGGTGAATCATAGACATAGTACATGTGTACTAGCGTGTGACGATGGAATTTTCGTAACCAATACATATTAATTTGACAGTAATCTAATTCAGCATTTCTGTACATATTATATAGGATGACAAAGTTACTTGCCATACAGTCACAGTAAATAAATTATTTACAAACGTCTATATTGTGACAACCATATAATATATCTATCCAGCGGATCTATATAGATCCGAGTTGTAATATACACAAGAACTATTTTTAAAAGGTAAGTACATTAACAATTGCGATATATGTTTTACGCATGTCAAATCTTGTGGATTGACATGAAGGGTTTACAAAAATTGCACGATACGACGTTTTGTCTTCCGATATAAAGAGAAAAATATACTAGTTAATGCATAGATTGGTATATTGAACAGCCCATAACAGTTTCTGATGCCTTAATAAACACACACACACAGTAAATTAAACTGTCGAGGAGGTAAATTATATCGTACATGTATAGATTATTATACGAGTAAATTATGATCTTTTCAATATGTTCCTTTCTTTTGCTTACCGTCCAGTGATAAGTTTGGATTAGGTTGGATTTTACAATTAACCCTTCCCATGAACACTAATAAAATCCATGTCGCTGTAAAATTTATAAAATTATTCGGCAAAAAGATAGGGTTAAGAAAGAGGTTTAATTTTATGTGCGAGTTTAGCATACTAGTTGGGGTTCACTCAAACAAAGATCTTTGCTCACATCCAATCAGCATTACGCGCGGTGCTAAAGTATACCTAAGTGATAATTTCGAAATGTCTTCCGTGAAAGTGTCATTGTCGTTAATCGGTAAAACACATTTTCTATTTAAAATGCATTGTTAAGAATATAATTTAAAATTGTAAGTAGTTCAACTTAAAATTACAAACGTGTGATGGTACAATGCAAAGTGTTGATAAGAAATATGATAGTGTATTGAATGTAAAACCTGTAAAATATATTAACTATTACTGAGAATATTTAACTTGTATTTAACAGATTTACGTGTAACTACAAATTACCAGGAAGTGATTATTTACCTGAATATACCATATATTTGGTAAATTATATCACGATTCAAAGAATAAATACCATCAGTTAAATTTATACATAGTCAATAATAAATACGTATTATACGTATAAAACATGAAAATATTAATAATATATAACATCTAACTTATACTCCAAATAAATCATATATACTTTAAGTACGAAAGAGCTGTTGCGATAGTTTTTCATCCTTCTTGTCTGCGCGTCCGTAAACTTGTCAGGGCTAAATTGAACTATTTTTTCTATAAAATATATACTTTTTTCGAATATGCAACTCAGTACTATTTTGACAACAAATCTGTTTAAATTCTTTTGATCAGAACGACTGCATGTTTCAAATGTCATAAGGAAAGAGGTGGAAAGGCATGGCCAAACGTATACTTAATGGCCAGAACTTAATCAAGATGAAAGCTTCATATTATTAATAAATTTTAAGAACAAAATTGTTTCTTATATTTTAAAGGTGTGGACAGGCTAATGGGAGACAGGGAGAAAGGGGCAAAGGGGAGAGTGTAATGAGCAAAAGGGAGGGAGAACGGACAACGGAAAACTAAGAACTATACTAAATGCCGCACCCACTTGTAAAATTTGTTTGCTTGCATTTTTTAATTATTTTATATTTTACCTTTTTATTACAAAAATCCAGTAGAAAACAAAATATATACGCTAATTTGTCCATGTTTTAGACTATGCCTCTGTTGTTTAGTTGTTACAATCGTCCTTGACTTTTGCTACGGGAATTGTACGTAATAAGTCAGCCATTTTTGTTTTTAAAGTGACCTTACACTGTTTACAAATGTTCGTCTGCTTTCGTGACGTTCAATGGTATTCGGAGAAACCGCGAGACTTTTTCCGCCTTAACTGCAGACGACATCACCCGAAAGATTTCGAACAGGCAACAATCGATCGTTCCTGAAGTACACTTCCGTTCTAATTAAGGTCAAATTTAAGTACGGCAAATGGTCCGATAAAATTTTTAAACCGCCATATTTCAAAACGCTGAATATCTCTAGGAAATAATTGTTGATTTCAAAAAGTACCCTTCTTGATCTACAAAAGGAGCATAAGCTGAACCATACGCGGTAGGCAATTTTCATTTGTCACGCAAAAAACCCTCTTCACCTCAACACTTACTATAGTGAAAATATACCCTTTAATTTTTGCCTGAAAATCATTTCACAAGTACTTAGTACTTACAAACTGAAAAATCCAGTAAAGAGATGAATTGAATCCAAAATGAATAAAGTTTTTACTATATAATATGCTATGTATTAAGTTTTAAAAAAGCATGTTCTTCTCCTTACTTTATATTGTCATCACTTATTCATTAAGTGTCCGTCATTTGTCGTCTGTTTGCTTTTAATTTTTCAAACAGTTTTCTGCTCCGACACAACTGTGAAAGTGCATAAAAGTGCAGTTTGCACAACTGGCAACGTTTCCTTGCACATAGTAATACTGGTAAAATATCAAGCAAATGGTTCTTTTACACTGAAACATTGTCAACTTTACATTCATAGACAACAACATACCAACAACTCCAGTGTATGGTGTTTACATTTCACAACTTATACGTTATTATAGATCCTGCTATCGGTATTAGGATTTTCTAGACCGAATACTGCTATTGACTACTAAACTATTCAAACAAGGGTTTGTTGCACCTAGGTTGATGTTATCTCTCCAGAAGTTCAATGGTCGTCACTTTGACTTAATTGATCGTTATGGGAAATCAATTTCTCAATCATCGGACATTTTAGCTGAGTCGTAAGAAGTGCTTCCTAATCCTGGATTTAACTTTTTCCTATACATGACAATTAGTAACTCGACGGGTGTTTAATTAGGGGCAGGCACTGCTTACTTGTCAGGAGTACCTGAGTGAATCTATTGGTTTTATTGGGTTCGGGTTACTCTCTTTCTGTTGTTTGTGTTTTTTGATTTTGTGTTGCGCTGTGTATGTTTGTCTATACTGTCCCTTGACTTTTGGCTCTTGTTGTTCGGTCTGATTTCTTTTCTATTTTTCTTAAGCTATATAATAACACTTGTCGACATACCCTTATTTCTACACATGGAAAGCCTGTAATGCTCACTTGACTTATTATCATACACATTTTTAAAAGACATGAACATTACGCATATTTTGTTTTTAAATGATTTTAATTGTTTATGTTCCTTAAGTTTTCAATCAACACCAAAAACTGTTGAATAGTTCTGGAACTATTTCTGCATGATTTTATGCTGCATAATATCTGAGATCAGTATTCTGGGGATATGGTTCACGGTGGTGGCCATCTTGGATTTAGAATCTGCACCAAAATCTTACAATTTATAAAAACACTTTCAGGTACACATTTTAAAAATAAATAGCACAAATAAATTTGCCACTTAGATTTTAAGAGCAAGATTTATTTAAATCTCATTTAGGATCAGTACCAAAAGCTCACACTTTGTAAAGGACCATATAAGGTATAATTTAAAAATTTTTGACAATCGCACATCAGGCAGTCGTATTCAATACTGGATCAACAAAAAATTGATAAGTACCCATAAATGAACATTTTCACCAAGTTGAAATACAATAGGTCAAGTGGTTTTGGGGGTAAAAATGGAACAAATGAAGACAACTTCATGACCACTTACTTTTAAGACAAAAGAAGACAGTTATTTCTGACAGTTCTACCCAACTACTTAGACAATTCAGACCGTCTAACAAACAGTGAAAAAACACTATACATAGTTCATAATACTACCAACGCACAGCAATGTAAATTCCATTAAATTATTAAAGCACTAAAAGGACTACAGTAAGTACTTTTTTTACAGTTGGGTTTTTTTTCAAAACAAATAGCATGGCGGTTAGAAGAATTGCAGGTTTCCTTTCATGGATTTTCATTGAGTCCAGGATGACAACCTCAAACATTATTATTCGCGCGGATACTGCGACCGTACACACTCCACAAGTATATTGACCATCGGCTGTCCTTTTTTGAGCGATAGATTTCCTTAACTGATTAAATGAAGCTGTCGATTCTTTAGTTTTTATTAACATACCTTACCTGGCTGAGATGATCTTCATAGACGGTCTGAGTTGACTTTGTCGGCGGTCCGAATTGTCTTCATATTATGGCCGGAATGTCTTCTATTTGTGTTTGGAGAAGACGGAAATGAAATCAATACGCGAACTTACACACACCCTCAGTGACCGACTAATTCAAATGCTCCTCAAGTGTGATGAAAGCTAAAATGAATAGCTAATATCAGTTAAGTTTCTGTAAAATTAAAAAAAGAAATGTACGTGTTTTATAAATATTTAATAAAGTGATAATATCCTATAAAATGTTCAAAATTGCATGATTTTTTCCTATATGCAGCTAACAGTCTCGTCAATGGATAATGAACCTTAAACGAATAATGATAATAAATATAAGTTCATTGGTTATACCGAACAAATAAGAGGCTTTCTTTTTTTGCAAAAATGAACTTGGCCTTGACTTTTTTTATGGAAATTTAGTCTTCTTTTCAAAATAAACAAACGAAAGAAAAACCATTCGTATATCTTTCGAAATAAAAAGGTCATTAGTAGGACGTTCATTGAGATAACTGACCTTGACTACAAAGTGTTTGATATCTGCATATTTAATGCTTTAAAAACAAATCATTTATAAGTATTTACAATTGTATATACACGAAAAAAGCAGAATGTCCAAAAAATAGGATTTGACCTTGACTTCTTACAATGTGACCTTGACCTTGGTAAAGGTCAAAAACAGTGAAGATATTATGTCAATATATCTCATAGTTATGAAGATATGACTATTTATCATACATACCAAAATTTATAAGTTGAACTTGACCTTTGACCTTGTTTACAGTACTTGCACCCGTAAACGCAACACTTTGACTGATTGATAACTGATTGCTGACGGATTTTGGAACGCTGACTGATTGATGATGACTATATATACATCCGTCTAAAATTATGAATCCGTCATTACCTTGGTAACCGTCAGCGATCAGTCCAATCAGTGCGATCCAGAATCCGTCATTTAATTATATGCATAAATCGGTTAGTTTATTGACGGATTCGTATCAATTAATAATTTAAAGATAAAACGGATTCTGCGTCATTTGTATATAATATATGCATTTATTATACCATTTTTATAATAAAATAAAAACATGCGTTTGAAAGAATTGTTAATACAATGTATCGTTCTAAATGAATAAATAAAAATATTTAAAGAAAAACAAATTTCTTTATATTATATAATTAAGCACATTTCTTTAAAGCAGGACATATCTGCAAACCGAGTCCTGTAAACATTCAAAAACTTATATTTAAGGCTCATCAGTAGCGACGAGCTAAATGGGTTTTTCTTTCGTAATCCATTATTGATTCTTTTTTTTATTCTCGCGACTCGTGATTTCGGCCTGTTTTACTTTTTGCGACCTGTTACATTTATATCTTTTGTCATATATTAAGCCGACCCGACTTCCCCAATCAGCAACAGATTTATTTCACATTTAGGAAAGAACCTGGCCTCTTTTTGACATCATTATTAGTTACTTAAATGTATGCCTGCGTGTTTTTATTTAGTCTTCACAATTTTTAATACAATTATAAAACTGTTGTGTATAACAATTGTTGAACTGTTAAACAATCATTGTCAATCAAAACGCATTGTTCACTAAACAAAAAGTTGTATTGTAAATTATACAGCGATTCTTGTCGCAAGTTTTATTGGACAGGCAATAAAAGTTGTTTAAAAAAGTATACATACAATTACGCTGGATTGTTCCATTTGTTTCATGGCGTCCATTTTTTATTGGGGGTGGGGTGGGAGGAAGCCGGAGTACAGGTTAAAATCGACAGTCTTTTGTCAATTAAAGTGGAGTCGGGCGCACCCTATCTGCAGTCGTTCGAAAATCCGCAACCTGTTGACAGGCATGTGATAACTAGTAGATGACTAACCAATCAGCCACCTAGGCCCCAATAACGCCGGGGAGAATTGTCTGCGAATACTGAAGTTAAGCGTCAAAGTGTGTTACAGTTAGACAGTTGTTTCAGTACGAAATAGTAATTTTTTTAACAAAACGTCATAAATTCTTTAGGTCTTAACATTGTCATAACAGTGTCATATCGATGAAACAGAACCTTTTCAAAACTTGCCCTTTAAAAGAGTGTCATTCAATTTAAAAAATAACTTATTGTATTGATTGATTGTTTGCTTTTCTTTCAGCGAGAGTATTTCAGCTTTATTCATAACGAGAATAAGTTTAATATAAATCAATTAGATTTGTTTGCTTGTTTAAATATTGTTTAATCCACTTTCAGCAATTTTTCAGCTATATCATGGCGTGCAGTTTTTATTTGAGGAGGGAGCCGGAGTACCCGGATAAAACCCCCGACCTCCAGTAGGAAAATTGGCTCCCTTTCAATGAAGTCGAGTGCACCCTGCCTGCAGTGAGATTCGAACCCGCAACCTCAGTGTTGACAGACCACGTGATCAAATAGTTGATGAACTAACATCACCTCTCAGCTCCTTCAATCAATTAGAGAAATATGGACAAAAGGGCAATTTTGAATTCCACTTAAAAATATGGGGTATGGGTTGGGCGTAAGATTTACTTTTTTTCGTGCAAGGAGCATGACACTCTCTAAACAGGTCACTATGGTTCGCGGCAATTTTAATATGACCTGAACCACCCCCCCCCCCCCCCAAAAAAAAAAAAAAAAAAAAACCAGTCCGCCAGCTAAGGACGCGCTGGGCAGCTCTGTTTTGAAATCTCGAATTTAAAGGAAACCATGTATACTTATATCTCATTAACTGTGGAATGACTTTAACAGACATCGTAAAATAAACAAAATGCGACGGCTAAAATGCGAAAGCAGAATTGATTTTCGTATTACGCTTACATGTTCGCATATTTAACTCATAAGCTTCGATATACAAACGCTGTTAGTAGTTTAATCTTTATTTGAGATTTAATTTTGTGTAAATTCATGTGACACAATGAGATAGTGAATAAAATATATAAATAGATGTTTTCGCTTTTGTCGTAAATCTTATTCAGTATTATACAGCGGAATTCTTAAGAATGTGGCACAGTAGTTTATTCTTTATTTAAGATTTGATTTTCTGTAAATTCATGTGACACAATGAGATATATAGTGAATAAAATATATAAATAGATGTTTTCGCATTTGTCGTGAATCTTATTCAGTATTATACAGCGGAATTCTTAGGAATGTGGCACAGTAGTTTATTCTTTATTTAATTCTGTGTACATTCATGTGACACTATGAGGTAGGTAAATAAAATATATAAATAGATGTTTTTGCCTTTGTCGTAAATCTTACTGAGAATAAAACACCGGAATTCATAGGAACTGTGGCAAAGAAAACAAACTGATCAAACCACGACAAATGATCTTTTTAAGCGTTTACAATAAAAAAAACTTCGACCTCGGAGGTAAAGGTAGCAGTAACCTATTATTGATCGCCAAGTTGTCTGTTCGATCCTTACAGCGAGATGGTGTGCTCGACTCATCCCTATAAATTTGCAAAGAGCACCAGTTTTCCTGTCGAAACTTCAAACATACATACAATGCTAACGCGAAAAGGCGAAGTGAAAAAATGTTACGATTTCGCCTTCACGTTTTTCGTGTTTCTCGCTTTTTCTGCTTTAAAACTTTTCGGAGACAAATACTAGATGTACGCCTTGGCATGCGAGGTCAAATATTTTTTGAATTTATTGTGTGTGTGGTTTTTTTCATTTCTTATTTTAATTATTTTTTTAATAAAATGACAATATGTGATGTTTATATTCCGTCAAAGATGCATTAGTGATAGTTTTTTTTTTTCGGGGGATTGGGGGGGGGGGGGAATTTCCATTTATCATTTATAACTTTTGACTAGACGTTTTCCGCTTTCAAAATACGGACGTGGGCCTTGGCACGCGGGATGCTTTTTGTCATTGTGTGTGTGTGCGTTTTTAAATTTACTTTGTTTTAATTATTTTAATAATAAAATTACACTATGCAATGTTTATATTTCGTCACAGATGCATTAGTAATAGATTGGGGAATTTCTATTTTTTTTATTAATAATTTTAGACCAGTTTTAGCCTTATTATAAGGAAAAACGATCCATCAATGAGGACATAACAGTTGACATTTTTATACTTCTAATATTTGCGAGTGAAACGAATTTTCACATTTCGAAATATTAATTTTACTAACCGGAAGTTGAATGGACGGATTGGAGCGATCAGTCCAAATCAATCCGTCAGATCAGTCAAACGTTCCAAATCCGTCAATTGACGGATGGACGGATTGGGAACGATTTGAATGATCTGACTGATTGATAACTGATTTGTGACGGATTTTGGAACGCTGACGGATTGATAAAAGTGTTGCGTTTTCAACCTCAAGTACTGAATGTTTTAAAGGTTTTATAATGATGACCAATGATTTACGGTTTCATATATATATATATCTGTTATAGTTACTGAGATATAATGGTTAAGGAGAAGATCTGTCAAAAATTAGAATGTGACCTTGACCTTTGACCATTTGACCTTTTTGAAAGTCAAGGTCAATGATGACCAACAGTGAAATCCCAAGTCTCTATCACCTCTGGTTCATGAGTTACAATAGTACAAAAATTACTTGCAATAAAAAAGGAGAAATACATGTAACTCCTATAAGGAGTCGTCAAAATCCTTTGCACGATTTGTAACCAATTGTCGCAATCAAAAGCTGACCATTTTGCAACAACTTTTATTGCGACATCTTTTACGGTTTCAAAGTTTAGCTGCACACAGGCTTTTTTATGACAGGGGAAATAACTCCGTAAATAAAAAGTGTACGGAGTGCCAGAGTTGACTTTGACTAATACATTCATAGTACAATATGTCTTTACGACATGTCGCGAAACAAAATTTATAATGGGAAAAGAAACTTGGCGGAAAAAAAAAATAATTAAAAGACACGTAACAAGAAGGTTTTCCACTCGGAAATGTGGAAATCCTTAATAATAAACAGACAAATAACAGGAAGGCTTTCCACTCGGAAAGTGGACAGCTTTAATAATCCTATAAGAATAATGTTTGTTTGTTTGATATTTGTTTAACGCCATTTTCAGCAATTTTTTAGCTATTTCATGGCGTCAACTTTATTGGGGGCCGGAGAAAACCCCCGACCTGCTGTAAGAAAACTGGCAATCCTTGTCAATTAAGATTGGGAGTCGAGTGCACCCTGCCTGCAGTGAGACTAGAACCCGCAACCTCAGTGTCGACAGACCACGTGATCAATAGTAGACGAACTACCTTAACCACTCGGCCACCGAGGCCCCCTATAAGAATAATGTGCGTGTTTGCTGTTGAATAGGAGGCCAGAATAATTGGTTTTATCTTCAAATTCAACAGCATAAATTGAATCAAATTATCATAAAAGTTATTCAAGTAGAGTATTTTGCACCTCGCTTTATCATATTTCTGGAGGAAACAGCATGTTTATGACAGGCAGGTAGAAACATAGGTTGCAGATACTATATTTCTTGAAGTTGTCGTATATGTTCTTGACACTTAATTAAAAACTGTTGTTGTCAGCTAGTAGTGAGTTCTTGTCAATATGAACGGATTTATTTTTATCAGGATGAACAACGGTTTAGTATCTATTCTGTTAATTGTGAAGTAGGCACTGTCTTTAGAATGTTCACACAATAATGTTTGGAAAAATCTGTGTATCATATACACAGGAATTTATTGTCTCTGTCTTTTGGTCGTAAATTTATTAAATAGTGATAATTACTACCACTTGACCACTGTAATACGCTGTATTATTATACTTTATGCAAATGCAATCTTTTCATTGGACATGACCATGTGTTAATTTCCACTGATTCCGATTTTATCCCATTATAGCAACGGTGTTAGTTTCTCTTGCTTTCCTCTCAACGGGGGGGGGGGGGGGGGGTTATAAAAAATTCACACTCGCTCAGCATTGTGATTGCGGAACCGAAGTTTACGTGTGATATAAACACAATAATCTACGAAACCCCAGAAGGCTCATTCGATATTCCAAATTCGAGATTCAAGATTCGAAATTCGAAATTCAATATAGTTATAACCAATAAAATTGTGTGTAACATAATCGTCTACCAATCAGAATAATTCTTATATGAACGTAGCCACGTGCTATTATGTTTATTTGGTGTTTTAACAGTCGGCATATTTGTCAACGAATGACTTGTTCACATGGTTTTGTTAAAAAAATCAAATTTATAAGCTTTATGTGTTATTTTATCAAATTAATTCAGTTCACAATAACATCTTGATTTTACAAATCAAGAAACAAAAATGTACATGTAAAACGGAATTCTACAAAACTTGGTGTCTAGGAAGTACACCATATGTAGTTTTGCATGTTACCAGGGTATTTTGGCCCTCAAATTTTGTGTGAGGGCTATCAGGGGTGGATCAAGAGAGGGCCCTCCCTTTTCACGGATAAATTTGGTTGGATATATAGGAAATCATTGAAGCATGACCAAAGTGGCCCCCATGGCCAGTCAGTGTCCACCCCTTTTCGAAATTTTGGATCCGCCCATGGCTTAATTTTGCCCCTTTGAACTTAGAAATGTGCACAAATCCTCTGAAACTACTCAGTACTATACAACATTTTATGAAACTTGGTATGTAACTAGTACACCATATATGTAGTTGTGCATATTATCAGGAATTTTGATTCCTAAATTTATATGGTAGTTAGGGATCTTTGAACTTAGAAATTTTCAGTAATTCTCAATAATCACGGTTTACGCTTTAACTCCCCTAAAACTACTCAACCAAATTTTATGTAGTTTCGATATAACCAAGGAATTCTGATTGGTAGAGATTATGTCACACGCAATCTGATTGGCTTAACTATAATGAATTTCGAATTTCGAATCTCGATTTTCGAATTTCGAATCTCGATTTTCGAATTTCGAATCTCGAATATATAAGAACTATTCTGATTGGTAGACGATTATGTCACACGCAATCTGATTGGTTATAACTATATTGAATTTCGAATTTCGAATCTCGAATTTCGATTCCCGAATTTCGAATGAGCCTTCTGGGCTTTCGTAATAATCACCCGCTCAAACTTAAAATTACCGACCTGGAAAATGATCAACCGTTCAGCTGAATTTTACTTGCACATGGTTTGTATTTGCAAACACGTAAAAGACACAACAAGTACACGAAATGGTCAATTATATTATATTACATCACATTATATACAAACAAGCATTTTTTCCTTTAACATTTATCTATAACTACGTTTCTTCGTTAGACAAAAGGTATTTAGAATAATAAAAAATCAGACTGCCCTTAAACTCAGGTTTTAGGGTATATTACTAAGTGTCACACAAAGAAAAACTTATCACCCGAGATGATCTCGATCTCGGGTGATAATTTCTTCGTGTGATAATCTTCCCTAACACTCTAACACCCTTGTTTAAAGGCAATATGATCATAATATCAACTTACACGCATAATAGATACCTATACACGTGGAAACTGTTCTTCACCATAATTTTTTTTTACTTTTTACTCATTTCTTTTGAATTCGTGACAAAAATGCTGAAACATATAGCTTGTGTGACGATTTGACCTTTGCCGTCTATGAAACGAACAAATTACATCATAAAATAATATAGCTATAGAAAAACAGTTATCTTGAATTGATCAGTACATTCGAGGTCTACAAATTTCAGAAAATAATCTGAAGTTGTGAGATAACTGTAGGAGACATTGTCCTTAAATTGCAATTTTTGCCAAAAAGTCAGTTTTTATAATAAAGCTACAGCAGCCAGATTTATATTCTAAATTGCAAAAATGAACAGCAAGACAATGCCAATAACTAAGTTGGTCCAAAATTATCTGACCAATTCTTAAAGACGTTATTGTCCTTTGGTGATTTTTTTATAATTGTTAATTATTAGCCCTGTAACTTAAAAGTTATAACAACTAGAGTGAAACTGTAAATTGCAAAAATGGCCTTAAGGACTAGACTTATAAATAACTTATTCGGTACAGATTGTCAGACAAATCCTTATAGTAGTGTTTGTCCTTGAATAGCAATAATTTGTTAGTTTTTGCATTGAAATTTAAAACTATTAGAGCTAGAGTAAAGCCGTAAAGCAAAACTAATCGGAAGGATAAAGCCTACAAATCATTTAGTACATTTGTCTAACTACTTATTGTATTTTTTCCTTTAGGCATGATTTTTCATGAAATTTTCAGTGCTTGCTTATAAATTACAATTTTTTTTTAAAATTCAGAGTGAAACTCTTAAGTTGCAAAAAATGATCAGAAAGACAAGGCCTACAAATAACTCGTTTGGTCCAAGATTGTCAGATGCCTCCTTATAGTCATTGCCCTTGCATGGCAGTTTGTTTACTAATTATTAATGTTTGTCTGATAATTAAAAACTACAGCAAATTAAGTAAAACTATAAATAGCGAAAATAATCACACAATTTATGTCACAGCAGCAAGTAATTTTTCTTACATTTATAAGAACTAATTTTAACTTTTCAATATTAAAGTTTAAATTGCTTTTTTAGTCCATCAGAACTTGGGAATTTGATGTTGCTTTGGTAGTTAAGAAATACCCCAAAAGTTCGAGTTTGTTTTGAGCAATCTAGGCCTGAACATGAATTCATTGTTTGACTACTGAAATTTTACTCTTAACGGAACAGTCTTAAATGTTGCATGTAAATTTAAGTGTAGAATAATGTGAATCACACTAATGAAAACAGTTTTCTAAAAGTGTAAAAATACAAGGTTGTCCTATTGTCAAACAATTTCTAATGTGATTGCTTATTCAACTACACAGAAACAGTTAACAAGAGACCGTAAAACCAATGATTGTAGTTAAGAGTACACTACATTATTTTCTGGACTTATAGGTATATTTGGACTACAGGTGTTGGTGTGTTAAAAGTGTAAATGGATTATAGATTTATGTAGAAAATGGGTATATTTGGATCATAGGTCTGTGTGGACTATGGGTTTGTATGGACTAGAGACCCGTGTGTACTATGGGTCTATGTGGACAACATGTCTTTCTGTATGATTGCCTCTAGCTATATAGGTTTCAGTGTCTTGTTTTAATCAATGGGTTTCACAGTTTATGATCCTCATATTGTTTTACAAGGGGGCATTATACACTAATTAAATTCAGTTGATAATGTGTCATGAGGCATGCTTTGTAGAAGCAATTAATATACGTTATGCCCGAAATTTATATCAGTTTTGAATCAAACTTCGGTGATCTTTTGTATTAACATGTGATTCTTAACAGGGGTAAGTGTGAAAAGAGGAGGGAGAAAGAAGCAATAAGGATAGAGAAATGAGCAGATGGGAGTGAGAAAGAAGCAGTTGGGGAGAAAGGAGTAGAGGAAGGTAGAAGGGAGAAAGGTATCCCTGTCCACCCCTCATATCATTTATTCTTTGTGGTAACATTTATTATAGGTTCTTAAAAAATACTGATTCAATGTAATAGTGTTCTCGGAAAATGCATAAAACTTTCATAACTAAACATAGGACAAGGTTATTATGTTGACACGTTTTTAAAGAAACATAACGTTATTCCAAGAATAACTTGGAAGCGTTCCATAAAATGCACTTCAAATGATTATAATAACTATAGGTATACATTGACATTTTTAGTGCAAACATAATGGATTTATATACGTGTTTGCAGTAATTTGTAAACTCGTTCATAACAAAATTTTCTATGTAAAATACTATACGGTTATTATTATATTAAATAGCTAAAGGAATTTTCATTCATAATACGTCATTTGTCAGTCAGTAAATGAAGCAAATATGAGCGATCTTACCTACCATTTAAATACACGGTATACAGTTTCAAAACATAATATAATAAAGCTTCACATATCATGGTAGTAGAAGAAGAAAACAAAGAAACTATATTCGATGAAAAACTACAATTTGAATAGCTTTAAGGTCTTTAATTTTAATAATTACAGTTTCTCTGTTATTTGGTGTATTAAAATAGTGTGTTTATTCCGAATAGTTTAATTGAATAATTTCCAAACCTTGCAATTCCAATACATAAATTATGATGAATTATTGTTTTTAACATGTAATCTTTGGTAAAAAAAAATTACTTCCCATTATAATTGATTGATTGATTAATGGTGTTTAACGCCCGAGCAGCAATATTTCAGCTATATTCAGGCGATGAACATGAAATGGATGATAAAATGAACATGAAATGATGATGAATGAAAATGGGATGGGACACAAGGAAAAATAGGGGTAACGGATTTTAGATTGCCACTGGCAAATGGGAGGATGGATATAGGGTCGGGCAATTTAGCCTCCTGTAGCGGGATCGAAATCCCTACTCATAGCGAATACTACAGCAGCGTTCTTTAACGTGCGAGGAACGTGGCATTTTCCCAACACGGTGCACTAATATGGTTTGCGGTCAGGTTTTCCGTATTATGGCCTGACAACCCCAGCTTGCCAGGGGTACCCCATTCAACCACCTGGGGCACACATCCCAGTCGGTCTTTAGGCAAACCGACCTGACACGCCGGTCAGGGTACTGGGCGCTATTTAGTCGCCTTTTACGACAAGCTAGCGCGACTGCGGTCTATTCTGTTAGCCACCCGGATCCCGCACGGGGCCTTCCCATTATAATCTCTTCTTTTAATATCTGATTATTTTATATCGATGAATCGGTAATTATTTTTACATAATTTTTTTTAAGTTATATAAGTCTTTTTCGATTAAAACCACACACCAACTCACACACTACAGTCATGAAAGTGTTAGGTTTGGCATGCCGTAAAATTTTTTTAACTGACCGTTTCTTTTGAAATCCCTGTTACAAATAGGACAATTTCTGTATATATTTGGTTTTTTTTTTTGGTGCTTAAGTTTGCCGGTTTCTTTGTCTTTTTATGTTGTTGCCATTTAGTGATATCAATTGCTTTCTTTACTGAATAAATTATTTCAGTTTAAATAATTTAAGCAGAATGGGCTTAGAGATAACCTACCAAATACTATTTTGTTACAATATTTCTTGTCATATTTTAACACAAAAACAACTCTAAAAGGCCATGTACTTTCTAAAATTAAAATGTATTTCCGATTTTATAAAAGTTTGCATTCGTTTTCATTTTTACTACATAAATTTAACACACCAAATGGATTACACTCACGGAGTGATAGGTATTTAAAGAACATTTTTTTATTTGTTCCTGAGCGTACAAGTAACATTCATAGTATCTGTGATCAATAATGTCCCAAAAGTGCTCAAATGGATTCAAGTCGAGATTGCATGTTGGCCATGAAAATGTATCCGCTGACTCGTCAAGCATATAAACTGTCCCAAAGTGAGCTCGATGTGCTCTGGCATAATCGTCCTCAAAATTGAGTCGCGTCCGCAGTGGAAAATGAGAAATAATACTTGTTTCTGGCACGTGTGACTGGTACCATTGTGCATTCAAAATTACCGTGAACAGTTATAAAGTAATCTTAATGTTTATTTGTTTGAATGGAATAAATAAACGCCACTTTCAGCAATTTTTCACTATATCATGACGTCCAGTATTGGGGAGGTAGCCGGAGTACCCGGCTAAAACTTTCGGTAGGAAAACTGGCAATCTTTGTCAATTAAGATTGGAGTTGAGCACACCCTGTCCTCAATAAGCGCTAATCCTCAACCTCAGTGTTGACAGGCACGGGATCAATTAAAGGGTAACTACCTTAACCGCTCGGCTACAATCGTATGACACACATTACCAAACCATACTTGAGACTTCACCAAACAGAACTGTTTCAGCAATGTTGCGTTAGGCCTACGCAGTGTCTGCTTGCTGCTAAACTCAAGCTCTACCATCAGTTACATGTAACATAAAGGGCTTTAATTAGACTAATGGAAGTTTTCTCAAAGAGTCTGAATTCCATTTACAACGGATTTGGTACTATTGCAAGCAAAAGTGCTGCTTTATATATGTGTGAACATTAGACGTGTACAGGCCATCGTGAACCGTAACCTATATCTTTGAATCTATTCTGCAATTATCTTGTTGAAAGTACACGGTTAACTAACCACCTTATGCTGTCAACAAGCAAGTTTCGCCTAACAAATATGCCAAGATATCTATCTTCATGCTTACTGAGGGTCTTCCAGATGTTTAAAGGTCCTTCACATAATTTGTCGTTTGATTTTTACTTAAGATTCAGATAATTATTACATGGTGGGGACCCATACAACGATCAATTTGTATTAAGGGCGTTCTTCATTTCTCATAGCTCATATTTGCAATTGAACTTTGGAGGAGCCATTTCAATGTTAGAACAGTATTCATACAAACCAGCGTACTTATAGCATACAAAATGACACAAAAACCCCATTTTCAAAGCTAACGCGTGAAAGTTGCATACCTGCAAACGATGACACGATAAAGTGTGTCATTTAATATTTGGTGTTGCAATACTGTTGTACAGGTGTATATATGCCTGGATAAATATTTAACCATCAGTTCTTAGTATTTATTAAAACGAAAAAGATATATATACTGTAATTCGTGGAAACATCATCATATATTTTATATACGCAATACGCATGTCAAAATTATTTGATCGAGGAGGAGTGCAAGGTAGGACGTTATATCTATCAATAGTAATAGTTGCTTTACATTGTTTAATATAAAAAATACTACAAAATATTTGCGGTCTTTTGAAAAGTAAAAATTAATAACATATTTAATGCAAATTAGGCACACTAACAGTGTTTTTTTTTAGTTTTCAAAAAAGAGTATACGCATTGTAGCCGCTACAACAGGCGTAGTTTTCAATCCCGTTGCCAAGCATTTTTGAATAACTATCAAAACTTTCTGGCCATTTATTTATCCCATTTTCCGAATAAACAATCGTCAATTTGTCAATTTGTCTATTCTGCTCAAAATTAATTTTTCTCTTTATGTCAATCTATTATTTGGAATACTTTAAAAATATATATGCTTGAATCTTTTGACAAGCATCTAAAAAGAATAAAATAGATCAATGAAAAGTTTAAAAAATTATCAACCCCGATTTTTGTAGGTTATCAACTACCAGTCCAACCGTAGTAGATTAGACGCAACAAGAAAAACTTGTCACGTATCCCCTCTAATAAATCATTTGCCAGTTTCACATAATATGGCATAGCTATCTAATGTAATAATACGAAAGGATCCTGGAAAACTTTTAAGACGAGATGATTTGTTACTGACTTGTTGAATTAAGCAAAATGTTGATAACTCTTGTATTTCAGCTAGTATTCATTTTGCCAATAGTCAGCAATCCCTTTAAATTTAAAATGGGTTTACAATTAACCCTCCCCATTCACCCTAGTCAATTCCATTTTTTTTCCTAAATGAAAAAAAGAATGTTTCTTACTAAATTAAGAAGAATAATAGAATATTATAAAATTAATCGGCAAACAGTTGGGAATAAGGACAAGTTTTTCCGGGCAATAGGTAGGGGTAGCAGTTGGATTGAACAAAAACAACAATCCTTTCATCCAACGAAACTAGCAGAGCATTATATGACATTAGATTGAATAAAAAGCTTTTGACATATCTTAACTATTACACCTGTAATTCTAGAATTTAATCTATTAATATACCCACAATACATGCCACAAGGAAGTAATGTTTTACATGAATATTTAATGTCCAATTTTGTCTAAAATTGCTAAACATTATTCTTGATAAATAAATGTTTCTTTAGCTGATGTTGAAAAGGTATCGTATTTATGGTTGCTATATTTTGCAACGACTCAAAAATTGACATTTCATTAAAAAATTATCCTGATCAATAGTACATGAGATCTGAGGTGAAAAACTATTCGGAGGAAGAGTTGCGGATGATCATGTCCTTATTTAACCATAGTCACATCGACTTCAAATAAAACAAGACTAAGGGAAATATATTTAAATATGTTTTATTGTGTGGTTGTTTTAGAGTTTAATGTGACATTGCAACTAGGTTATGCAAATGCGGTAAGGTCATTTAACCTGAATGGCGTGTCTACTTGACTACTTGAAGGAGTTTACGCCAATTATTATTGACCTCCCAACACACATAATTGTTAAGACAGGCATTTTCTAGAAAAGAAAGAATCACAAAATTGAATGCTTCGTTACATCAGTCACCGTGTCTGTGACTTTGTGTTGCAGTTTTTGCGTGACAAATGAATACTGCATACCGCATTTCGTCGAGCTTATGCTTCTGTTGTAGATCCAAAATGGTGGAAATTTTGTTTCAACTTTTTATCGGCATTTTGAAATTAAGTGGGGCATACAGTAAAAATCGTTTGCGGTGGAGGCGGGAAAAGTCTCGCGGTTTGTCCGATTACCATTGAACTTCACGAAAATAGTTGTAAAGGTCCATTGATACACAACTCAGTTATCAAGGAAACATTTTTATATTGGATTTTCGTAATACAATGGTACAATATGGAATAATAACAAAGACAAGCAAAAACCTGCATAAGCACACGGGGTGTGACTTTTGAAATGGCTAGAACAGCCATATTTTATTGAATATTTTAAATAGAGATTTGTTTCCAAAGCGTTTAAAGGACGTCATATTAGAATTCATGTTAGAAATATAAGTGTTTATGATCAACTTGGAAGGCATCTTCTATGCAAAACAAGAGTTAATTTGACTTCGGAGAAAGTAAACAATATTATAGCGCACTTAAAAACCTTGAATTGTGACTGGCTAGCAAGCAGTATATATCAGGCTTTATCCCCGGCTTGTAACAAATGCGGACTTTTGATTGGTTGGTTACCCGTCGGTATAAATCCCATGCCCCCGGCTTCGTGGCTAACGTCGCAGTGTGTATTGTTTGTGCGTTGCTTATGTATGTTCTCGAGTAATCACTGTGTGTTATTCCACAAAGGAATATTTCAGTCTTTTATATTTGTAGTTTTACTTCATTTCAAACACTGAAAATGCACTACGTTCACACAGACACACATAAATATGAATGAAATCGGAACTTGACGTCATTGTCTCCTGACGTTATGATATAGTGACTTGAGCCGCCAAAATACCGAAAGTAGAAAAAACAATGGAAAAACGAACTAAAACTAGTAAAACCCGCTAAATCTGAGGTTGGTATGAAAAAAAAATTGTAAGCGACTGTGATGACGTTGCACATTTAGCTTAGTTCTGACGACAAAAGAACCTATTTTCAGCCTTTTAAACATGTAAGCCGGGGATAAATCCGTTACCTACGTTATAACCCGGGTGTATGGAAATTGTACCCCCTGAAAGTACTTCTGGACAGCCTTCGGCTTCCTCTCAGGCTGAACAAAAGTACTTTCAGGTGGTACAATTTCCATACACCCGGGTAATAACGTAGGTAACTGATAATGTATACGTCTACAGCCGTATGCATAAAGCACATTTTTATCCGGTTTGATGCCCTTTTTAGAATATAAATAATAATTACATGTACCACCTTCGTTCTGCTTCCAATGCAAAATTTACGCAATTGCGACATTGTCTAAACCGAACATGTAAACGACGTAAATAAAATGATATGTAATATATTTGTTTAAATACCAGAAAGGAATTAAATTAAGAAGCAAAACTACTTAAATATCAGCGAAAGATTGAATAAAGGAAAAGGGGGGGGGGGGTGGAGTTCTGGCTCAAATAATGTCAGTCACACAGGGCGACAGGTCACAAATCCCACATGATTTTGTTGTGTCCTCTAGCAACTTGCGTAAATCTGCAAAAACCATAAACGAGGTCTCAAGCGCAATAAAAGTTAACAAACATGTACCTGCAGTGGCTGCATATCATCGACCCATAATTCCTCATCCCGAATTCTTCAGTCAAGAAATTGTCCACAGTCCACTGATATTCATTTTGATGCAAAAGTGACATTATCTTCAAATAGTAATTTCACTTAAATCAACGGCCACCTCCATACATCTAATAATACTTTATTTCTCATAAACACAAGTTACAGAGAAAATAAACATGTATAATGCTATGAATATAATATAATATCAACATGTGTGAACAAAATTACATATAATAGTGTTAACCTGGAGGGGCGACCTTTGTTAAAATAATTTTAACAAATTTTGACAACTTATCAAGTGTTGGTACATCAATTGAACAAAATAAGTTTCTAAACTTTGAAGTATTTGCATTTTTAAGACAATATTGAGGTAACAACTTTTTCCTTTCATGGTTGAAAAACTACATGTCATAATATAAAGAAACTCATCGCCAATTTCATGTAAATTGCATAATGTACAGATACGTTCATTTCTTATTATGCATTGCTATCTGCCTGTTTTTGATTGGCAAATGATGATTCCTACTTCTAAATTTGCACAAGTAATACATTAAATAAGGTGGCGACAATGAAATATATTTTTAAAAACAGAAATTTACTTAAATAATCTCTAGCACAATGTTTTTGAAGAGTTTGAAATCTCGGATGACCATTCTTGAAGGAACTGATCTTTTAATCTATGTTCAATACATTTTTCGATCCATAAAGAACTGTATTGATCGTGTGATATCCAAACTTTGGAAAGGCCACAATTATCAAAAATAATTTTCAAATATAAAATCCATTTCGAGTTAAAGCCATCATTATTGGAAAAAAGAAATAGTAACTTACATAATATCACTGAAAATTTATTTTCTTCACCATTTACTAAACGATAAAAAAAAATTTAACATTCTTATTTTTGCTGTCAGTGAGATGGGATATCTTCGTAATTCTCCATAAATAACGTTATTAGTTGTTTGTGGTTTAAGCTTTAAAATAAGTTAACAAAAAAGTAGATGTACTTTTTCTAAGATATCAAGTTTTTCAAATCCCCAGATTTCAGAGCCATACAATAAAATTGGTAATATGGCTTTATAAAACATATCTAACTGGCATTCAATTGATAAATTATGTTGTCTACATTTCCTTAACAAATTATACATTGCTTTTGTGGCTTGGTCTTTCAAATAATGTCTAATTGTATAGAAGGATCCACTCCTAGCGAAGAATACCCCTAAATATTTATAACTTTTTACTATTTCAAACTTTCTACCACTCAGAAAAAAATCATGACCTATAATTCTCCCTTTTGAAAATATCAAAATTTTTGTGTTTTTAATATTAATTTTCATCTTCCAACAATCATAATAGTTCTTAAAATAATGAAGCATATATTGCAAATCCCCAGCAGTTTCCGACACCAAAATTGTATCATCTGCGTATAGTAATAATAAAATTTTAATATAAATTTCAAGCTAATTTTCGAAGGTTTGGCTGATAAATTCAACGCCGTTGGCATTTTTGTCTTCCAAGTATGCTTGTAAGTCGTTTAAATACAACCAGAATAAAACAGGTGAAAGATTTGCACCATGTCTTAATCCTATTTAACAATTAAAAAAGTCTGAGCGAATATTATTAAGTCTTATATACGATTTCGCATCATTATATTTATGTTGTAGGATACGTAGAAATTTGCCATTGATATGGTTTTGATAAAGTTTATGAAATAATGAATTTCTATTAACAAAGTCAGCGCCTTTTCAAAATCAATGAATGCACAATGTAATTTTTTCTTTTTAAAACATAAAAGTTCAAACAGGGCATATAATGTAAAAAAAGTGATCATTGGTACAGTAGCCGGGTCTAAAGCCAGCTTCATTTTTCATGTAACAGTTCTGTTTCACTTATGAAATCATTTAAGCTAGAATTCAAAACTGAAGTAAATATTTCCCCTAAACACGAAAAAAGTGTAACGTTTCGATAGGGTTTTTTGGATCTAGCTTGTCGCCTGTTTTTATAAATCGGTATAATAATACCCGTCAACCATGCCTCGGGCACAAAATCAAGAATGTCACTCATACAAACAAATGATGACGAAATATGTTCATTTATAACATCATCGTCGCCTGGCGATTTGTTGTTTTTGGCGTTTCTGATTGCTTTAGCAATTTCTTCCTTTGTTATTATGCCATTTAGCGACGTATTTTGATTTTCAATAGTAGCATTTTGTACAACAAAATCATTTTCGCAATCAAATTTGTTTGTTTAAATCTTTGAAATAATCAAATAGCGGTTCAATAGAGATATTTGTGGATAGGATTTGTTCCCCTTTTCTAAAGATTCTCCAAAATTCTTTTGGATTCTTCAACCTCATATTTTTCATCTTATTGCTCATATCTCTATTAAACTTTTTAATACTTTCATCCATAGTTCTTTTATATTGTTGTTCTGATATTTTCAACCTAGTTTTAAAAATATTAGAATCATACCTTTTATATAAACGCTTCGGGTTTCGAAATTCTTTTCTTGTTTTTTTACATTCGTCAATAAACCAGCGCATTCTTTGTTTTGTGCTTTTCAGATTATCTATATGTTTTGTTGGACATGACAAACCAAAGGTCATTTCAGTTGCATTTAACAAAACAGAGCACGTTTCTTGGATGTATAAATTTACATCTTGATGTTCTATTTCATTGAAATTCTTTTCTAAAAGTTTTGAATTCAAAAGCGCAATTTTATCTTTATCTAAATTTCCTAAAAAATCATTTTTCTTTTCCGGATTCCATTTATTAATATACTTCTTTGGAAAATTTATATTTTTTCCAGTATTTTGTAAACAAGCTTCGTCACTCTTTAATCGTACTGCTAGTGGTACATGTATATCCGAGAACAGAAAAGTTTACTGAATTATAAAATTTCAAATTCAGCACTATTCGTAAAAACGGACCAGTGCTAATTACGTAGTCTAAAACACTGAGATTTTTACTGGTAGCTTTGCCATTTGGATCGTTCCGACTCGACCATTAAATATAAATACATTGTTATTTGTACAAAAATCTATTAGCTTTCTACCATAGCTATTTACTACTAAATCATCACTTTTCCTTTGTCTTGATATATGTAGCTCATCAAGTATATTAACATCAGAAAAGTCATTAATATCAACTGTATTATTTTCAAAACAATTATAGTTTGGTTCTAAAATACCATTTAAGTTTCCAGTTCTGGCATTCATGTCACCTAGAAGACAATTAAGTTCTGTTTTATTATTTATTATTAAAATTTTGAAAATCAGCTTATATTTCTGAAAATGCATCTGCAGACGTATATTTACTTCCCTCTGGAGGTACATAAACAACACCAAAAATAACATTTTCAGATGTTTCAACAATTTTTTATCAACACTGAATCATAATACAAATTCACAGTCAGTATGTATTACTTCAATAAAATCTTTCAGGTGTGACGTATAACCTAGGGCTATACCACCTGATTTGTTTGTGAACTTTTTCTGTTTTTATATTCAGATATTAAACCAGTTATATCTAAATTATCAATACTATCTAGCTTTGTTTCAGTTAGACACGATATATCAAAATTTAACAGTAGGGCTTTGGATTCAGGATAATTACTTTTGGTTTTAACGCCACATACATTTAAAGACACTATATTAAGAACATTGTTATTTTTATTAGCATTAATGGAGTTCGTAGTATGGTGATTGTCAAGGTCGTCTTCTGTCACAGTTGCGTAAGAAGTTTTACTACAGTTTTCTACTAATCCTCCGTGGCTGTCCTAATAGTAGGTCGTATCTTTGTCTGCAGCTATGTGTTCTTTACGGGTAAATTGTTTTGGTCTAGCTCCCTGGCGCTCGTATAGTGTCTTCCGTCGTTGAAATTCGAAGTCCGTTCCTATTTCATTGCGATTTCTTTGATCTAGAGTAAATTCTCGCCCTTCTATAAAAAGTCTATCTCGTCTGAAGAAAACATTTTTTGTTTTGTTCCTTGGCTTCCTTAAAATAAGGCCAAAGTAGCTTTCGTCGGTCATTAATTTCTTTTGGAAATTGTTCGTTAATGCAATAATTTGTTCATTTTAGCTTACCGGCACATTTTCTTACGGATTATCTATCGTTTAATATTTTAAACCTACAAACGACCGGGCGTGGTTTCTTGTCTTTTCTCCCGAATCTATGCGCTCTAACGAATTCGATAGGAGTTTCAAGTTTAAGTTCTTTTATCATGAAATCGTCACGATTTTACCTGTTTCTTCGGTATCTTCATTCTCGTGTTTTTCCGGGATTCCTGAAAAGATCAAGTTCTCCCTCATTTAGCGAGTTTGTAAATCCACATACCTTTCTCTAAGGTCGTTTATATCTTTCGTTACGCGATATAAATTTCCACTAAGTTCTTCTTGATGTGAGTGTATCTCGGACATTTTAGCCAGAATTTCATCACTCTCTTGTTTGTTACTCTCATATTTGTCATTTAGAAACTCCAAACTTTTCTCGACCTCACATACTCGTTTTGTTACATTCTCGACGTTCTGAACTAAATTATCCATTGTTTTCTGGACCTTACTAAGTTTGTCTGATACGGAGTCTAATATAGACAGTTTGAGAACATTAGGTCAATTTTGGTTATAAGATTGTCAAATTGCATTTTGTCTGTGGGATGATTCATTGTGCTGTTACACACGGGATAAATGGTTGGACCTTGTGGTGTGTATGGAGTTACAGGGATGTTTACGAAACCGCTCGGTGATATCTGGTTGTGACATAGGAAAAATTTCCTCCACTTTGTAATACTGGTGATCCAAAATGTGGGTTTAGAACGTTAGTCGAATTCATACTGTTAATTTTGTTTATTTCTTTATCTTTACCTTTATTAAGGTTTTCACTGTGCAAAGTTTGAGTACAACTCTGTTTACCTGTCATTTTGTCGCTGACATTTTGTGAGTTTTTCCTTTTTCCTTTCTTTTTTCCTTTAGATTTTGAAAGCATCCGTTTAAGAATATAATCACAACATAAGTGTCAAATAAAATTAATACAGTATTTTTTCAATCCAAGTTTCATATTTTTCCATATAGTTTCTCCTTTTAAATTTAAAATCGACCATCTCTGTTTAAACATGCGCAAATCAATTAAGACCAATACTGGCGCCAATTTTTCAAACCGACCACTATCAACAATAATTTGGTGCTTCGCAAACTTTTACCTTCACACTTCCCAGTTTAAGGATACAATGAGGTTATTTATTGAACATTACATTTAGAAAAGATCCTTTTTCTCTGTTATGTTATAAAACTGTCATTATTATTTTTATTAATTCGATGTTTAACATAAATATTGTTGGTTTTTATATCAACTTTGGCTATAAATCCCGAATGAGCTTCGATCGTTGAAGCTTCGTGAAAGTAATGATGGGTGCCACAAGGGAAAAGATTTATTGAATATATTTTTATCAATAATAATATAATTTGACAATTTGCTGAGTTTAATTTTGTTTTATAAAAACTATTTAATAAAAATCTATCAAAGACATAAATGGCCAGATTAAGAGGAAGTAGGTGAGCGACAGACCTGAAATCAAATCCCACGAGGCCATGCTGATGCTGCATGTCAAATTTCAAGAGAATGTGATTAGTAGATGCTGAGAAAGCTGTTACGAAAATTTTCTACCATTGAACATTAATGTTAAAAATTAACTAAGTCGGTTAAGAGGAAGTAGGTGAGCGACAGACCTGAAATCGAATCTCACGGAGACCATGCTGATGCAGCATACCAAATTTCAAGAGAATTTGATCAGTAGTTGCTGAAAAACTGTTACGAAAATTTTTTCAACATTCACCATACTATAACCCGGATTTTCACTCTGTGAAATCCGGCCAAAATGCATTTTTTTAAATATAATACATTCACTCAAAACGTATATTTCAAAAGAAATAAGGCTTAATTTAACACATTTCCAAAAGAAGTTATGCTATACTTTAATATTTGGGTTTTTCTCGGTTTTGGACTTCGGCCCATGGAATATAAATCCTAAGCCGTGAATGTGACATTATATACCCTGTCTATTACTAGAATAACATATAATATTTATCGTAAAAAGCACATATTAACCTATACAAGTAAAAGAAGAGTATGCTAATATAATACTACACATTCGTGATGATTTTACCGAACATAAAATCTAAATGTTTTATATCTATTGATATATTTCCATCAACGTTTCCTTGTTTGGAAAAAAATATGTTATTTGTGTAAATATTAATATTTTACAGATGTCTGACCATTTGATGGTTGCAGCCATTGATTTTGGCACGACCTACTCTGGATATGCATTCTCCACTATTTCTGATTTTAAACAAGAACCATTGAAGATAAGCGCAAATCAAGTTTGGAATGCTGGACAAAGAGAACATCTGTCATTAAAAACACCAACATGTCTGCTTTTGAATAACAAACAAGAAATAGTATCATTTGGATATGAAGCTGAGAATGGCTACGCAGAATTGGCTTTGGAAGAAAGGCATCATGATCATTATTTTTTCAGTCGCTTTAAGATGCGATTATATAACAATAAAGTAGGAATCGTTTTTTCTATAAATTTTGACCATATCTCTTGAGTTAAAGTACGGTAAAACAATGAGAAAAATATAATGTACTAAAGCCCTTGTAGTATTATGAAACATGCAAGAATATTTTGTTAGTTTTGATTGTTTGAATGGTGTTAAACGCCAATTTCAGCATTGTTTTTAGATCTATTGTGGCGTTTCGTTTGTATTAGAGCAGTATCACCTAACCACCGATCTTTGGTAGCAAAACGAGCAATTCTTATTAATTGAGTATTGCGCACGCTGTCCGCAGTGAGACTCGATCTCGCAACTTCAGTGTTGACAAGCACGTGATCATAGTACATGTAGATAAATTACAACCTTAAAAGTATATTAGGGGATTTAAGCAAGAATTTGTGTTTGTTTGCTTTTCATTCACTTATTTTGTCATAGGATTTAACAGAAGATATGCGACTTGAAGATTTGACCGGCAAAAGTATGTTGGCCTTAGACGTGTTTGCTTTGTCAATTAAAGCTCTAAAAAAACATTTGCTAAAAATTCTTAAAACACGAGGAACTGGGGTTACACTCCACGAGATAAAATGGGTGCTGACGGTTCCAGCGATATGGCCTGATAGTGCAAAGCAGTTTATGCGGAAAAGTGCAGATAAGGTATTCATGTAGTTTTTTGTCTTTATAGTAGTATAATGTTTTTTAAAAGTTAATTAATAATGCATGGATTAAAATAAAGCGAAAAAGTAGCACTGTCTTATTATGTAGCTATATAAATGGCACATATATTAAGTATGACATTATAAAAGATGTCATTTTGCCTTTTAAATTATATCGAAACTCTTGTTGTTTTAATGTAAGTTTTTTTCTTTAAACATAAATGTGAAATGCTTTATGGAGATGGCCAAACGAAAAGTACAGAATATTTTGCCCGGAATTGAGGAAATAATAGTGTAATTTATTGTAGAAGTGAAACGTAACTATTAGAAAGTTAGAAAAATAAAGGAATATAGCGATTGAATATAACATTTAATTAAGACCTTTGGTCTGGAAATATATAAGATTATTTAAGCTTATCAAACTTGTATCATTCTTCCCGAATTTTTTTTCTTTTACGATAAGTTCCGTTGCAATCCAAGATATTTATTTGAACATAATTTAATTGTAACATATCCTCACAGCTTTTTCATACCGAAGGTCAGGGCTTCTCTCCGGGTACTCCGGCTTCCTCCCCCAATAAAAACTGGCGTTAAACATCATTCAAACAAACAAACAAATCCTCACAGCCATTTAAATACCTTTGTCATTTGTTTCATTGGACGTCTTTCTTATGTTCAAGTCATTCGATTTTTGCTAGCAAACAAATGGACTAAAATAAAGTCTAACATCAAGGGATACAAAAATCTCAATGATTTATTATATTATGAAGTACAGTGTCTTCATTTGATGCATCACGTATTTCGAACTGGAACAATATTTCTTTAGAATACATTGTTTAAGGGATACGTCATGTATTTTAGTTTATCTGATTTCAAAATGTATTGACATGTTATAATTGACGACTTCTACGGCCTTGAAAATAAAATATTGTGCATGCTTAGGACAAAACAAAAAATGCACAAACGACATCACAAATCATGTATGGTATACAATAAAAACAAAAATATGTCAATATTCATTTGTCTATTCTTAAACCTCAAAAGGTAATGAAATAAAAGCACCTCATTACAGATGTTTTAAAATTCAATTTAAGTTTTTGTTTTCAGTGTTGAAAATGTGTATCATTTTGTACCATTAATTTTCTTTTTACTATAAGGCAGGAATTGATGACAGAAACCTTTTTATTGCACTTGAACCAGAAGCAGCATCAATTTATTGTCAATACTTACCGACAGAAAAACTTACGGGTGCCACCAAAGGCTTTACTATGGCAGGTGTAGGACAAACGTACATGGTCATTGACTTAGGAGGTTGTATATTTTAGACAAAAAATAAATACTCGTTTAAAGTTGTATCTCACGTTTCAATTGACAACATTACATGGCTACTTAAATCAGATTTTTATCTTTTTTATTCAAAATCCACAGTAGACCCGTTAATTGCGTTTTAGCAAATAGCCAACTATAACAACAATCTCCCCACTGGTCCCAAAATATTAACAAGAGTTGGTACCATCAATTACTTAACAATATTGCTAATAAAATGTATCTTATAAAGACGTCTGATTAATATCAAATGAATTTAGTATAAGTAGTAAAATTAATTGTTAATCTAACTTTTTTAAGATAATGAATTCGTTTCTTTTGTGCTGGGTTCTCCTTAACTTTAGAGTGCAATGACTACAATCTGACTACATACAGAAAAGAAGGCACTATTTTTTTTGAAACTTTTGCTATCAACAACCTTGTCATATAGACATTTTACTGGGACTATACTTTCAGTGTTTGCAGTCCTCGACCAATTAAACGCATTCCCAGGTAACCGGTATCCAAAGGGAACACTATTGGGAAGATTGACCACTGACAATAGTGGGTAGCGTGGTTGAAAAGTGATAAACTCTTGCACAATAGCACTAGTGGCTTTAAAATGACCAGTTGCAGTCGTTTTCCGTCTTTCACTGTTCAAAATTGACTGCAAATGTATTAAATGTCTGCAGCAATCTGTTTGTGTCAAATAAACATTTTTTTAAGTCATGTTCAGCAAAAGGATATATAAACATGCGGAATACATAACATTTAAAAATAGTTCATTTTGTATTGTTATTTTTATTAATATGCATGTTCTAACTTTGTACAAACTATGATTCAACCGAGCAATCTCAATAAATATATATCCTTTCACATTTCTTCATGTTCACAAATTATTACCAATTGAAGAAAACTGTCTGTTAAGATGTAAATAAACGAAATTAATTTAAATCGTGTAGAGTTATTTTTTATTACTAAAGCATACCAACAAAGTGGATAAGTGGCTTCTGCAAGACAAACTGTTACAGACATTTTGTCTGTTAACTCAGTCAAAATTGTTTGTTAAAACGAAAGTTAAAAGACACTCTATTTGTCAATAACACGTACGCACACTTTATGACTAAAATAATATGCATGTAGTAAAGTTACATATATAAATTTATGTTCAAATATATGTCTAAAAGTGAAGACATTTTAGGCAAGGGCTGTACTACCGCTTTTAATAGTTAATAATAGTAAGTGTTCTCAAGTCAAAATTTTAATGTATCGTATGCAATATAATGATGCACTTTTAAAAAGTATGGCGAATGTTTGAAAAATAATTTATTTCAAATTTGAGACAGAATTTACGACAATTCATTACTAATTGTGCGTCATCTAATCTTCTTTATGATAGTTATAAACATTTATAATAACCAAAAATACATTTCATTAACATGCATATTCTCGTGTAAAACATATCATTTACTAATGATAACTATAGAAAAAATATATGGATTAATATCCTTCAATTATATTTATTTCAATGTTACGTTTAAACAGTTTAAACAGGAAATGTAAAAAAAATCCCAAATAACGATGTAAATCAAAATTACAAAAATCAAGCCAATAAAAATTTAATTTCCGCAATACAACAATATATATGGGCTTTCACATTTTTACCTAATTTTACTAAATAATGACAATAGTTTCAGTTTTTGTAGCATTCATCAATTAAAGACGAAAAAATCTAACAATATTAAAGACCTTACGACTGTATGAGCCCCGTAATATAAATGTTTACAAAATTTTGTTTGAAATTTTTATTTACATTAGGTGGAACAGCAGACATAACTGTACACGAAAAATTATCAGATGGACACCTGAAAGAAATCTGTCATGCCAGTGGGGGCAATTGTGGAGGGACGTCTGTAGACGACGCTTTTATTAAGCTGATGATCCAAATACTTGGCGCTCGATTGATAAATTCGCTAAAACAGAAGGAACCGAGTGAATACTTAGATCTTCTGCGAGATTTCGAAACTGCAAAGCGTAAAGTCGAACCCACCTCAACTGGTAAAATATCCTTTAAAATCCCATGTGCAACAATCAACTCACTATGTGAAGCACATGAGTGTAAGACCCTAAGTTCTATGATCATGTCCTCTCCGTTTGCCAGCAGAGTTGAAGTGAAAGGAGACAAGATAAGAATTGATGCTAACATAATGAGATCCTTGTTTGCAAATACCATTGAACAAATTATTTCATTGGTACGAAATGTATTGAAAAAGCGCGCTGCACGAAATGTTCAGCTGTTCCTATTGGTTGGTGGATTCGCTGATTGTCTACTTGTTCAAAATGCATTCAAAAGAGAATTTGGAAATACACGAATCATAGTTCCCGAAGAAGCTGGACTTTCTGTGTTGAAAGGAGCGGTTTTGTTTGGCCATAAGTCTGATTACATAGCTTCGCGTGTCATGAGATATACCTATGGAACGAATATGAATTACAGATTTGACCCGGCCATTCATGACCCGAATAGAATGATGGTGTCCTTTGGCAAAGAATACTGCAACGGCACATTTTCTCCAATCATGTTAAAAAATAAATCTGTTTCTACAGGGACTATTGTCAAACAGAGTTACACAACTAGCCGAGAAAATCAGAACAAAACGTGCATTGAAATGTATGCGTCAGACAAGGAAAACGTAATGTACATCGACGACGAAAGTTGCAGAAAGATAGGTGAAGCAGAAGTCGACATTCCTTATCCATCGGAAGAAGAACGTTCCGTTAGTGTGGAATACATTTTCGGAAATACAGAAATAAGCATGACAGCTAAAGACAATAAATATGGAACAAAGTGTAATGCCAATTTTAAGCTTATCTGAACTAATTTGAAATGGCATGTTGAATTGATATTTTATGCAGAAGATGTAAATATATCTGAATATATACTAATATATTGCCTGTCATGTTCATTCCATGTTTATTAACAGCCTGATATTTTACTATTTATTGTGTGATTTAATTCCATTCTATATTTATACGTCAGCCTAAACGTTTTAAGAACACGTCGAGTAGATTGTAGTACAAATGATTCAAATAGGTAATGTTTTGTAAATTGTCAATCAGTTATCACGCCAGGAAAACAAGCGTTGAATAATTGTGTTCTATATATGTTATTTGAAGGCAATACTGAAAACCGCGTTTTTAATGATTAAAGGAATATTTGAAGAAGTTAATTTAAAATGAATAACAATTACTAATCAATCACATACTTTTCCAACATGTGTTGCAATTTACATACATAATTAAATAATTTTGAAATGATTTTATCATGTCAAATGTCTTTATTTTCCTAAAACTAATATTTATACTAAATGCCAAACCCCTTGGAAAAAATGTTTTTGCTTGCATTTTTATTATTCTATATTTTACCTTTTTATTACGAAAATTCAGTAGAAAAAATGTAGATACGATAACCTCTATTTGGTTTATAATATGCCTAATTTTTTAGTTGTTACAAATCGTCCTTGACTTTCCCTACGGGAATTTTACAAAATAAGTCAGCCATTTTTGTTTCTAAAGGGACCTTACGATGTTTACAAATGTTCGTCTGCTTTCGTGACGTTCAATTGTATTAAGACAAACCGCGAAACTTTTCCCGCTTTAACTGCAGACGACATCACCCGAAGGATTTTGAGTAATTGAGGTTAAATTTTAGTATGGAAAATTGCCCTTTCAAAATTTCAAACTGCTATATTTCAAAACGCTGAATATTTCGAGGAAATAATTATTGATTTCAAAAAGTACCCTTCTTGATCTATAAAAGGAGCATAAGTTGAACCACACGCGGTAAGCAGTTTTCATTTTTCACGCATAAAACCCTCTTCAGAATACGTCAACACTGGACTTTCTGTGTTGAAAGGAGCGGTTTTGTTTGGCCATAAGTCTGATTACATAGCTTCGCGTGTTATGAGATATACCTATGGAATGAATGCCAATGCCATATTTGACCCGGCTATTCATGACCCGAATACAAGCGTTGAATAATTCTGTTCTTTATATGTTGTTATTTAAAGGCAATATTGAAGAACCGCGTTTTTAATGATTAAAGGAATATTTGAAGAGTTAATTTAAAATGAATAACAATTACTTATCAATTACATACTTTTCCAACATGTCTTGCAGTTTACATACATAATTAAATAGTGTTTGAAATGATTTTATCATCAACGTCTTAATTTTCCTAAAACTAATATTTGGTAGCTTATTATTATTTAAGTATAAATTGTTAATTCATAAACAAATAAAACATCCATTTCGTTGTGTTTTTATAATTGTCGAATACAACAAACTGGTATGAAACTGTTTAGATTGTGTGTGGCGACTTGAGGTTGTTTGTCTTCCTACTCATGTATAATGTGTTTTTCTCAGGGCCTATTGATATTTATTGATAATACGTGTGTTGGTATTTCAGGTTTTCCTCCCATATTAGGAGGTATATGCGTGCTTGTTTACATTGATCGGAATTTTACCGATTAAATTTTGCGATAGGTCTATACAACGAGCTTTACGTTATCGTGACTTTTACTTACTATCATGTCTAACTTATTTAAGAAATAGATCGGGCTTGTTTGCGAATTAAAGTGAACATTATCTTTGTCGATATTTTATATCAAGCGATATTATCTACCAAATCAGTATATTGACATAAACATATATTTATAGCGAGCACAGCTCGCAGCGGGAAGCGAAGCTGCCCGCGAAGAGCGGTGAGCTCTACGGCAATTACGTGTCACGTGATCAAAATGAAATCACGTGATCAAAATCTGCTTAATGCTGATATTGATTTTTTTTCGTCCGGAAGTTGATATCGTCAAAAAAAACTGGAACAAAGTGAATGAAGAAGTACTAAATTTAATTTTATAGAGAGACGTAAAAATAAATTTGACAACGATAAAAAGTTAATTTTATATTTAAAAACAACAACATAAATGTCATACTATTTTTTGCACTCTCTAAATCGATCTTTAAAAACTGACAATTAAATTACATTTCATGTGACGTCACCATTACAAAGAAAGACGTCACGTGACCACTGGAATGTAGTTGAGGCACTTTTAGGGTATTCGGGAGTAACGTCAATTATGAAAGCGCATTATATATAAATAATAAAGGACTCTTTTGTCTGTGCTCGCATTTTGGCAATGCCTACTCCATATTATAATAAACGTACCCTTTAAGCAAACAAATACTGAGAAATCTAAACAAAGTTCCATTTTTCCAGTGTGAGTTGAGCGTATATATGACGTCGGAATTCTAATTGTGACTTCATAACGGGGTCTACTATTATAAGAACCCTAATGTGTTTTCAAGGCGTATGAAAAAAATTATATAAAAATACACAATAATAACAATAATAGCAAATCTATGCACTCCTTTGGTAAATAGGCTTAAACAGAAGTATCTAAACACATAATTAAATTTCGAATTCAAAACTAGAGAATTTAGAGTTTAGAGAAATTGTAATGTATTCACTTGCCTGGATACTAAGAGGCTTCTACATGAGCTGCCCATCTGGCCCTAGATGGCACATAGAGGATGCCAGGTAATTTTAGTTTTTATGTTATGATAAGGTTGTCGCGGACCAAATTGGGAGCAGTGCTTAAATATAGATGATACGTTCCTTAAATGCTACAAAAGGCTAAATACTCTGTTCATACTCCGAATAAAGCTAGTCTTTTCGTGTGGGGCGTTATTTGCCTTAGATTTGCATTTCATTTGATATACAAATGACGCGAATGTCAATTATATGTTTAACCCGTACGCACGTGCCCGTACGCTGGATCCGAATAACAAAGCATAGAAAAATGTCATACCACACAAATAATTCATTTATTAATATCAATAATTCATTTCTTGATATCAATATTACATTTATAGATATAAATAATTCATTTATTGATATCAATAAATTATTTATATATTAATAATGCATTTAATAATTTCAATATTTCAGCCCCGTGCGGGATCCGGGTGGCTAAAAGAATAGACCGCAGTCGCGCTAGCTTGTCGTAAAAGGCGACTAAATAGCGCCCATGGCCAGTACCCTGACCGGCGTGTCAGGTCGGTTTGCCTAAAGACCGACTGGGATGTGTGCCCCAGGTGGTTGAATGGGGTACCCCTGGCAAGCTGGGGTTGTCAGGCCATAATACGGAAAACCTGACCGCAAACCATATTAGTGCACCGTGTTGGGAAAAATGCCACAGTCCTCGCACGTTAAAGAACGCTGCTGTAGTATTCACTATGAGTAGGGATTTCGATCCCGCTACAGGAGGCTAAATTGCCCGACCCTATCCATCCTCCCATTTGCCAGTGGCAATCTAAAATCCGTTACCCCTATTTTTCCTTGTGTCCCATCCCATTTTCATTCATCATCATTTCATGTTCATTTTATCATCCATTTCATGTTCATCGCCTGAATATAGCTGAAATATTGCTGCTCGGGCGTTAAACATCATTAATCAATCAATCAATCAATCAATATTTCAATTTATTATTTATTAGATTTATTAATATTTATACAATAATACTGTCTTTGTCATGTCATATGCGAAAATATGTCCCAAGGTTAGAAGGCATAATGCACGACCCGACAGTATTATTGTTATTATTACTATGAATTTTAATTGTTCCAACATCGTAATAAGATCAAATCAGGCAATGGCATCTGCTAACAAAATTCATCCCAAATTAAACAAGTTTAATAAACATTACCAAACCTTCAATGTTGACATTTTCCTTCAGCCTGTTGGCAGACTATATACTTTAAACCAAAACTTCTGTAAGATAATATTTTCGCATTGTATAAAGCACATAGCTGATGTCCAAAAAACCAGTCATGTCATATTTATTAAGCAACGCCCAATAGCCCCGCCTATATGCATATGGCATGTAATTTGCCATGTAATATGCTTATGCATAATACTACTACGCTATTTGTTCTTTGTTAAAATATGCCGGAATAATAGAACTCCAATTATAATGAAAGTTGTTTACATGAATAGTAATAATAATAAATCAATAAATCTGCGAATTATTAATATCAAAAAAGCGCCTAAATGAGAACAGAGAAAGTGCTCCCTGTTGTCAAAACAACATGCAATCTGCCATCTTTTGTACTGTAGTGTACAGTACACAAGGGGGAATTATTTATTTTTTACCCGAATGGTTTGGCGACTAGGATTTGAATTATTAATATCAATAAATGAATTATAATATCAATAAATCAGCTCATTTTATTAATATGAATACATGAATTTTTTATCTTAATACAGGAATTATTTATATCAATAATGGAATGATATATATTAATAATTCCATTGAGAATAATTAATATTTATAATTTGAATTATTGATATTAATAAATCAAATTATAAATATCCACTTTGTCCACTTAGGCTTGCCATATACATAAATGTCACTCTTATGTAGATAAAAACATCCTCTCAAGTCAGGGTTTCTGTGTCCACAAAACCGTGACAAACTTAGCTAGGAAATTCCCGGGCTTGAAGATTTTCGTATGACGTCAATCATTCAAAATATCAACTAATGAAATTTCTTGAAAGAACCAACTGTTTGGCAGTTCAGCCGGGATGCCACCGACACGGGAGAGTTCCATAGTTATGACCAGGGTCACGTACCTTTAATTCAAAATTCGGTTAACAGACGATGCCGTAGAAAATGCAAAATTTTGAGCTACTCTTTGTTACACATTAAATATTTTTTTCATAGATATAATAAACGAGAAAATTTTATACCATTTTTAATTCAAAATGCGATAAATACTCACTGCATCACAATAAAATATATGACTAAAGTTGGTGATGGGGCGACTGTTCAAATGTCCGAGCTAAGAATTCCTTGAATTCGAAGTTTAATCGTCATAGTGATGCATTGCTAGTAAAGACATGCTTTGAAATTCATATTAGCTATCGAATGGTACAAAAAAATTATGTTTATCAGTTGGGGGATGCAGTTGTTACAGTTAAATGTCTTCCTGTATAGGGGTTTCCCAAAGAATGTCGACGCTCGGATTTTGACATTCGGAACGTCATTCATCTAATCATTAAATGTACAGAAAAATGACGTTATTATCTTTATTCCGACGGAAGATGTGGGTCTACGTTGAAACTAAAAATGTCTCATTACGAGATTTTTTTACAAATATCATTAAAAATCTAGAGGTTATTGAGAAATATCACATTCTTAGAATTCTAATCATTATCACTGCATAATTATGTTGTTTTAAAATAGAGGTAAAACCTTTCAGGAACGCCAGCGATTCCCCCATTCTGTTTATAGAGAGATTATGATTTTTTTTCTTTGTTTTGTTTTTTGTTTGTTTTTGTAATTCATAGCTTTGTAATTTCATTCCTGGCTTCAGGCCCAAATGACAAATAATTTCAGGAATGAAAAAAATGTTGAATGGGGTTTTCATGTTTTTATGTCATAAAATACCATAATGTAGCATATGATAAATGCAAAAGCATGGTACTTATTGAGCTAGTAGTTGCAAAGATTTATTTTTACCATAAATACATCTAATCAAACTTCCAGAATACCTGGTTTTACAATTTTTTTTACTTTAAATTTATATTAAATTTGTTTGTCATGTAGACTGTAAATAATAATCATAACTGTCAGACATAGTTTGTCTATTAATAAGCATCATGGAGATGGTGTTTGTCCAGTGTTTTTTTAAGAACGAATACATGATGACAGAATAAAAGTGAAGACATAAGCTCCATGTACATGTATCAAAAATGCAAATGAACACTAATTAATAAAATGACAACTGAATGCAACATGGGCAATATAATTTTTTCTTAAAGATTTATTATTTTTATTATTTATCAATGTACAGTATTTAAAAAGACATCTTACAACAACAAAAATAAAAAATAAAACAAATAAAAAACAAAAACCTGAATTTAAATTTAAAATTTTTTAAAATGTGTGTTTCTGACCAGCATATACATATGTAGGGGTACTTGGGTTGCAATAACCTTTCACACCAACCCCCAACCAAAAAAAAAAACAAGAAAGAATGACCAGCATTCACATGTAAGGGTACTAATGTGACTAACTCTTTCCTAGCTATAAAACAATGGCCAGCATCCGCATATAAGGGTACATAGGTTGCAATAACTCTTACAGGTTAATTTCAATTGGTACTTATATACATATAGGCATTTTAATAGAGTTAATCTAAATAAATTAATTAATTAATTAATTAATTAATTAAAAGTGTAAAGATGTAAAAAATGAAATAATTATTCAATAATAAATAAATCTCTTAAGAATAATAATATTACAAGTCCACAGATTTTCACTCCATCCAATATCTTCATCCAATAACTTGTAAAGGTAAATGGATAGGCATTATCCATGGACCAAACAAACTTCCTGAAATAGATAAAATGTGGATTATAACAAAATGAAAAAAAAACTTTTAATATTGAAACTCCATGGAAAGCTTTGAATATACATAATATGCAAATTTAAAACTTGGACCTCAATGCAAAAGATAAAGTAAAATAAATTTGATATGATATAAATAGGCCTATGCTTACGCTGCCAGCAAACCTTTCACCCACGCGTGTTGAGCTTATCATGGGCCGTACAGTGCTAAACATATTACATGGGAAATAAACAGGAAATTAATAACACAAATTTCTTAAATAAATTAAGCAAACTGCAGTGCTATATGGAAATCAGCTAATCGACTGGTCTCGAGAGACAGAGACCTAATCAAGAATTATAATAACGGATTTCTGCCATTTACTACATAATTAATGTTCATATAATGTATCTTTATATAAAAACAGAATATTTTTTATACTTAATTTTTTATATTGTTCTTGTTCGCTTCAGCAGATGACTTTAATACGTCCTAACTCTGCAAAATGGCGCATTTTGTCCTCGTCCGCTTCAATGTTCTTTCTTTTTTGGAAGAAAATGATATTGTGTGATTGGACGAATAGAGGGATTCTCTGTGTATATTTTATCTTTTTTAAGCATTTTTTTCTAATTTGATACTGGGGGATGCATTTGTGACGAACGAGTGTCAGTTAAACTATTCGGTCTATATATAAATCACTGTTAACTTATAGTTTTTACGTCAGTTGCCTCCAAAAATTATTTAATTTTAATCTCGTTTATTTCGTTTTGATAGATTTACATGATTCTTTATTGATTTTCATACAAATATCGAGCGATGCGATTTGTTTACATCGAGACGAAAATATGTGATTAGCGCGCCCACCTAAGTTGTGATTATTTCCCCTGCTTTCACTGTCATGAAAACGCCCACTTTAACGGACAAATCGAATCTTGGCGCCCCGACTGATATGAGTTGTCATTCTTACTCATTCTTGAGTGTAAAGAAAACGTAACGCAACTAATAAATAACATGGTAATAACAAACTATTAACACTACTGTATGAAATACACTGATTTTCACATGGGTCTACGCAACACATCCGTTTGGTTTATTTAAAATCAACATCTCCTAACCAAGTCGTGAATGAAAGCGAGCTTTTGATTGGCTACATTAAGGTATGATGTAGCCAATCAAAATAGTGAATTCTAGCCCGGGAATTTGCTAGCTAAGTTTGTCAGCGTTTCGTGGACACATTCTTTATGATGACATACTGGATAGACCTTCCACATAAATGAATATCAGAATGTCAGCATGCATCTATAATGACATACTTCCATTATTTCTGCATGACGGTTTCGTCAAGTGTTGGTAGACATAAAATATATGGTAAAATACCGGTTTGTTTCATTTTATTTAAAGATATTGTATCATGCAAAATATTCCACCAAAATAATGTAAAATAATACACAACGTGATTGGAAGTAATTGACAGCAGAACCTTTAATAAACACTTTATACCAAATACAACTTTTTACACTGCCTGGAATAAAACTAAGGCCACTATCACCAAATGAACGAAAAAACACATGCTGCATGGATTAACCACCAGGCAAGCTTGTTAAACTTTGCTACCATCGACACCAACCACTATAGGTCAATAACACGGGCACTATAGCTCATAAACCACAACAATACATTTTATTTTGAGCACATTAGCAAGTTATACATAATCTATCTTCCTGGACTGAAAACCATGGTAAGATAACGATTTAACGAGTTGAATTTAATTATATATTTATAGTGAAGAGAAATTTACGACATACAGTCAGTCAATAAAACACAGTGAGTCCTCAAAAAAATAACACATTATTAGACGCTAAGATTAATTGTCCATAAATTTCACAAGTTCACGACCCGGTCTAAACTTCTTTTCTAATGCCATCTGTCGTCCATGTATCCATTTAAACGACTATACAACCTGCAAATATAAATTAATCACCCCAGCAGTATTTGTTCAAACATTTATCTATATGTCAATGAATTCCCGTTAACACGTCTTGATCTAAAGCTATCATGATCTCTCCACACGTGCAGCGTAATGATTGATACCGAGGCTGCGCGTATCTCAACCGTGAGTTAGACACTCCCCTTATTACAACATGCATGGGGCCAATTGCAAATAAATTATTTTATTATTATTTTAATTGTTTTATATAAACATAATTCATTGTGTCTGCTGGCTGAACTAAAACTATTACTAGTCAACATGGTCAAGGTTATGGCAGAGAACAATATAGAATAATATCAAAACTAAAACTACTGGCGATAGAAGAGTATACCATACCAATTCCATGAATTCGACCTTTCCAGTCTTGAATGTTATGAATTTGCAAGTCTTGTCATTGTGAATTTAAGATAAAAAGGGTTTTTTTTTTAAACATGAAATTTAATAAAAGAAAATAATACTTTAAAGTGTTTGTTTTTATATGTGGTTTGTTTTTTTTAGAATAAATTGCACGGTCAGGTCATGATTTGTTTTTATAGTGTTTATCGCCAGTTTTAACAATTTTCATCTATATCACGGCGTCCAGATTTTATTAGGGGGAAGTCGGAGTAAACGAAGAAAACCCCAACCATCGGTAGGAAAACTGGCAATTTTTGTCAATTTAATTTTAGTCGAGGGGTTTATTCCTCGAACGCCTACTGGATTAAAAAAACGTCTTATTAATGTATGGGATAAAGGGGCCTTCTAAGGGTTATTTAAATTAGTGTCACCTGTTTTTAGCATAGGTAAAATATCAAATAAGAAAAGTATTAGAAATTTCATAATATAATAAAGGTATTTATATATTTGAATAATTTTGAATTTTTCACTTGCGAACTATATATACGTTTTTGTGTTTTTACTGGTAACGTTCCTTGAGTGTAGTGAGTCTGCGGTCGATGTTGAGGTATTTCTTGTCACGGGGTCGAGTGGTTCCACCAGCCTGTCTCTGTACCCGGTTAATGTCGTTGTGTTTCTGTATATCTTTAAACATCTGGATTGAAGTGAATATGTTGGGATGTGCGTGCTGTGCCATCTTCTCCAGTTTGCTGTGCCGGCCCTCTATGTTGTTGGTAGTCCTGGGTAATTCAGTTGCAAAGTGGTTCCACACGGTCCTGTCTCCGTTTACCCACTGCTCCGTCACATAGTCTGTAAATATCTATGGAAGTTGAGTTACGTCTGCAGCGTCAAGGTCTTCGAGGGCCTGGAACCATACGTCTTCTATTGCGTCCATGGACCCCCCCCCCCCCCCTGGATTTTAAGTCCTATTGTCTATGTCTTTATTTTATGTCTATGTATGTATGCGCCAAGTTTTCAATATAAATACAGGAAAATTAATTATGGCATTCCCCTTGATAGTCCCCTTAATCCCCCTACCTAATGAGGTGTTGTTTTAATCCAGTAGGCGTTCGGGGAACACTACCTGAAGTGAGACTCGAACCCGCATCCTCAGTTTTGACAGAAAATGTTATCAATAGAAGACGAACTACTTTAACCCCTCTGCCCCCGGTCAGTTGATGAATAAGGATGAAAAGGGGGTGATTTTGTGTGTTTTAGGAAGTTATGATAGAAGCGGTGTTAGCAATAGCTTTTCCCTCAATTTACATACTGGATTTAATCAATTTTCATATATATTTCTGTCTAAAATATACATTTATACACAGTCATTAAAACACATAGTTTTCATCTAGTATTGATTTTGTCTGTTATGGGTTCATGATTATTTCTTTGTACAACTGTTTTAGAATTAATCACAAGCAATTAATTAAGCACCATTTTTGTCGCCATGGCTTACAACGCACAAACGCCAAAAAATGACACTTGGCGTGAACCACTTAACGACAAATGTGTCGCTGTTGCACTGAAAAGGTTAAGATAGCAGCTGTCGATTACACCTAGTTCTAAAATATAAAAGCTTCAATTTCACGTTAATATTTATCATTTTCATCGGTGTTTTAATTTTGTATTATTACTTAAGATGCAAGGTATTATCGGTCTCGGAGCAAATTTTTGCTGAAGTTCTGTATATTTTAACATCTGAAATAGGATGAAAATAACATACACAGAAATATTGTACCTGTTTTTAATAAATTAAACTAGGTTCACTTAAGTAATCCATGTTTGCAATAACAAGGCGGAATTTAACTGGGAGCTGACATTTTGGAATTTTACGGTAAATCGAAATTACGGAATCAAGTTATATTTAATTGCGGAACGAATACAATTAATCGTAATTGTAACAAATCAAAAATTCGTTTCGTCAAAAACAAAGCCATAGGATAGGTTTAAATGGGGCCAGTCATTCAATGTAATGCCGGGAGTACCGGAGGGGTATCTCAAATAAAGCTTCAAAGAGGACTTTAAACATTCTCGATATACTAGGGTAAGACAATTTTTTTTTAATTTATACATTTTTCTTCTAGTTTTTAGTAGTTGCTTAGGTTTCTAAACTTTTTTCATATCAAACTGAAAAACATTCCGCACGATTTTCTTGCGGAATTTGCGCACGGAAAAATGCGTTTAATGATGAAACCTCGCATTTCATTAAAAACATAAAATATCAATATCCGATATAAATGTTGAAAATAAACATGAAATGGGAGGTTTTATGAATGGAACTGGACTACACACTGTCTGCATTAAGAATCGAAAGCGCTATCGCAGTGTTTACAGGCACGTGATCAATATAGTAGACGACTAACTAACCTTTACCATTCAGCCACCGAGGCCCCACAGTTTTATTTTTGTGATCCATCATTAGAAAGTAAATTTTAAACTAATTATTATTTTTCATAAGAGATGACAGGGTTTATAGAATACCGTTCCTCCTGCGAAAAAGACGAGATATTGCCGTTACGATGTACATGATCATAGTCTGCATCCACATGCCAGCCTGTTTCTTGGAATTCATATCATGTGATGATTATTTGAAGGATATTAGTCTGAAAATTTTGTTCTTACACATAGTTCTGTTTTTTTAATTAACCGTATGACATGCCTGACATTAAGGATTTTTTTTTTCATTTTTCTATTTTTCAAAATCTAAACTGCCGTTCTGTGTGTATTGCATAGATAGTGTTTAATGTAACGGTAGAGCATGAACATCTTCACTATACCGGGGATCGAACCTGGAATCTCATTATTGCCAGCCCTCTAACCAAGTGAGCTAAAGAAGTACTCTGTTAGCTCAGTCGATTTTGACTGGCTACATACCTACTACCTGCTAGAACGCAGATAGGCCTCCTGTTACACAGTTACTTCCCTTGCTTTTCAGAAAAATAAAATAATTTACACAAATGTACCTGGCAGACTTTTCTAAATTTGTATTGCAAATAATAACTTAAATAAATACACATTTTAAACAATAAACTTAAAAATTTCCTGGAAAATTATGTTTTAAATAAAAAGTTGAAAATAAAATAGAGTATTATACCTTCAGTGCTATATTGTAACCGTTATCCTTTTATGCGAGAGGTAAATAGGTAAATTATCGGGGAATTAGAGATAGAGCTAACGTTTAATGTGACATCTTTATTTCTTCATTTGCCCCAAAATCAATAACAAAAACTAAACTCTATATATATATATATATATATATATATATATATATTATATATATATATATAAGCAGACTTTTCTAAATTTTGTCGCAGATGTGTTTATATATATTATATATATATATATAAAATCTCGGAAAACACAGTTTCGGGAAAAATTATATATATGAATTCTGAAGTACATAATATCCCCCGATTAAGAGACAAATCACACTTTTCGAACAGCAATGAGTTCAGATATATAACACATCAGAGCAATAACAAGTTATACATGTACATAATACAAATATTGACATATTCACATTAAGTATCTCAAAATAAATCATATATTCAAAAATTGAACAAATATAAGCATTCAATGTATCGAAAGTCTATATCATAAGGTGCCATTATTTTCATTGCAATCAATGAGGTAAAAAAAATCAAATCAATCTCAATCTCACTCACTACAGGTACATGCTTGTACAAAGTTAAGAGTCATTATACATTGGCAAATCAACCAGAAATCTCTCAATGTTCATACAAAAGTGGCAGGTTAAAACGAGAAATATCGTTCAGCAGAGCCATAACTCTTACAATTTTGGAAGATTTACACAAGAAGGAATAATCATAAGTTTACATTTGTCTTGAAAAAAAATCATAAGATCACGAAAACATTCGATGTCCGGACAAACACTATCTCACTCGCTATCTCTCATAAAAATTGGGAAAAAATGACGTTTGGGAATAAATGAAAATCGGCCTTAAGCATCATCAACCGGGTTTATTTCTGAACTCTATTTTTGACCACTGAACTTGGATTTCATTAGAACGGGAATGTTTAACTACATACAGTCATATAAAGGCCCATTTGACTCAGTTAGCACTCTTCAAATACACGTTGTCCCTTTTCTCAAATCTCAAATTAATTAAAAAATGAACATTTAATAAACTATACATATATGAAAATCGGGATAATGAAAAAGTCTGTAAAATATCTTTCGATCTTTGTCATAGAAAAAAAATATAATTCTCTGCATGTATTCGTACTATCCGTACGAATCAACCTTAAAACAATATTTGGTGCACGTGACAAAATTGTATAAATTCACAGGATTTAACAAAAAACAGTTTTAAAACCAATATGTTATTGTCAATAGTTACAAAAAAAAACACGAATTGCGAGAAAGATCTCACCGAATTATACATGTTTACTTTCTTGCATGACGCTCGACACAGAAAAGTCCAGTGAACTGTCTGGTTGAAGATCAAACCGGTTTTATCCAAATTTCTCGTAAAATCCATAAGAAAGATCTCACATGGTAAACGTAATGTACATAGCATTGTCACTTTAAAAACACAAAGTAGTGAGAATGATCTCACATAACAATCTGAGGTTTACAGACGGCCACAATCGTTAGGGAGGCGGAGTGCGATTCTGATAAGCCAAAGTTTTGCCAAAACTGGGTGGGGGTGAACTCCATCTAGGTATAAGCCGTAATTTGAGCTGTAATAAGCAGTGGCTCGATATCTTGTCTCGTGGTTAAAACACGGAGAATTTTGATGATGAATAGTATTGATTTCATGGACAAATCTGTTAACTGAAGTAACTTGTACCTGTAGTTTACTATCTTCTTCCGTAAATGGCCGATTTCTGGTAAATATGACACAGTACAGATGAGCTCACGCGCACACATCTGTACTGGCTGCGTCATCCAATCAAAACGCCAGAAACAAGAACGTTGTTATGGAAGTATAACAACGTTCTTCTATGACGTTCTTGTTTATGCCGTTCTGATTTGACGTCACAGACAATGAAGTCTACAACAATGGAGAGTCTATATGTTATATCGATGTGAAAGTTGTTGGTTTACGGAAGAAATAGGTACTTTCATACGTTTTTGGGAAAGTCCGTGTGAACTTTCACTCGTGATAGAAATTTGTATGTCTTTTGGCTCGTTCCGCTGCGCTCCACTCGCAAAAAGACATAAACTTTCTATCACTCGTGAAAGATCAACCGGTCTTTCCCAAAAACGTATGAAAGAACTTATTAATCTCCCCGAAAAGATTCTGGTTGGGGATTGCCATGGTGTAAATTCCACAAAAAATATAGAATAGAATGGAAGTTTAAGGAACACCATATTAATGTCTGGAAATTTGTCGCAGATGTGTTTTTCCGATACGTTATTTCGCGTCCTGAGTTCAAGGATGTTCCCGGTGTCGGATTTCTTGGTAAGGTCGCTTGTACTATGCCATATATAAAGTGTTAAATGATTGGATCCCAATTCCTGACATTTAGAAATTAAATCATGTTCAAGACACTCGTATTGTTCTTTTACACATTTCCCAGCAGAGTACCAAAAAAGGAATTTTATTTTCCGGATACTTATATGGGGTTTACAACATTTTCTAACTTTCTTCCTCGACTATCGGTAAAGCTATCTGGTAATTTCTTCAAATTTCCTCTGTCTAATCGTTCAGACAAGTCTCGGATCCGTATATTTACTTTTGATAGACTCATACTTAATCGTTACAACAGTTACAAAATTATAAAAAATTTGCACAAATTACACATGGTAGCGCTCACTTGATAAAAAGTTGTCTAAATGGTAAAAATCAATACGTATGCAACTTGAAATCTAGTAATTATATGACGTCACAATAGCAATGTACCTTTAACATTAAACGATCCCACGATTTTGTTATAAAGATCTCACAAAAATAACAGCAATATGTACATTTCAACGTTCTTGTGAGAATGATCTCACAAAAGATAGTCTAAAGCATAACACAACTTTAGTATATGTGGGAAAGATCGCACAAAAGAAATGTCTCTAGAGTATGTGAGGTGGTGGTCTCGCTTCCACCATATCTCTTGCTTTCTTGTCTTATTGAGACTGAGGAATCCATCTAGCGTTGTGGGCTGGTTTTCCCACTAGATGTACTAAGAAGTTCCAGTGGCCACCGATTAACTTTTTGGACAAAAATCTTTTGACTTTACCACCTTTGACTTCGCCAGCTGAAACATTGTCTATGTCCGTGAAAGAACTGTCTCGGAATAAGGTCGGTTTTCGTTTCTTTCTGGTCGATCTACGTAAATTTTGTACCGGACCGTCATCTTCAGAATGGCTATGTGGCTGCAGTACATTATCCGAGTTGAAGAAACACTATAATTAGCATCTGGTGAACCGGGTAAGTTCGTTTCACTGCTTGACTCGGACGATTTTCAGTCCGCTCTTTTGTTGCCACGGGTTCCATGAAATAGTTAGCGGGATTAGGTTGACGAACAAAAGCCGGTTTAAGTCTGTTTATGTGGATTGGTCTTGGAAGACACTTTTGCGTTTTAACATCTTTTAGCACAAACATATGCGGACTATTGACTTTTTGAATAATGTACGGCCACTATATTTAAACTGGATTTTTTTCCTTGACCAGTAGGCTCTTTGTTTAAACATACATAGTCTCCTTCCTCATATGATAATGTCTGTTTGTTCTTGTTCGCTCGTTCTAGCATTTTATCTTGTGCCGTAAGCAAATTCTGTCTGACTTCATTGCGGATTCAATTTAGCCTGTCAGTAAAATTTCTCACATAGGCTTGACAGTCCTTTGGGATTGTGTTTAAGTCGGTCTTACGAGCATGAGAAAAAATGGGCGTTTCCCGTTAATTATCTAGAAAGGAGAATATCCAAGACTTGAATTCACCGTGTTGTTCATAGAGAATATTATTCCTGCTAAAATACCTTCCGAGTTTTTGCCTTTTGCAATGAATGGAATGATACGTTCTCCAAGTGTTCTATGTTGGCGTTCGCACGCACCGAGACAATGGTGTGCAAAGCTAAGGGTGAATTCTTGTTTGATTTCCAGTAACCGACAGACTTCTTTTGTACATCGACCAATACATTCTGAGCCCAAATCACTAATTAAAGTGTCAAATACACCAAACTGTGTAATCATCCTGAATATTACTTCCGCTACAGTTATCGAGTCTGTTGCTGGTATAGGTTCAGCAAAATGAATTTGAGAATTAAGTCGACCACCGTACAAATGTACTTATTCCCTTTGTTCGAAACTGGAACTGGTCCGTAAATATCTATTTGAACAACTTGAAACAGGGCATCAGGTGTTATGTAAGCTGTAATTTCCGACTTTGTGTTAACTTTTGTCATTTTCCGACGCTGACAGTCTGAACAACTTGTAATGTAGTCGGTGACTTTTGGGGCTAATATAGGGAAAAAATATTTTCCTTTATTAAGTCAATGCTGTGTTGGATGGTACCGTGTCCACCAAGGACCGAGTCTTTAAATCGTTCTGACTTTGCAACACGGCACTCGAATAGCAAATTCTCAATTAAAATATAGCCAGAACTAATAACTTTTGGGCCTCTTTTTGTGATTCTGGAAGATTTCCATTCTTCAAATATTGTATATATGGTTGACAAAATTCATCATTTTCCTGCAACTTTTGTAAATTTCATACTAAAATCTGATTTTTCAAATATTTCGATAGATTTAATTTGGCGATTGAAAACGTCATTTTCGTCGGTACTATTTTTTATTTTTGGAAATTGTCTGTTTCGGTGATACGATGATATCTGTGTGTTCAGGCTCAGTTTTGTCACTATCCGTGATATCATTAGAATTTGGTATGTAATTTTCACTTACACCAAAACGCGTGTTTGAAATTGTTTTTTCAGCTTCGTAAGTTGCTTTCAAGTGCACTTTACGTTTCCGACGTGTAAAAGGCATCTCGACATTGTCAACTTCCGTGTCCGCATCATATACCATATCGGGATTTAAGTATGGTTTTACCATTGTACACCGTTTTATTTAACTAGGTTTGTTAATGCAGACATTGGTCAATTGCTCGTCACTAGAATCGGTATGCAATGTTAATGGAAATTTCTTTCCACCCTCAACTACGATTTCGCCAATATTTTCCGTTTTATACGGGAAGTAAGGGTCCTCGATATCTGGATTTCCTCGGCATCAGCAGTTTTCGGCATTCGTGATAAAGCATAAGGTAATTGCATTTCCCTAGCAGATTTGTAACGAATCTCAAAGTTATATTGTTGCAATATTGCAATCAATCTTTCATAGATGGCATCTTTGAGCTGTTTTTCAAACAAGGGTTTCAGAGCTTGGTGGTCGCATTGTATGATAAAACGACTTCCTCGTAAGTAAAACAAACAGTCCAAAATTGCTGTTACCATCCCAAGAAGTTCTAATTTTGTGGGTCCGTATGACTTTTGCCATCGACTAAGAGATTTCGATCCATAACGAATAACTCTACGTGATTCCATACCACTTTCGTCTTTTTGATTTTGATATGATAATCCGATGCCCCTTGCGGAAGTGTCTACGTATAGATAAAATGGTACCATATTGTGGAAATGCAAGTATCGGAGCGGAAATGAGCAGTAATTTTAATTTCTGAAAAGCAGATTCCTGTTCTGAAGTCCACTTAAACCACACATTTGTCCTTAGTAGGCGGGGAAGTTGCTCTAATGTTGAACTGAAATTGTCAATGTATTTCTTAAACCAATTGAATAAGCCAATGATACGATTTCGGAGGCTCTAAATTTTTAATAGCATTGACTCGGTCCGGGGGCGGTTCAATTCCGTTTCTCGATATTTTATGGCCAAGAAAAATACATGAGTCCTTCGCAAATGAACATTTCTTTGGTCTAAGTTTAAGTCCTGCTTCTCTTAAGCGGTTAAACACACTATTTATATCATCAATATGTTGACGGAAGGTTTCATCGAGATAACAAAGACATATTTTGAACGTAAGACCGTGCAATATTTTGTCCATCACTAGTTGAAACGATGCCGGTGAAGATCCCAGGCCCATTGGTAGTCGGAGAAATTTAAAAGTTCCAAAGCAAGTATTGAATGCAGTTTAGTCTTTGACTATCAGGGTGAATTGCAGCTGGAAAAATCCAGACGACATATCTATGGACGTCATATAGTTCGGAGTTTTGTTTGAAAATAATTCTGTTAAGTCTTGCAAGTCCAGTATTGAATAAAAAAAGTCTTGAACCTGACTATATAGATATCGGAAGTCGCAACAGAATCTGTACTATGAAAGGTTGTTTTCTCTTGGAGTAGCCGAAGCTTTCTTAGGCTTATTTCGTTTTTTAATTAGCACTATTGGACTGGTTATAGGTACACTTTCAGATTCATGCACTGGGGCTATGATATTTTGTCGCAAAAGTTCATTTAAATGGTCTCGCAGAGCCTCTTTTTTATCGGGCGTTAACTGGTACGGTTTTGGGGATTTCCGCCGGAAATCCGGTTTTAAGCATATTTTATACTGGACAACCTCAGTATACCCCAGATCCGGGTTTTCATCAGTAACAAACAAGTCCTTATGGTATTGTAAACAGTTTTCAAGGTCGCATTTTTCAGTAGTGCTTAAATTGTCAGGAAATTCAAAGTACGACTAAAATTTTGTGTCATTTTCCACAGATGCACAGTTACCTGATATATGAATATTTTGTACACATTTCTCACTACTTTTTGTCGCCTCACGTAGTACCTCGTTGTTGACGACAAAAATATTAAAATCACCATCTAAAATTTTAAAAATTTGCAAGTAATTTTCCGTTCGGAATAACAACTTGTTCGTTCGAAATATTTTAAAAATCTGACAGGGACACATCTTCTATCACTAACTGTAACTAAACTTTTCGCAGTTAAAAGTCCTATCCTGTTTAAAATTTACTATCAGTACAAAGTCCCCGTGTTCCATACAGTGTTTTACCACTTAAGTTTCCCCATACAAATACTTCTGTATTTGGGGGAACTGACATTCTCTTGTCACTTTTAACCTTAAGTGTTTGATAGTCCACCTTCATATCTTTAAAGTTCAATACAATGTTTTGTGCAAGTAAATAAGCAGTACCAAGGATTAAAGGATGAGAAGTTGCCTGAGGATATATACGTTAATCCAATGTTTTCCATTAGGGACATTTAGTTTTACTCGAGTGGTCCCTAAAATGTCGACCGATTGATTGTTTGCCAATGTTATTTTATCATGAAGTTGCTGAATAGAATGTTTGTTTTGTGAAGAAATCGAGTCGAACAGTTGTTGAGAAATGACATTTATTGAGCTTCCAGAATCTATTAGAGCAGCAATTCTTATATTGTCAATTTTGACGGGGAGATATAGACATTTCGGTTTCGAGTCATTTTCAGGCTCAGCTTCAGAGGTTTCATCAGACGAAAAGCTTGATTTGAAATAGAATTTGTGCGTAATTGGTTATTCCTAGGTCGGCTCAAAGATGGACTACGTATTCTGGCAGTTAATTCCGTCCGCCTGAAGGGCGTGCCCTGCGTCACACGTTTCCCAACTTAACACATTGGAGAGCTTCATGTCCGTATTGAGAACAGAGTTGACACTGAACGCTCGAATTTGCTTGTCACTGGCCGTTCGACATACAATTTCGTTGGATGTTATTTTTACCCTGGCATTTATATCATGTAAATGGTGCTTTTTCTGGCCCGTTTGAATTTCGTTCTCGCCTGTCCTGATTTGAAAAGTTCTCTCTCGTGTTTCGACCATTGTCATTAAAATCGACGTGTTTGCGGACGACGGGTTGGTGTACTCTGAGAAACTGCCAATTGTTCAACCAAATCAGTTGAGTGATTTACCTTTTTCGTAATTCCGACAGTTCTGATTTGTCGGCCTCTGTCGATTTGTGATCATAAGATTTTGTAACAGCAGAAACAGTAATATCGTCATGAACGTGATACCCACATGCCCCCCCCACAATTTTGCGCCTGAGAGTGCACTGAAACTTGTCTTATGAGAACCGGCCTTTACAAAAAATGCTAGCTTTTCTTGAAGTCCCTTGATAAATTTGCACATGAAAGTCTTCGAGGGTTTGACCTTGTGACAACTTAAGATTATCAAAAACAACTTCGTTTTCCATCAAAACAGTAGGGTTATTCCAATCTAAATTTACATACGATGCATTTTACTTTGAATAGTGTCACAAAATGTTTCCATTTTTTCTGTTAGTTGCAGGTGGAACGCGGCTATTTTTCGTTCGGATTCGGAACCTAAAATATTGTGGAGTGTATTATAAGATTCAAACTCATAAAGAAAAACAGACCCTTTCTCGTATGGATACCCACCAAATTTTCGACATACAGCTAGTTTCTCCATAATTGGGACAGTCGATTAAGGAACTCTTGAAGTATTTGATCTACAATTTTCTTGGTGAAGTTGATCGAAAGAGGGGCCAAACTGTGGGGTTAAGACGGGGGGGGGGGGGGGTCTAAAGAATGGTTGTCCTCGGAGTCATGATGTACATTGGAACGGACACTTTTAGGAGTTGAATGTTCTACTGTTGTGACAGTAAATTGGTTATCTTCTAAAAACTGATATGATCGGGATCAGGTACCAAACATTTAATGTTATACTCGTACCGGCGCTATAGTGCAAGGTTGACTGCAGGTGCCAAAATGTGCGGGTATATTACAGGGGCAGGTTAAAAAAATCTATTGATGCTGGTGCAGGCTAAAATCAACCGGTACTTCTAATCCGTCAGGGTGATGGCCTGGAGCCTGGCCCTGAAGGAGTCAAGAGATAAAACATTGACTACTTCAGCTGGTATGGAGTTCCAGGTCCTAATCCCATCTGGGAAGAATGACTTCTGGTATGCTAGTACTCTGGCATAAAGCACCAGGAAGCTGTTGTTGTTACCTCTGGGCGAGATGGTGGGTGTCAGTGGTTGGGACGGTATGTCTACTAGTTTGTGTACAATCCTGTACAGCATTATGACCTTTGCTTGGGCTCTCCGCTCCTGCAAGGTCTTCCACTGGAACTGGTTCATCATGGCAGTAACACTGCTGGTTTTCCTGTAGTCTGCGAACACCATCCGGGCAGCTCTACGCAGAACCATCTTCAGGTTGTTGATGTTTTCTGCAGTTAACGGGTCCTATACTATGGATGCGTACTCTGTGAGTGGTCGAACGAGGGTAAGGTAGCACCAGGCCTATGTATAACGTGGGCAATGTTGGATGTTGTGCCTTAGGAATGCTATGGTGTTGTTTGCCTTCCTGATTACCTGGTTGATGTGGTAACACCGAGGTACTTCGCAGAGTCTACTACGTCAAGAGTGTGGTTGTGAATGTTGTATGAGTAGTTAACAGTGTTTCTCTTGTTGGCAATGTGTACCACCTGGCATTTCTTCGGGTGAAACTCCATAAGCCAGTCAGATTCCTACTTCTGCAGCTGGACTAGATTTTGTTTGAGAAGGGCATCACTCTTATTCCTGATGTTTCTGTACAGGACATAGGCGGGCCTTTGATCCTGCTGATACCGCATCTGGAAAGTCGTTGATATACAACAGGAACAACAAAGGGCCAAGTAAGCTGCCATGGGGGACGCCTGAGTCAACTAGGGCTGTGTTGGAATTTGCTCCATCTAGTACCACTTGCTGCGTCCTTCTGCTTAGAAAGTCTTCTATCCACTGATTGGTGCTGTTCCTAATACCATAGTAGCTGATCATGTAGAGAAGATGTTTGTGAGGAATCTTATCAAAGGCCTTGAAAAAATCGAGCAGTATCAGGTCTGTCTGGCCGGCATTGTGTAGGTTTTTGACAAAATCTAGGACTGTCAGTATTAGTTGACTCTCACAGGATCGCCTTTTCCTAAAGCCACGCTGGGCTGATGGTATAAAACACTGGTCTAAAGACGCTTGGAAAAGGAGCTGGAACATTGCAGAGACTTCTGCAGCTATTTCCTTCGGTAAGCGACGGAAAATGCCATCAGGGCCAGTTGCCTTGTGGATCTTGAGGTCAGTGAGGATCTTCTTTACTCCTTCAAAGCCTATCGTTAAAGCTGGCATGTCTGCATAAGAGCTACAGTACTTGCACCCGTAAACGCAACACTTTGACTGATTGATAACTGATTGCTGACGGATTTTGGAACGCTGACGGATCGCTGACTGATTGATGATGACTACATCCGTCCAAAATTATGAATCCGTCATTACCTTGGTAACCGTCAGCGATCAGTGCGATCAGTCCAATCGGTGCGATCCAGAATCCGTCATTTAATTATATGCATGAATCGGTTAGTTTAATGACGGATTCGTATAAATTAATAATTTAAAGATAAAACGGATTCTGCGTCATTTGTATATAATATATGCATTTATTATACCTTTTTTATAATAAAATAAAAACATGCGTTTAAAAGAATTGTTAATACAATGTCTCGTTCTAAATGAATAAATAAACATATTTAAAGAAAATTTTTTTCTTTATATTATATAATTAAGCACATTTCTGCGAACCGAGTCCTGTAAGCCTTCAAAAAACTTCTATTTAAGGCACATCAGTAACGAAGAGGTAAATGTTTTTTTTCGTAATCCATTATTGATTCTCTTTTTTTATTCCCGCGTCTCGTGATTTCGGTCTGTTTTATTTTTTGCGACCTGTTACATGTATATTTTTGTCATATATTAAGCCGACCGGAATCCCCCAATCAGTAACAGATTTATTTCACATTTAGGAAAGAACGTGGCCTCTTTTTGACATCATTATTAGTTACTTAAATGTATGCCTGCGTGTTTTTATTTAGTCTACAACATTTCAAATACAATTATAAAACTGTTGTGTATAACAATTGTTCAACTGTTAAACAATCATTGTCAATCAAAACGCATTGTTTACTAAACAAAAAGTTGTATTGTAAAATATACAGCGATTCTTGTCGCAAGTTTTATTGGATAGGCAATAAAATTTGTTTTAAAAAAGTATACATACAATTAAGCTGGATTGTTCCATTTGTTTCACGGCGTCCATTTTTTATTGGGGGTGGGGTGGGAGAAAGCCGGAGTACAGGTAAAAAACCGACACTCTTTTGTCAATTTAAGTGGAGTCGGGGGCACCCTATCTGCAGTCGTTCGAAAATCCGCAACCTGTTGACAGGCATGTGACAACTAGTAGATGACTATATATTATAACCAATCAGCCGCCTAGGCCCCAATAACGCCGGGGAGAATTGTCTGAGAATACTGAAGTTAAGCGTAAAAATGTGTTACAGATAGACACGTGTTTCAGTACGAAATAGTAATTTTTTTTAACAAAACGTTATAAATTGTTTAGGTCTTAACATTGTCATTACAGTGTCATATCGATGAAACAGAACCATTTCAAAACTTGCCCTTTAAAAGAGTGTCATTCAATTTAAACAATAACTTATTGTATTGATTGATTGTTTGCTTTTCTTTCAGCGAGAGTATTTCAGCTTTATTCATGACGAGAATAAGTTAAATATAAATCAATTAGATTTGTTTGCTTGTTTAAATATTGTTTAATCCACTTTCAGCAACTTTTCAGCTGTATCATGGCGTCCAGTTTTTATTTGAGAAGGAAGCCGGAGTACCCGGATAAAACACCCGTCTTCCAGTAGGAAAACTGGTTCCCTTTCAATTAAGTCGAGTGCACCCTGCCTGCAGTGAGATTCGAACCCGAAACCTCAGTGTTGACAGACCACGTGATCAATAGTTGATGAACTAACGTCACTACTCGGCTCCTTCAATCAATTAGAGAAAGACAAAAGGGCAATTTTGAAAAATAAGTGGTATGGGTTGGGGAGTAAGATTTACGTTTTTTCGTGCAAGGAGCGTGACACTCTCTGAACATGTCACTATGGTTCACGGCAATTTTAATATGACCTGAACCACCACCCTCCCCCCCCCCCCCGCACAAAAAAAAATCCCATGTCCGCCAGCTGAGGACGCGCTGGACAGCTCTGTTAAACCTATCAACTAATTTCAAGTACTTTCGAATTTAAAGGAAACCATTTATACTTATATATATCATTAACTGTGGAATGACTTTAAAAGAAATCGTAAAATTAACAAATTGCGACGGCTAAAATACGAAAGCAGAATTGATTTTCGTATTACGCTTATATGTTTGCATTTTTAACTCATAAGCTTCGATATACAAACGCGGTTAGTAGTTTAATCTTTATTTGAGATTTAATTCTGTGTAAATTCATGTGACACAATGAGATAGTGAATTTAATATATAAATAGATGTTTTCGCTTTTGTCGTAAATCGTATTCAGTATTATACACCGGAATTCTTAGGAATTGTGGCACAGTAGTTTATTCCTTATTTGTTTGTTTGTTTATTTGAATGGTGTTTTTATTTGGGGAGGAAGCCGGAGTACCAGGAGAAAACCCCCGACCTGCGGTAGGAAAACTGGCAATCCTTGTCAATTAAGATTGGAGTCGAATACACCCTGCCTGCAGTGAGAATCGAACCCACAATCTTTGTGTTGACAGACCACGTGATCAATAGTAGACGAGCTACCTTGACCATCGGGCAACGAGGCCCTTTATTCTTTATTTGAGATTTAATTCTCTGTAAATTCATGTGACACAATGAGATATATAGTGAATAAAATATATAAATAGATGTTTTCGCTTTTGTCGTGAATTTTATTCAGTATTATACAGCGGAATTTTTAGGAACTGTGGCACATAAGTTTATTCTTTATTTAATTCTGTGTAAATTGATGTGACACTATGGGGTAGTTAAAATATATAAATAGATGTTTTCAGTATTATGCACCGGAATTCATAGGAACTGTGGCAAAGAAAAAAAACTGATCAAACCACGACAAATGATCTTTTTAAGCGTTTACAATAAAAAACCACGACCTCGGAGGTTAAGGTAGCAGTAACCTATTATTGATCACCAAGTTGTATGTTCGATCCTTACAGCGAGATGGTGTGCTCGACACATCAATATAAATTTGCAAAGAGCACCAGTTTTCCTGTCGAAACTTTGCTGTTTCGTTGGGTACTCCAGCTCTTCCTAATAAACACTCGACGTCATATTATATAAACTAATATAAGTTTTGAAAAATAGTGTTAAACAAACTTCAAACATACATATAATGCTAACGCGAAAAGGCGAAGTGAAAAAATGTTACGATTTCGCCTTCACGTTTTTCGTGTTTCTCGCTTTTTCCGCTTTACAACTTTTCGAAGACAAATACGAGATGTATGCCTTGGCATGCGATGTCAAATAATTTTTGAATTTATTGTGTGTGTGGTTTTTTTTTCATTTCTTTTTTTAATTATTTTTTTAATAAAATGACACTACGTGATGTTTATATGCCGTCAAAGATGCATTAGTGATAGATTTTTTTCGGGGGGGGGGGGGATTTCCATTTATCATTTATAACTTTAGACTAGACGTTTTCCGCTTTCAAAATACGGTCGTGCGCCTTGGCACGCGAGATGCTTTTTTAAAGTCATTGTGTGTGTGCGTTTTTAAATTTACTTTGTTTTAATTATTTTGTTACACTATGTAATGTTTATATTTCGTCACAGATGCATTAGTAATAGATTGGGGGAATTTCCATTTTTTTATTAATAACTTTAGACCAGTTTTAGCCTTATTATTAGATAAAACGATCCATCAATGAGGACATAACAGTTGACATTTTTATACTTCTAATATTTGCGAGTGAAACGAATTTTCACATTTCGAAATATTAATTTTACTAACCGGAAGTTGAATGGACGGATTGGAGCGATCAGTCCAAATCAATCCGTCAGATCAGTCAAATCGTTCCAAATCCGTCAATTGACGGATAGACGGATTGGGAACGATCTGACGGATTGGGAACGATTTGACTGATCTGACTGATTGATAACTGATTGGTGACGGATTTTGGAACGCTGACGGATCGCTGACGGATTGATAAAAGTGTTGCGTCTTCAATCTCGAGTACTGTAGGTCCCTTGTCTGGTATTGATTCTGACTGTTCGTTCTTATTGAAGACGGATGTGAACTGGTCATTAAGAATGTCTGCTTTCTTTCTGTTGTCAATATATATCATTCCTGAGTTGTCCTTCAAGGGTGCAACGCCTGTGTTTTCTGTTCGTAAGCCTTTGATGAATCCATGGAATCTTTTGGGGTTTTCGGTAGAGTCAGAGCTAATAATGTTAGTGATGTAATTGTTGTAGGCACGTTTGCAGGCTTCTGATGATTGTAGCTTCAGTTGTTTGTATCGTCTGATATCTTTTGTATTCTGTGTCTTTCCGGCTTTTTGAAAACTCCATTTTTTCCTTCTTGACAGGCTTTTGACTTCGTTGTTTATCCAAGAAAACCTTGTCGATGTATGCTTTGACGGTACATGTTTTTTTTGTGTGTTCAGAAGACCGGGCTCGATGAAATCCCACATCTGTTCAACCGAGCAGGTTGTGTCAAACGAATAAGTGAAGATGGTGATAGGTTTTCTACTTTCTTCCTTGAGTGTTCCTATGTCCGCCTTTTTCCACTGATAGATTTTGCGGGAGACGGACTTACTCCACTTTGCTGAGGCACTGGTGAGAATCTGAACCATATCATGATCTGCTACTCCTGGAGCTGGTAGGCACTTGTCTACAAGTGATGGCCTGTTTGTAAAGAAGAGGTCAAGTGTTGATGTTTCACGGGTAGGAAAATTTATGACTTGTTCAATCAATAAGTCTTTGCTTGAATGCCTTGGTGTTCTTATATCCGTTGATTGGTTGGTCTTCCCAGTTGATGTCGGGTAAGTTTAGGTCTCCTCCCACCCAAAAACAGCATTTTGTGCTTAGCTAATAACGATTCTATTGTAGAACACATTTTGTCTATAAATTCCAGTGATGAGCTAGGAGGTATGTACAAAGCTCCTACTATAAGTTTTAGATTTGTGTCCATAGTGACAGTGGCGTAGACAGATTCAATTTCGTTGCTTTTAATAAATAGTTCTTCCCTTGTTATATTGGCTTTGATGGCTAATAAAACCCCGCCATAACCATCATCGCGGTCGGTTCTGTAAACATTGTATGTGGATGGAAAGATTTCTTTGGAGTGGAGAGGATTGATTTGTTCAGCCAAGTATCTGTTACAATAATAATACTAGGATCATATGCTTCAATAATGTTCAGTAATTGCGCTTTTTTACATTTTATGCTTTGAAAGTTTATGTTGAGAATGGTAAGTTTACTCCATGATGGTGTGGATGCTTTCTTTTTCCCTTTGTTATTTACTTTTGGATTAGGCGATGAACATGCTTTAGAGGGCCCAATAGATTCCTCACTCGCTATGCTACTGAAGAAATTTTGCAAATGTAGTTTCATACTGTACTATGGTTACTATAAAAAGTTGTAAAATCACCAATTCTAAATTTATCAATAATATAATACATTGTTGCATGAAAACAAAATAAAAATCTATATTAATATAACCCTTCTTGTTTTGAAAAGTGTACTTACTACTATCTAAACCAAATCTACCGTTATAAATTTTCAAACCTGAAGTTAAACAATGAAATCAATATTCTTCTACAGTCCCTGGGACGTATAAGTTAACAAAACGCACGATGCACGAACGATGTACGAACGATGAACGGACGATGTACGTCCTACACCGACAACTTAATGCCCTTGGTCGGACGGTTTAGATAGAACTATTTTTGTTTTCTTATATACATCTCATGGTTGTTTATATGTCTTAGGTGGTAAATAAGTGTGCGTCGACACGATAACTTACCAATCGTAAAGAATGACACATTTGTATATTTTATGACAGGTAATTTTGCGCGATCATCCAAGACAACGATTCAGATTCATATTTTATAATGTAATTCATCCATTTGCAGTTATGAATTTGAAAGAAGTGTCTTTTAACAAGACGTTTTTTCGTCCCTGTTGTAAATATCGTAAAACTGTATGTAGCGTTGTGAAGGATAATTCTTCTTTATTGTCGAAAGTATACAAAACTAGCTTTAAAATCTAACACTTTAAATCTTTACATAGGACGACAGAGAGAATCTCCGACCCTGGACAAGTAACTGACAAACATGAATTCAAATCGAGTGCACCTTTGTTTTCACGCACGAAACAATACATATGCATTTATGGGGCCTCGGTGGCCGAGTGGTCAAGGTAGTTCGTCTACCATTGATCACGTGGTCTGTCAACACTGAGATTGCGGGTTCGATTCTCACTGCAGGCAGGGTGTACTCGACTCCAATCTTAATTGACAAGGATTGCCAGTTTTCCTACCGCAGGTCGGGGGTTCTCTCCGGGTACTCCGGCTTCCTCCCCCAATAAAAACTGGACGCCATGAAATAGCTGAAAAATTGCTAAAAGTGGCGTTAAAACACCATTCAAACAAACAAAAAACATATGCATTTATAACATAGAGAATTTAGTAGATAACATCTGAGCTAATCAATCAACTTTAAAAAATAACAGCAATGTACTGTGATTTAAGTGAGACAAAAAAAATTTAAAGATTGTAATTAGCTCTGAATCAACAAACCCAAGACGTATTTCCAAACAATTTCAATCGCCACAATGTCTTTACAGTTTAATGCGTTGTTAATACACTTTAAAGCTCAAATATTAGCACTAAAGTTTACCATGAGTTTAGGTTTTTTGATTACCTGAAAAATAATTTGATTTCTTGTTTGAAGTTATAATCCACTTTCAGCACTTTTCAGCATGGGGGGGGGGGGGGCGGCTCGAATTTTTAATGGAGAAGGAATAGCGAGAACCTGGTGGAAGCCCTTAACTTTTCGGCAAGGACAGAGGGATGAAGTCGAGATCACTTTTTAGTTAGTGTTTAGTTGCATAGTATTTGAATATTTCTTCACAACACTTTAATAATACAAGACCATAGATGCATTTTGTGTTACAAACATACGTTTTCATTAAATAAATTTCAATTTATAAAATAAAATTTTAAAAATAAATACGAGACGCGTGATTCGGCATGGACTATAAAGTTAGTTAAAATTCGAAAACGTAATTTTATTATAATGATTGTTACTATGTATAAAAGGTGTTATTTATTTAATGTATGCGTGTCATTTACGTGTAGCTACCTGGGGTGCAAAGGCGCACAAGTAAGATACGTTAATTGTTAATATGTTAATTGCAATCACCACAGGTAATAGAGGAAAACGTGTCCCTTTGAAGTGATTTTATTACAGTGTAATTTATATAATAACTTGATTATCTTTTGATAAGTACTCTAATTTCGAAGTAACGATGTCATTCGGCCGGTGTCTTCTGGCTATTCCAACATTTTAAAATTACCTATTCTGGCTATTCCAACATGCTCAGAACAATAGATGTTGTTATTGTGTAATGTGTTGTTTTAGTAATTAGTCCTTAATTATTTTTCCAGGTAAATTTTTTAAATGTAATTTTATCTTTTCAAATAAAATAAAATTTTAGAATTAAAATATGTAGAAAAATTAAGTGTGTTTTTAATTATTTAACATTAACATGTTGCAAGTATTAATTTACAAACAGACTAGGCAACCAGAACTTGATACATAATGGTTTTAAGTTTCAAGTTAAGACAAGACGAGGAGAGAGATGTTACTGGCAAGTGTTCCACCCGTAACTGTCGCAGCAACTATAAACACCCATAATAATATTCCAAACACCAATGGACGCATGCTGGGCTTCAGTACACAAGAGAACCTGACACATCTTACAGCAGCAGACACTATCTACTGTGATGGTACATTCTATGCATGTCCCACACTATTTTTCCAGCTGTACAGATTCCATGCTATGGTTGACAGAATCATGTTTCCACTGGTTTACAGTCTCCTACCCGGAAAGGATCAACATTTATATACCAGACTACTAACTGTAATACAGGAAATTTGCCAGAGATACAACATTTTATTTGAACAAACTACTATGTTTCTTGATTATGAGGTTATGACTTGACAATTCTGTAAACATGTTTTTGCTATTTATTTTATTTTGTTTAGTGCTAATGCAAATAAATATATTTTCCTTCTTTAAATGTATCTTTTCTTTCAATTCCAACACATTTTACCTGTAATTTGGCAAATAAAATAAAATAAGATGTGTTTACAGAATACACAAACACAATCCCTTATTTATACAAGTATTCTGGCTACTCCAACTTGGATTTTTAACATTTTACCTTTAAAATTTAAAATGTTGGAATAGCCAGAATAAACCATTCGGCCGACATCATATTTAGTTGATGGAAAGGTGGAGATACGTGTATTTATTTTAGATATCTTGTAAACTATCTGTTAGGGAAGACAAAGAAAAAACTCTTCATTGTCGGTATTTATATTTCATCGTTTTGATAGAATGTTATTAGGCATACGAATAAATATTGTGGATTAATGTTATAATTTTTAATCATTCGGATACAAGCGGTCATATTCAAGGTTCGAACAAATACATCAAGTTTTCGTTTAATTACAAACTAACATTGTTAATTATGAAAAATTCTTATATTTTAACAAACATAATATACTAGTCCCCCTTGTTACATGAGTATGCAAAACCAGACTCCTACATATATGTACAAATACGGTACTCATCCATAAGACAGCTCAAAATTAAATATAGAAAAAATATTTAAAAGGTATAAAATCATTTTGAAATAGGAATGTCTCATACATGCAATTACGCACAAAAGCTGCATTAATTAAATCCTTTGAACATTGTTTTATGTCGGTGGAGCTACATTACTGTAGCTATTGTACACAAGTGTAACTGTTACATGTACTGCTATCTGTAGCATCTACTATAAATATTTTATTTATAATTTATCAATGAATTTATTTAATTTAACAAATCAGTATCATATCGCCTGTTCAGTGTACCCGTTTATTACGTGTATATAAACTACACATAGATGGTCATGTTCCCTAAGACAATGTCGGTTAAACAGCTCATGAGATAGCTTGTGTTCTTATTTTATAAACCTTATTGACTTTAAATAAAACTTTGTTGTATGTTCCGATGTATTCGCATCGACTTAAAGAATATTTATTTATTTATTTATTTATTTATTTATTTATTTATTTATTTATTTATTTATTTATTTATTTATTTATTTATTTATTTATTTATTTATTTATTTATTTATTTATTTATTTATTTATTTATTTATTTATTTATTTATTTATTTATTTATTTATTTATTTATTTATTTATTTATTTACTACAACTCAATTGCAGTTTATATTATGTAAAAAGATCATTCAGATCCTGTTTAATGCAATAAACATTTTTACATCAATGATTCAAAGTTATTTAAAAACTAGTAATGCACAGTTATTATCCTTAGAGCAGAAATATGGTATTTAATGTTGCAGTTTCCTAACATAAATAACGATATACATGTGAAATCAAATTACCCAAGCATTATACAATGTACGCTAATTGGCGAACGATAACTCAAACGATAAACCATACGATGTACGATAAACCATACGATATACGCTAACATAAACGGAAAACCATAAGATAAATAGAACAAACGATTCACCATACGATGCACGCTGGTTAAAACGATTCACGATATACTATACGTTATACGATACCATATACGAACGATATACGCACGATGTACGAACGATGTACGGACGTTGTACGAACGATAAAATCGTTAACTTATACGTTCCAGGGACTGTACCAAAATAATTACGAGTTAATTTATATTTTTATTTTCCGCTCACTTAACGGCTCAACGTTTATATACTCAACAAAGTCGTCAATACGATTAGCGAGTTTATGGTTCATTTGGCCTCGGACAATACAATATGTGGCAGTTCCCACTCGACCATTAAAATAACATATTATCCCATTATTGCCAAGTTGTGAATAGTTCTCAATTTTTTGCAACAATACCTCGAAAATATCAATTTCGTATTTTCTGTAAAATACATTTTTGTCTGGCGGCACATATACTGCACACAAATACATGTATTTGAGTCATGCATAAGATTTTTATCAATTTTCATCGAAATCATACAATCAGCACAACATTCAGTAATTTTTAAATATTTATTTAACCATTTCTTATAAAACACAACAACACCGTCTCCATTACATTTTACCCTAGATAATGCTTCTTTTCATATCCATAAAGGTCGAATTCACTCGGACACCTGACAACATTCATTTAAACAAATTTCATCGTATTCACTTATTAAATTAATGAACTCCTTTTGTTTTAGTTTTCTCACTAAGCCCTTCGAAATATTCCACGAACAGATTTTTAACAAAGTCATGGAACTTTTACAAGAATTATCCTCCACAGTTTACTAACCTTTCCAGAGTTTGCCTTCTACGTAAAGCTTATCTTCTGTTCTTTTCGTTTCTGAAAACAATAAGCGGTAAAGAAGTGTAAAATAAGTTCGACGAAAGTGTCTAAATTATGCAAATTAGCATCCTCGGATACCCAGGGGTGATTCCGCTCGCTACATCAACGTTGATGCGGTAAAGAAGTGTAAAATAAGTTCGACGAAAGTGTCTAAATTATGCAAATTAGCATCCTCGGATACCCAGGGGTGATTCCGCTCGCTACATCAACGTTGATGTAGCGAGCGGAATCACCCCTGGGTATCCGAGGATGGCAAATTAGGTGAAGTTGGGATAATCGGTTCAGGGAATTTGAAGTGGAATATGCAAATTAGTTGTCAGAGGTAAATAAGCGGAATATAGTAAATGTACAAAAGCTGATTTTAGATGGTGATACTAGTTTGTTTAAGTGTAAGATCTCAGCAAACTTTAAGCTGAAGATGTCAGCGTGTTGTAAGTTGATGTCAGCCTGTTCTAAGCTGGAAATTAAAAAAGTCTGTTGTAAGTGTTAGTCTCTCATTTGGAAATAAAGTTGTAATTGTCTATGTGGAGTTGAAGCATACATGATATTAAAAATTGCAAATTTGGTGTAGGTCAAAACTGTTTTAGAGCTAAAAGCAGCATAACTGTGCTCCATCAGGTAAATGAGTTATATCTGAAATTTTGCCATTTCTAAACCTGTCTTTTTTGTACTTATTGTTGTGTAGCTCTTGCTGCACTCTGTTTAAAAGAATTAAGAAATGTTTAAAAAAAATACAATCCTATATGTTGATTTGAGCATCCATATTTATGAATGCATAATGTAACAGTTATAGCATAACATAATATAATAATGAAAATAACTATTTTGTAAAATATTTACAACATAAATACAAGTTTTAATTCACTTTCGGTTTTAGTTTTTCTCATCTATTCCCTCTCATCGTTTCCCTCATTTCTCGTTTGATGAACTATCATATGCAGCACAGAACTCTAAAATCACAATGATTTTCATTTAATGTACAAATATTTTAAAGAATTATGTAACATTTCAAAAGATAGCTAAAAATTTTCCTCCTGATACTACATTAACCAATCGTGCATTAAATAATAAAAGATATTTTTTTCGAGCACAGCTCGCAGCTGCACGCGAAGAGCGGTGAGCTCTACGTCAATTATGTGTCATGTGATGAAAATGAAATCACGTGATCAAAATCTGCTTAATGTTGATATTGATTTATTTCGTCCAGAAGTTGATATCGTCAAAAACTGTAACAAAGTGAATAAAGAAAAGTACTAAAATAATTTTAAGAAAGACTTAAAAATAAAGTTGACATCGATAAAAAAATAAATGTTATATTTAAAATTGACAACAAAAATTTCATACTATTTTTTGCAATCTCTAAATCGATCTTTAAAAACTGACAATCAAATTACATTTCATGTGACATCACCGTTACAAAGAAAGACGTCACGTGACCACTGGAATTTAGAGGCACTTTTAGTGTGTTCGGAAGTTACGTCAATTATGAAATGCACATTAAATATTGATAATAAAGGACTTAATAGTCTGCGCTCGCATTTTGGTAATGCCGTCTCCCTATTACAAATATAATAAAAGAGACATATATATGATTTACACATTTTTAACACAATAAGTATGCAAATGTAAACTTGTTTGATGGCATTTTGTCCAAGCAAAACTAGAGCTATCTTCTCTTTATATGAGTTGCTTCAACTTCTTACAAGCATTAAAGTTTTAAACCTAATAAATGAGTATGTTATATGTGTAAACAACCGTTATTTGATATTTTGTGTGCTCCTTTAAGAATAAAAGTTAAAAATTTCTCCTGACTTCAGTATTATTCACATTTAATAAAAATACAGTTCAATGAAAATGATGTTCTATAATTATATAATTACTTCATGAACTTACAAGTGATCTTATTGCTTTCTTTTAGCTTGCTCTCTAAATCTTAATTATTGCTCCCAGATCTAAGCAGCTTACAACATACAAATATACAAATACAAATGTATCTAAATTGTTTCATCTCACAAGCAAACACTGAACATAAACCTACATTTACAAAATTTAAAAAAAACTAAAACAGTCAATGTCAATTAAAATGTAAGACATATTTATGTTGTAAATATTGATAAGGAAGCCAGCTGTACCAGGATAAAACCAGACCTTCGGTGGGAAAACTGACAATCCTTGTCAATTAAAATTGGAGTTGCCGCAGTGAGACTTGAACTGGCAACCTCAGTGTTGACAAAATAATCTTTGTGTTTAAATATTTCTAGAAAATTTACGATGTTTTATCAAATAACGACAGTCATTTATAGGTTGTAAAACATGAATTGACTAGCTATTCTTTTATTAACATTATTGCACATGCACATACAAGAAGATTTGCTGTTATGTTATTTTGGCTGAATGGGTGAGCAGGTTTGGTAGCTGTTCCTTGTATTATTTGTTCCACAGCAATAGTTAGTTGGCCTTTGGAATTCTTAGTCTACAAAATAAATGAAGACATATGCAATATGACCATTCTTAAATCATGCAGCTAAAGTCGAAAATCGAAAGTGTAAAAACCCCCGAAAAGTATAAAAACCCCGTGGAATAGTGTAAAAAACCCCCATATCTGTGGTGAAAACCTCTCAGAAATGATAGATATTACCATATATTATGATAGTAATCCAATATTTGTGAAATAAATGATTACGCTTTTTTTCACAGAATCGATTTTTGTAACCGCACGATACGTCTCTAGGTCGACTATCCGCAAAAATCGACTAAACCTAAAAAATTTACGGATAGTCACAAATAAAAAAACCTTCGACTAAACCAAAAAAACAATTATTGCGACTATCGCAAAAATGGTTATTATCTAAATATAATAATCATAGTTCTCATAATATTTCTAATTGATATTATGCTATTTCGGAGTAAGATAAGTAAGATAGTTTCTAACTTTATTTAAATAATTTTAATTCAAACTAGAGGAAGTTGAGACATTTTGGTTTTAAAATCAAAGAAAATATTAACACAACTGGAATTGACATTGTTGCATAGTATTTATTTTACATTGTGATTTATATTAAAATTGTATATGATAGAATTCTTTATTTTTTACGGATAATCAAAGTAAGAAATTCAATCAACTAAAACAAACCAAAAAACACTAAAATTGAATAAAATGTATCTGCAAATATATGTATAAGCGGACGTTTTATGTTAACCCTGATAATAACAGCATGCTTTTTCTAGAGAAAAAATGACAATTCTGTTGCGGACGATATTAAGTGTGTTCATGAATCATTTATTTCAACAGCTGACTGTTCTGTTTAAATAAGAATACAAATTTTACAAGAAATACTTGGTATTAGAAATCAGAAACCCGCGCCCCACCCTATACTATGACATTTGATTTTAAAGGAGACTACCCATCACCTTCCATAATGGCAACATGAACTGCATTTGGCTATTAACTTTGATATTTCTTTTGGAGATTACTTTACCTTAGGCCACCAATAAGCTTTTGCCTATATGTACACTTCATTTATAGCTAGAAGTCAAAACCTTGGCCCAGTCTAATTCTATGCCGTTTAGCTTTTACAAAACCTACCCCCCCCCGCCGTTTCTTTTCCTGTAATGTCAACATTGAAAGGTTTTGAAATTCCATCAAGAATTTAATGTATCTTAGGGCCACTAATCGGCTCAAACTTGTGGTAGGCCTACATATCCTCTTCCTTTATTCATAGGAGCCAGAAACCTTAGGTCTGGAGGGAACAAACAGGACAAATCGTATCGTGCCTTTATTTTGCACAAAATAATTAAGTTATTTTGTTTCTGAATGTACGTTTGTTTGCGACATCTTTCGAAATATAAATACTTTTCAAAACGTCTAAAAGGTCATTCTAACCAACCGTACGAAAGATTCCCGTTATGCGAATTATATAAGCATTAATATATAGAAGAACAGATTTCACTCAATTCGAACCGTTTCCATATGCGACTTTAAAACTGCAGAAACTCCTTAAAATTGATCAAGCGGTAAGATTTATTTATTTATTTTTATTTTTTTTTATTTATTTTTTTTTTTTGGGGGGGGGGGGGGTGGGGGTGGATGATGGATATTTATATATCTATCAAAATTATACATATACGTTGTAGGCTTCTTAAACACCCCCACAAACCCGTTTTTAAATCCTTTAAGCGTAACGTATGGTTATATAATAAAAAAGGTCACTTCAATGAGTTTAGACATAATCTAGCCGTAGTAATTTGGGACAGTATATTTAATAATGATAATATCGACCAAATCACCCTAGGTATCTCCAGTAACATAATACGTGCTGCTGAAAAGACAATTCCAAATAAAATAGTAACCATACGTAAATCTGAACCAAACTGGTTTACTAATGACATAAGGAGACTTATTAGGAAAACAAAATCATGTTCATTCGAAAACAAAACGTCATAATAATCCTTGAGACTGTAATAAATTTCGACATACATGTATTAGAAACGAAGTAACGTCTGAAGTGCGGAAAACACGCGATACTCATCAAACTAAACTCCTCAGTCAATTTTCTAATGAAGACTAGTCGTCCACATCTTGGTGGAAACTTTGTAACTATATTTCTGGTATAAGCCGAAGAAATCAGACATCCCTCCTTTACTAAAAACCGACATTTAATTCGAAGATACTGATAAGGCAAATTAGTAAAATGACTTCTTATTAGCCAACGTCTTTTAATAGAGGCAGCATCCCAATTAAAATCTCCACTGTTTTATGCTATTAAAACTTATCATTTAACAGAGCTTATTTCCCAAAAAAGTGGAAAAAGCTGATGTTACATCGGCTTTTAAAAGTAATAATCATAGTGAAATTAAAAACTACAGGCCAATGTCCCTTTTAAGTATATTGTCCAAGTGCTTGGAAAGATGTGTTTACAAACACGTACATAATTATTTTTAACTATTACTCCTAACCAAGCGGGGTTTACTAACGGAGACTCGGCAATAAACCAACTTGTTAATATTTCAAATGATTTCGGAAGTACCCTAGACAGTTGTAAAGAAATAAGGGTGGTATTCTATGATATAAGCAAAGCCTTTGATTGATATAAGCAAAGCCTTTGATAGAGTTTGGCATAAAGGCTTGCTTTTCAAATTGCAAAATTATGGAATTTCAGGCAACTTACTAAACTGGATCACAAACTACTTAAGTGCTAGATATCAGCGCTTGTTTTGTCAAGTGCAGTTGTTTTGCATGAAACCAATAAAGGAAAGTGTTCCCCAAGTGTATATATTAGGTCCACTCTGTTTTCTTTTATTTATAAACTACATAGTCACTGAAATCGGTGCCAGCATCAAACTATTTGTTGAAGATACAAGTTAATATTTAATTGTCGATACCCTAGAAAATGCTTCAAGATTACTAAACAGTTGATCTTGACAAAATACACGAATGGTGAAATAAGTGGCTGGTCAACTTCGCTCAACAGAAGACAAAAACCTTAATCCTCTCTCGTAAGCTGGTGAAACCCGTACATCCTACTCTGTTTATGAACAATTACGACATACAAGAGGTTCATTGTCATATACATTTTGGTATTTACTTTTCCAGAGATGATATTTGGCACGATCACATTGATTATATAGTAAAAAAAGCCTTATAATAGAATAAATATTCTGCGCAAATTTCGAATTTGTCTTGATCGGCACGTTTTAGAAAAAAAATATTATCCCTTTATTTATTGGAATATGGGGATGTAATATGGGACAACACTTATAAAAGTTAAGTCAATAAAAAAGGCAATGTTCAAAAAGAAGCTATGAAAATTGTAACGGGAGGTACTAAAATAACTTCTATTGAAAAATTATATGAAGAAACGGAAACAGGTAAGAGACCCAGAAACTTATATTATTTTACAACAAAATTAACTGCAAAACCTCAGATTATTTGCGGGAATTGGTACCTTCGTCAATTGACAATACGCTTAAACATTATACCCGTCAATCACAAAATATTATTGAGGTCCGTAAAAGAAGAAATTTTTACTCGGAATATTTTCTGCCGTCGACCGTAAAATTATGGAACAGATTGCCCTATATACACGAAATTCTATGTCGTTAAATATCTTCAAACAACGTATACGTAAACGTGTCATAAAGCTTCATGATTATTACTTCGAAGGAACCCTACTGGGGTGGTCTCACTAGATTGCGGTTGGGTATTAGTAGCTCGCTAAATGATTAAGAAAATACTGTGATCAGGGTACGCTCCAACATCGACAACAATTGCCAGTTTTTCTTCCTAGGATTGGAGGGTTTTCATTGTGTCGCCTGATAATCTGGTACACCCAAATAAAAACTTATGCGATGATATAGACGAAAATCGTGGCAATTGACAGTATCTACTAAATGTATACTATCAGTGGCAGTTCATAATTGTGATGTTTCTATTGGCTTGCATTTTTCTATCGCGATACTTTTTAAAAGCATCGCGATACTTTCAACAAGCATCGCGATGCTTTTTATAAGTATTGTGATGCTTTTAAAAAAAAAATTATTAATTGTAACTGTGAACTGTCACCAAGTCTCCCAAACGAAGTTTCCCAAAGATAACTCCCACATATTAAAGATAAACTTAAATACAAATCACACAGTTGTCTTTTTTGCACATTCAAGCAAAAGCAATGACTATTTTATAAGTATTACTTTTCAGTTTTTTTAATATGTATATTGATTAATATGAATACATTTTGTCTTTTGATACAGGTAATGTCTTTCTAATATTGTGTGGTGTAATGGAGGCTAACGTTGGCACATTTCGGAATGCATTCAAAGTTTGTGTATTGATAGTTCAACATGTAAGCTATCTGACACTGGCGTATTTTTTAGTTGTCATGGTTCTTCTGTTGCCTATCAACCGTTAATATATGTCTCTAGAAACAATTGCGAATATAATTTTTTTATGATTGGGTCACAACGAAATGTTTTGTTTGCATAAGAAAAAAATTTATATTGTGTTGTTAATTATCTTAATTATCTTAAGTATATTTTTTATTTGCATGAATACAATTTAAATTATATAATTTAAATATAAATTTTGGCAACTAAATTAATTTCCATAGCAACAGAATAGGGTACCGACTCTTATCAGTAACTTCTCATAAACCTCTAAATGGATTTTCATAAAACTTGCACACAATCTTTGTGCCATGATGTAGCTCCTTTTTAATATTTGATTAGATTGATTTTTGGGGTTTTTCCCTTAGCAAACCATGAACTTTGCAATTAGACCACAAAGTGGTACCAATCTCATGCATGTATCTGCAACTCCTCTTAAACCACTCAATGGATTTTCATGAAACTTTTACACAATCTTTGTGACATGATGTAGATATGCAACTCTTTTTTTATATTTGATTGGATTGATTTTGGAGGGTTTCATATAGCAAAACATTATTGTTGCCATTATATGACAAAGTGGTACCCACCTCATATATGTATCTGCAACTCCTTTTAAACCACACAATGGATTTTCATGAAACTTTTACACAATCTTTTTGACATGATGTTGATGTGCACTTTCTATTTTAATTTGATTGGATTGAATTTTGTGGTTTTCCATAGCAAAACACGTACTTGGCTATTGACGACAAAGGACTGCCCATCTCATATCTGGAATTCTTTCAAAACCACTCAATGGATTTTAATGAAACTTTCACACAATCTTTGTGATATTATGAAGATGTTCGTCTCCTGTTTTAAAAAAATTGCTGATTACGGGTTGCATGGATATTTATTTGTAAACTGTGCCATGTACCGGTACAATAAAAAATGATCATATGAGATTGGTACATGTTATTACACACACAACAAATAATTTATAAAATGAGAAACATTAAACTCACACAAGTATACATGTAAAACAAATCTGATGAAAAGTAACAGTTTCATTCCTCAATATGATTCTCATCACTGTCATCACTGTCATCTATTGGTTCTGGCTCGGGGATGTCTTTGGCGTCTTTCAAGTGCAGTGTCCAGTCATTGACAGATGAAAATGGTTCTGAAAAATGTCGCGCATAGACAAGGTACCATACAACAGACGCAATATGTGCACACATTCCAACAGCCCGACTACCTGTCCTACATTCACAGTACCATGACTGAACAGTAACTTCGTCAAATTGTACCCATAAATGATACAAACGTGAAGACACATGTCTACTTTGAAGTTTAGCACACGGTAATTGGTCATCTTGTTTTTAAACTAAAAATCAAATTCTGAATTGTCATTTAGGTGTTCTGTGGCATACGATTTTGCCAAATTAATTTGATGGACTCCAATAGCCAAACTTCGTTTATCATCGTCTGTCATAGATGGAAACTGTACAGAAGATGAGTCTAGCTTTTCCCACTTGTTTATGCGGATCTTGTCAAGTCCATTTGTTTCTATCTATACTTGTAGGTCATTATTTAGTCGTGCCAAATGAAGCATCTTACTTCTTTATATCAGGATCACTCATAGATGAATCAAAGTTCAGTCGTTTGGATTGGCTTTTTAATAGAGTTTCTCTTTCGTTGTTCAATAAATTCAAAATATCAGTTCTGTTGAAATCTGATGTTGTTCTTGGATTTATGTTTTTATCAGTTCTAAAGATTCACATGTAAAAGTGTCATCAGAAATATGACTTGGACAAAATCTGGCACCAGCTGGAATGATTAAGTTCTTATCAATAAAACGATGACACATTTATCATCTTTGGTCCACTCCGCTTACAACCCAGGCATGTTGGATGGCTGCCTCCTAAGGATGATATTGGTAAGGTTATGTTTTTTTGGTGATGGTAAAATAGATGTGGAAAGTGTGGTTTGTTCTTGAGAAGATTGTTGATTAAGAACCGGTGGTTGTCGATAAGCATGTTGCCTGAAATAAGTACGACGACATTTACCACAGATAACATCACTTTCCTTGGTTGTTGTCAGAAAATACTTTTGACGGTACTTTCTGAGGTGTTTTTGTTGTCTCCTTTTAGATATCGTCTGTCTGCAGGCTTTGTTCTTTTGTCACATAAAACACTTGGAAAGCTCCTAAATGACATCCTGTAGAAATAATAAATACAATTTATTGTTATTAGACCAAACAATTAGTTAAAAACTTTTTCAATCTGCTTTACCTTTATCGTTATTTAAGTATAATTGCATACAAAACAAGAACATTTCCAAAAGACATAACGCTATCATTTTTTCACGCAATCACTGAACCATGAAGTTGATGCCAGGAACTTATTTTATGATGATTTTTGTATATATCCTGATGTATATGGGTAGAAAGTTTCATGAGTATGTCATACTTTTTTAATAAAAAAGTAACTTAAACCTAACACCCCCTTCTTCTGTGATCAATCAACCATGAAGTTAATGAAATAGAAACAATTTTATTATGAATTTTGTTTGTTCATAACCTGATGGATATGTGTATAAATTTCATGATGATACCCTACGTCCTTCATAGTAAAGTAACTTCAACTTGTAGGTAAACCTAAGAATAACACCCCCTTTTTTATGTGATCAATCAACCATAAAGTTTCATGATGATACCATGCTTCCTTACATCCTTCATGGTAAAGTAACTTAAACATGTAGGTGAATCTGGTGGGACAAGAAGACAGAAGAATGAACCTGATTTGATCTTATCCTTACATATATCGAGACAAACTTCACAATCAGTGTACATGTATATGCATTTTTTGTACATGTACAGTACATATAGCTGTATTTAGTGTTTGTTTTTGTAATACTACAGATATTTTATATATGATAAGCAATTTTTAAAGATATTTACTGCATGTTCTTGTATGTTTTGATAATTAGTAGTGGCATGAACTTCTGATAAATATTTATAAACATAATTAATAATAGAACATCCCAGGTCATATGATTACATGTACAACATTTTAAGATTTTAAAATATTTTCTCGAGATTGAGTTTTGTCTCTTACGAGAGTGCCATGCTCCTTGCACAATAAAGACCCCTTTTGTAGATTTCGAAAAAGAGTAGGCTCATTGTAGCCGCTACAAAAGGCTAAATTTTTGGCCCCTACCCAAAACTCCATACTTTTCCAGTGGCAGTCAAAATTGTATTCCCTGTGACCCGTCCCACCCATATTTTCCGTTGATTTATTGTTTGTTAACTTGTTCCCGTCCTGAATATAGCTGAAATACTGCTCGGTGGACGTAAAGCAGACATCCTATCAATCAATCAATTAATGAAAGTCTCACATATTATCTTGTATATTTTAATTGTATTTATTGCATCTTATGAGATGCATGTATGCACTCATTAACAACTGAAAATAAAGTCAAAGACATGTGACTGTTAATACCAATATATGGGATGTATTGCTTTGCAGAAATGTAGATAAAATTCAGTTAATAAAGTTTTAATGATTTTGAACAATATCCCAGAAGTTTATTTTTAATTTCTAATTGTTATTGCTATTCAAATTGATACCTTTACTTCAAGTACTTGTTATTTATGTTAAATATTTCTAGTTCTACTCCAGCGACAGTACACTGGGTACCATAACATCTGAAATAGTCCGATAGGGTACCATTTCTCAAATTTTAGGTACCCTGGGTACGCTGATATAGTACCCAGGTAGATAATGACCCGTTCAGCGTCTGTAGTATCTAGTGTATGCAAGACAACACATATAAATGCAAAACGTGTGTACAGTCATGTAACAGTGTTTTTTTATCGTTGAACTTTGTTTGGAGTTGCGTGTGCTAACATAACTGAAAATCCTTTCAAAAACTGGTGGCTCTGGGTTATTTTTGAATAAGTTTATACCTGACGAAGTTGTAATCAGCCTCGCTCTGTCGTCTGCCTCGATGTGAACAATAGGATTATAAATAGAAAGTCGATGTCCAACCGATTCCGGTATGATGTTCGTTTCCGCTTTTCATTTTCATTAAATTTTCCTCGTTAAAACAAGTTTTGTGATCTGAATCTTGGTAACAAAACGTCAAAAATCAAACATCTGTCTGCATATGTATCTGAAATTCATATCCTTCGGACGCTTGTACCAAAACGATCTTTTTATGGTAGTTTTATGAAGAAACTTACCACATGTGTACAAAATATCTTTTTGGTGCAAGCATGTGGAGGTTCTTTATTTTGCAGAAACGTAGAAAAAAAATTATCATTTTCATCATTTTCCGGGAAAGTTTGCCAAGTTACAGGCTGATTGCGATGTCATGACGTCACGTTCTGATACCGGAGATTTCCAATTTTAATGAACAACATTTCAAACGAAATTTAGTAAACTTGACACCTTAATAAAATTTTGCAAAATCTGGGGCAAATTTGAGGCATTTATGTGGTATTTGAGGGCGGGAAGGGTATATGGTTATGGGGTTGGATCTCAAGGGTTTTCAAGAGATTAAGTAATTTTTAAGGGGCGGGGCATAACCCTCCAACACTTCCATGGTACCAAATTATTCGTCTTATCATAAGGCGTAAGAATACATATGGTTATAGGGTGGGGATCCCAATGGTTTTCAAGATATTAAGAAATTTGTCATTTGAGGGGGCGGGGCATGACCACTCGGGCCATATGTTTCGTCTATTCATTAGGAGTAATAATATATATTGTTATAGGGTAGGAATGTTAATTATTTTGGACATATAAAAAAATATCAATTTTTGAGATATTTGGAGGGGCGTGGCACGGCCCCTGGGGCCCTACACTTGAAAAATGGTTAGGAACCACATCTCATAGGGTCTATCATTGTGCAAAATTTGAACAAAATCGATGAAGAACAAAGTTCGAAAGTGCCCCGGACAAAGTTTGCGGCGCTAGAAAGAAGAATAAACGTAAGAAATATAATTTCATTGATTCTACCGACCAAATTAGAGGCTTTCCAATTATTGCAAAAATTGGAAAGCCCTACCTTGACTTTGGTTATGGAAATCGAATCTTCTTTTCAAAATAAACAAACGAAAGAAAAACCATTCGTATATCTTTAGAAATAACAAAGGTCATAAAATAGGACTTTAATTGAGATAAATGACCTTGACTGCCAAGTGTTTCTTAGTTGCATATTTAATGCTTTAAAAACAAATTATTTATAAGTATTTACCATTTTATATACACGAAAAAGCACAATTTCCCAAAAAATAGGATTTGACCTTGACTTCTTACAATGTGACCTTGACCATGCTGAGGGTCAAAAAAGGACCAACAGTGAAGATCCGATGTCAATATATCTTAAAGTTATGAAGATATGACTATTAATCATAAATACCAAAATTATAAGATAACCTTGACTTTTGACCTTGTATCTGTTTTCAAGGTCCAGAGTAATAATGGTCTTAGGTGAAGACCCCAGCCTCTACTGTCAATAGTTAATAAGTTATCAATGAAAAACTAAATATAAATGGTTGTAATGGGAGATAACTCCTATAAGATGAAGTCAAATCCTTTTCCTCCAATTAGAAAAATGTTGCGCCTTTATGAGACCGATATTTTATCCGTTATAAGTTATAGCCTTTTACCGTTTCAAAGTAAGAGCGACGACAAGAAAATGTCAAAATTAAGAATGTGACCTTGACCTTTAACCCTTTAACCTTGTGTTCATTTTCAAGGTCAAGGTCAATGAAGACCAACGATATAGGTTTCATATATATATATATAATTAAAAACTATACAGTAATAAATAAAAACTCTATATTTTGCCGACGTTTCGACGACCACTGCCGTCTTTATTCAAGGCATATATACAAATGACAAGAATATGTACAGCGTATATGTGAAGTCAATAACAACAACAACAACGTTACAATACAATGACGTCATAAACGGGTAAAGTAAAGTAAAAGTGAAATTTGGCAGTAATATAAAGAGTAGAAATGGGGGGGGGGGGGGATACAAATGAACGTTACAATACAATGGCTTCTTAAAGGGTACTCAGAATATAATTTGTAGGTATTAGTGAACTTTGGATATTAGTAGAAGCGGTCTGTAAACTATTGATATCGGTAGAAACAGTCTGTAAAATTTGGATATCAGTAGAAACATTCGGTAAACTTCGGATATCTGTAGAGACATTCGGTAAACATCGTATATCAGTAGCAACATTCGGTAATTTATGGATATCAGAAGAAACATACAGTTTATTGGTTGAAACATTCGGTAAACTCAATACATGAGTAGTTGTAAAATTCACAACATTTATTGTATTAGTTGTCGTTTCTCGTAAATTTTGTAGAAGTGCTTGTATTTTCCGTGATTTAGCTGACTCGTATCGCTGTGTCTGTTTTGATTTAAAATTTTTTAATTCATTCTCTATCCTATCAAAATCTTTAGATACCTTTCGTAACTCTTGTCTCTTATCAACAATATATTCCGAAATATATCGTAGACGTTTTATACAAACACTATGAGTATTTCTAATTAGTTCCATTGAAAAA